>JAQPPZ010017176.1:902500-2102500 GCA_028583015.1 Wollemia nobilis | reverse complement strand
GACTCAAAGATAGACCAATGGTTCTAACCACTCAATTTGGGCTCCTTGGCCTAATAAATCTAAACTGTAGTTGAGACCTACGGTCTACAGTCTAAACCATGGTTGAAATCTATGGTCTATAGTCTGAACCGCAGTTGTCACCTATGGTTTTAACTGAAGTTCAGTTGGCCTTAATCCGAGCCAAATCGGTTTGAACAACCATTTGTTCTAGAAGAAGGTGGTTAAAATATGGAAGATTCCAATCTAACTGTCCTAACCATCCCTTCTTGATATTGGCTTCTCTATGAATCCATCCCTAGCCCTTGGGTAGTCCTATAAGTACCCCTTCAAATTAGGGCAATGATATAGTGCATTTTGATAGCAAAGTGTTGTCGAAATAGTAAGAGAGCAAGCATTGGATATTGAAGTAGCGAAGCCCTATCAAATTGTGGACTCACTTGAGTGCATTGAGAGGGAGTGTTGTTATTCAATTGTCACCTAATTGAGCATCATGCCAATTCATGCCATGGATGCCCTAAGGATCTAGAACGCCAAGAAACACCAATTCGGGCAAATAGAGGCCCTATCGAGCAATTCAACCACCAAACCTGTTAGAGGACACTGAGGTGACCCTTGATCATCAATTTGACAAGGAGGATCAAGTCCATAGCCCTAGAATTGGAGGGTAAAACTATTGAGTTGCTCAACGTGGCTGTCATTCATGGTTCACAGTGCAGACCACTCATCTGAGCTACAGTTTGCAACAGGTGTAAGATACCCTTACTGTTATTTTTAGAGAGTGTTTATCTATGTTAGATTAGTCAGTTTAATGCTTTATTTGGTATTTTAGATAATTTTACTGATCAGATTAAATATTTGAGTAGATTTACTTCATTATAGCATTTAGGACATTAATGGCTTCTTTCCATGCTTTCATTCTTTATTTCACATAAGTAGGCCATTAGATAGTTAGTTGTATTATTCTTTTATGCATATCTAGGAATATTTATCAATTTAACATAGGTTTAACACATTTTGTATGCTTTCTTGATTTCATATGTTTATAGCATCTTTGTGTTCAATTTCCTCAAAGGACCTCATCATGAGAGGTTCCCAATACTTCTAATGCTTCTTTTTTGTTTCTTGACCGTAGGGAATCAGGTCTAAAGGAGGTTCAACTATCAAATACCTTCCTCAACGCAAAGAAGAGGGTCAACTCCACCCTAGAGTAGTTTGTGACTATTTAGAGAGCATTAATATTGTGCCTACCCCATTGGGGGCTTTGAAATTGTATTGATTGTATCAACATTTGGGTGACCCTAAGAGGGGCATGATTGTAACTGAGATTCATTTCCAATATTAATAAAAGAAGCATCCATTTTATTGTCATATGCAACCTTGTTTCTCATTTCATGCTTTTATGTTGATTCCAATTGATCTATTAGATAGGTGCATGCTTTTTGGATAGGTCACCATAATTATTTGGAAAGCACTAATGAGATATTTCCCATTAGTTGGGAATTTTTTTCCATGGAAAATAAAAATTGGAAAGGAAGGATAGGCAAATATCTCTGGCTAGGCAGTAAAGGATATTGTCAACTTCCACAAAACATCATATATCATCTTTATAGGTAAGTAAAGATGGTATTGGCATAGCGGGTATTGACAAAGAACACTAATTTATCGAAAAAGGGATGGATTACAACAAAAGAGCTAATACTGGGAAGAAATGAAGTACATACATGGCTTGATTAAACAAATGAATTGGAAAGAGAAATACAAAACTAAATAAAAAAATGCTTTTTGATATGGTCCAAGAATCTATCAAGTGGGTAGTACATGGCCAAAGAATTGTTTAAGCTAATCTTTGACAACAAAAATGAGGATAAACTTTGGTGGTGGAGTATAAAATAGAAGGTAAAAGTTCCCTTAAAAACTAGAATATTTTCTTAGTTAGCTCTAGCATAAAATGTGCTAGCATGGAATTCTATTCAAAGGAAGTCCTAGCAAGGACTAATTCAGCATATCATTTGTAGAAAGAAAAAAGAAACAATGGGCCATCTTCTAGTTCATTACCCTTTCACAAGCCTTTGACTAAAGATAAAGGATAGCAACCTTTTGGATAACATGCAATAGTGATTCAAATAAATAGGATTAAAGGAATATGGATGTGTTTCTTTGATGGTGGCATGGGGCTTATGGCTGGCTAGAAATGCTAGGTTGTTATAAGGTAAGGAAATTCTGGTGATTCATGTGCAAATACAAATTAAATCTATTTTTTAAGTGTAAAAATATTCCCGAAACCAAAACTAAGTAGGCATATAGGTACATTAATAGTGAATCCTATAGAGGCATGGTCTTACTTTGATGGAGCTTGACAAGGTAGCCTAGGCAGGTGTGGGGTAGGGGGAACACTTTAATTAAATAAAAAATATAAGATCACTTTCAAGGAAGGTTTAGGGGAAGGCATAACCAACATGGAAGAATGGAAAATGTTGATCCTCTTGATGAGAATAGCAATAGAGAAAGGAATTGCAACTTTACAAATATAAGGAGATTCAAAATTAGTGATAAGTTAGACTATAAATTATGTTGACATGAAAAAACTTATTCTTAGTCCTTTCTATGAGCAAGCTAAATTATTAGAATATTATATAACCAAAATTCCATACAAGCACATAAAAAGGGAAATAAATGTAGAAGAATATGGTCTTTTTAAATATGGTTTGAACCTTCTAGAATGCACATGGAAGAGGAAAAAGTGGTTAGCAAACTTGTGATTTCCTCATAGTCCTCCTCTTGTTAAGGATATGATCATAGATCTATTAATCAAAAAGAAGTATTTTGAAATAGAACCTTAACTCTATTCTATAGAAAGATAGGTTGTAGCATAGCATCATTATTTAGAATTAAAACTTGAGCCCTCCCCAATTTTGGAACTCAAACAGGAGTCCTTTGAGAACTATGATTGATTAGAAAATTACCCCTGCTTTCCACTTGTCAATTCTATTATTGGGATTCTATTTCTATATTATAATATGATTATAGGATATTATAGTAGGGAGGCTAATACTCCTCTTAGTTCAATTTATACTAGCTTCTAGATGGTATGTAACTAAAATTTCTAAGGGTACTTCATACCTGTAGCATTGTAATTTTTCAAGATTAAAAATAAAAATTATAGTTTTTTTCAAGGAAAGAATGTATGATATTAATCATGGTATTTTTGTAAATTATATTTTTGCATGAATATTTTAATCCTAAAAACAAGAATATTTTAATGTTGTCACCACTTAAAGCGAGGACAACATAGATGAGAGTGATACTTAAGGTGATGATTTTAATTGCATGTGTTTACAAATTTAAAATATTTCCTAACCTCAATAATATCTTGTGTGTTTTTAATTAGTTTATACATCCTCTTGATGAGTCCTTGTTGGCCAATATTATTTCTATATTTATGACTACTATGCAAAATATGCAAGAATCTCTGCAATAGCAACACCCGAAAAGTCCTATAAAAGTAGGGGAAAAAACAAAAAGCAGTAAGAAGCCCCAATATAGAACATAACAAAACTTGTTTTAGTAATAAGAATAAGAATCCTATAGTCTAAACCATACTTCCTCCTATTTCTTTAGATCCTTATTATCCTCCTTCACTTCCACCCAACCTTGACAGGATGGTACCTTCTAATCATACACTATCAATGTCAAACCCTATATCTAGAAATAAAAGTCATTAAACTTTTTGAAATTTTGAAAAATAGATTATATTTATAGAAGTTGTATTATAAAATAAAACGAGTTGGATAGGAAACAAGGGAGAAATAAAATCTTCCTTCAATCCCTCTTGGCTCAAAAATTACCCATAAAAACATTATATACGTATGTTTGTTGAAAACATCACTTGAGACCACCATAATGCAGTTATCCATACACATCAACATTACCATAGTTGAATTTCAATTTTTCTCATTCATATGAATTTCATAGACCATCCATCTATCTTCATGTTGTTTTGAAGTCATTATTGGCATCTTGAACATGTCTGACATATCTATTGTTCTCTAGGGTGGAGGCTTATTTCTCTTAATATAGACATACTCAATAAAATATCTATGGCTATGTGTGTTCTATTTTTAAAAACCATCCACCTTGGCCACTCTGAGTCTATTGGTAGTAATTTCATTTAGTAGAGAAATAATAGTCTGAGGATAAAGACACAAGAGCCTATGGTAAAAAACCAAGAACCTTGCTTACCTATCTTGACACTAGGACAACTTATCATTTATTTTCTTCTTAGAAATTTCTCCATGGCCTAACTGTGATAGATTCATTAGAATCACTATCTTCTCTTTTTATTTTTCTATCTTCTTGTACCACCTCTCACATCCCTTGGATTATTTTACACCATCTTATCTAATTTTTCATCTAAGAGTCCACATATTGCCCTTCCTCTAGTTCTTTTCCCCATTTTGTTAAATAATCTACCACCCTATTTCCCTTTCACTTGATATGTGTAATAAAAACATCTTGAAAAAAATTCCAAATATTTTGAACTGCTTCCACCTTTCTTCTCTCCCCAATTTCCAGCACCTGAAAGGGTCTTATCGGATCCAAGATTTCAGCCCATACCTAAGAGTCTGTCTCTATCCATAGCTTATGTAAATGTAGATTTGTAGCTATCATTGATGCTGATAAGATTGCATGTCCTTCTGCTTCATTATTTTTTGTCTCTCTCATATGTTCTGCTCTACAATACACCTATTCTCCTTTCCAATTTCATATGATAATGCCAAAACCTACTTTTCTAGGGATTTTAGTAGAAGCTCCATTTGTATTAGTCTTCACCCACTCTCTGGGAGGTGATCTCCACTCTATGTTATTTGAGAATATCTCACTTGCACATCCAACCCTTAGTTATTTTTCTTTTTATAGTTATTCTAAAGCTCCTTAGAATAGTCACTTGCTCCATTTCTATGTTTTTTTCCTCATGTAATATAATAGATAGTGTTTCTATTACCTTACTCATAATCCTATCCCATACTTGCTCCCTTGTTTAGTGCTCTAATCTAAATATGTGTGCATTTCATTATAGCCATAACTACCACCATATGAAGCTAGGTCTCAGCTTCCATACCATTTTTATTGTTTTAGCCTTGAAGTTGCATTGTTTCCATTTCTCATTAATACTTTCATGGCTCCCAAATATTTCCCAATGTTGTCTCATCTACCTCCACCAACTGATCCATATGTCTTTGGAAAAATAACACCTAAAAAATAGGTGATTCAAGGTCTCCTCTACCTTTCCACACATAACACATTTGTAAGGCCTGTAGAAGCCTCTTTTTCTCAAATTATCAAATGTCAAGCACTTTCTATGGTTAATCAACCATGAGAAAATGTTAATTTTTGGCCATCCTTCCTTTTTCCAAATAAATGTCCATGGAATTTGTGATGGGGCAATCCCATATCCATAGGCTACCTTGTATCCCTCATTTACCTTATATCTTCTGAACTTGTTTCCTCCCCATCCAAGTATATCCCTCATGAAAGTCATTGACTTAACTAGAATTGTCCACAGATTATTTTATGATGGTAGTAGAAAATTTAGAATTTTTATTGATAAGTTTACTTCTTACTACTATTAGTGGTTTAAGAATGATTCATCTCTTCTAAAAATTTATTGGGACCCTTGCAAAAATTATTTTAGATTGGTTTGCTTATTTTTCCAAATACTATATTGATGCCCTTGAGACTTTTGTTAAGAAATTAAAGTAGGATTTTGATGATAATATATCTCATGCTAAGGCAAAGAATATCTTTCTCTAATGTATAAAATATCCTTATGAACCTACAGGGGACTACTATAATAAATGGGATCAATTAAAATATAATATTCATATTCATATGACTAAAGACGTCCTTACTTCCATCTTTGTGAATGGTTTAAGATTCTAGTTAAGCTTATATCCATAAGCATAATCCTTGAAAATAAAGTTTTTGAAAGGGACCCTTGCCTTTATTCTATAGAAATATAGGCTTCATAATAGTTTTAGTCTTTAGAACTAGAACATAAGCCCTCCTTAGTTTTGGAACTCAAGCAAGAGTCATTTGAGAACTATGATTGATTAAGATGTTCTCCTGCTTTTCCCTTGTCAATCCTATTATTAGGATTCTATTTCTATATTGTAATATGATTGTAATATAGTAGTGAATCCAATACTCCTATCATTTCAATTTATACTAGCTCTTATATAGAATTCAACTAAAAAATTTTAGGGTACTTCATACCTCTAGCATTGTAATTTTTTCAAACTCAAAAATAAAAACTACAAAAAAAAATTTGAGGAAAAAAATATATGATATTAATCATGGTATTTTTGGCTTAGTGTTTTTGCATGAATATTTTAATCTTAAAAACAATAATGTTTCAATTTTCTCATCACTTAAAGCAAGGACAACATAGATGAGAGTGATACTTAATGTGACAGTTTTACTTACATTAGATTTACAAATGTAAATTATTTCCTAACCTTAACAATAGTTTGTATGTGTCCAATTAGTTTATACATCCTATTGATGAGTCCTTGTGATCCAATATTATTTCTATATCTATTATTACTATAAAAAATTATGAAGAAGCTATGCAATAACAACATTAAAAATTCTTATAAAAGTAGGGAAAAAAACAAAAGTAACAAGAAGCTCTAATATAGAAATAACATAACTTGTTTTGAGTAATAAGAATAAGAATCCTATTGTCTAAACCATACTTCGTCTTATTACTTTAGATTCTTATTTTCCTCCTTCACTTCATCCTAACCTTCTAAGTATGGTACTCATATCTTCTAATCCTACACTAAACAATTATCAATGTCCACCCCTAGATCTAGAAATAAAAATTATTGACTTAACTAGAATTGTCCAAAGATTTTTTTTTAATGGTAGTAGGAAACTCTAAACTTTTATTGATAAGTATACTTCTTACTAATATTAGTGGTTGAAGAATTTTTCATACCTTCTAAAATTTGATTGGGGCCCTTGCATAAATTATCTTATATTGGTTTTGCTTATTTTTACAAATATTATATTGATTCCCTTGATACTTTTGTAAAGAAGTTAAAGTAACCTATAGGGGACTACTATAATAAATGGGAGAAATTAAAATATAATACTAATATTCATATGACTAAAGATGTCCTTACTTCCATCATTGTGAATGGTTTAAGAGTGTTTAGTTAAGCTTATATCTATAAGCATAAGACTTGAAAAAAAAGTTTTAAAAGGGACCCTTACCTTTATTCTATAGAAAGAAAAGTTCATAAGAGCACTAGTCTTTAGAATTGAAAACTAAGCCCTCAATTTGGGAACTTACGCAAGAAGCATTTGATTTATTAGGAAGTTACTCCTACTTTCCACTTATTAGTCCTATTATTGGGATTATATTTCTAGATTGCAATATGACTATAGGATATTACAGTAGGGAGGCAAATGCTCCTCTCAATTTATTTTAGACTAGCTCCTATATGGGATGTAACTAGAAATTCATAGGGTACTTCATACCCATAGCATTGTAATTGTTTCAAACTCAAAAATGAAAATTATATATTTTTTGTTACGAAAAAATGTATGATATTAATCATAGTATTTTTAGCTTTGTGTTTTTTCATGAATATTTTAATCCTAAAAATAAGAATGTTAAAATGTTATCACCACTTAAATCAAGCACAACATATATGAGAGTGGTACTTAATGTGATGATTTTATTTACATTGCATTTACAAATGTATAATTTTTCCTAACCTCAACAATAGCTTTTGTGTGTCCAATTAGTTTAGACATCCTCTTGATGGGTTCTTGTTGGCCAATATTTTATGACTAGGGCCATTGCAAAAATCGTCTTAGATTGGTTTGCTTATTTTTCCAAATATTATATTGGTGTCCTTGAGACATTTTTTAAGAAGTTAAGTAGGAGTCTGATGATAATACATCTCATGCTAAGGAAAATAATACCTTTCTCTAATATAGACAAGGTCCTCATGAACCTATAGGGGACTACTATAATAAATGGGAGAAATTAAAATAATACTAATATTCATATGACTAAAGATATCCTTTTTTTTTATTAATAGTAGAAGGGGTTTTAAAAGGGTCCCCAAACCTATTACAAGTAGGGTTTTGAAAGGCACCCTCAAACCTTAGATCTAGCAATAAGACATCAAGAAATACTGAGCTAGATTCCATGAATCAAACCCAAAAATCCAATGAAATAACCTCCTAGCAAATAAGCCATAGATTTTTATCAAGAAAATATAAGAGATTATCCCATGGTCAAACCACCATGTTATCTAAATCTAAAGCAATGGAGAAAATAGCAGAATAACAAAATTGCTACCAGTTAAAAATAAATTTACAAATAAAAATTGCCCAAACTGAAGCACTTGCCGCCTAAGAACAGGGGAATCATGTCATCAAGATCAACAAATATGTCCAAAAAAGCACATAATAGCATAACACCTCAAAATAATAGTTGGTTTAAGAAAAAAACACTAGAAATACTGGCCAACAAAATCCACATCATAAAAACCATCCAGGAGATCTGAACAAGAAATTCCATGAAACCTGCAAATCTTGTTGGAGTCAACCAAAAAAGTCCTCAACCATAGAGAAACTAGGGCAAAAATGAAATGCAAGGTTTAAAGGAAGAAATCATGATCTTTAAAATCTCTAAGGGCACTGGAAATTTAAGACTTTACCATCCTACTTTGAGAAGAGTCGATGCCCAACAAAACCCTCAACACAAACACCAACCAGGAAAACTACATAATAAAATAGCACATGAAAGCACCCTCCTTTCCTAGACAGGATGCATAATCCTAGAGCCCTTCACTAGGAGGTACCCAAAATAAATAACTACCTAAACAATCGATGCCCAAGCCCCCAACCACAAAACTGGTCTGGCCTTCCACCGACCAACAAGGCTAGCAACTACAGCTCCTTCAGCTGACCCAACCTACTAGCCTATTGTTGGAGTTCCTTTAGCCAAACCAGCAAACCCTACCACCCAGATCAAACCAAAGAGCATCCACCAATTTGCAAGGAAGTTTCCAAAAATTAGGGTCGTCCACTCATGCCCTCATAGTTGCAAACCTCTTAAGGTTTGCTCTCAAAGCTGCAAACTCTTCGACTAATGATATACTTACTTCCATCTTTGTGAATGGTTGAAGATAGTCTAGTTAAGCTTATATCCATAAGCATAACCCTTGCAAAAAATATTTTAAAAATGACCCTTTCCTTTATTCTATAGAAAGATAGGCTTTAGAATAGTATCAGTCTTTAGAATTGGAACTTAGGCAAGAGTCATTTGAGAACTATGATTGATTAGGAAGTTACTCCTTATTTCCACTTGTTATTTCTATTATTTGAATTATGTTTCTAGATTGTAATATGACTATAGGATATTATATTAGGGATGCCAATACTCCTCCCAGTTTATTTTAGACTAGCTTCTAGATGGGATGTAATTAAAATTTTTGAGGGTACTTCATACCCATAGCATTGTAATTTTTTCAAACTCAAAAATAAAAATTATATATTTTTATGGAGGAAAAAATGTATGATATTAATCATGGTATTTATGAATTTCTATTTTTGTGAGAATATTTTAATCCTAAAACAATAATGTTTTAATTTTATCACCAATTAAATCAAGGAAAACATAGATTAGAGTGATAATGTGATAATTTTATTTACATTTCATTTACAAATGTAAAATGTTTCCTAACCTCAACAATAGCTTTTGTGTGTCCAATTAGTTTAGACATCCTCTTGATGAGTCCTTTTTGGCGAATATTATTTTTATATTTATGAATACTATGAAAAATTATCAAGCTATGCAATAACAACATCGAAAAGTCTTATAAAAGAAAAGAAAAGTAGCAATCCCCAATATAAAAAATAAAATAACTTGTTTTGAGTAATAAGAATAAGAATCCTATTGTCTAGAACATACTTTGACCTATTGCTTTAGATCCTTATTATCCTCCTTCACTTCCACCCAACCTTCTAAGGATGGCACCCATATCTTCTAATCTTACTCTCAAAAATTATCAATGTCAAACCATAGCTCTAAAAATAAGAGTCATTGACTTAAAATTTCCAAAGATTCTTTTATGATGGTATAGAAAAATATAAACTTTTATTGATAAGTTTACTTCCTACTACTATCAATGGTTGAAGAATGAGTCATCCCTTCTAAAATCTATGACTGGGGCCCTTAAAAAAACTATCTTAGATTGGCTTGCTTATTTTTCTAAATATTATATTGATGCCCTTGAGACTTTTATCAAGAAGTTAAAGTAGGATTTTGATGATAATATATCTCATGCTAAGGCAAAGAATTCATTTCTCTAATATAGACAAGGTCCTCATGAACCTATAGTGGACTACTATAAGAAATGGGAGAAATTAAAATATAATAAATATATTCATTTGACTAAATATGTCCTTACTTCCATATTTTTTAATGGTTTAAGAGAGTCTAGTTAAGCTTATATCCATAAACATCACCCTTGTAAGCTTCCCTCTTTAGAGAAGATTCTAGAATTTTTTAAAGGCCTAGAACATTGGGAACTTAAAGGAACTTAAAAACTTTCAAAGTCTAAGAATCCTAATAAGAATATTGTAAGTAATGGAAATTGTAACAATAGTGTTGAATACAATGTCCATGATATAGGGATTGTTGGCATATATGTTAACATGTTAACAAAAATTAAAAGTGACTAAAGACCTAAAAATATAATTTCTTGATGGACCTTTGAAGATATTTCTCGGATGATCTAAAGTCCCAAGTTGAGGCCTTAATATTATAATTCTAACTTTAAAATCCCAAAATGGTATGACCATACAAAGTTTTGTATTTAGCATGGGGTTTGGGGACATTATTATAATGATTTTTTGAGACTATAAAGTTTTAATTTAAGCAAACATTTGGGACTAAATTTAACACTGAAAAAACCATGTAGAATAGAATAAAATTATTTGAGGATAGAAATAACAAACTTGAGAAAAATATAACCATGGTTAGAATCAATAGTTAGGGATATACAATACTTCTTTTCTAAAATTATGCGCAATAGGATACCTCAATATCCAGCCCTAATGGGAGGTAACCCCAACCTAATCAAAAGTCTTACCATTAGAATCAATGAAATAATAATAAATGGGGTCAAGGTAATCAAATTCAATTGTATAAGACTCTCTAAAATCAAAACTAATAGCAATATATTCCTAACTAGAATTAGCAACAAAACAATCAACAAGTGAATCAAGTATATGCCCAATCTACAAATGAGAATGAAAAATATGTTTGTACTTAATCTAATGTATTTTTATATCTATAAATGTAATTTATGTGCAACATGAAATCATATATTCCTTGGAATAATAGATAATTGCTATTGGTAGGAGTATGTCTTAATATAAAAATAAGCAACCTATAATTAAAAAAAGAAAAGAAAAAATTTGAAATAAATCAAAGAATCTATCTAGGATAAAACTAATCTAGCCATTAGTGATAGCATTCTAGACCCTCCTTTGATAATTATAGAACCATATAAACCTATAGAAATGTCCTTTGGGACTAAATTATTCCTAGAATATATGTTTCTATGTTTGATAAAAAAATATTAAAAAGAAAGGTTTGCCTCAATGAAATTGTTGCTTAAAGTGATAGTTTTACTAGAAACATCTAACAAATATCAAACCTTATCCATCCAAAAGAATATATGTTTAGGGTTTTTATGAGAAAAACCAAATCATGGGGTATGGTAAAACAAATCCTTAGAACCATTTATAAAATCCCACATATTTAATTTCTTAGAGCTTCATCCTGTAAAAAGTAAAAGCTAAGAGACCTCATAGATGAAATAAAAATTCTTGAACCTGGGGTCCTTGATTGAATGATTACTATTGTAGAATTCTATGATGTTCAGTATATATATGCATTAAAATAAAATATTTATATTAATACTTGTGTTTGTCCTGATTTACTTGAAGGTTTCCCCTCATGTCCATGATCATTGCTAACTACTTGGATAGGGTTGATGATCCAACTTTTATGATCATAGTATTTTATAATGATATGGACATCCATAGGGATTTATTGGATGAAGTGGTACACATATCATGACATTTTCTCTAATAGATTATCTTAATATTATCTATGAAAATATTTTATCTAGGAATATATGCTTTACCTATAATGGATAGCCTCAAGACCTAGTAGGTTATATTTGTCTTCCTATTTTAGTAGGTCCAAAAGGAGTAAGGATAAAATTTATGGTCTTTAATTTTAAAACAAGCCACAACATGCTTCTAAGAAGACCATAGATAAATAAGATGGGGGCAAGTGCTTCTCCAACTTTCCAACTAGCCAAATTTTCCTATAAGGATAATAATTATACCATAGGCGATGATTTATATCCTTGGGTTCCTTCTCCACAACACAAACATTGTTTTATGCCTTCTATGGGAAAAAACCAATAAGTCTCTATTTATGAGCATGAGGAACAATGCAATTCTACAAAATAACTTCATAAGGGTCATCCTAAACTTTGTTTAAAATTCCCTAAAGACATCTGTGAGTCAAAGGATGATCAACCAAACATGGATTTCATTACTAATTTACCAAAATAAGTAGTTTATTAACCTCCACCTTTTTTGAAACCTAAGAAAAGGGAAAATCCTATGTTGTTTTATTGAAGGTTGGACAATTTGTACAAAAAATACATGGATGCTTATAAAATTGAGGTCACATGTTAGGGCTATGATAACATGGGTGAGGAAAGTGATAGTGACCATGAAAAAATAAATTTTGTTCCATAGAAACTAACAATAACTCATATAGTAGCCAAGTTTCTAATATTGATAAGGGGAATTATCATGTAGGCTCTTTAGAGGTCCCTATTTTATTTGGTGAATATATCTTTTTGGATATAGATTCATGTGATGTTGATATAATTAGTTCTAAAAATATGTATGCTTACTATATGATATAAAATTATGAATGTATGGATATATAAGTATTTTATAGAAAATAAATCTAATCTATACATTTCAATTGTTTCTTTTGTACAAAACCCATTTAATTAAATGTGGAAAATCAATTAATCAGCTTGCCAAAATAAAACACACAATCTAAGAAATTTTGCTTCAAAATTGTTATGAAGACAATGAATCTAGCTACCCCGTTAAGCTTGAACCTCCTTCCCTAGTTGTTTAGACCTTTGATAGTAAAATGTTTATAGAAAATTACATAGATATGCTAATCTTGATTAAAGTGAGGATATAGTTTTATATTCTAAAGTCATAATCCTATTGTACAAAATATATTCCAATAAGTTAATTAGATTTCTCCCATACATTTTATCCCTAGATATTGTCAAAGTTTTTCTAATTATAATAAAATATTGTCTCCTTATTCTATACCATAAAACATAACATAGATTATTCTAGAAAATTCCACATAGGACTAAGGTTTGTGTCATGACCCTCCTTGGTAGGACTTATTATTGAGATTTGATTATGTGTTGATGAGAGGACATCTAATGCTTAATATTGTTTTATGTGGTTAATTGTATTTTATATTTTGATTATAATATGCTAGAATTTGGTATTGTTGATGAAATGCTACAGTTGTAGGACCAGGTACTATCATGGGTGGATTAATATGGGATAACCATTGAAAATTAGAGAACAAAAAGAAGAATGATGGGATAACTTTAGGGTAAAATAGTACCCTCATGTAGGTGCATTGCATAATTGGATGCTTGTTTATATTACATTGTTGGCTAGGAGATTTCTTGGGCAATGGTGATATGGAAATCAAAGTGAAGCTAGATTATCCATTATGCATAATGCTTATATAGTATAAAATAGAGAATCAAAGGAGTTACAGGGGTTACAACCAACTGCAACAATATGCTATGTAGGGACAACCACCTATAACAACATGGATGCAAACAAAATAGTGTCATGCTAGAGACAAGAACAACCTCAACAACATAACCAATGCATCATAACTACTAACAAGCCAAATCCTAACGTGGGCATACTATGCCTCACATGAATACAAGGCAAGAAATATCTTAGGCTTAAGGATAAGCCTAAGGTACAATGATATCCTCATCACTCCTCCCAACCATAGAAGCATTGGACCCCAATGCTCTCAACAAATATGGAAATTCATGAGCCATCTGATGGTGAGAGATCTGATGAGCCTAGTGTGGAAGTTGACCATGGTGGTTGAAAAGGTATGAGGTGGAAGAACCTTTACATGTGTGATAAGCCTTCATATTGAAAACTCTCTCTATATCAAGAAAAAGTTGGAAGTCAAGTGCCATATCTATTGGATGGCTAATAACAGGCTCAATCTCTAAAGTAGAATCCTGATATGACTTAATAAGGTCTATATTGATGACATCATGAATGCCAAGGTGTGCAAGAAGGTCCAAGTGAAAGTAATTCCCAAATACATGTTGAATGATGGTATATGGCCCATAGCAAAGAGGTTTGATCTTACTGTGTACTTTCTCTGCAAAATATCATCAGTCAAAATTAATCCATACTCTATTTCCAACCTGAAATGGATGAGGAACATGATGTATATTCATCGCTCTCTTCTATTATTGTTGATTCTTCTGCAAGATCTATGTTACCTTGGTATAAAGGCTTTACACATGCTGAATTAAATATGTTATCTTATCTTGCTTCTTCTCCATGTGTGTAGTGGCCAGAGAGGGTAAGGCTAGAGGTAACTCATATGAAGCCACTAGATGAAATTTGATATAAACATTGAAGGGTGAGTATGTTGTGGAACTATGGACTGCTCGATTGTAGGTATGTTCAATGTGTGTGAGGCTCAAATCCCACTTCACTGGAGAAGAGTGGTTATAGATCCTAAAGCTCTACATAAGTGTGCAATTGACCACTATCATCTGCTCATTTGACTAAGGATGGAAATTCATAGAGAAGTTGAAGGAAACTCCTAAAATTTTCTATAAGGATCTCCAAAAGTGTCCCATAAATTATGGATCTCTGTCAAACACAATGTTAGTGGGAATACTGAAGGATTACCATATTGTCTCAAGAATAGTTGTGCTAAGTTTGGTGCAGTGTTGGTCTTCTTGCAAGGAATAAACTTAGCTATTTTTCTAAATCGATCCACAATCACAAAAACACAGTCATGCTTCCAAATTGTCATGGGAAAACCACTTACCAAGTCCATTGGGATGCTTTCCCAAGGACGTGAAGGAATGGGAAAAGGAACACTTAGGCCCAATTTCCTATTTACTAATTTTGAGTGACAAAAAATGACACATTGTCTCAAAAATTATAGTACATGCCTCTGCATGTGAGGCTAATAAAATAACCATTGTAGGTGGTGAAGTATCTTTTGTTTTCCAAAGTGTCCTCCATAAAGTGTTGAGTGGGATTATTTGAGAATATAAACCCTATGCTCTTGTGGAACACAAAGCTTATCCAACTTATAAAAAATTCCATCCTTCATGTGAAAATATTGAAAAGTAGTTAGGTTGGAGGAGGAAGGTTGTACAAGATGATGATGAACTTTTCCAAAATCAGGATCAAGAGCATAAAGTGTAGGTCAAGTCTGAAATCCAACATGTGAGGCGGTCACAATTTTCAAATCTTGAGTTGTTGATGGATGACTCAAACAATATACCACTATGTTGCTTGCTCCCTTTTTGTATTTGATTACCAAATGGAATTGTTGCAAGTATGTGGTCCATTTCAAATGCCTAGCTTCCTTAATCTTATTTTGTGATTGGAGAAACTTAAGAGGTATATGATTTTATGAAAAATTGTTTCCTTACCTAGAAGGTAATACCTCTAATACCTGATTTCTTGTACCAATGCATATAACTCTTTATTATATGTTATGTAGCTCACCTTGGTAGCTAAAAATATTTTGGAATTATATGCCACTAGGTGCCCATTTTGCTTCAACACTCCTCCTAGTGGAAACTATGATGCATCTATCTCTATCTCAAAGGGTTGAGAGATGTCTGGAAGGACAAGAACGAGGGCGATACATAGTTATATTTCAAGGAATGAAAGGCACGAACATGGTCCATAGTCTAATAAAACTATACTTTGGCTTTAGTAAGATGGTGTAAGGGTTCCAGTATGGTAGAGTAGCCAAGGATGAACTTATAATAGAAATTTGCAAGTCCAATAAAACTCCTAAGTTTAGTGATTGAGGATGGAGTTGGCCAATTTTGAAGGACTTCTACCTTAGCAGGATCTACATGGATGCCTTGTTGATTGATTACAAAGCCAATATAGGAGATAGATGTTTGGGCAAAAGAGCATTTTGGAAGGTTGGCAAAGAGTTGGTTCTTCTCAAGGGTGTGGAGAACCTGATCTAGATGTTCTAGATGTACCTTCCAAGTAGATGAATATACAAGGATGTCATCCAAGTATATGATAATAAACTTGTCCAGGTTATCCTTGAACACTTCATTCATCAACCTCATAAAGGTTGTAGGAGCATTCATGAGTCCAAAGGGCATGACCAACCACTCAAAAAGCCTAAATTTGGTCTTGAATGTTGTTTTCCAGGTGTCTTCTACTTGAACCCTAAACTGATGATAACCACTCTTAAGATCAATATTGAAGAAAAATTTGGCTCCCTCCAAAAAATCATCAATCTATGGGAGAGGATATCTATTTTTTATTATGATTTTTTTCCAGGCATGAAAATTAATACACAGTCTCCAAGAACCGTATTTCTTTAGAATCAAAATAATGGGATATGCACGAGGAGAAGTGCTTGGCTTGATGAATCCTTTGGCCAAAAAATCATAAATTTATTTCTTGATATCATCTATTTGTAGCACGTATTGATATCCCTCTTAGGAGGAAGAGTGGTGGGTTCCTTGAACACAAACTCATGTGATTGTAAAATTATTTGAAGTGAAGCTTGTTTGGTGTGGATCTTAGGAGGTGCTTGGTCTTCATTATGTGTGGGTCTTATGAAGATAAGAGCCAATTCATGTGCTTGATTTACTACCTTGTGAGCTTACCTACAACTTAGCACTAAATTTGTTGTTGGTTTAGTGCATTCCACCAAGTATGTTTTGTTGTGCAACTCCAAGGTGTATGTGTTATTTTTAGCATGATATACAACATTCCTATCAAATTGATAGGGTTTTCCAAGCAACAATCCACAACAATCCATATCAGTTACATCACATGTCACCTTATCCATAAATTTATCACCAAAAGAGAAAGACACGGTGCATGTGTGTGTGATGTTGGAAGTTGATCCAGTATCCTTCCACCCAAGTGCATAGGGGTGAGGATGTGGTCTCAATGGAAGCTTCAACTTTTTGACAATGGACCTCACAATTAGATTTTTTTGTGAGCCATTATCGATTATACAATCTACAAAGAAGTCATGTGTAAGGTGGGCTCAAGTGACAAACAAATTATCATGACCCCCTTTTGCAAAAATGTGTGACATAAGGGTAACTTTGTTGAGTTTACCCTTCAATGTAGGATATTCATCTTCTTTCCCTATAGTCACAATGGGACCATATTTTGGGTCCTCATCTATTGACTTTACAAGTAGGGATTTCTTCTTCATATCTTTGAATCTATAGCATTTCAACTTGCTATGACCAGTTTTTTACAAAAATCACAATACAATGATGAAGAAGAATTTTGAGAAGAAGAAGAAGAATGGGATTTGGATGGAGGGGAGGAGTAGAAGAAGGAGAAGAAGAAGTGTGAAAGAATTTATTGACCCCTTTTTGATGTTGACCCGATAACTTGAAAGTTCTTTCCTATGCAGATGATCAATATTTGAAAGATGTACCAATTTTCTCCTTTGCTAAAATGGTATTTTTGAATGTCGCATCCAAAGTAGTGAAGGAAGTGAATTTAACTTCCCTAAATATCTGATCTTGCAACCCACTAGTAAATTTATCAATTAGCTCCTCTTCTGAATATTTAATTCCAAGAAGAACCCTTAGACTTTTAAATTAAAAAATGTAGTTTGGGATTGACATATTATATGCTTGCCTCAACCTATACCATTTGGTCTTGAGATCACTTTGGTAATTAGGTGGGTAAAAGGTGTTCTTCAAGACTTGGAAAATTTCCTTATAAGTCACGATGGGATGTTGAATTTACTATATTTCTATGATAAAAAATTATGCCAATCCTGTGATTTTATTTTAGAAAAAACCAACTTGTTCATCCATAGGGATTTCTACATAGGAGAACCAAGTCTTCATATCTAGAATCCAACTAGATAAGACATTTGGATTCCTCTATCTATCACAAGGCTTGATCTCACACTTTTTCTTATAGAAAAAATTATTGTTACATATCTTGACATCAACATGAGTCAATTGTACTATGATATCTTTTACTCTACTGATCAATTATCCTACTACATTGGTGATATTTGCCACTTGTGTTGTGAGATCATTAGCCATTTCAAATATTGAATATGCTAGACTAGGAGAGTACTAAAGTGGTTGCATTGAATATCTAGGTAGCTATTAGGATTGATTTTGAGAGATTCATAATGCAACAATTGGCCTAGATTACAAAACCTTTGCCTTCTAAATTACAAAAATGGCAATTATAGTGCTTTGCAAATTATATCAATTTGCACAATTAAAAAAATTTACCCTTCAATTTAAAGTGGGAAAAGAAAAATGAGCACTAAATTTGAAAAATTTTACCATTAAATTACAAAAAAAATTATTTGAGGAAAAAATAAATTCACCTTGCTACAAAAATATTGTTTTTGTTCAATAGTGTGTTTGATCAACTATGCCAAAATCAACGTTTTGTGCAATGGTCTCTATGAAAGTCAACTATCTATGCTAAAGTTAATGGTATGCACAACATTATTTGCAAAATTCAATGATCTATGCCAAAGTCAACGGTTTTCACAACGGTATTTGCAAAAATCAGCGATCTATGCCAAAGTCAATACCATGGATCAACGTCTAGTAACTATGGGTAAAATTTTGAGCACATTCATCCACTTGTTCTTTTTTATTAGCAAGGATGATGGATATCAAAAATATAAGGGTTTTTAAGTTAGGCCTATGAGCATCAGGTGGCATATGTTGAAGGTGAGTCTCTAACATTCGATGCATCCATGGTGAAATCTATGGATATTGTGCAGGTTGCAATGAATATGGTAATAAATTTGGTGATATAAAATGGGTAGAGGAATCAATCACTCTGAGAGATCGATCAAATCCTAGAATTCCATCCCAATATAAGTAACCAAGAGAGGTAAAGTATTTTTCACCTTGATATAACCCTTGAGACCCCACTAATTAAAGACACAATATTTAGCTAAGGTGGCATGTGGAGAAATAGGCATGTAAAACTTTAGGTACATCTCAAATGCCTACCCCAGCCATAAGGGTGAGAAATCAAAATCCCAAGAGCCCACCTCATGTAGTGGGTGGATAAATGGGATGATGATAAACCATGGTCAAGTCCTAAAATGTTGCCTTGAAAGTAAGGCAGAAGGTCATTTGAAGATCGGTGGAAAAATGGGTATCCCATTGACTTCTGAAGGAACCAAAAATACCACTAGCACTAGAAGATTAATGTGAAGCCCAAAAACCCACCCTAAATAAATAAAATCTTGCTTGGTAGAATTTTAGGTTAGCATTAGATAATAAACAATCCTAAAATTCCACCTAGTGTTGAATGCGTTAGAAGAACCTCGGATAGAGGGAATTATTAGACTCAACATAGAAGGTATGCGATGAATGGTTGGCACAAGAGGGCTAATTCTTGTCTAGAAGATAATAGGGTGAACTATGGATTCATCGAAGTAGTCATTTCCAATAGTCTGCTCACTCAATTAATTTTTGACTATTTTCATGTATAGGTAGATGGAATTTATGGTCTTTTAGGGCTATTAGAGTGATCAAGGGTTCAAATTCATGCAACACAGCCTACTTCCCCTAACAGCCATCTTCAGCCATATTTTTTAGAGGGACATGAAATATTAATAGTCTGGTCATCCCCTTAATGCAGCCATGTTGCTGACCTACCCTCATAAATGCATGTATCAAAACTCATTGTAAAAGATATATAGACTAGAATACAAGTCATTCCAAGATGTCTGCTCTTTGGCCATTACAACTCATATGTAAAGATTTTTCTTTTCAAGAAATGAAATTGTATTACTATATGGCCTCTAAATTATCTCATGAATATGTGATTGATTTAGTGTTTCTTTCTACTAAATCTAGTTGAGTGAGGGTGCTTTAATTTTGTAATCTGGATTGCATGCATTTCATTCAGTAGTTTTGGAATTTTCTTTCAATTGAATGCACTAGATGCTATATAAGATCAAGGTTGGTTGGTTTGTTAGGTGGTCCATTTACACTTCTTGCAATGGTTTTAGTTCATTGTGCATATGTTTTGATGTAGCTAAATTTGTCCCCCTGTAAGTTCTAGCTTTTACTTTATTTTATTTCTTTCAGATCCCTTTTCCCAAGCATAGTTAGCTAGCACCCCTAGGAGCCGACCTTCTTTGGCATGTGTGACCTTCCTAGCCACTATGGGTATTCAATGTTTTTTGAGATTTGTGGGCACATAAACCTTTCCATTAGATGGTTTTTTAACCAACAATTAATTGGTGTTTTTCCCTCTAGTGGTGTGTGTGTGAAAGCTAGCTTGACCATCGAATGGTGATCACTTAAATAGGTGGTCTATATCACTTTTAAACCATAGGTTAGGTCATCCCATGATGGATTTGGGACTAAAATTCCAAAGAAAAAATTAAAAACTAAAATTTTTCTGTGTAAACCTTTCCTACCAAAATCTGATGAATCTCCTAGTGCTACATTTTTGTGAATGATTGGATGTTGCAAATTCTCACCATGCAATTTTAAAATTCCACATGGCATGCATTGACTAGAGGAGAGTTTCTAGGGTTGAATTTGTTCTCTTATTGGCTATCAATTAAACCTTAGAAAGGGTTTTAAATTTTTTTTTTTGTGTCTTCTATCGCATGTGTGTTGATCCTAGAGGTAAAAGGCCATGATCATATGATCGTATGTGCAATGTCTAGAGGGGTCAAATCTAATGGTGAATAATATATAAGGCTTTTGTTTTCCTATGGATAATGATCGAGGTAAGGGGAAATGATCTGTTGATGCTCCTACCTATGTTAAGGGCCATCACTGGGCTAGGCAATGTCGAGCATCTATCAATAATGTCATGGGGGTCATCTAGAGGGAGCCTATAAGGTGGGGGAGAGGGTGTAGGGGGATGGATATCCTATGCCTCCATTTATTGGGCACAAAGGATGGTTTGGTAGGATATCAATCGATAAATTGGTTGATCAATCAAGGAAGGGAGGTGAGAGGGGGGAAAGGGGGTGATCAAAAGATTGATCAGCCTAAAATATCCTCTATAACCTCAAATATAGCATAATTATTATCCATCATTTTTTTATCGTCATCTTGTGCACCCATTGGTTGGTCAACAACACCTCCAGGATATACTCCCTAATACTCTTTTCTTAAATGGAAAATCCTGATATTTAAAATTGTCTTGCTTTCCTCAAATCAAGTTTGGTTCTTCGTAATGTCACCAAACCTAGGCTACCCTTTAACAATTATTTCAAGGGTATTTGGTGCAAGGGTAATTGATAACCCTCTAGCACCTCTTGAACTTCACAAAAGGTTGCTACAAATTGACCTAAACCAATCCAATGCAGCACCTAGCCACAAAACATGTGCTCTAGCTAACAATGACCTAAACTAAGCATCCAAACAGAAAAAAAAAATGGAAACCTTACCACACCTTGCTAACTTTCCTATAGCTCTAATACTAGTGATATGGAAATCAAAGTGAATCTAGATTATCCATAGACCTTTGATAGCAAAATTTTGATAGAAAGTTACATAGATATGCTAATATTGATTAAAGTTAGGATATAGTTCTATATTCTAAACTCTTAATCCTATTGTACAAAATCTATTTTAATAATTTAATCATATTTCTCCCATCCACTTTATCCCTAGAGCTTTTCAAGGTTTTCTAATTGTAATAATATCTTGTCTCCTTATTCTATAACATAAAAAATAACATAAACTATTCTAGAAAATTCCATATAGGACTAAGGGTTTGTGTCACAACCCTCCTTGGCAAGACGTATTATTGAGATTTGATTGTATTTATGAGAGGACATCTAATACATAATCTTGTTTTATGTGGTTAATTATATTTTATATTTTAATTATAATATGCTATGATATGGTACTATTGATGAAATGTTATGGTTGTAATACCAAGTACTCTCATGGATGGATTGATATGGGACAACCACTAAAAATGAAATATCAAAAATGGAAATTATGGGACAAATTTAGGGTAACAGAGTATCCTCATGTAGGTGCATTGCATAATTGGATGCTTGGTTATATTACATTGCCATCTAGGAGATTTCTTGGGCAATGATGATATGGAAATCAAACGAGTTACAAGGGTTACAACCAACTAAAATAATATGATATGTAGGGACAACCACTTGTAACAACATGGATGTAAACAAAATAGTATCATGCTAAATACAATAATAGACTCAACATCATAAACAATACATACTAACTACTAACAAGCCAAATCCTAACATGGATATCCTATGACTCACATGAATACAAGGCAATAAATATCTTAGGCTTAAGGATAAGCCTAAGGTACAATGATATCCTCATCACTCCTCCCAACCATAGAAGCATTAGACCCCAATGCTCTAAAAAAATGGAAATTCATGAGCCATATAATGGTGAGAAATCCAGTGAGCCTGGTGTGGAAGCTGACCACAATAGGTGATAAGGTATGAGATGGAAGAACCTTGCTATGTGTGATGGGTCTTTGTGTCAAAAACTCTATTTGTATCAACTAAAATATAGAATTTGAGTACCATATATGTTGGATGGCTAATGATAGGCTCAATATCCAAAGTAGAATCTTGATATGGCTTAAGAAAGTCCACACTGATGATATCATGAATTCTAATGTGTGCTAGAAGTTCCAAATGAAAGGTATTCCTGGATACCTATTGAATGATGGTATACGACCCATAGCAAAGAGGTTTGATCTTACTATGTGCTTATTTTGTAAAACATTGTCAGTACAAATGAAGCCATACTCTATATACAACCTAAAATGGATGAGGAATGCAATGTCTATCCATCACTCTCTTATATTGTTGTTGAGTCTTTTGCAAGATCTATGTCACCTTGGTTTGAAGGCTTTATAAATAATAAATGAAATGTTATACCTTGTCTTTCTCCTTATACATGTGTGTAATGGTTGGAGAGGGTAAGGATGGAGGTAACTCATATGAATCCATTGGCTAAAATCTAAGACAAAACTCAAAGGGTGAATGTCTTATGGAACTGTGGATTGGTTAATTGTAGGCATACTCAATGTGTGTGAGGTTTAAATACCACTTTACTATATAATAGTGGTGGTAGATCCTCAAACTCTACAAAAGTGTGTGATTGACCACTTTTGTCTACCCATCTGACTAAGGATGGAAACCCATGGATAAGATGATGGAAACTTCCAAAATATTCCACAAGGATATCCATAAGTATCTCACAAATCATGGATCTTTGTCAGAAAAAATGTTAGTGGAAAGACCAAAGAAGTGACATATTATCTCGAAGAATAGTTGTGCTAAGACTGGTGTAGTGTTTGTCTTCTTGCAAGGAATAAACTTAGCCATTTTTCTAAATCTATCCACAATAACAAAATCACAATCATGTTGTCGAACCATCATGGGGAAACCACTTACCAGTTCCATTGAGATGCTTTCACAAGGATGTGAAGGAATGGGCAAAGGAACACTTAGGCCCAACTTCCTATTTGTTGATTTTGAGTGACAACAAATGGCACACTGTCTCAAAAATCATAGGACATATTCTACATGTGAGGATAGTAGAAGAATTATTGTATATGGTGAAGTGTCTTTTGTTTCCCAAAGTGTCCTTCATATAGTGTTGAGTGGGCTTCTTTGAGAAGAGAAACCTAATGCCCTTGTGTAACACAAAGCTTATACAACTTATACAAAATTTCCTCCATGTGAAAATCCTAAAAAGGAGTTAGTTTGGAGGAGGAATGATGTACAAAATGATGATAAACTTTGCTAAAATTAGGATCAAGAGCATAAAGTGTAGGCCAAGTCTAAAATCCAACATGTGAGGTGGTCACAATTATCAAATATTGAGTTGTTGGTGGATGACAAATAATTTTCCACTGTTTTACTTGCTCTCTTTTTGGATTGGATTACCAAATGGAATATTGTAAGTATGTAGCCAATTTCAAATGCCTAGCTTCCTCAATATTTTTTTGTGATTGGAGAAACTTAAGAGGCATATGATTTGTATGGACAATTGTTTCCTTACCCAAAAGGTAATGCCTCCAATACTTGATTGTTTGTACCAATGCATACAACTCTTTATCATATGTGGAGTAGTTCCTCTTGGTAGCTAAAAATATTTCAAAATGATATGCCACTAGGTGCCCATTTTGCTTCAACACTGCTCCTAGTGCAAATTGTGATGCATTTATCTCTATCTCAAAGGGTTGAGAGAGGTTTGGAAGGACTTCTTATTGATATTTGATTATGTGTTTATGAGAGGACATCTAATGCTTAATCTTATTTTATGTGGTTAATTGTATTCTATATTTTCATTATAATATGCTAGAATATGGTACTATTGATGTAATGTTATGGTTGCAGGACCAAGTACTCTCATGGGTGGATTGATATGGGACAACCATTTAAAATGAGATTCTCAAAAGGGAAATGATGGGACAATTTTAGGGTAACATAGTACCCTTATGTATGTGCATTGCATAATATGATGCTTGGTTATATTATATTGTTGGCTAGGAGATTGCTTCGGCAATGGTGATATGGAAATCAAAGTGAAGCTAGATTATCCATTATGAAAATTCCTATTATAGTATAAAATAAAAAATTAAAGTAGTTGTAGGGGTTACAACCAACTGCAACAATATGTTATGCAGGGACAACCACCTGTAACAAAATGGATGCAAACAAGATAATTTCATGCTAGAGACAAGAATAACCTCAACAGCATAACCAATGTATCCTAAATACTAACAAGCCAAATTATAATGTGGGCATACTTACCTCATGTGAATACAAGGCAAGAAATATCTTAGGCTTAAGGATAGGCCTAAGGTACAATGATATCCTCATCAAATGGAGTTATCTTTAGTAGTCAGGTGATGGTGTGTCATTCATCAATAAATCTTCTTGCTTAAGGATAAAATATAGTATAATATATTTGTGTGATGATGAGCATTTCTTTTGGTATTCTTATGGTTGATGAATTTTTATCATAACTTTACATATGTTTGATGCCTGAATGAATATGGTAAGTGTTTTTATCAATATAATCTTAATAGCTATAAAGGTACAATTAATATACTTGAAAATTAATGTTAGAAATTGATATTAATATTAATTATTGATTAAATTAATTGGGTAAATAATTTAATCAAAGATTATACTTTCCTAAGGTTTCATAGGAAGAATAATGAAAGTGATAACTGACTAATTAGTTTAATCACTTTATTTTGTTAATGTTATGTGGTGATGTTAATATTACGAAAGAATAAACAAAATTTTAATAACCTAACTTTATAAAAGAAAGTTAACCGTAGGAATATTTAAATAATTTCATGAATATTGAAAAATGGACTATTATTGGAAACATTGGATGCACGTGTTGAAAACATAACCTTTATTGTAATGGATAAGGAGCTACAAAAAGGTTGAATTTTCTCTTCTTTTTTAGAGGAGAACACTTCAAAAAAAAAGGAGAAAAGCAAGGTGGGCCTGGTCTTGTTTTTGGAAGCCAAGAGAACACGTGGATGCTCTGGAGAATCATGGGAAAAGGAGGCATTGGTACCTAAAATATTTTCAAGTAAAGATGAATGTTGTTTTTCCATTGTTTGCTTTGATAAGGTTTATGCTAATTGAAACCTTGCTTTATAAATGTTGATTATTATATCATAAAATCCTTAGTTTTTAAATAAAAACAAGTGTGTATTGGTTGTTTTCATTTTATTTGAAAGCTATGAGTTGGAAGTGAGCCTAGAACTAGACCTCTCACTAGATGCTTTCTAGTTTGAAAATGTATTTTGAATTTTTGAAATAGAAATAAAACACCTTAAGGTTACTTGACTAGGGTAGCTAGAGATTGTGTATTCTCTGAATGTTACCTGTAACTTATGTTTTGTTGAATAGTCTATGTATGATAGCAAAATCAGGGATTTTTGCAAGGAACTCTATACATGAGTGTGTTTATTTTATAAATTTCTTCAAGGCAGTTGTAATCTAATTATTTGGTTTATTTATAATTGGAAGCATTTACCATTTGTTTTGGTACAATTAGAAAATGGTGGTATAGAATCCTTTTAATTATTTAAACCATGAAATACCTATAGTTAATTCCATATGATAGCCTAGATCAACTATAGATGATGGCTTTACTAAAACAATGCTAAGTGGGTTATCAAGTTGTTCCTTTTTCAATAATCGTGTTTAGGACTATTTACAACTGAGAAAACATAGAAGCTAGATTCTTTAAGACTTAGAAAAGCTAAAATCAAACGTTTTTTAGCTAAATTTGTATACAACCATAGTTGGGTATGTCGGATTGGATAAAGGTGGGAAATCCATGTCATTTAATAAATGTATTTTTAGGTGAATATGGAATGGTCGTCTCGTATATATAATATAGTCACTAGTTGGTTGTTGGTTAAGTTAAAATGCTTCTACCAAGTCCGAAGAGAATTGAAATACCTTCTTTGAAATTATAGCTTGGATGTTTAAATTTAAGTGGCATTAATAATGAGCTTATTTTAATATTGAATAGTATATTTTCTATAATTATCGCAAGTCTGGAATTAGCATATATTAAATGAAAACTTCTACTTTATTGAAATAGTTTAAAATTTATGTTGTTATATAAATTGATAGTTAATTTTTTTATGGAAAATTGTTTCATATAGATGATGTTTCCTTTATGTTATTTGGAGTAGAACTCAATAATATTTTATCCCATACTATGTTTATATTAAAGGTTATAAAAAAGTTACATCATTATTTTATGGTTTGTTGAATGATGTTTTTGAAAGTTATATAATGGTTCGTAAGGCTTATGTAGATAGGGAACCTTTTATAGAGAGAAGTATAGGATTCTCCCAATGAGTTATTGAATAAATTGATGTATGGTATTTTATTTAATATGAGAAAAAGGATGCTCTTGCATAATCATGTAGGCTTGCATTTGCATTTCATAAGTTATCATGATCCCTAGATTCTTGTCAAGTTCATGGAATGATCTTCCAAAGGAGGATCTTGAAAAATAAATATGGATCTTGGACTTTTGGTTTGTACATCAATGTTGTTGAGAAATAATTCATAAATAAATTGTGTTGTATTAAGGATGGGAATAAAAAAAAACATCCTTGTGTAATTATTCTTATAATAAGAAAAGTTAGTATTAAATTTATGACAGTGAAATAGAATATGCTTGTGGGAAATCTAAGAAACATTGTATTTTCTTATGGAAGTAATTGAAAGGCTTATGATAGAATGATTTTGGAATTAATTATGTTTAAGATCATAATACCTTTAGATAAATTTTATTCTTACTTTCAAATGTGTTATGCTAATATTAAATGAAATAGAAAAGCTATATTTACCTTTAACTCTTGTTTCCAATTAAGTATGTTAAGCATAGCACTTCATTATCTGTACAAGAGAGGTTAAGGTTTAATTATTATTGATTCTTGGGTTTCTGAAGGGTTTTCCTTAGGTGAAACTTAAAGCTTTATTAGAACCCTAGAGTCAAGTTGTTCCTAAGCCCTGGGAGAAGTTACGGTGAGGCAACACCCAGGTTTATTATGAATGTTACACCTTGAGTAGTGAGGCTGGGGTGTACCCCAAAGTGGAAAATCTTTTAGGGAGTCCTAAGGGGTGAGTCTTGGACTATAATTCCTACTATGAAGGCTAGTAATCCATTCACAAGACAATATAGTAATGGCACATTAAACAACGAGGATCGGGTGACCATGCATATTATCATAGGGAGTGGTAATAGCCTTAATTAGCCCACCATGGAGGTGTGGTAATTAAGAATTAAAGCACCAGTTAACTCATCATGGAGGTGTGACAATTAGTCTTAAGGTATTACACCAGAGTAATCCTACATAAATGAACTTATGTAGGGTTAGGAAAATAGCATCCCTTTTTTTATGGACTTAAAAAGGATAATCCCTATATTATGGTCAAATTGTCTTACATTCATGGAGAGTGTCAAAAATGTTTAGGGACCATTGAAAGTGTTATTTCTACCATGGAGGTATATAAAGGTGAACCCTATAAATGCAAGATGTTGTTCACTTCTATCCACTTGAGAGTTATCTACAGTGACATCTCAAAATGTGGTTATGCCTTGTTAATATTGAAAAGAATATGGTAATCTCTTTGTGAACCTTACTTATAAAAAAATAATTTCTCTCTTTGGTTGGTTTGGATGGATTGCTATAGTTGGTATCAGAGCTCTTGGTTGTAGGACTTGAATCTTTCATGGAGAGAACCTAGGATCAACCTTGACTTGATTTGTAACTTTGTGGAGACTTACTACTCTATGGATATTAATGTGATTTGATACAATGGATATTGCACATCGTTGGGACCAATAAGACCAAGGAATAAAAATCCTAGAGAGTGTGGTCTATTATTGGGTATGGCACCTTGTGTGGATCAAGTGTGACCATAATCATTATTAGGTGACTGATAATGATCTAAATTATTTCATGGGGATAATAAAACTAACTAAAGTTAGAAGTACACTTTTGATGGAAATTATAATCTAACTCAAATCCCTTTGTGGTGTAACATCCCTCCCATTTTGCTAGTAGTTTGCTTGCTGATAGTATTCAGAATGAGATATTACTGATAGAATTTGTGAGTGTAGGAGCAAGTTATTATCTTCAAGTGAGTAGATCAAAGGTAGTTGTTGCCCACCTTTTGACGAAAATTATTGTGGTTGACCACATGAGGTAAGGTGGGATATGATATTTAGTGCTTCATGCACCATAGCCCGTGAGTACATGGAAGCTCATCGAAACAAATTCATATAGGAGCATGTTGATTACTGACTACAATGCTTGTTGATGCATTTACTTGCATTATGCATTTGATTGCTTGAAATATTGTGCTTCATCATATAAGTGTTTGTATTGCAATTTTTTTATATAAAAATATAAATTTGTTTAAATAATTAAATTAAAATATATATTATAATAATAATAATAATAATAATAAATAAAATAAAATAAATATTAGTAAAATATAAAAATAATATATATAATATAAAAATAAAATATATATGTAACTTTGTTATTCAAATATTATTAGACCACCCATGGCCACTCGGCAATTTATTACAAGATAGGTTATGCATGCATGGTCTTAGGTGTCACTTAAAACCGACCTTAGAATTCTCTAAAAGAGCAAATGCAATTCTCTGCAGGAGATATTTGAAAGTGTAATTTCTTGTGTGTAATTACTTATGAGCTAGTAAAGTGTCTTCTTAGTGTCAAATTGGTATAAGAAAGGAATTAACTATTGAAGATGATTTAGAACTCTGATTATGTTAGTATTAATTTTGTGTTGTAAGAAGTAACGATGTTGTGTTGTTCTTATTAAAAATATTGTGTGAATGAAGAGTGGAGCTATTGGTTATTTGTATTGTATTTTATTTAGTTGAGCTGTAAATTAACTGAGCAACTAAAACTTCTAAATAAGAGTCAATAAGAAAAGAAAAAATATAACACAAAAATTGTGTCGTCTATGGACGTTCATCAGTACCCATATCTATGTAATTGTGTGATGAGGATTGATGTTTAATCACTCATATGACCCCTCTTTTATTTCCTAGCTAGGTTTGCATAGTTTTATTATTGCAAATTAAGGTTGTAAGTGAGTCTTATTCTCACATAGACTCCTAGTCCCCTAGTTGACAATTAGTTGTCAATTCTAAGTCCTAGTTAGGAAGTGTGAACTCAAAGATAGCTATGCTCTTCTTTAGCTAACTTATTTCCTTCTAGTTAGCTAAATTGATGTACGTGCATATTCTTTTGCACTATTATAGTTTTTAGCTATATTGTTATGTATTTTTGGACCAATCCATGATTTTGTGGAATTGGTTAAGTATTTTAGGCCTTTCAAGCCTATAAATACAGTTGGTGTAATATAGAAACTTAGTTGGATTTTCAATCCTCTTCATTGTGTGTATGTTTACATTAAATAAAGAAGTGGTTTGAATTTTAATATTAAAATTTGTAAAATGGCTTGAATATTAGATGTGTTGGTTGTTTTGTATGAATGCATGAGTGTCCTCAATTAGTTGCATCCATTGGGCTATGTTGATCCAACATACACCACCACAAAATCTTTTCGTCGAAACTTCTAGCGATAGCAGATGATGAAGATTTTATCAAAAGTGAACATGCTTATGGCTAGTTTTTGTCCTTTCACTGTCTTCCATTCAAACTCGGGCCAGTTTCTTCAATGAGTTCTTTTAGGTATTTTTCCTCTAGTGGATAATCGCTATTGTCGACGTAGTATGATAAAATTGAATACCTTTGCAATTGTGTATAAATATAATCCTTATAAAAATATTCAATAACTTCAGTTTGTGGACTATGGTGTGCGTATATTCAATTCCTTGGAGCATAATAGGCTTTTAATAAGCAAGTGAGAGTTTTAGGTTATAAGTAGATGTATTCAAAAACATTTTCATTTGAAAAAAATAAATATTCCTAAAATCATAAGTTATGCCAATTATTAGAGCCACACACATTTATAGGAAACTTTAAAAGAAATATAGAAGTGTTTCTACGTATGGTGTATTTAGTTTGAAGTTACTTTCTTGTTCAATGACATGTGCTTATTAATTATTATTTAAAGCTTTTTTAGTTTTTATATTCGTCTTTTGTGTAAACATTGACTTTTTGTGTATATTCAAATTTTTCCATTGGTTCTTAAAAATAGGTTTATATTTATTTAAAATATTTATAATCAATTAAATAGGTTATATTTCGTATAGGATTTTTTAAATACCTATGATGCATTCGTTAATTATTACAAATAAATGTATATAATAGTTGAATTTCACGATATGATAATAATATTTAATTTTTGACTTTATAATACTTAAAACTTTAGAGTTAATTAAATTAGATAAAGAAAGTTTTAATTTTATCTAAAGGTATGAATCTTAAGTTTTTGAATTTCGAGGATTTAATACATTAGAGTTTGGTTCTTTTGTAAATAAAAGAATATCTTATTTACATTGGTATTTGTTCTTTGTTAAAAGATAGAAAATTATTTTTATATTTAATAATAAATGTAATAAATATGTTGGGTAACTATGTTAGGCTTCTTTTAAAAATTAATTTTAAAAAACAATACCATGAAAATAACTTAAACCCTTTTAGATTTAGAAAGCTTTATTATTTAAGCATATAAAAATATTTATTATATTATGTTGTAAGTTAGCATGGTAGAATGCTTAATTTGTATTGAGCTATTCTTCCATTAATATGAACCACCACACTATAAACCAATTCCTCTGGAAAATTGCATCATTATGGTAGGAGAGTATTTGGTATAACCTCAAGGAATCAGAATTGCAATACCTTGGATAATTCATCAAGATGGATGAATATCCTTTCAAAACATAATTGATGATTTGTCAAGTTGGACAAACATCCACCCAACACCAGTAACCACAAGTGGCGATTATTGTGAATTGATAACAATCATTTTCTATTATACTTGCACAGGATAAGTAATCCTTCTGTGATAAACAAGTAACAAGGGTAGAATGGTACATCACTCAAAGTTGCTAAGCAAGTAGTACTATGAGGGGTCTCACATACATTGTTCAACTAGATAATTGCTAGCAATATATCGGCTCTAGAAGTCACTAGACTTTGATGCTGGAAGGTCCAATGATGATATGGAATGGGACATCTCGTTAGTTGTAAAATGACCTGAGATACCTAGATCCAAGCCAAAGAATTGATGATCCCTAGTTGACTCCATAATATGGTGGACTTCAGCTAGGCACTAGGCATACTAATTTTATACCCTAGCATAGCTTATGAATTATATACAGTAGTGATGGAAACTAAGAATATATTATAGGTCATAGAAAACTATGTCCTCCATGTTATAGGGTGGGAAACAATGCGTCCACCCTTTTAGGTGATATGGGCCCTAGAAGGACAACCCCATGTTGTGAACATAGACCTCTAGTAAAGTAGAAGAATGTATTCACAAAATGGCACCTTTGGTGGAATCTGGCTAATATCAACCACTCGAGAGACCAACTGTAGCAGTAAAAAATATTGAAGCAAGTAACTTTATGCCTACGTACTAATTAAATGTTGGGTGAATAGTAGTTTTATTATGATATTAACCTCATGTTGAGTCAAAATTTTCTCTTAGTGATTCCAGGGAGCAAGACTATATTGGACAACCAATTTTATTAGATTTGGGTTGTTACAGTTGGTATCAAAGCCCTAGGTTGTGAAACCCTAGGCCATAAACTTTGTGTTAAACTATGATAACCTAAAAAAAATGATAGCTCCTTTACATCCAGGTTAAATGGTGGGTTCCTCCAAAAAGACTGTAAATACTTTGCAAGAAGGGCTTGCAAAAAGTTCAAGGAAGGGACTAAGAAGGATCATTAGAGAGTTGGATAGATAGAGCAGTGGAAACACCACATCAAATCATAAAAAAAAAAGGGAAAAATAGCCTATGGTTGAAAATATGCATAGAAATAAGATAACATTACCAAAATAATTCAATTAACGCAAGAACAAATGAATCAACAGAGTGGAGTAGCAATGGGTATATATGAGTGAGCACATGGAACAAAAAAAGGTTCAATTTGCCCAACATCAAGAAATAATAACCCAACAACAAAGAGTGATTGAGAATTTATCCAAGGGTAAATATCCCAAAGATAAACAAGATGATTTTCCCAAAGGATCTAGCAGAAGAAATATTGGTGCATAACTAAATAAGTATCTAAGGAAGATAGACATTTCTAAATTTTATGGTAGAGGTGATGGGGATGTGACTAAAAACTGGTTGAGTGAGGCCGAAGGATATTATGCTATAAAGCCCCTCTCATTGGAATCCAAAATAGCATGGGCAATAGCTCATCTTGCAGGGCTATAATTAGATTGGTGGATGACGTACAAAAGAAACAAACATGTTGAGAAAGTTGATGTTCCTTGGGACACTTTCTTGAAATATTTCAGAGACAAGTTTCTAACATGATAATTATTATGTTGAGAAATTTGTTGAGTTCACTAATTTACACCAAGAAAATATGTCTTTTATAGAGTATTATCATAGGTTTGTTCAGTTACTAAAATATGTACCTGAGTACGATCGAAGGGAAGAACTTAAGGTACAAAAATTTATCATGGGATTACACCCAAGGATTGGATCTCTAGTTGGTATATTGAAACCTAAGGACTTGTCTGAGGCCTATGATTCAACACAATATGAGGAGTTAAGACAGAAAAATAATAAGGCCTATTATCATAAAATTAATAAGAGATGATCCTCAAAAAATAATAAGAAATACCGATTCTGTTATATGGGATAAATATTGGTACAAGAGACCTAAATATGGAAACCAAAATAGAAATGATAGCAGAAACCACGACAACAAAAATAAATATGATAGCAAAAAAAGAGACAATGGCAAGAGAAGCTTTGAATAGAGACCCATAACTTAGGATTCAGATAAAGGAGCTACTTCCCAAAACAATAATGAAGATAGTTGGAAAACTAGAGTTCCTCTAAATGGATGGTATGTATGCTCAGGTGATTGAAGAACACAAGCTTATACTAAGAGGTGGGGTGAACAGTATAATACCACTTTTTACTTTCTTTCCAAACCAATATCAATTAATGTCCTTAATTACAATAACCAAATATAGCAGTGTGCATTAATAACTCAGAGAGCAATAGTAAGCAAGAGCACAAGTCACCACACACAATTAAGGCATAATATTTAACGTGGTTCCCCCAATGTGGGGTACTCCACAAGATAATATCCTTATAATATTTCACATATAAATAAGGATCCTTATCCAATACAATGATTTCTTTGATCTTCTTAAATCTAGGCAATAACAAACTCACATAGAACTTGTCCAAAACTGTATAACAAGCTCACATAGAACTTGTCTAAAACTGCTCAACAAGCTCACACAGAACTTGTCAAAATTTCTTTGATCTTCTCAAAGCTAGGCAATAACAAGCTCACACATAATTTTTCCAAATCTGCATAACAAGCTCACACATAACTTTTCCAAAACTGCTCAACAAGCTCACTAAGAACTTGTCCAAAACTTTTCAACAAGCTCACTAAGAACTTGTCCAAATCTGCTCTAGCAATCTCATGAGAACTTGCTCAAATATAGTCCAACAAGCTCACTAAGAACTTGTCCAAATCTAATCTAGCAAGCTCACCAAGAACTTGCTCAAATCTGCTCCAACAAGCTCACTAAGAACTTGTCCAAAACTGCTCTAGCAAGCTCACCAAGAACTTGCTCAACTCTACTCAATAAACTCAGAACATCATCAAAATTTGTCTCAAATCTATCCACAAATCTGTCTAAAACTATCCACAAATCTATCCCAAAAACTATCCATAAAACCTTCTCAAATGCTCAATAAATCATACACAAACTACCATAAATTTGTCTAGTAATCTATCCCAAAGGCCTTCTCAAAGGCTCAATCAATCATGCTCAATTAGTACTCAAATCTCATCCACAAATCTATGAATGCAAGGCTTAAATATGAACTCAACAATGAATGGCAATGCACTCTACAATGGATCACAACAATGATCCACTATGATCTCAACTCAACTCAACTCAAATCAATCTCAACTCAAGTCAACTCATAGAAGCATAAAGAGAATTGTTAGAGACTCAATATGTTCTAAGCTCAATCTCAACTCAAATCAGAATTATAGAATAGTTTGTTTCATGGGACTTGAACAATCACCTCACACAATCACTTGACTAGGCTCAATCAACTCAACTCAACCAATCACCACAAGGGACACTCTTTCTCACAAAACCCTAGTCCAAGTATGTATCAACCAACTCAAATATTTCCAACAATGCTCAACCACAAATCTCACATAACAATGATACTCATGTTCTTTTCAAGTTCTTTACATAACCAATGGGCTTCAACAACTATGCTTATAAAACAAGGTTTAAACACAACTCTCAAACCATAAAACCTTGAAGCATTCAACCAACCACTTTCGAAAAGGAAACCACAATCAATCCTTTTCACTCCAATGATATTTCAGAAATCAACCACCATAAAAAATCAATAGGAGAATGTGCCCATACCTTTTTGATGCCAATAAGTTGTCCATAAAATCTTCCACACTAAACACAACTTTCCTTTCCAATCTCAATAAGGGTTAGTGGACTTCAAATAATAATCACAAGATAAAGCATAACTCAATTTACACCTTTTTACTTCAACTTAATAAACACATCCACCAAAGTCCTTTTAATAAAAACCCTTATCAAAAATAATAATCAATAAACCTCTCAAAAATTATTTTATAACAATTCCTTATTTCTCCTCAATCTTAATTCTCAATTTCATGAACATCAAATTAAATCAACAACTCATCCACCTTTGAAGTAATAATCACAACCCTTATAAAAACAAAGTTTAATTAAAAACTGTAATTATTCCTAACCACCTTATAACTCCAACTTAGGGCTTAACAAAATTTAATTAGAGCAAAAATGTATTTACCTCCTCAAGGGGATTTAAACTCCTGACTTACCCACACCGCAATCGCCTTAGCCACGGCTAGGGTTGCCACACGAGCTAGCTGCTCATTCAAAAGGGAAAGGCACAACATGCCTTAAAACCTTTCCTCCCTTTTCGTAAATCAAAAGTGCTTCAAGCACTTTTCTTCCAACGCCTTCAGAATGTAGTCAAAGGGATTTGAAACCTTGACATCTGTGCTGCCACACACCTTAAGCAAAAGCCAACTACCAATGTGCCACTCTGACCACGATGACTTTGGACTTTGACCAACCTTCATTTATTCGATGCTTTTGCTTTCTAAAATATTTTTGCATGAGCTCAATTCGGATGCTTAGCCAACTATTATTAACCACGAGCACAAAAAAATTTATGAACCTTAGGTATCCCCTTTATATAGCCTCCTTATTATTTTCGATGACATCGACGAAAATCTTGCATATTTAATTTTAAATTTAAATTTAAATTTTAAATAATTTAAATTTAAATTTTAAATAATTTAAATTTAAACTAAATATTAAAAATTAAATATCTCCATCACCAGGGCACCTTTTTCGATGAAAGGAAAGGCCAACTTGGGTTTTAAGAAAAAACCAATTCAAATCTACCATTCATGGTTTTAAATAAAACCTTTTATTTTGCCCACCTTGGTTTTCACAAAAACCCTGTATTTATCTATGCTTTCCAAAATATCATTTGGCCACCAAAACTCAATGTGATCCATGTGACATCAATGACAACATAAAATAACTCAAATTTCCAACAATCTCCCCCTTTGTCATTTATGGCAACACCTCTAATGCAAAAACCATAATCACTACAAAAACCATCTCTGAGAATCAAAGTTACTCCCCCTCACTCAATACTCTCTATGGAGGTTATTCTCCCTAACTCAATGCTCTCTTTGGAGGTTGCGCCCCCTAACTCAATGCTCTCCCCCTTCCTCGAATATCTCCCCCTTTGACATCAATGGTAAAAGTGACACCTATGGGGTTAAAATATATGACTCTTAAGCATAACCCCCTTACAACCTTCTCTATTGAGGTGATTAAATTTGGGGTGGGAGTACTTTTACTCCCATCTTACATTGTTTTTTTCCTTTATCAAATTCCTTCCATGTTTTTCTGATATCTTTCTCTTGATCTTCTTGCCTTTAACCTGTTTGACCTTCTTGCCTTGAACCTGTTTGACCTTCTTGCCTTGAACTTGTTTGGAATTGAGTCCTACACCATTTTGCAATATGTCCAAAGTTATTGCAGTTAACACACTTGATATTGTAGCCTTTTGATTGTGCCCATATCTTGAAATCTTTCTTGAAATAATTTCCATATCCATTCCTTTCCTAAACCCTGTATTGTGAAGTTCTATTTTCATGACCATTATGACCATGACTTCTTAATTGTGTAGCTCTAAAACCAAAACCATGTTGCTCATATCCTTTGCATTGAGAAGCTTTATGACCAATCTTGTTACATGAGAAGCAATGTCCCTGAAAACCATACCTTCTTCCTTTGATGTTCCTTCTAGAAAAATCAAACTTCTTTGATCCATAGACCCTGCAGTGTATAGCCCTGTGTCCAAATCCATTACAAGAAAAATAATGTCCTTGAAAAGACCTTTTTTCATGTCTTGGTTCCTCATACCTTTCTTGACAATTATTCTTATGATCATCTTCAACTTGTGCATTGTATTCTTGAACTTTCTTTGTAGTATCTAAATCCTTTTCCTTAGTTTCTTCCTTATTTTTCTCTTCAAGTATTTCTTTTCCTTTTGAACTTGATTCACCTATCTCAAAAAAAGATCCAAACTGAATATTTGGAGCCATAGGAACTTTGGAACTTTCTTCATAACACTTAGGTGCTTCCTTGCTTTCATCTTTTAGAACTTCCTTTCCTTTTCAATGTGACTTTTCTTGGAAATAGGATACAACTTTAAAATAAGTTTCCACTCCTTTTTGAACCTTTTCATCTAATGTGTCATGTCTTGTCATTATTACCCTTAGTTCTTCATTCATCCTTTCATCTATTCTTTTTGCATTTTGAAGCTCTTCTATGAGATTACTGATTGTCTTTAGTAGTTCTTCTCTGATTTTGACATTTGTTCGAATCTTGTTTTCAAGATTCCTGTATTCTTCTTTTAGCCTTTTGACTTCTGATTTTTATTTTCCTGGTTCATCCTCTTCTTTTTCTATTACCAAAAGTGAGACTTTTTTATCTTCATTATCACTGATACTATTAAAATCTTATATAGCAAACAAACTCTCAATATTTCTTTGACCATGCTTATTTCCTTGATGTGTCATCTCATCTTCACTATCACTGAAACCATTGCAATATCCTGATCTGTGATCTCTTTGACCACACACAAATCACTGTTATCTTTCACCTTCTATTCCTAGGAATAGATGTTCTTCATTTTCATCATCTAATTTATATCTATCACTATGATCTAAGCTATCACTTGCTTCTACAATGTAGTAATATTTCTTTGCCTTATAAAAAATTTTCTTCTTCTCATACATGTTTTGCTTGTATCTGTCATCTTTGTCATGCTTATGCTTTCCATCTTCTTTTCTTCTGTGACCCTATTTTTCATCATCACTATTTTCTTTTTGTGGACACTTGTATGCATAGTGACCAATATCACCACACTTGTAGCATCTGACTTTCCTTATATCCCTAAAATTCCTTGATTCCTTATTCCTTTTGATGAAGTTAGCTTCCTCATCATTATCTACAACTTTATCTATTTCTAGAACTCTCCATTTCTTTTTTTTTGAATCCTTGAATGCAATATCTTTTATTGGAACCTGATGCTTACTTACCCTCATCTCATAAGTTGTGAGAGTTCCTTGCAATTCTTCCATTATTAGCTTGTTGATATCCATTGTTTCTTCTATTGTTGAAACCTTTGCATCATATTTCATGGGAAGTGATCTCAAAACCTTTTGAGTAACTTCTGATTCTTTCATATCAAATCCTATATCTCTCATGGTGTTAGTAATCTCATCAAATCGAAGTAAAAACCTTGCAATATCTTCAGAATCTTCCATTTTCAATTCCTCAAATATTTTTCTATGAGTTTGTAGTTTTGCCAACTTTACCTTGGAATATCCTTCATAAGTATTCCGCAACTTGGTCCACATATCATTAGCTAAATTACATACCATAACCTTTGTAAAATATGTCTCTCGTAGCCCACTAAAAATACAATTCATTGCTCTTGCATTAATCTCAACCAATTTCTTGATAGCCTTATCTTCCTCAGGATCACCTTCAACCCTATACTTGTTTTTAACCATTTGATATACCTCATATCCTTATGATATCAAGTAGTTCTTCATCCTCATGCTCTAGAAAGCATAATTGTTACCATCAAACAGTGGAGCCTTATTTGTAGATTATCCATTCTATGAAGCCATATGTGTTCTTGTAGAATCTGCCCTCAAGCTATTAGCTTTTCCGAAGGAACCCACTCTGATACCAATTGAATAACACAAGCTTATACTGAGAGGGGGGGTGAATAGTATAAGATCGCTTTTTACTTTCTTTCCAAACCAATATCAATTAATGTCTTTAATTGTAATAACCAAATATAGCAGTGTGCATTATTAACTCAGATAGCAATAGTAAGCAAGAGCACAAGTCACCACACATAATTGAGACACAATATTTAATGTGGTTCCCCCAATGTGGGGTACTCCACAATATAATCTCCTTATAATATTTCACACAAAAATAAGGATCCTTATCCAATACAATGATTTCTTTGATCTACTTAAAGCTAGGTAATAACAAGATCACATAGAACTTGTCCAAAACTACATAACAAGCTCACACAGAACTTGTCCAAAACTGATCAACAAGCTCACACAAAACTTGTCCAAATTTCTTTGATCTTACCAAAGCTAGGTAATAACAAGGTCACATAGAACTTGTCCAAATCTGCATAACAAGCTCACACAGAACTTGTCCAAAATTTCTCAACAAGCTCACTAATAACTTGTCCAAAACTGCTCAACAAGCTCACTAAGAACTTGTCCAAATCTGCTCTAGCAAGCTCACCAAGAACTTTCTCAAATTTGCTCCAACAAGCTCACTAAGAACTTATCCAAATATGATCTAGCAAGCTCACCAATAACTTGCTCAAATTTGCTCCAACAAGCTCACTAAGAACTTGTTCAAAATTGCTCTATCAAGCTCACCAAGAACTTGATCAACTCTACTCAATAGAGTCACTTAGAACCTCATCAAAATCTGTCCCAAATCTATCCATAAATATGTCTAAAACTATCCACAAATATGTCCCAAAAAATATCCAAAAAGCATTCTCAAAGGCTCAATCAATCATACACAAACTGCCACAAATCTATCCAGAAATCTATCCCAAAGGCCTTCTCAAAGGCTCAATCAATCATGCTCAAGTAGTATTCAAATATCATCCACAAATCTATGAATGCAAGGCTCAAATATGAACTCAACAATGAATGGCAATGCACTCTACAATGGATGACAACAATGATCCACTATGATCTCAACTCAACTCAACTCAAATCAATATCAACTCAAGTCAACTCATAGAATAATAAAGAGAATTGTTAGAGACTCAATATGTTCTAAGCTCAATCTCAACTCAAATCAGAATTATAGAATAGTTTATTTCATGGGACTTGAACAATCACCTCACACAATCACTTGACTAGGATCAATCAACTCAACTCAACCAATCACCACAAGGGACACTCTTTCTCACAAAACCCTAGTCCAAGTATGTATCAACCAACTCAAATATTTCCAACAATGCTCAACCACAAATCTCACATAACAATGATACTCATGTTCTTTTCAAGTTCTTTACATAACCAATGGGCTTCAACAACTATGCTTATAAAACAAGGTTTAAACACAACTCTCAAACCATAAAAACTTGAAGCATTCAACCAACCACTTTCGAAAAGGAAACCACAATCAATCCTTTTCACTCCAATGATATTTTAGAAATCAACCACCATAAACAATCAATAGGAGAATGTGCCCATACCTTTTTGATGCCAATAAGTTGTCCACAAAATCTACCACACTAAACACAACTTTCCTTTCCAATCTCAATAAGGGTTAGTGGACTTCAAATAATAATCACAAGATAAAGCATAACTCAATTTACACATTTTTACAACTTAATAAACACATCCACCAAAGTCCTTTAATAAAAACCCTTATCAAAAATAATAATCAATAAACCTCTCAGAAATTATTTTATAACAACTCCTTATTTCTCCTAAATCTTAATTCTCAATTTCATGAACATTAAATTAAATCAACAACTCATCCACCTTTGAAATAATAATCACAACCCTTATAAAAACAAAGTTTAATTAAAAACTTTAATTATTCCTAACCACCTTATAACTCCAACTTAGGGCTTAGCAAAATTTATTTAGAGCACAAACGTATTTACCTCCTCAAGGGGATTCGAACCCCCGAATTGCCTACACCGCGAGTGCCTTAGGCACGGCTAAGGTTGCCACACAAGCTAGTCGCTCGTTCGAAAGGGAAAGGCACAACATGCCTTAAAACCTTTCCTCCCTTTCCACAAATCAAAAGCGCTTTGAGCGCTTTTCTTCCAACGCCTTCCAAATGTAGTTAAAGGGATTTGAAACCTTGACGTATGTGCTGCCACACACCTTAGCCAAAATCCAACTGCCAATATGCCACTCTGCCCATGATGACTTTGGACTTCGACCAACCTTCGTTTATTCGCTACTACTTTCTAAAATATTTTCGCATGAGATCAATTCGGATGCTTAACCAACGATTATTAACCACGAGCAAGAATAAGTTTATGAACCTTAGGTATCCCCTTTATATAGCCTCCTTATTATTTTCGATGACATCGGCGAAAATCTTGCATATTTAATTTTAAATTTTAATTTTAATTTTAAATAATTAAAATTTAAACTAAATATTAAAAATTAAATATCTCCATCACTAGGGCATCTTTTTCGATGAAATGAAAGGTCAACTTCGGTTTTAAGAAAAAACCAGTTCAAATCTTCCATCCATGGTTTTAAATAAAACATTTTATTTTGTCTACCTTGGTTTTCACAAAAATCCTATATTTATCCATGCTTTCCAAAATATCATTTGACCACAAAAACTCAATGTGATCCATGTGACATCAATGATCCATGTGACATCAATGACAACATAAAATAACTCAAATTGCCAACAGTGATCACTACGCCAGCCAATATTTGCAAAGGGCTAATAAGAGGAATGTACCTGAGGACTCTACCCATAAAATATATGTAGCTATAGGTAACCCTACTCTCACTGGGTAAGCTATATCATTTCTATGAAAATAAAATATGAAAGGAAAAATATGTGATAAGGATGTACGTATAATAATTGATAATAGAGTTACCAATAGTTTTATTTATACTAGATTGGTGAGGGACATATCGGATAGGTCAGGATTTATGGAAAATTAGTTGAAGTCCAAGTATAAGTCAGGACAAACTATACAATTAGTCAATGTCTATTTATAGCTTCTCTACATACTTTTGACATAATTTTGGTTATGAAATGGCCTTGAGCACATTAAGCTCTACTAAAATTTAAGGAAGGATGACCAATACTAAAATTTGGACAATCGTGTAAATTTGAGATGGCTATAAGAAAAGAATGCAAACACTATATAGTCAAAAAGAGATCGACTTTAACTCAGATCGAGTAAGGACCTGATGGAAAGTACGTTGCAGATGTATTGCATTGATTACTAAAATAAGTGGGAATATTATCTCTTTCTAATAGAATATGCTTATAACAATAGCTATCATGCCATGACGATTATGATTCCATTTGAATCCCTATATGGGAAAAGGTATAGAACACCTTTATCTTTGGATAATCTGAAATATCAAGTAATGATTAGATAGGATACTATGAAATAAATGGAGGAGCAACTGTAAGAAATACACCAAAGGCTTAAGGAAGCCTCGGACTTCTAGAAGAGCTATGTTGATGTCAAGAGATCACCTAGAGAATTTTCTATAGGTAATGAAGTATTCCTTAGAGTAAAGCCCTCAAGAGTTCAATAAAATCTACTAATCTAAGCCCTAGGTTTGTGAGACCATTTAAGATCATTGATAAAATAAATTTAATTGTATATAGGTTGGACTTGCCATTCAATTTATCTAAAATCCATGACACTTTCCACGTGTCCCTCCTTAGGAAGTATGTGGCAAACTCGTCACATGTGTGGAATGTTTTCCATCTACAAATGTCGATCCCACGTCTCACTAAAGTCTACCCTATCAAAAATTTTGAATAAAAAACCAAGAAACTCAAGAAATGATTTGATGATCAGTGCAAGATCCAGTATGACCATTATTCAAATAGAAATACCACATGGAAAAATGTGGCAATCATGAAAGAACAATTTCCATATTTATTTGACTGAACACTAAACTATATATATATATATATATATATATATATTTTTTTTTTTTGTTTAAATGATTAAATGTAATCTGATAGATATTGCATGTTATGGAGTATATGTTTTTGATATGCACAATGTTGTATATATAATGCAAACACAAAGGACTGTGTCTATTCTTAGTGGGGGAGAATGTAACATCCCTCCCATTTTGCTAGTAGTCTGCTTATTGATAGTGTTTAGAATGAGATACTACTGATAGAATTTGTGAATGCAAGAGCACTGTCTTCAGGCGAGAAAATCAATGGTACTTGTTGCCCACCTTCTGGCGGAAAGGATTATGGTTGATTGAATGAGGTAAGGTGGGATATGATATTTAGTGCTTCATGCAACATAGCCCATGAGTACATGGAAGCTCACCAAAACAAATTCATATAGGAGCATGTTGCTTGCTGACTACAATATTTGTTGATGCATTTACTTGCATTATACATTTGATTGCTTGAAATATTGTGCTTCATCATATAATTTTTTGTATTGCAATTTTGTTATATAAAAAGATAAATGTGTTTAAATAATTAAATTAAAATATATATAATAATAATAATAATAAATAAAATAAAATAAATATTAGTAAAATATAATAATCATATATAATATAAAAATAATAAAATATATATGAAACTTTGTTTTTCAAATATTATTAGATCGCCCATGGCCACTCGCCAATTGATTACAAGATAGGTTATGCATGCATGGTCTTAGGTGTCGCATAAAACCGACCTTAGAATTCTATAAAAGAGAAAATGCAATTCTCTGGAGGAGATATTCAAAAGTGTAATTTTTTGTGTGTAATTACTTGTGAGCCGTAAAAACATCTTATTAGTGTCAAATCTATATAAAAAAGGAATTAATTGTTGAAGATGATTCAGGTCAAAAACTTTGAAACTTTGATTATGCTGGTATTAATTTTGTGTTATAAGAAATAAATATGTTGTGGTGTTCTTATTAGAAATATTGTGTGAATGAAAAGTGGATCTATTGGTTATTTGTATTGTATTTTCTTTAGTTGAGCTGTAAATTAACTGAGCAACTAAAATTTCTAAATAAGAGTCAATAAGAAAAGAAGAAAATATAACACAAAAATGATGTCGTCTATGGACATTCATCAATACCCATATCTATGTGATTATGTGTATGTTTACATTAAATAAAGAAGTGGTTTAAATTTTAATATTAAAATTCGGAAAATGGCTCGAAGATTATATGTGCTACTTTTTTTGTATGAATGCATGAGTGTACTCAATTAGTTGCATCCATTGGGCTATGCTGACCCAACATGCACCACCACAAAATTCTTCCACTGAAACTTCTAGATATAGCAGATGATGGAGGTTTTATCGAGAGCGAACATGCTTATGGCTAGTTGTTGTCCTTTCACTGTCTACTATTTGAACTTGGGTCAACTTCTTCAATGAGTTTCTTTAGGCATTTTTCGTTGGCGGATAATCGTTGTTGTTGTCGTAGTGTGATAAAAGGGAATACCTTTGCAATTGTGTATAAATATAATTCTTATAAAAATAATCAATAGCTTCTGTTTATGCAGTATGGTGTGCATATATTCAATTCCTCATAACATAATAGGCTTTTAATACACAAGTGAGAGTTTTAGTTTGTAACAGTTGGTGCTTTGCCAAGACTTTAGCTTAATTTTTTGAAATATTATGTTGGTACACCAAAACTTGTTTTTCTTTTACGTCCAATAACTGTTGAAGCTCATGCTGAATTTCAAAAAAGAGATATGTTCCTTTGTGGTACAAATCTGACTTCATTTTTTAATTATAATATTAAATTGTGGTATACCTTACTTTCAAAACGAAATTATAGATGGAATTACCTTTGTCACTGTATTCCTGCTTTAAATTTAAAGTGTTATATCCTTAGCTTATATGGAAAAGAAGTTTCAAAAAAAAGGATTTTCCTTTGGACGTAGCCTCTTACATCTTTGGATTTGTAGTTAGTTATGCGTTCTCTTGATTTAAACATATGAAAGTAGTTAGCCAAAACAAATGTAATAGCTTAATAAACATTAGATAATTGACCTAGTTCGAAATCACTTTACTTTATTTGTTTTATATATATAAATTCTATCTCATGATAATTAATAAAAACTACATTGTTTAGAATATAGATAGCAATAGTGTTAAAGCTTTGTAAAATTGTACTAAAAGTTGATGATCAAGGTAATAACAAAAATGGGTTTGTTGGCTAACATGTTTTGCAATATAAAGTTAAATTTAGTATAACATCATTTATTTAGTTTACCAATGTATGAATAGTATATCCTATTAAGGGGTTATACGAGTTGGGCAGTTTTTGGTGGGCTTGAAGATGTTAAATTCACATTTGTCAATTAGGGTCTCCTTAGAAATCTAGAAGTGGATTAGAATAATATATTTGGGTAAAAAAATATGAAGAATTTTTATTAATTTAAGATAAATTTACTAGGGATGAGTTTATTTTTTACTAATAAAATAATAATAATAAAATAATAAATCAGCATCTAAACTTTTGAGTAAAAGCCCAAGTAAACCATGGTCTTTAAATTAAAATTTAAGCATTGAAAATAGAATCGGTCGAGTAGACCAAATTATTTAGGCAAGGATAAATAATATTAAAGATCTATTTACTATTAAGTAAGGATTTAAATATTTTAAAATTTAATGAAGATGTGATGGATTTAAAAATTATTCTTCAAGATAATTGAGAAGAAGAGTAAATTACATTTAAGTAGACGATGTACCCAAAAACGTTTTCATTTGAAAAAAAAAAAAAACATTCCTAAACTCATAAGTTATGCCATTATTAGAGTAAAAAAATAGAGTTGCACACATTATAGTAAACTTTAAAAGAAATATAGAAGTGTTTCTATGTATGGTATATTTAGTTTGAAGTTACCTTTCTTGTTCGAACGACATGTGCTTATTAATAAATATTTTAAGTTTTTGTTAGTTTTTATATTCGTCTTTTGTGTAAACGTTGACTTTCTATGTATATTCGAATTTTCAATTGGTTCTTTAAAATAGGTTTATATTTATTTAAAATATTTATAATCAATTAAAGAGGTTAAATTTTGTATAGGATTTTTTAAAATACCTATGATGCATTCGTTTATTATTACAAATAAATGGATATAATGGTTGACTTTCACAATTTGATTATAATATTTAATTTTTGACTTTATAATATTTAAAACTTTAGAGTTAATTAAATTAGATAAAGAAAGTTTTTAATTTTTCTCTCAAGGTATGAATCTTAAGTTTTTGAATTCCGAGGATTTAATACATTAGAGTTTGGTTATTTTATAGATAAAAGAACATTTTATTTACATTGGTATTTGTTCTTTATTAAAAGATAGAAAAATATTTTTACATTTAAGGATAAATGTAATAAATATGTTTGGTAATTATGTTAGGTTTTTTTTAAAAATTAATTTAAAAAGTACCATGAAAATTACTTAAACCCTTTTGGATTTAGAAAGCTTTATTAGTTGAGCATATTAAAATATTTATTATACTACGTTGTAAGTTAGCATGGTAGAATGCTTAACTTTTATTGAGCTATTCTTCCATTATTATGAACCACCACACTACAAATCAATTCCTTTGGCAAACTGCATCATTATGGTGGGAGAGTATTTGGTATAACCTCAAGGAATCGGAATTACAATACCTTGTATAATTCATCAAGACAAATGAATATCCTTTCAAAACATAATTGATGATTTATCAAGTTGGACAAAAATCCACCCAACACCAGTAACCACAAGTGGCGATTATTGTGAATCGACAATAGTCATTTTCTACCAAACTTGCACAGGACAAGTAATCCTTCTACCATGAACAAGTAATGAGGGTGGAATGGGACGTCACTCTAGGCTGCTAAGTGAGTAGTATTGTGAGAGATCTTACATACACCATTCAACTAGGGAATTGCTAGCAATATATCTGCTCTAGAATTCACTAGACTCTGGTTCTAGAAGGTCCAGCAACGAGATGTAATGGGACATCTCCACATCAGTTGTAAATGACCTGAGATACTTTGACCTGAGCTAGAGAATTGGTGGGTTCTAGTTGACTTCATAAGATGGTGGATTTCAGCTAGGCACTAGGTATACTAATGTTATACCCTAGCATGGCTTATATACAATAGTGATGGAAACTAAGAAGATATTATATGTCAGAGAAATCTATGTCCTCCATGCTATGGGGCGAAAAACTATGCATCCACCCTTCTAAGTGATATGGGCCTTAGAAGGACAACCCCATGCTATGAACATAGACCTCTAGTAAATAAGAAGAATGTGTTCACAAAATTGCACCTTTTGTAGGATCTAACCAATCTTGACCACTCGAGAGACCGTTTATATTGGTTAACAATCTTAGAACGTGTAACTTTATGCTTATGTACTGATTAAATAATGGGTGAATAGTAGTTTTATTATTTTCACTTAGTATTTCCAAGGAGCAATACTGGATTGGACAATCAAGATTTGTTAGATCTAGGTTGTTACATATGGCCAAGGGGAATGGCACCTTGTGGTGAGGCAAGCATGACCAAGATCATTATCAAGGAAGTGATAATGGTCATAACCGAGATGGTACCTTGCATGGAGATTAATGTGACCATGATCATTATCAATAGGATGTTAATGATCTAAGTTCATGGGAATATGTAACTAACCATTTGAATTACAATTGGGAGAAATTGTGGCTTATCCAACTCCTTTTGTGGATAGGATATGGTACCTATTTTTAGAGGAGTATCATACAAGAAAGCAGGTTTAGTTACACAGGAGAAAGTTGTAGTACATCCCTAAAAGAATTCTAGAAGAACAATTGATTTCAGTAAGAGTACTAAAATAACAATGTAATCTAATAAGAAGTCTAGAAGAACAATGGACTCCAGCAAGAAAACTAGAAGAACAAAGAACCCTAGTGAGAGGGTGGAAGATCTTACTACTATAGTTTCATTGTTACAAGATCATATGGAGCATCAAAGAAAATTTGTTGGAATCCCTTGCTAATCAAGAATCCTATAATAGGAACTTTGATGGAAGGCAAGAAGAGGATCGTCTTAGAGAAAATGAGGAAGGAAAAGCTCAAATTAAGGAAGATATTATCAAAGATGTTAAGAATATCAAGGTAACTAAGTTCAATGGTAGGGGAGATGATTCAGAAAATCATGATTGAATGAACTGGAAACATATTTTTCCATGAAGAGTTATTCTTTAGAGACCCAAACAGTATGGACTACCCTCCATCTATAGGATGTAACTTTGGAATGGTGGAATACATTCAGGGCTAATAGAATATCCAAGCACTAAATCTCTAAGGAGATAATTTTTTCTTTAGATTTTAAGAAGAGATTCTTATCATATCGGTTCTACATAAAAAATTTTGAGTTCTCCACACTCCAATAGGGAAAAATGATTGTGGAACTGTATCACCAAATATTTTTGAAGATCCTAAAATATATTCTAAAATATGAGGTGAATGAATACCTAAAGGTTCATGAGTTTATATTTAGAGTGGATCCTAAGTGTTGGAGAATATTACATTATTTGGTACATGCCAATGTACCACCTTGGTAGAATATTAGATTAGGTGTCTATCTTAGATTAGAGTGTGAGATTATATTTTATGTAAAGTAATAATGTGCAAGAAATACACAAGTGTCATGTAATTAAGTGTGCAAGTGTTGTGAGTTTAGATATGCACAAGTATCCATTATGTAAGAGTGCACATGTATCCTTAGAATAGGGAAGTGAAGAGTTTCAAGGAAGAGTGAAGGTAAAGAGTTATTCATATGAAGAGTCACATACTATTATATATTTATGAAAAAACATCATAATTGGTATCAAAATACATTGCACATAGCATGCATTAGTGGACCTTTATTCTACATCATTTTCAATATTTTTGTGATATTTTTCATGTGATTATTCTATGAGTATTTATGAGTTCTTCTATTTATTATTGATATCTATATATTAAAACTTTATTTAGATAATGTAGTTACTTTCATGTTAGAATTATGTTAAGTTTTAGCCTCAAAAGCTATTAGTTTTATCAAATCCACAAGTTTTCTTGCATGGGTTTTAAAAATTTGTAAACATCTAAGGATATTTCCATTGGCTAAGGAAATACCAGTGAAGCTGAAGAACATTACCACTAGATAAGTAAAACCATTGAAGATGAGTATTTCCATTGAGTTGAAGAAAAACCAGTCAAGACAAGTTTTTCCTGGCTAAGAGAAAGACTAGTGAAGGCAAGAATTAATACCACTAGGTTGAAGGACAACCAGTGAATATTAAAGATACAATATTGGAAAGTTTTAGATAGATTGAGTTTACCTATTCCAAGAATAAATTTGGAATAGAAGGCAATCTACAACATAGTTTCAGGTCTTGAAGATAGACCTTGATATTGACAAGATTAAGGAGACCCAAGATAAAAGAGGTCCCATAGAAGTAGAAAAAAGGAGACTTGAAAAAATTCCCATTGAAGGTAGATTAAAGAGACCCAAGAAAGAGGTCCTATTGAAAATATTGATAGAGAAAGCAAACTTGAAGGTAGAAGAAGACTTCAAGAGACTTCAAGATAGCAAAAATTATTGAGGACAGTCTAAATAAAAGCATAGAATAATATCTACACAAGGTAGAATATCTAGAATATAAATATAGAGATAAAGTGTCATATAAATTCCACATTGGACAACAAGCTCAAGTCTAGAAGAACAACAAGGGATAATAGGGAATTATTTCTAGTCAAACAGTATCATAGAAGACCACAAGGGTAATAAGTCTTTAAAAGGCAAAAGACTACAATTAATAGTAAACAAGAAACTGTAAAGCAACTAACATAGCATTGACCAACTAACATCATAGAAGTGCCATAGGAGTGCTATTAATAGTAAACAAGAAACTATAAAGCAAAGAGAAGATTCAGCCAAGAAAAATATATGAATTTGAAAGAGAAGATATTATACAAATAGAGGTAGCAGAAGACTTGGGTAGCAAGTTAAAAAAGGGTAGCAAACTTAAGAGTTAAAACTCTTGTATTCAAAAGTAGCAAGTACAAATATTAAATTTGAGAAAGGTATTTTCTTAAAGGAGTTTGAACACGATCGTTCGAAGGAGACATCATAGAATTTTGGAGTGCAAGTTTGTAAGCATCTTGTGCCAAAGAATAGAATCACCACTTGCATCGATACCTACATCAAGAAGATAGAGAAGATAATAAATAAGAAGTCTGCATAAGAATTTTAGTCAATATTGTTGCAAGAAAAAGTGATTGAAAAGCTAAATGACAACTACGACTCAAGAATGCAAAGAGATATCTATTTGGCCAAAAAATAGATAACTCAGAAATTAAGATATTCGTTTAACCATTAGCATAAATAAAGGTTTATATCAGGTAATAGCTTCATTGGATCCATTGAAAAGCTAGAAGAATTGAGAAATATGTTAAGTACCAGTGCCAACAAAGTTATTTAGGCACCATCCAAGATACATCAGCCAAGGAGAAAGTGCCATCCAAATATACACGATATAAGGTGTGCAAAGGATAAGTATAGTATAAGAGGAGCACCATAGTAGTGCCAAAAGTAAAGGAATGTCTTAGAAAGCATCACATTGTCATTGAATCAGCCTAAAAGGAGAACTCTTAGAAGTGCTATACAAATTAAAAAAGTAATGTAAAATGAAATACAAGGGTTGGAGTTAATATGTAAGTCCACAATAAAATTTTGAAGCCACAATGGCCTACATAGAACATTAACAACCAAAATATCATCATAGGTAGAATTAACATTAGGTCAGCACCAAAGGAAATATTTGAGTACAATTTATAAATAGAGAAGAGTCGAGTGCAACTCAGCAACAAAGAAGAGTTGAGTAAAACTCAACATCAAAGGAAGAACCTAGTGCATTTTAGCAAGAAGTAAATAGGAAATTATCCTTGAACGTAGCCAAGTGGAGTCATTAGAAAAGTGTAACCATGATAGTGCATGTTAGAATAGGTTAAAGATGTGTTTTTGCATCTCTAGCATTACTTAAACCTACAACAAAAGCTAAAAGTAATCTAGAGAATAGAAAAACATGAAGGTAATACAATAGCACTCACGGTACTTAGTGTGCAATGAGACAAGCTCCTTCAAAGTGAAGCAACCAATGCTCACTAAACAGCTAGTACCATAGCCAAATAAAGTTTCAAATAAATAATGTTTTTCACAGGTAATAGTGCCAACAAGACAACCAATAAAGCATTGATAGGAACAACATGGAATCAAAGGTGACAAAGCACCATTCTAAGCAACATAGTGCTATAGAGAAGCACTACCATTGTAGAAGCATTGCAAACAATGTAGGAAGAACAAGAGATAGACAAAGAGAAGATAAGTAGTAGTCTACTCTAAATCCTCTAAGTGCACACTAGACCAATGATGACAACATGAACCTCAAGTAATCGGTGGTCCCCATATCATGTAGGGTCAACAATAATGAGACGAATAGGTTTGTTGGAAGTAGTCCCTATGGTTTGAACCCTGCGCTTTCCAGTTACTAAAAATAATGGTTGTAACCAAATATCCTATATAATAAACAAATTACATCATTTACAACAAAGAAGAAAATATATTCTAGTCTAACGTCAAGTGTGAAAGAGAAGGTAGTGAAAACATTTTCTTCCGTGTGCACCAGGTGGAAGTAGGACAATTTCACCTAAGCTTTGGAAGGTTTGAAATAAAACTCAAGAACCAATTTGCTTTTCATGCACTCTACCATATGACAAGAAGGAAGCAAATAGGTAGAGTTCAAAATATTTTTGGATAAGCCTTTAATGGTGTTCCATGCAAATAATTCTAATACATCTAAGCCTCACACGATTGTAGCCGAGAAGTCAAGGGAAGCACTTAATGCAACACCAAAGATCATCCACCAAGCTACGTGCCTTGAGGAGGTAAATTAGGGTTTTTAAAGTTTATTAATTTTTCCCTAAGGTTGAAAGGAGAAATAAGGAGTATATATGTTATTATTTCTTTGCTAAGGTTAAAAAAAGGTCTAATGGAGAGATAAGTAGTTTAATAGAAAAATTAATGCCTTAACTACTTTTTGAAGTGATAAGTAGGATTTACTATTTTTTTTTGTAGGTAAAAAAATATATATTTATTGTTTGGGTGAAAGGGACCCATCCCTATTATAGTAGGCATACTTAGAGCCAATAGTATATAGCTGATAAGAACAATAAAAAACCATCTGGGACTTATCCCCCTACTATCTAGACCATCCAAATCTAGGACCAACAAAAACATAACTAGGATAATAACACTGCAGTCATAGGTAATCCAACTGCCTACTGGACGACTTCCTAGGACTACTAGGAACCCTTGTTCTCTTCCTATTTAACCTTGTCATTTTGGTCATGAGATAGGAGGGCATTGAGCAGAGCAGCAAGATCCTTCAGTTTGTTTATTGCATTAGCGAGGAGAATACTACCTTCCTGGTAGATGTTAACGGTCGACTGTAAATGGTCTATCACTTTGTTGACTCAGTTGAGGGCCATAGAGTGGAGCTTGGCCTTAGATTTGATGGTTTTGTCCTCATATTCATCACTGATTATCTCTAGATATGGGTATTGATCACTCGTTTTGTGAGGCTTCAGCCTGCTAGATTTTCTTCTTTTCTAGTAGAGCCTACCCAATTTTTTCTTGAATCTTTGACGCTTACCAGTGGGAACTTCGACCTTGGGAGTGGAGGTAGGGGGCACTTCTTCCTTGCCATGGTCTTGGGTTGATGGGGTGTATGGGGACTAGTAGGGGTCTTAGAAATATTTGGGATATCAACAGTATTGGTGGATGGGGGAGGGATAGGAGCAGCATTGCGGGTGGACTCAAAATATTGCTCAGGGCTAGGGGAATGGGAAGGGATTCCCCCTTGAATTGGTGGGCAAGAGCATACCTATAAAGCATAAGAAAGAGACCTTGGTGATGAGGTGGCTTCAGGAATTTACACTCTCTAAAATTATTGATGGTAAGGATGATGGAACGGAGGAGGAAATCATGGATGTTAATGGGTCTAACATCGCAGAGGTGATTAAAAAAGGTGAGGAAATAGGTGGGGAGAGGGTTATTGAGGTTTTCAACAAAGACATATTGGACGATAGGGACAATGGCAGTGTCCCAAGGTCGAGGTAAGGATGAACGCATAATGCCTTTATTTTCCCAAACCAAATCCTTTCCCTTATCGAGGAATTGGTCTGTTTCTTCCTTAAAATTGTGTTTATCCCTATGTACTACCCTACCAATAGGAGAGATACCAGAGACCTGAGTGATAGAGTGAACACTTACCTCGAATCATAGTTTTTGAAACTAAACTTCTCCCTCGTCCCATAATTCAACGAAGTCTTTGGTGACTTCTTTGTCTATCCTAGAGAATAGTTTGAAGAAGTTGATGAATTTTTTCATGTCTAGCAGGGCTGCGGTCCTTGGCTCAATTTGTAAATTAGCTGGCTCGATGTAAGCCATGGTGTTGATTAGTCTAGGGTAAACAGATATGAAGGGACAAATTTTATTGTCATCTTTGATTTGCTTCTGTCGAATGTTTTCCAAAACCACAAAGCAAAGATTAAAATGCCTGGTGAGGTGAAAGGAGTGCCAATCGAAGGTCACAGGACTTACTAATCGACAATGGGAAATAGAGACAATGATATTTTCTTTGGCATGGCTCATGAAAAACGATCCAAAATGGAAGGAGTGGGGGAGAGGACGAAATGGGTGGCATGAGGAGCAAGCGAAGGGAAAATGAAGGAAGTGAGGCGAGTGGACATTTCTCGAGGAGTGAAAATGAGGCAACACAATTTGGTGGTCGGTAGAGAAGGAGGCCCATTGGTTTGGCAAGGGGAGATGAGGATTTACTATTTTTTAAGTCTTATTTTCAAAGAATTAAATAATAGCTTTATTGATTTATTATTCCTTGAAATTCAAAAATCATAGAATATTTGCAACAGTTTAATTATGGAGAGGCAAGGAATTCTGCTCAAAAATTAGGAAATCATAAGTTTACAAACATTCTAGTTTTTATTCAATTAGGTAACCGTAAGGTATTCCACTACAAATATTCTTGCAAAACTTGAAAAACTTGGAATTTATCATTCAAAAACTAGGAAGTCAATGAATATTAACATGGAAATCATAATTAAAAAATAAATATCAAATGTCATAAAAGTTGGAATAGAAAATTTGCTTACAAAATTGATCTATGGTGAAGCAATAGGAGAAATATTTGAAACTTTGGAATATTATCTACATGCTAGGATCATTGGAATAATTGATAATATAAAATATGATATTATAATTCCTTTAGATATTTTTTTTTTGTAGATAAGATACTATAGCATTAATACCAGGTTTTACAGATTGACACAAAACCTTTTACAAAAATCAGCCCAGGGTTGTTGATGAACATGTCCTTACTAAGGATCCTATATATATAAAATCTATATGTTGCCAAAGCCATTACATCCGATAAGGCACATAGCCTGTTATCAAAAAGAAACTTCCCATACAAAATTTTGGGTATACCCCAGGAAAACACACCTGCATCATAATTATAAAAAAAGAAACAAACATAGATCCCTTCCTTGAAACAGTGGAGAAACAAAAAGTTGTAGACACGCATAGCAGAGTACTAAAAAAAACTTCCACAAGCTTTGTATTGACAGTTACTCTTAATAATTATTTTGTAATTACTTTCTTTCGTATATGACATGCTTTGGGACCACATCCTGTCTTGGCCAATCAGGCTTGGAGAAGTGAACCTACTGGCTAGATTTATGGTGATGGTTGTCTGGTGGTCCACGTGGTTCTGGTTTGAAGTCTTATATTGTTGTTTCTTTCCTACCTTGTGATTATAAAACAACCTCAAATTAATAATGACTAGGATCCATGTTATCTAACATGTGACTATCCCCATTAGTCTTTGTGGTATTTCCAAGCAACATCCACCAAGACTGATAGCCCGGATAATTTTTATTGTGAGTCCATTTCAAAAAACATACGGGAATAGTCATAGTCTTTGAACTTACAGTGCCTTCTCTATTGGTAAATTTGACTATCATTCTTGGAATTCTTTCTGAATAAGCTCCTCTACTTCGCTCGGGACACTGTGTTCCCATTTGAAAAGTTTGTCACCATCGACACCCAAATTGACCAGCTTATCAGCAACTTTGTTAGCTTCTCGAAAGACATGTTGGACTTTTCTATCTTGTCTTCCTTGGAAAAGGATCCTAGCCTATTCAACAATTGTTTTAATCCTCCAAGGAGGTGTTTTCCAATTATTGAGGAGATTTATAACATGCATAGAGTCTCCTTCTATGATCAAATTGCCTTCTAAGTCTTGAGTCATTTGAAGGCCCCTCCACATAGCTCTAGCTTTAGCTTCGTTGTTCGTTCTTGTTCCCAAATATTCAAAAAATATAAGCATCATATTTCAATTATGATATCGCACAATGCCGCCAGCGCCTACTCTACCAGGATTATTCATAGTCGCTCCATAAAAATTAAGCTTAAACCAACACGTAGGAGGTGGGGACCACTTAACATTGACTTTGGGGTTGACAACCCTAAGTACAGACTCATCTAACAAGGTTAAGCTTAAATATTGAGAAATCATGGTCTCCTACAAATGAGTTTTACGGCTATCAAAAGGGATAAGGTTCACATTCTTGTTGGAAAAGGATAGGATCCTGGCAATGATAGTTTGATGATCATGGATAGACTCATTAAAGACTCTATGGTTCCTTTCTAACCACACTTACCAAAGATAGTGATTGAGACAAATTTTCTACATGTATCTAAGTCTTTGGCTTGAAAAGGGGCAAGGCCACCGGATGAACAAATCAAGTACGGTGGCTGGTTTAACCCAAGAAATATTGAAGGCCTAAAAAACCCCACTTAGTACAGTCAAGGAAAAAGGGTACTCAAGGAACATGTGATAAATGGTCTCCCAATTAGCCCTGCATAGATAACAATGATTAGTTATACAAATACCTTTATGCATCATATTATCAATGGTTAGAATTCTTCCTTGGATAACCAGCCATGAAAATACTGCAATTTTTGGAATTAAAATTTTTATTCAAACTAATTCCTTTTGGAGGACAAAATTCTCGTCATCAAGCAGAAGCTTGTAAGTTGATTTAATAGTGAACTGCCCATTTTTCATAGGAGCCTAGGTCACTTAATCTTCCTTGGGTCTCATGGGGATAAATTTTTGCTTGAAAATATTACAAAGATCATTTGATTCTGCTTGAAATCCTAGAATCCTTATTTTTTTCTACTTCATTCTACCTCTCTTTTCAACCATATAATCGAAGACTTTTCTACCAATGAGTTCTTTCGTGATATCTCTGATTCGGGCTAAGTTATAATATTGTGTCAGTGGTTCATCCTTAGCCCACCTGTCATTCTAGTAATTTATCCTCTCACCATTGTCTAAAACCCATCTTAAATATTTTTTGATGATTTCCTTATAATTGAGAATTGCTTTCCAAAAAGCAGAACCTCTGATTGGAACTGAGTCACTTAGAAATTCCATATTTTGAAGATACTTTCATTTGATGATAGTTTTCTAACTTAATAATGGAGTATGCACCTAGCTACTGTATTGATCTATACCATCATGAAAGCACAAATATTGACACAAGTACATAAATTGAACAAAAAAAGTAAGGTTTCTTGTATTAATATTTGAATGAGCTTTGATTACAAAAATGCCCTCTTAGGGTCACTTGAAAGAAGATACTGATATTACAATTGTCAATGCCCTCAATACGGTAGGTGCACTTATAGTGCTCTATTGATTAGTCACAAACTACCTTGGGGTGGATTTGACCCCTTCTTCGCGATGTGGAAGGATTATGATGTAAGCTCCTCTTGCACCTGTCTTCCTGTGAACAAGAAATAACAACACATGATTAAAAATATTGATCGCCTTCTGACTTAATCATGGAGCATGCACCTAGCTACTATATTGATCTATACCATCATGAAAGCACAAATATTGACACAAGTACATAAATTGAACAAAAAAAAAGTAAGGTTTCTTGTATTAATCTTTGAATGAGATTTGATTACAAAAATGCCCTCTTAGGATCACTTGAAAAATGATATCGATATTACAATTGCCAATGCCCTAAATAGGGTAGGCACACTTATAGTGCTCTATTGATTAGTCACAAACTGCCTTGGGGTGGAGTTGACCCCCTTCTTTGCAATGTGGAAGGATTATGGCGTAAGCTCCTCTTGCACCTATCTCCCTGTGAATAAGAAACAACAGCACATGATTAAAAATATTGATAGCCTCTCGTTATGAGGCCCTTTAAGGAAATATGTATGCAAATGCCATTAAACTAGTAAAACAAGAAATCATAAAGAAATACTTTAAACTATTCTAATTAGATCAATAATTATACTATAACATGATGGACATGAATAAGAAAATGATGCATGGATCAAATACCAAGTTAGGAGCAATAAAGTGCATAAAAGATCCAATATAATCCTACTTAATACAATGCATAAAATAACTAATTCCTATGGTCAGAATTTCTCTAAAGTGCAATTAAACCTATAAAAAGACTAATATAACTAATCTATGTGGTCAAAATCAAAGCAAGTAAGGTGATCAGTCACCTATTGCAAACCGTAGCTATGGTGGGTGGTTTGCACTATGAACCGCAGTTGACAGTCACGGTTTAACCTCTAATAGGTTTACCCTCAGAATTAGGGGTAGTGGGCTTGACCTTCTTGTCCAAATTGATGTTCAAGGGTCACCTTTATTGTCCTCTGATAGATTTTATGGTCAAATCACTATGACAGGCCTTCGTTTGCCCAGATTTGTGCTTATTGAATCTCCTAGGCACCTAGGGCATCCATGGTTAATTGGTCTTTAGGTGAATAGCAAACAGACTCTCAAATACATAGATTTAGTATGCAATTTGACAGGGCCTTGCTGCTTTCTTGTTCAATTAACTCTCTATCTCTTCACCCCATTTGGAGGGGGTATTTATAGCATGTCCCTAGGGCTAGGGGTAGCTTCATGGATAAGCAGAGACCAAGAAGATCGGTTAGGACATTTGGGATGGAAGCCTCTGGAATCTTATGTCTTTCAAATGCCTGCTTCTAGATATTTTGGCCGTTCCAACTAATTTGGCTCAAATGGAAGGCCTAACTGAACTTCAGTTAAGATCGTAGCTCACAGTTACGGTCCAGACTACAGATCGTAGGTATCAGCCATGGTTTAGAATGGAGACTGCATATATTAGCTACAGTTCAACCTGATTAGGCCAAAATGCTTAAATTGAGTGGTTAGAACCACTGCTCTATCTTGGAGTCTGTCCAAGATCCTCCATATGGTTTTGTAGCATGTCCATATGAGTAGTCACCCTTGAGATAACGTATTTTATGTGTCTACAGATGCCCCTTTTGAGATGCATTGTGAGATCGAACAATGCTGAGCAAAAATATACATCCTAAAATGATGTTGAAAGTTTTATGATGATCATTAGTCTGATCTACATTAAATGCCCTAGGTCCAACAAAAGGATGTGCATCTTGGAATCATTACTTCCAACTTGGAAAGGCTTACATTTGAAAAGTTTGCACTCACCATCAGACGTTCGGGTAGCTTTGGTGCTACAATAGGAGTTAGGCCTATATAACCGAAGGATGAGAGTTACAAACAAAATTTCATATTTTCTATTTGCCCCAAGCAAAGGGGGAAGCTTATGATAGTTTTTAGCAATTATTCACAAGAACGAACACAATTTTGACAAGATCAAAAGATCTACGATCTTTGAGATCTTTTGTCGACTTTGATTATGACATGAAATTATGACTACCCCCTCAAGCAACAAGTCGATGAGAGTAATGATAATGTATGAAGTGACAAAATCGCTTGACCATAATGAATGATCCTGAACAATTTTAGATTCAAGCCTTTTAATGCCTTGGCTAGGCCTATTTCAGCTTATGATTGCAAATCTTAGTAGTATTTGCACATCTCTATCCCATGGAGCAGTCAAGCTACGATAGCCATCTTAGGGAATCAAAATAATAAAAATGCAATTAGACTTGTGTTGAATCATATTGTCGATGATTTATTGAAAGATGTCATAAAAGAAATGATAATTTTACCCCAAATTTCCTTATGGTGATTTACTCATCTTGTCGGATTGCATGGATCGCAAGTCGTTGCAATCGCCAATTTTATAGGATAAATCACTGAATACGAGGCACATTTGGTTTTTCATTATTTAATTTTTTTGTTTAATTTTGCATTTATTTGATTGATCCTGGTGCTTTTAACATCACCAAATTTGCAATTTTGATCATTGATTTTGAATTTTTATCCAATGGGATTCATTAATTTATCTTTTTAGACCTTCCCACAATGGGTTTTGAGTGCATTTATTGCTAGCTACGAATCATGGGTACGGCATACGGTTTAATATTTCAAATTTTTTGAACCACGGGTTAGACCTTGAGTGAGAAACCCTAGTTTTAGAACCGCAAGTGTTAGTTGCAGTCCTCAGAGACTAGGAGGACCTATAAAATGTTGTCCCATTTGAAATTTCTCATTATTTTCTTGCAACTACTAGCAATTTGGGAGCTATGAGAGAGAGAGAGAACATTCCTTGATCTAGAATGCTGCCAAACTCTATCGTAATTACACTCATCTACCTCGATGGCGGATCTTGATCATCCATCTACTAGTCGAGGCTGGGGTGCGGGCAAGGTAACTCGAAACCAAGACCTCACACTCAATACCAATAAAATGAACCACACTAAGAAATGCAGAAAATTAACCTCACTAAACTACTGGTAATGAACCCCACTAGTCTAGGTTAGCTTAGTTTTTAATTTTTATTGCTTTTAGTGGATTATGAGGGTACCCAAAATGGGTGCCTCTCCTAAACCGTAGCTGGTAGCCGTGAATCCCAATTGGAAAATTGGGGACCATAGGTTTCATCTGCGGTTAGGATTCAAAATCCTAACGGTCATATTTTACCACCTTCAAATCGCAGGGTTGACCCACGGTTTGTAAACCTTAGAAATTTTTGCAAAATTTTTCAATTTTTTTTTGTTTTTATCATTTAATTAGGCATTTAATATTATCTCATTAAGCTCTAGGTTGTCTAATTAAAATTTTTTAATTTCTTTTAGCTCTGCTTAGCCAGATTTAGCTTACATTATGCTTTTTATTTTTAGAAGTTAACTTCTAGAGCGCGGGAGCCTGACCTTATGAAAACTCTCCATGAGGCTTTATCTGATGACGACCGAGCTTGGTTTTGCGCTATCAGGTTCAGTTACATCATGGATCTACCCACCATTATGGTAGATCAAGCCTATCTTACTGCATTGGCCCGACACTGGAATGTGTGGACCAACACATTCCACCTTCCTCTCGGTGAGATGACTATCACTCTAGAGGATGTCTACAGGATCTTCAGGATCCCCATCGATGGTGAGGTTATCGTCTCCTCTTCCTCCATGGTAAAGGATGCTATCTTTGATGCTATATTTGACGACCATATCATAGATGCACAGGATGATGCTAACCACAGTGGGGTGCACATCGGTGACTAGTACCACGATGATGTATTTTCTACACGAGAGGCCCTCTTCATGCATATCATTATGCAGATTCTCCTTCCAGACTCCTTGGGCATGAGGATTCCCTAGAACATGTTAGCCACTACTTGGAGGGTGCTTCAGAGATCTATAGAGGAGCCACTATGATTAGCTTAGGGGAGAACCCTATTATGCCAGCTCTATAGGGAGCTATACCAAATTATAGAGCGTAGTTGTAAGGGCATCAACTGCAGTCTTTTGTTACATATCTAGGGGTGGCAGCACATCTGGATCGAGCATCCTATGAAGCTTCCACTATGCATAACCACCATAGATGTTGACCATCAGTGTTACACCGCATGTTGGCCTCATATTAAGGAGGGTACCTACAGTAGGGATCATGTTGGGAACACTGAGCACTATATCATTAGATTTGCATCACTTGGGCTGGGGGACGTTGTTTGGAACCCCTACATGGATTGCCTTGCATGGCCTAAGGTAGAAGAGTGGCTACGATGGGCCTGCTGAGATAAATGGTTTATCTAGCATAAGCCAAAGGTCAAAGAGTATCAGTTATTTTCTCATGTCCTGCGACAGTTCGACATGGTGCAAGACATGCCAAAGATCCCATTTAGATACAAGCGCTTGGATTTGGAGAGGGATATCCCACTGATACATCCTCCATCGCTAGGAGATGCACCAGATGACTTCCAAGAGTCGGGGGTTGAGACATCCGGGACCACTCTAGACTATGATGGGTGGTGGTCCTTGTTCAAATGGTATGGGATAGGGCCTCTAGATCGAGAGTCATCTCAGGTAGAGGTAGAGGCAGATCTTGACAAGCATAGGGTGTGTCAGCGTATAGAGGGTGATTTGGGCGCAAAGGCCACCACCAAGGATATACCTGAGATTGACCCTAAGGAGTATATTCTAGAGGAGGGTGAGGTCCTAATAGCGCAAAGGGATGGCTGCTGGCTTAGGTGGTTGATTTGCAAATTTAGCTCGGACGGTTTCACACATAGTAGCTCAATAGAGACACTACCATCGCCACTTTGGAGGTGAAAGTGGTTGATAAGGAGCGGTGCCTGACTGAGGTGCAAGACCAAATACAAGAGCTTACAACTCGGGCCATAGATGTAGAGACCTAGGTTTAGAGACTAAAGACTACCCTAGAGTTAGCACAGGCACAATGAACTACAGCAAAGGTAGAGCGAGATCTTGCTCGGGCATCAAGGGGGGCTATGCCACCTCCTTAGGCTATTATGGGGCCTCTTGTAGCACCAGTAGTAGGTATAGTATTTTCTCAAGATCTTATGGATGAGATAGAATGATTACACAGCATGGTCATGGTGACCAAGGAGATGCATGCAGCCTGGACCGCTCGAGTTGATTAGCTAGTTAGTTATATTGAGATGCATGGGCTATAGGTTCTAGAGGATCCTTTCGCACTAGAGTCTCATAGGACCCAAACTAGGACTACTGGATAGTCTAGAGTGAGCTCGAGTCATAAGACTCATAGGACTGAGAGGACGCACAAGTCCTCTAACACACACACAGCGAGATCGTAGGCCAGGACTAGAGATCCAGGGCAAACATCATGGGCCACCAGTAAAAGGACTAGCCTACTGTAGTTACCAGTTTCCCATGTGTTGGGTGCTTTAGGCTTTGGAGGTAGGCAGGATCCACCATAGGTCCCAGGTCAACTAGGAGAGTAGGCTCCAAAGCACAGTGCTAAGGGAGGTGGCGAGAGCTCTAGTACAGGGAGAGCAACCTAGATATAAGTTATAGCAGCTACCGACTACATTTTTTATATATCATTTTGTGTGCAAGGTCGAGGACCTACACAATTGTAGCCTACGGGCATTTTGCACTCCTTATGTACTCTTTTGGACACATATATATATATGATATGATCTTTTATGGCTCATTATGTGACATGTTTATTTATTTTTTTGATTTTTTTTTTTTGATGCACATGGATGCAAGGCTTATGTAAATGCTATGTTTATATGATGCGATGTATGGATGAAATGCACTAGATAGTTATTTTACTTTATGATGATGATATACAGTGATCTAGATGATTAGATGTGTGATATATGATGTATGCATAGGATGCGATGTTTATTTTTAAATGCATATTTATTTTTTCTTTGTGGGCATGTATTTATTTTTATGCATTTTACGATATGCTATGCAATGTATGGTAATGCATTATGTACATAATCATAATCTAATGGAAATGAACCTGTATGCTTTAATCACTTAAAACATAAGGAATGAATGTAAACTGTGTATATCAATTTTTAAAATATGACACCATAGAATGTAAAACAATCATGCAAAATAATTGATCATTCTCATTACAAGATCTTAATCAATTAATCACCCATATATGAAATGAGATGAGATGGATTGGTATAATGTAAATGATTTGATATGTCATTCGATATTCATTCCTTGCACTATATAGTCAGTGGTCGTCTAAACATCATTTCTAGTATTCATCCAGTATCTATCCTATATATTTGATTATGCTCAATATAATAATGTATCATGGATAGATACTTTGTAGTTTGATTGATTGAATGACTTTATTAATTTTTATGGTTTGCGGTTTCTGCCATCATGTTGCTATTTTGGGAACTTTTGAGGTTTTCCATGAGACTCAAATACCCTAGTTGTCTAATCAGAAGTTGTATACTCACCATGTTAGACTTCTAAACCATGAGGCTTTTGTTAAGATAGGCCAAAACTGTTCATTACCTTTATGTGTGCAAGTGCATAACTTTGGTAAGACATAAGCATACCCCGATGTCAGGCGGGATTCTTTCAGCCCATTGCTAAGATAGGGGATCCATAAATATCTTACCGAATCTTAGTTTTAGATTTCAGTTGGACTCATACTGCTAAGCGATGCAGGACACCTGAAGCTAGCTCATCCACATTCAAACATTTGTCTGTACATAAGCAAAATGCTAATGCATCAGATATATCATCGTGTGTAAGGTACAGTAGTGCGATCAATTCTCAGGATTCAGGCCCACTCCTTCCTTCTCTATGTATGATCAAGATACTTGCTTGTACAAACTGATAAGAATCACTAATGTTAGCTTTGCGCTATTCTGTTTCTAATTCTTAAGCAAGGGGTTTGTCTTCATCTTCATTTTTGCACTATCTTGTGATCTTCATTTGACCTTGTCGTGCCTTTGATTTTTTGATCTTCATTTGATCTTTGGAAATTTTTTTCTTTTAGTCTCGATCTTCATTTGATATTTTTTTCTAGATTTATGAGCTTTAGAAATGTCCTTTATGGATTTAACTTTGAGGGGAACTGCTTCTGTAATATTGATTCTAGAGTATCGATATGTGACATCAATCTGGAGGATATCAATCTGGGATGTCGATTTATGATATCGACGAAGGGTATCAATCTTGAGGATTGATGTGGGATATCACTTAGGGGATATTGCTCATTTTATCATAAGCAAGGGATTTATGGGTAGGAAATGAACCTATCCTTTTGCCAATTATCCACATTTCTCGTATCGTCCACATAGAGGGATAAGCAAGAATAATTATTTTCATTTCAGGATACCTGGTCCTGCTTTGCGACCTCATCTTCCCCTAGTCCTCATTAATACTCTTTTTAATTTGTTCATTAGTGACAAGATTCTGATATGCTAAGGGCTATACTAACTCGACCTCAGTCGTCAAAAGCAAAACATGATTTCTTACCAACTCCTGAGAAGACCACTAGGTATGTTTGAATGACCAAAAAACTCTAGCATATTCTTCATAGGAATAGGATGGGTTGTGTTGAAAAACACATTTACTCATTGTGATAGATGATAGATGATATAATGCAAGGGTGCATGATTGAAACACAAACGTGGTGTTGTTTGTAATATTTTGACACACACTATCCATTCTTGTATGGAATGCAACGGATGACAAATGCCTATATGTAATGCGTGAATGCAAATGAAAATGCAAAATGCAAAAGCAAATGTTTTTGAATTTTAAGCTTTTCCAAAAAAAAAAATTGGAATTTTATATATTTTTCTTGATTTTTATGGATTTTGAGCTTCCATATTTGACAAAATAATGAGTACATGTCCTTGGAGATTTTAAGGATGACCAAATGGTGAGGAACTACCTTTGGAGCTTTTACTTGACCAAGCTACTCAACAAAGAGCTTGGGGAATTTTGGGATGACCAAGCGGTTGAGACAAAACCCTTAGAGCTTTTGGGTTGACCAAAGGGCTTACAAATGCCTTTGGTGCATTTACTTGACCAAGCTTCTCAATTCGAGAACTCGAAGCCTTTTGGGATGATCGAGCGGTTGTGGACAAACCCTCAAAGCTTTTGGGTTGACCAAAGGGCTTACAAATACCTTTGGTACCTTTACTATACTCTCAAGCATAGAACGCCTTAATATGGATGATATTGAGAGGCTCAAGCTCTTCCACACCCTCTAGTGACGTTAGGCAATAGGTACCTTTTTAGTTATGATGTAAGGCCCTAGCCAATTATCCATGAATTTGTCTTACATATCAGGTGGTAAATTCGAGTTCTCTTGGTTCTCTTTCAGTGCAAGATCCTCAAATTTAAAGTCTCTCTGGTGGACTTTGACATTGTCAGCTCATTTTAATCGCTCCTAATAAATGTGGAGATGCTCAAGGGCATTAATGTGATGTTCATTGAGCAACATCAATTGATCGAGGTGAGCTTGTCATGTGGTTTCATCATCGATGAACTCTTTCAATGCGATACGCAACATTAGAATTTCCAACTCTAAGGGCATAATGGCCTCAACACCATATACTAGTGAAAACGATGTTGCCCTAATGGGCATCCGAATGCTAGTCTTATAAGCCCATAATGCAAGGGGTAGTTGTGTATGCCAATCCTTGTGGTTTTCTTGCACTATCTTTTTCAATATGGCTACCATAGTCTTGTTTGAGACCTCAGCTTGCCCGTTTGCTTGTGGATAGTATGGAGTTGCAAAACTGTGTTTAATGTAGTATTTAGATGTTAAATCCTGCATAGTTTTGTTCTTAAAAGAATTTCCATTATCCCAAATTATTTTGGATGGTATCCCAAAATGACATATGATATGCTCAAGAACAAATTTTACGATGTGAGCTCTAGTGGTCGTTGTAATTGGAATGGCTTCTACCCACTTTGTAAAATACTCAGTAGCCATGATAATGAATGCATGTCGGCCTGATGATGGAGGAGAAATATTGCCAATAACATCTAGTTCCCACTGAAAAAATGGCCAAGCCACCTGAATGGGTTGTAAGGCCTATGATGGCAAGTGCGTAAGATTAGCATGATGCTGACATTTAACACATTTCTTGACATACACATTGCAATCCTTCTCTATAGTGGGCCAATAATAACCCATGCGAAGGATGCATTTGATGATAGCCATACCACTGAAATGGCCACTACATGTACCATCGTGAGCTTCTAAAATTTCCCAAGATGACTCTTGGGGCTCAAGATATCGAAGGAGAACTCCTTCATAGCTACGTTAGTACAAAATATCTCCTATCAAAACATACTTGGTCACTTTTTTTTTTAATGTGCATCTTGCGACACGTGATAATCCCTCTAGGATCATACCAACTTTTAAGAAGTCTTGGATTTGCAACATCCAACTTTGACAAGCCTCAGCTTCGACTGCTAAGACGACTTGCTCCCCTTGCATATTTAACTTTGTAAATGTAGACTGGGAAACAACCTTATGGTGAATGGTAGTACCACTCCCTGTAGTACTCTAAGAAGTCAATGACTCCCAGGGTGCCTGCTTAAGAAATTCTTCTACTCTACGGAACCAATCAGCTATTGGTTCCACAACAATCATGTTGACTGACTCTTTTTTATCAAAGGTTGCACTCTCTACTGCTGGGTGCGAGAGCATTCTAACATGGATGGTAATAAAATCAATAGACAAATTTTGAGGGATAAAGGACCCCAAATATGCCATGGTGTCTGCAAACCTATTTTATGAATGAGGGATTGCCTTGATGTCATACCATTCAAATTTAGCTAGATAAGTGGTAATAATATCTTTGTAGGCTTTCATTATGGGACATCGACACTGAAAGATCCCCTTAACTTGGTTAACTATGAGCAAAGAATCGCCAAAAATATTCAATCTTTCAATACCCATAGCGATCGTTGTGTGGAGGCCCAAAAGTAGGGCTTCGTACTTAGCATTATCGTTGGTGCATGGAAATTCTAACTTGAACTACAAGGGCATTAGAGCTCCTTGTGGCATGAAAAACACTATTTCTGCACCACCCCTTGCTCACACTTCAAACCATCGAAGAACAATGTTGAGGATAACTTAGGCTTATCCACTTAAGCCTAAGTTAATTATTATTATTATTTATTATTCCTATTTCTTGCACTTTGTATTCACGTGAGGCATAGTATGCCATGTTAGAAATAGGTTGTTAGCATGTTGTTAGATGTTAGTTAACTGTTAAAGATCTTGTTTGTCTTCTAGCAGTTAGTGGACATCCATAGTTAGCATTTGGTTAACTAGTAGTTAAGTGGTTGGCCATGTTTGGCAGATTGTTGCAACCACTTAACCTACGTGAGATTCCTATGTAATTCTATATATACTTGCATTATGATGAATAATATAGCTTCATAATATGTTTCCTACATCATTGGTATCAATTAGCTTCAGGAATTGCAGGAAGAAGGAGAGAGCTACCACTTCATTGTAGATCCTAGGAGGTGTTGTTTGGAGTTGGCTTGAAGTCATCCACAACACAAGTGAAGCTGAGGTGATAGAGGGAGAAATTACCCCTACACCAGGTGTTAAGCATCAGTTGAGGCCAAGTTGTGGCCAAGAGGTGGACATTGCAGATTTACCGAGAAGATTGCCCAAAAACAGATTGAAGTGGAGCAAAATATTGGTTTGCAATTTCATGCAAAATTGAAAAATTTCTTTTATTGTGAAAGAATTTTATAATTCATGCAAATAAAATATTAATATTCTTATTAATATTTTATTCAAAAAAAAAATTGCATGAAAATATTTTTTTTTAAATATTAATATTTTTATTAATATTTTATTAAAAAAAAAGCGAATTTTTTTGTGGTAGAGGCCACCACTGGCCACCAGCCGACATCGGCCACCCAGCACTCTTCAGTAGCACACCGGGCAGCCAAAAGCATCGCTAGTCGATAGACACTGGCACCCAACCACCAGCCGTTCGGCAACCTTATAGCAATGGCCTCGACCAGCCGACGGTAGCATCGACCAGAAGTGGTGACACCGGCTAGGCCAGCCGCACGACAACCAAGCAGTCATAGCCCACCAAAGCCTAGCTGGCCACCATTCTAGCATCGACTACCGGATAGCACCAGCGCTGACGACACCAGCACTGGCGACTAGCAACTAGCAACACCTAGTGGGCCTCTATTTGAATGCGTGGCGCGAGGGGTGACCATCACCACCCCCACCCCCCACCAAAAACACTTTCCCATAAAGTTTTTGTGATCGCAGAGTGTCAGTGGCAGAAAATCAACATTTCAAGGAAGAATTATTTAAATATTTCTAAGGTTAAGAAATTTACCGATTGTCGGGAATTTGTTTTCGCCACCACGAAATTTCGCTGGCGATAGGCCATGGGAGGTGGTCTGTGGGATTTATCCCACATTGGTCCCGTTAGGGACCAAATGGGCTTTATTAGCCCAAGTGCCCAGCTACTAGAGTGTCTAGCTTTCTAGACACTCTCGATCAAGTGCACGCACGGAGAGGCACCAGTTGTGGAGCATGCTAGCCGGTATTGGCTAGCCAAGTGCGTGGTTGATTGCCCACTGCACAGATTAGTGTGACTTACTCGCTATTGACACTTGGCATAATTACTTTGACCGGGCAGTTGACCGGCCCGAGCCAACCCCAGTTGACCGGGGAAAATTCGAACCATTTTTTTGGTGGCAGAAATTTGAAATTTTGAATTCAAATTTCAAAATATTTGGCGCCAAAAACCTGCAAAAAGGAGAAGCAAACTTCCCAAGGTGATATCTTTCTCAATATTGGTCTATTTTTGACCAAATTTTTTTCGTTGTTTTGCAAATTCAGTACTCTATCCATCTATTTTGCCTACTCGTCCAAATTTTGCATTGTAAAGGCTAAAAATTGCAATTTTAGTGCTAACCTTTTGAAATTGCAAATTGAGTTGTAATTAGCCTAATTTTGTAATTTGGAAGGCAAAATTGGAAAATCTAGGCATTTGTTGCATAGGAAACTGAAATTGTTCCTAAGCCTCGATTAATATTTTGCAAGACCATTTTGTAATCCTCCTAGTCTGGCATATACTAGGAAAAATATGGCTCATGATCTCAGAACAAACATGGAAAACCTCACTGAAGCAGTAGACATTTTGGCAGAAAAAGTGAGAGACATTGTTTTGCAGTTTAATCCTGGTGAACTCAAAATCCACCATAATCATGCAAATAAAGCCAAATATGAGGTTAAAATGTATGATGGATCTAGGGATCCCAATGTCTTATATGCGTGGATTCTGGATATGCAAACTTGGTTTGCTTATGCTGAAATTTCGGAGGATGAAAAAGCCACATTTGCTACACTAAAACTCACAGGTTTAGCAAAAGTCCTCATTGTAGAAAGACATAGTCATAATGCCACCACGACTTGGAAATAATTAACTTAAATTCTGAAAAACACCTTCTTTCCACCAAACTACCAAAGTGACCTCACTACCAAGTGGTATAGATTGAGGCAAACCTATGGAATGTCAGTTTTTGATTTCATTTTCCAATTTAATAGGTTGAGGGTATTGCTTGGTGTGAAATATTTAGAAGAGGATTTGATTAATAAATTCACTCATGGCTTGCAAGATCATATTTTCAGGGAGATCAAATTCAATGTCTTCCTCACCTTGGATGTGGCATTCAATCATGCTATTCTTGCAGAGGAGAAAATTGGTGCATATCAAAAGTCTTGTTCATCACAGGAGGGCTCTTCCAAAGGCAGGAATCAGCATCAACAGATGGTGAAGAACAATTCTCAATCTTCCCCACATTCTTCTTCTCCTCCCACTTCTCCTAAAGCACATTCTTCTTCCTTTCATGCTAAAGATTCTTCTTCTTCATTGTATTGTGAATTTTGTAAAAAGCATGGACATGTAAAATCCAAATGCTATACTTTTGAGAAGTTTAAGAAGAAGAAATCCCTAATTGTACAGCCTACACATGAGGAACCACAAGATGGTCCCATTTTGGCTATAGGGACAGAAGAAGAATATCTTGCTTTAAAGGGTAAACTGAACAAAGTTACCCTAATGTCCAATGTGTTTGCTCAAGGGGGCGTGATCATTTGTTTGTCACTAGAGCCCACTTGACGCATGATTTCTATGTTTATTGTATCATTGATAATGGATCGCAAAAGAACCTCATTGTGAAGTCCATTGTGGAGAAGTTGAAACTTCCCATCAAACCACATCACCAACCTTATGCACTTGGATGGAAAGATGTAGACTCCACATCCAACATCACCCATACTTGTACCTTGAATTTTGCTTTTGGTGACAAGTTTGTGGACAAAGTTAGGTGTGATGTCATAGATATGGATTGTTGTGGACTCTTGCTAGGTAAACCCTATCAATTTGATAGGAATGCTATTTATCATGCTAAAAATAACACCTACACATTGGAGTTGCATGGTAAAAACTACTTGATACAAAGCACTACACCTACTTCCAATTTGATGTTAATTTGTAGGCAAGTAAGGAAGCCATTGAGTCAAGCACTTATTTTAGCTCCTACTAGCATTTGTCCCACACAAAATGAAGAAAAAACACCACCTAAGGAACATGCAAAGGAAGAAGTTTCACTCCCACATGATGAACAGTCACAAGAGTAAGTGGTTAAGGAACCCACCATTCTCACTCATGAGAAATATACCATTGATTCCATTGGTATAATTTTGGGTACACCTACAACTACTGAACCACTTTTTCCATAGAAGTTACCCTTGGATTTTTCCACTCCCACCATTGCACACATGGAGGAGCAAGTTAAGGTTACTTCCCTTACTGAGCATCGGCAGAACCTTCTAGGCAAGATACCACATGACTTGCAGGAGACTCCGTAGGGAGTGGTGCAAAAGCATCACAATATTCACTCACCACAGTTTGGAGGTAGAGTTTGGGTTCCTTTGGATGAGTGCCACTTTCTAGAGACACCATTTTAGGACTCTCTTTTGGTACCTGATCCTGTTTTCAATCCTACAGTAGCAGTGGCACCTGATTGTCAGCTTTCGCTCATTTCAGATAGAGTTTTTGAGATAAAGACTCACATAGGATAGGGTTCTTCCACTACATACCTTGTTGCTCGTCATGGTCACTTTCCACACATGACTCGCTGGATTCCTCACCATGATATGGCCCATGACTTTCCACATTTGTTGAGAGCATTGGGGTCCAATACTTAAATTGGTTGGGAGGAGTGTTGAGGATAACTTAGGCTTATCCACTTAAGCCTAAGTTTATTATTATTATTATTTATTATTCCTATTTCTTGCACTTTGTATTCATGTGAGGCATAGTATGCCCATGTTAGAAATAGGTTGTTAGCATGTTGTTAGCATGTTGTTAGCATGTTGTTAGATGTTAGTTAACTGTTAGAGATCTTGTTTGTCTTCTAGCAGTTAGTGGACATCCATAGTTAGCATTTGGTTAACTAGTAGTTAAGTGGTTGGCCATGTTTGACAGATTGTTGTAACCACTTAACCTATGTGAGATTCCTATGTAATTCTATATATACTTGCATTATGATGAATAATATAGCTTCATACTATTGTTCCTACATCAAAAAATGTCATATCAGCATTATTCTCTGGTTCTTCGGGTTCAAGAGCTTCAGATATTATGAAGACCACATCATTTGGAAGCTCAATGTTTGGAGGCCTACTGTTGGATAGTGGTACCTCAGCCATTTGATTAGCTATGACTTATCCCTTGATGGACTTTTGGCTGATTAATTCTAAATCAAATTCTTTCAATAGCATGATCCACTTTGCAGTACGTGTGTTATGATATGTCTTGCTCATCATATACTGCAAAGGATTTTGTTTCAATATAACATATGTCATATGAATTAGCATGTAATACCACAATTTCTTGGTAGCAAACACCACTGCTAAACAAATATTCTCCACATATGCATATCTTGACTCATAACTCACCAAGGTGCGACTAATGTAATATATGGCTTACTCTTTGCCTTACACATTATTTTGGGCTAACATGGTCCCTAATGCAAAGTTGGTTGTTGATATATATAGCAAAAAATGCACATCTAGCCTTGGTGGAGCTAGTACTGGCGACATTTCCAGGTATTGCTTAATCTCAGCAAAGGTTGCTTGGTAGTCCTCATCCTGATCAAATGGGACCCCCTTGTGTAGCAGTCAATTCATGGGTCAACATAATTGAGCGATGAATCGCTTTAAGGATGCTACTATTCCCTGAAGGCTTCTTAGTTCTTTGATATTAGTGGGAGGATGCATCTTTAGAATAGCCTTGACCTTTGCTGGGTCTACTTCGATGCCTCATTTAGAAACAATGAATTCCAAGAGTTTACCTTAAATTACGCCAAATACACACTTCTTAGGATTCAACCTAACATTCTCTATCAGGTGATCAAAGACCTTCCTTAATACCTCCACATGCTTTGCTCATAGCAACGGCTTAGCTAGTAAGTCATCGATATAATATTCTAATATTTTATGTATGTAGTCATGAAAGATATATGTCATAGCCTGTTGATATGTGGCACCAACATTTTTAAGACTGAATGGCATAACTTTGTAGTAAAATGTCCCCCATGGCATTATAAACATGGTTTTATGCTAATCTTTGGGTTTAATCCGAATCTAATTGTATCCAGAAAAACTATCCATAAGGGAGAGCATTTCATGACCTACAGTAGCGTCTACTAGAGCATCGATATTTGGCAATGAAAATGAATCTTTGGTGTTACCTTATTGAGATCTCTAAAATCCGTACAAATACGAATCCTTCCATCTGGCTTTCCTACGGGTACCATATTGGACACTCATTTAGGATAGTCGATGGATATGATAAACTCTATTTCCAACAACTTTTGCTACTCGTATTTCACCATTAAGGCTACTGTTGGATGCATTTTTTTGAGTTTTTGCTTGACTGGATTCTTCGATAGATCTAGCAAAAGGTTATGAGTAACCAATTTTGGATCTAGACCCGACATGTCTTTGTAAGTCCAAGCAAAGAGATCGGGTCTCTCTTTCAGTAGAGGGATGATGCTATCATGCTCATCCAAAGTCAGGCTCTCTCCAAATCTAACCTTCTTTGAATTGGTGGGATCTTTACTGATATCCACGTCAAAGGTTTTCTTTAGTGACATATGTGATCCCTCCTTAAGCTGGTGAGGTGTAGGAATTAGATGGATGTCATCAGCCAGGTTCACATGTTCCTTATGGGAAGCACCCTCAATGTGATAAACATCATAAGCACAATCTGGCACAAAATGAAATGGTTTCAACATTTCTTAATTAGGGAAGAAATCTTTAGGCTAGACTGGTGAGTCAGCGTGATCCCAATCGATAGCATCCATGTTTAGATGTAGCGGTTTGGATGGATCTATTGGATTACAGAGTGGAGTGGTCAAATCAATGGAGACCATATTGATGGAATGGAATTGATCTCTAGAACCACATGGACAAAACTTTATATCTAAAGTGTAGCTTCTGTATCCAAGATTTGGCTTGGATGGTATGGGCACAAACAGATCCTCTTTGTGGGATGCCCATGTAACTGGATCCTCCAGATGCACTAGCTACAAAATGGGATCTCTCATCTCAAGGAGCTTCACATATGTAGGCAGATGGGGAAAGAGTTCTTGATACCTCTCTTCAAGCTCTCTTCTTTTCCTTAGGCTACGATGGAGATTAATCTCTCGATGTAAACCTGTAGTTGTAATAGGTGGGGGACCTTGAGGTGGAGGCCTATTACATAGGTGATGAGGTCCCAAATATGCCATCTCCAATGAATCCTCATCATCACTATATAAATACAATTTGTCACTTCCCCCCTCTTCTAAGGGGTGATCTACCAGATGTGGCCCCATGTATTTGATTTTACGGTCACTATCATCACTATCCGAATAAATCCGATAGAACGATTGTATATATGATACTATTGTGTAAACTAGCACTGCTTCTTCCTTAGAGTGCTCAGTGTTGGGAGGGACTTCCTCCATAACATGCTTTGATTCCCTAGGTAATAGATATTTTGGATACACAAGCCTGGAATCGGTCCTCTCATCTATATCACTATGGTCACTACCATGGATGGATCACTCTATTGTGTCTATGAAAAGTGGGAGATTAGCTAGGCGAGGCCTTAAGTAGGCCTCCTCTATCTCATATTCATAATCACTATCGACTATGAAGTGGTCATTCGTCTCTTCCACTTGTTCCATAGGCAGCAGATGGCATATAAATGCTAGACCTGGAAAGGTCAGCTCGATTTCCTCCTCAGATTGATCATCATTTGAAGACTTATCATCTGCATCATAACTAGGTCCACCTATTTTGGAGGTGGACTCCTCTCCATCATCATCACAAATATCTCTTAACTCGATATCTCCTACAGTAGTGGGGTTATGCCCCTGCATACTAGTGTCGTCGATAGCATTACGAATTTGGTTACCCAGGTTGCCTCTAGGGATGTCCTCTAAGGGCACATCATGATATAAATTGGGTGGACCTATGGTAACAAACGATACCATTTGGCGAGTCCTCCAAAAGCTGGAAGGATTAGGGTGATATGGATTAAAATCCACATCATCCCCCAAATTCAGGTACATGTGATCTAAGGATGCAGCAAGCAAATCATCATGATCCTATACCTGTAACCCTAACCTAAACCTATCAGTAGCTAACTGATAATGAGATTTGAGTAGAGTCTTAAGTCCTTGTTTGAAAATACCAAGATCATATCCATGCCAATGATACGACTCAAAAATAAGCATGGCGTATACTATGTTGGACAGATAGCACACATTCATGATGAATGGCTCATCATCGTCCTCATCTATGGACATTCTAGTGGGTGTTTGATCTAGCCTTGCATAGACAAAGTTTGTTTGGTTGGGTGGCTCACCCAACAGCACTAGAAATCCAATCGAAAATCGATGGGCATGTGGTTGGCCTATCTCTTGTGTAGTCTTCAGGATAGGTCCGAAAGTAACATTTTGCACAAGATTGAAAGCACGAGATTCCGAAAGATTTGAAAGGAAAACTATTGCGATGCATCCAAAATCAAATAAACGCTTAAGTCCTAAAATGTGAAAAGCATGAAATGAAAAAGACGAATTTGAAATGAGATAAAAGAAAGTGTAGAAAGCACAGCCCTTTTTATTTAACTCTCTTAATCTCGGTTACAAAGACGCCTCCTCCCTTTTCAGGGGCTAGGAGCGTTAAATGAATTTTGGTTACAATCATGATTTAGTACTCCTCCTTTCGCATGCCCACATTTGAAATGGGCGGGCCAGAGTGTTGCCGCCGCTGGTGTTGATGAATCCTTGATCCTTGCTGCTTCTCCTGCATTCAAAGAAACAACAAAATTGTTAGTAGCACCTGTGACAAAAGATGAAGCGTTTGACCTTAGAAACCAATGGAGGATGCATGCATAAGATTAACTAAATCAGTGAATAAAATGACTCTAAGTAACCTGCAATTTTGACAGAGACCAGAAAACATTACCAGAGGGCCACTGCCATCAAAACAGTCGATGAAACTCCGCCGATTTGAGTTCGACTGTAATTCGTCCCTGGTCAGGACGAATTCTACTGTAATTCATCCCCGGGTAGGACGAATTCGCCTGCGACAAAGCGCCGCGGTGATGCTGCTCAAATGTCACGTCTCGGGATCTCCAAAATACCTGCAAACATGGGGGTTAGCTAATTGGGGGCATTTTGGGATGACCCAGATGGTCGGATTTCTCCAATTTGACCTCCATCAATGGGAATTTGACGTCGCTACCTGCAAGTTAGTGGGGACAACAAAAGCGACAAAACATGATGAGATCTGATCAAAACATTATGAAATCGAAGTTATAAACTATCTAGACAGCATAAAATGGAATGGAAGATAAACAAATGATAAAAGAACAAATTAAAATAAAACTTAGAAAGTGCGGGGCGCCCAAGCGGGCCGCCCACCGTTAGAACTTGATTTCGGCACCAATCCACTTGGGATGGGCCCAAAATCTCTTGTGATGGGTTGTCGGCAAATTGGTAGATCAATGTGGTCAAATGTCGGGTTTTGGGTCCGGATCCACACTTCCAAAAGCCACCCAATAACCTCTCTTGCGAAAGAGATCAAGGATGTGGAAGAGGTGAATAAAAAAGGGTGCAATGTGGTGTTCAATTTGGCAGCACTTCGTTGCTTGAAAATGCCTCCAACTTGTCCTCTTTTTGGGTGGGAAAGTCCACCATTTTATAGACCCAGGGGGTCTCTTTGGAGGGGCATGCAGGGGCGCCATGTGGCGGCCATGCCTTCCCATGAGGGAGGAAAGTCCTCCATGACTTGGGCTTCCATGACTGCCCTTGTGACAGTCCTCTAACGCCCACTCTGCCCACCTACACGCGCATGCAAGGCAGGAGGCATTAATTGACTGTCTTCGGCTGCCACTTGGCGCCATTCTTCTTTTTGCCCGTTGAACCTGGAATTCGTCCCGACCCAGGACGAATTCAGAATTCGTCCCTGGGTGAGACGGATCCCAATTTGAATTCGTCCCTGGGTGGGACGGATTCTAAGCAAAGTGCCTGGATGTGCCAAATTGCCTTTTGACCTTACAAAATTGCTACAAAAGTGGTTAGGACCACTGTTTAACCTCTGAGGGCTGCCCTAGGGGCTGTGTGTGTCAAAGCGATCAGTGTTTGCAGTCACATAATCGGATTGGTGTTGTTTTGGTGTCTACTAGATGCCCCTTTTTGGGATGCGTTGTGCATGGCGCAACGCCGAGCAAAAATAGATAACCAAAGCACTAATGATTAGGGTTTCTTGGTAACCTAACCAACTTTTGATGCCCCAAGTATGGAAAGGGCATGCATTCTTGAATCCTTGCTTCTGACGAGCTAAGGAATTTGATTTCAAGTATTAACCTATTTTGGTGAGGTGTGACTTGAGCTTGGACATTGATCAGTCATGAATAGGCAAAGGGCGCAACCTTTTGTCCACAGGGGAACCTTGTGTTCATGCTTCGGGAATGCCAAGTGTTTGATCAATTTGTGATTATTGCTTGTTTGCTGCCCCAAGCAGGAGCGTGATTGTCTTTGTCAATGATTCTTTGAATGCATGTCATTTTCCTTGATTGGGTGTGTGCTTGTTGATTGGTGACTAAGTGTGACTACCCCCTCAAGCGACGAATCGATGAGGGAATGACCTTCGTGAGAAAAGCGACGAGTCGCTTGACCCAAGATGACTTGTGCAAGGGTGCCTTTAGATGGTTTATCATTAAGCATGTGCAATTTTTCTGACATTTAGACCTATTTTTGGTGGGTAAAATCCCTTTTGGTGATGCCATAATGGGGTGAAATCGTCGAAAACCCGTCTTCCCATGGAGCGGTCCGGCTATGGTAGCCTTCTTGGGGAAGTAGGAGAGTGACAATTTGAGCCCCGACATCGATTTTCTATGCCAAGAGGTTAAGTGCAAGAGCACTTGTGTCCGGCAATGCTTATTGCTTGTTTTGTGTTGCATTTATTTTGTTGTTTTTGTTGTTTTGATTTTTTTTTGTGACACCATTTGGGGATTAAATTGTCAAAAATTCGTCTTCCCGTGGAGCGGTCCGGCTATGGTAGCCTTCTTAGGGAGTAGGATAGTGACAATGTAACCCCGACATCAATTTTCTATGCCATTGAATGTCGAGTGCAAAGGTGCCTTTGTTCGACAATTTTATTGCTATTGTTTGTGGATATTTGTTGTTTTTGTTGTTTTGATTTTCTTGCTTTGTGTATATGTCATAATTTCATGTTATGCACAATGATTGATGTTGATGGATGCATGCTACTTTATATTGATGTATGCATATGGTATGATAAATGCGAATGTTGTTGATTTATATGATAGGTAATGGAATGGATGAAATGATTTGTTGATAACTTTGCATTGGCACCATATACTATACAGGACTTTGTGATTTTGTTTTTAGGCGATTGTTGTGGTAAATGACTTTGTATGTATACATGTGGTTTTTTGTATTTTTTGATGGTATTTGTAAGGATGAAAAGTAGCGCAGTTGGTTTAGAAATGTAGCTAAGGTTTTCTGAGACTCAGATGGTTTTAACTCACTAGCCATGACTGTACTTTATCTTACAAGACTTTTGAACAAGGTATGAATCGGACTTGTTTTTGACCAAGTTATTTCACATCCCTGTGTGTGCAATTGAGTTCATTTATGTGGTATTTGTCAGGATACCGCCAGTGCCAGATGGGCTCTCAACCGAACCTGTATTGAGGATCACCTAATTAGCTCCACTAACTCCTTTATTGTATTTAGTCAGATTAATCTACGGTGCTATCTAGGATACCATAAGCTAGCTCATCCACATGCAAACATTGATCTGTACACAAGTTAATGTGACAGATATATCATCATGCGAGAGGTTTACCGCCAGTGACCGATAGGCTATCAACCAAACCGGTACTGAGGCTTGCCTCATGACCTGTCGAAATGCTGAGAGTTCCAGGGATTCAAGTTTTCGACTCCCTTCTTTTCTTCAATTGTATTGGGATACTTGCTCCTTTGTAGTGATAAAATCACTGTTTATTTTTGTTTTATTTGTTTTTCTTTTGAGCAAGGGATTTGGATATGGAGTGACGAGAATCACTATTGTTTGTGCCTTTTGATGTGTGCACTTTGGGATGTCAAATTTTGGAGTTTTGACTTTTGCAAATTTTTGATGTTTTGCAACTATTGAGAACTTTGGGATTCTTGGGGAATTGGGTAGGGAGGATGCTTGTCCTTTTGCCAACTCTCAGCATTCTTTGGGTCATTCGCACAGGGGGATGAGCAAGATAGCCGTTTCGCTTATGGTGACCTGGATTGCTTTGCAGGTGTCATCTTTCGTTCACACAACTTGGGAATTTTTATGTGTTTTAATTTGTGTTGGGATGCTACGTAACAAGGTGTGATTCAAGTAGAACTCTACCTTCGTAAAATTTTCGACTTGGTACAGTATTGGCTAGAAAGAAAATTACATCTAAATGATGAAAACTCTAGATACATTATAAGACCACTGACTTAGTGATAATGGTGTATTTTTGTTGTTTTTTTTTGACTTATAATATGGAAAATGTGGAAAAGATGGACTAGCAGAGTAATGACGACCTATGGTGCCTTTGACTTCTATGACCAACAAATATGCAATATATGGATGTAATGGTTAATGCAACTATATATTTTAGTATTTTGATGGAATGATTTTTTGAAGTATGAGAGATGAGATGAGAGATAGCTTTTTTGAGATTTTGATGGTTTTTGTTGTTTTTGAATTTTCTTGATGGTGACCAAGGGATTTCGAGAATCCTTTGGGGCCTTTTTGGGGTGACCAAGCGATTGCGATAATCCTTGGAGCTTTTGGGGTGACCAAGTGATTGCGATAATCCTTGGAGATTTTGGGGTGACCAAGTGATTGCGATAATCCTTGGAGCTTTTGGGGTGACCAAGTGATTGCGATAATCCTTGGAGCTTTTGGGGTGACAAGTGATAATCCTTGGAGCTTTTGGGTGACCAAGCGATTGTGATAATCCTTGGAGCTTTTGGGGTGACCAAGTGATTGTGATAATCCTTGGAGCTTTTGGGGTGACCAAGCGATTGTGATAATCCTTGGAGCTTTTGGGGTTTTGACCAAGTGATTGTGATAATCCTTGGAGCTTTTGGGGTGACCAAGCGATTGCGATAATCCTTGGAGCTTTTGGGGTTTGACCAAGTGATTGCGATAATCCTTGGAGCTTTTGGGGTGACCAAGTGATTGGATAATCCTTGGAGCTTTTGGGGTTTGACCAAGGATTGGATAATCCTTGGAGCTTTTGGGTTTGACCAAGCGATTGCGATAATCCTTGGAGCTTTTGTTTGGACTATGGCTCTTCGTGGGATAGAGGTACCCCAACTTGATGATATTTGTGCTCCGGATCTGGCTCTGGAGGTATTGGCATGAATGGATCGGCCCTATGTATGGATAGGAGGATAGGGTCTACCCTCGGTACTGATGTTGCTATGGTGTCTCTGGGTGGAAGTTGATCTTTGTGTGCCCAAAGTGGTGGATGTAACGCTTGGTCCCACTGCGGTGGGTTAACGCGCCACTCATGCCCTAGTCTTATGTTTATCTATTGAAGTGCTTCATCGATATCCATGGGGTGTTGATGTTGTCGCATGTGATTGTTGTGGGCAATCTCTATTTTATCCTCACCTTCGGCCAGTGAGTACAGCTCATCAAAATCTGGAGATTCTGAGACATGGAGGACTGCATCATCAGGTAGCCTTACGGTCAGAGGTTGATCCTCTTCGAAAGGAGCCTCATGTAAGTTGGGCCTTGGGAGCTCTAAAATCTTGGTCTCTATCGACTCTAAGTGCTCTAGCGCTTTGCATGTATCGGGGGATTTGAGCTCCTCCTCTTTGGTTGGTTCTTATTGAGGAACTTGGGGCCTATGGAGGGGTGGCCAGATAGCACCCCCATGCCTTGGTAGGGCATTTCATCCCACTCTTCTTCTCGCTCTGATTCCTCAGAGGCTTCTTGATGAATTTCTAAGGGTGGCCCATAAACTTGAGTGGGTTCCTGAGGAAGGCGCCCGTCATTGGTTATAGGAGTGGCCTCCCGCTCATGTCTAGGAGGCATCGAGGGCGGTGCTCGATAAGGTCATGGAGACTTGTCTCGCACCCGGGGGTTGTGCCTCTCATAATGTTTTGTCTTATGCGTGTGAGGGGTTGGAGTCCTCTCCTGCATAGTGTGTTGGAACAACTCATCCTTCTGGCACTGAAGGTGCTCTTTTTTAATATGGTATAGTTCCTCTAAATGTAGTCGCTCTAGCTCAAGTTGCGTGAATTGCATCCGACGTGCGATATGCTTGGCAGATTCTAAGATAGTTGGTCCTGTCGCCTCATGTCTAGAAGGCCTAGATGCCTCTCCTAGATATCTATCTCGGTCATAGTGATCCAAGATCTCTATAGGCCGCCTCCCTCTGTTGGGGGTAGCGGCATTCCCCCGAGGCTTTGGCCTCAGTAGGTGATCCTGATAGCTAGCATTTGCGGAGGCGTATTGCTCCCATGATGTATATTGCTCTTGAGGAAGGTAAGGGTTTTCCTCATGCTCTCTTTCGTAAGTGAAAAAGGAATGGGCGGAGTTGGCTCGCCTCGCCTGAGGAGCCTTGTGCTCTGGATTTGTCAGTTGTTGCTAACAATGATGCGAGGTGTAGGAGGGATGGGATAGTCATGTGGCCCCCCTTATGGATCCCCTACGATTGACTAGCACTTCATCTCGCAATGGCCAGTTATAGCAGGTGTCTAAGGGAGCTCTCCTATGGGTGTACCCCTCATGGAAGGGTGTGTGTTGGGTGTTGTGCTGGCAGGGAGTGCCCCTAGAAGGGGTGCCCTTATAGTCCCATTTCGTTGAGGTGTGGAGGGGTCTGCCTTGTGTGTCAGGCCACCAAGGTGGTATGACCAAATCCTTGGGGCTATACCGGAGGTGACTTGTGCCTCCTTGGATATTCCCCATAGCATCCGCCCGTGATTGGGCTTGGCTATGGGTGAGCACCATGACGATGTCTCTCTAAAAACCCTAAAATTGAAAATGAGTCAGATGGGGCCCAAAATTGGGGTGCGCATCCCTCTTACAATATATAAGCCATAAATAAAGTTTCAAGTCCTAACTCTAAATACATTAGGAGAGATTAACCTTCGAACAACTCAAAAAGCATAAAAAATTAGGTGAGCAATTTTAAAACCTAATTTCGGGGCACTAGATGATGGAATTTGGCCCCAAAAACTGGTTTTCTGGGGAAATACAACTCTAGGGATTTTAAAAATCTCCCAACTAGCTCCTTGTAAAATTTCACGTCAATCGGAGCTACGGTTGAGAAGTTATGGCCCCGACAAAATGCACTAAAATTTAGGGAAAAAAATAAGATTTCCCATATTTTGTTGGATGCTCCTGCATCACTTATGGGCACCTTTGGGGCACTTTTGGGTTGACCAAAGGGTTCATGGACACCTTTGGGGCATTTTGGAGTGACCAAGCGATTGCGGGAATCCTTGGAGCTTTTGGAGCGAGTGACAAAATGCGTAGATTTTTATCTTTTGTTTATGATTTTTCTGATTTTTTTTGTTACACTAAGCAGAAATGAACACACGCATACACAAACGGTGATTATCTCTTTTAAAGATTAATGGTGTGTCCTAGACTGGTTTTAGTGTGTTTTGATGATTTTGTTTTGTTTTTGAAAGTTTTGAAGAACGTTTAAATGCGTAATGAAGGCTCATATGACTCCCATAAATGGTCGCCCCTTCAATATACCATTGCCCGGCCGATATACCAACCTCTCTATATACCCGCCCTTACGAGAGGGAAACTATAGGTACGTGAGAGCAGATGGTACGTGGTACGTAGGCGGTACGAAAGGGGGATTGTCCTGTTAATGACACCTACCATAGAAGACTTATCCTCATGCACTGGGAATCACCCCAGCGACACTCGATCAGCTTTCGTCAGGATTTACGCCTAACAACAGTGACAATCGGGGTAAATGGATGCAAAAATCAAGCCAAGGTGGTGATGAACCCACCGTTGGTCTTGATCAAGGGCTGGGGTCTTACGACCAGCTCCTTGGTTTAAAAATGCCACGTGATGTGTGTGTGGTTCTTTTTATTAAAAATGAAAACAAGCAAAAGCAACTACTTTCCTTAAGAAGGCAAAATTGACAAAAAACAAAAACAAAAAAGCAAAAAATGACAGGAACAGTTTAGGACCCTTACCTTTCTCTGCCTAGACCTATTGTTTCTGATCCTCGGCCCTGAAAATGTATAGATAAAAATTCGTCCCTCTGTGAGACGAATTCCAGAACAGAATTCGTCCCTATCTGAGATGAATTAGAATTCGTCTCGGGTCAGACGAATTACGATAAGGTATTCGCCACAGGCAAAGACGAATAACAGTTAGAGCTCGAACAATGGTACCTGTAAGCACAAATCACAAATTTTTGATCAGTTTCTTGATCTTAAAAAACCAGGGGACAGAGTCCCACCGTGATCGCCACTGAAAGCACGAGATTTCGAAAGTTTTGAAAGGAAAACTATTGCGATGCATCCAAAATCAAATAAACGCTTAAGTCCTAAAATGTGAAAAGCATGAAATGAAAAAGACGAATTTGAAATGAGATAAAAGAAAGTGTAGAAAGCACAACCCTTTTTATTTAACTCTCTTAATCTCGGTTACAAAGATGCCTCCTCCCTTTTTAGGGGCTAGGAGCGTTAAATGAATTTTGGTTACAATCATGATTTAGTACTCCTCCTTCCGCATGCCCACATTTGAAATGGGTGGGCCAGAGTGTTGCCGCCGCTGGTGTTGATGAATCCTTGATCCTTGCTGCTTCTCCTGCATTCAAAGAAACAACAAAATTGTTAGTAGCACCTGTGACAAAATATGAAGCGTTTGACCTTAAAAACCAATGGAGGATGCATGCATAAGATTAACTAAATCAATGAATAAAATGACTCTAAGTAACCTGCAATTTTGACAGAGACCAGAAAACATTACCAGAGGGCCATTGCCATCAAAATAGTCGGTGAAACTCTGCCGATTTGAGTTCGACTGTAATTCGTCCCTGGTCAGGACGAATTCTACTGTAATTCGTCCCTGGGTAGGACGAATTCACCTACGACAAAGCGCCGCGGTGATGCTGCTCAAATGTCACGTCTCGGGATCTCCAAAATACCTGCAAACATGGGGGTTAGCTAATTGGGGGCATTTTGGGATGACCCAGATGGTCGGATTTCTCCAATTTGACCTCCATCAACGGGAATTTGACGTCGCTACCTGCAAGTTAGTGGGGACAACAAAAGCGACAAAAACATGATGAGATCTGATCAAAACATTATGAAATCAAAGTTATAAACTATCTAGACAGCATAAAATGGAATGGAAGATAAACAAATGATAAAAGAACAAATTAAAATAAAACTTAGAAAGTGCGGGGCGCCCAAGCGGGCCGCCCACCGTTAGAACTTGATTTCGGCACCAATCCACTTGGGATGGGCCCAAAATCTCTTGTGATGGGTTGTCGGCAAATTGGTAGATCAATGTGGTCAAATGTCGGGTTTTGGGTCCGGATCCACACTTCCAAAAGCCACCCAATAACCTCTCTTGCGAAAGAGATCAAGGATGTGGAAGAGGTGAATAAAAAAGGGTGCAATGTGGTGTTCAATTTGGCAGCACTTCGTTGCTTGAAAATGCCTCCAACTTGTCCTCTTTTTGGGTGGGAAAGTCCACCATTTTATAGACCCGGGGGTCTCTTTGGAGGGGCATGCATAGGTGCCATGTGGCGGCCATGCCTTCCCATGAGGGAGGAAAGTCCTCCATGACTTGGGCTTCCATGACTGCCCTTGTGACAGTCCTCTAACGCCCAATCTGCCCACCTACACGCGCATGCAAGGCAGGAGGCAATAATTGACTGTCTTCGGCTGCCACTTGGCGCCATTCTTCTTTTTGCCCGTTGAACCTGGAATTCGTCCCGACCCAGGACGAATTCAGAATTCGTCCCTGGGTGAGACGGATCCCAATTTGAATTCGTCCCTGGGTGGGACGAATTCTAAGCAAAGTGCCTGGATGTGCCAAATTGCCTTTTGACCTTACAAAATTGCTACAAAAGTGGTTAGGACCACTGTTTAACCTCTGAGGGCTGCCCTGGGGGCTGTGTGTGTCAAAGCGATCAGTGTTTGCAGTCACATAATCGGATTGGTGTTGTTTTGGTGTCTACAGATGCCCCTTTTTGGGATGCGCTGTGCATGGCGTAGCGTCGAGCAAAAATAGATAACCAAAGCACTAATGATTAGGGTTTCTTGGTAACCTAACCAAATTTTGATGCCCCAAGTATGGAAAGGGCATGCATTCTTGAATCCTTGCTTTTGACGAGCTAAGGAATTTGATTTCAAGTATTAACCTATTTTGGTGAGGTGTGACTTGAGCTTGGACATTGATCAGTCATGAATAGGCAAAGGGCGCAACCTTTTGTCCACAGGGGAACCTTGTGTTCATGCTTCGGGAATGCCAAGTGTTTGATCAATTTGTGATTATTGCTTGTTTGCTTCCCCAAGCAGGAGCGTAATTGTCTTTGTCAATGATTCTTTGAATGCATGCCATTTTCCTTAACTGGGTGTGTGCTTGTTGATTGGTGACTAAGTGTGACTACCCCCTCAAGCGACGAATCGATGAGGGAATGACCTTCGTGAGAAAAGTGACGAGTCGCTTGACCCAAGATGACTTGTGCAAGGGTGCCCTTAGATGTTTTACCTTTAAAGCTTAAGCAGTTTCCCGACATTTGGACCTATTGCGATGCATTCAAAATCAAATAAACGCTTAAGTCCTAAAATGTGAAAAGCATGAAATGAAAAAGATGAATTTGAAATGAGATAACAAAAAGTGTAGAAAGCACAACCCTTTTTATTTAACTCTCTTAATCTCGATTACAAAGACGCCTCCTCCCTTTTCAGGGGCTAGGAGCGTTTAAATGAATTTGGGTTACAATCATGATTTAGTACTCCTCCTTTCGCATGCCCACATTTGAAATGGGTGGGCCAAAGTGTTGTCACCGCTGGTGTTGATGAATCCTTGATCCTTGCTACTTCTCCTACATTCAAAGAAACAAAAAAAATGGTTAGTAGCACCTGTGACAAAAGATGAAGTGTTTGACCTTAAAAACCAATGGAGGATGCATGCATAAGATTAACTAAATCAATGAATAAAATGACTCTAAGTAACCTGCAATTTTGAAAGAGACCAGAAAACATTACCAAAGGGCCACTGCCATCAAAAAATTCAGTGAAACTCTACCGATTTGAGTTCGATTGTAATTCGTCCCTAGTCAGGACGAATTCTACTGTAATTCATCCCCGGGTAGGACGAATTCGCCTACGACAAAGTGCCATGGTGATACTGCTCAAATTTCACATCTCGAGATCTCCAAAACACCTAAAAACATGGGGGTTAGCTAATTGGGGGCATTTTGGGATGACCCAGATGGTCGGATTCTCCCAATTTGACCTTCATCAATGAGAATTTGACGTCACTATCTGCAAGTTAGTGGGACAACAAAAGTGACAAAAACATGATGAGATCTGATCAAAACATTATGAAATCAAAGTTATAAACTATATAGACAACATAGAATGGAATGGAATATAAACAAGTCATAAAAGAACAAATTAAAATAAAACTTAGAAAGTGCGGGGCACCCAAGTGGGCCGCCCACCGTTAGAACTTGATTTCGACACCAATCCACTTGGGATGGGCCCAAAATCTCTTGTGATGGGTTGTCGACAAATTGGTAGATCAATGTGGTCAAATTTCGGGTTTGGGTCTGGATCCACACTTCCAAAAGCCACCCAATAACCTCTCTTGTGAAAGATATCAAGGATGTGGAAGAGGTGAATCAAAAAAGGTGCAATGTGGTGTTCAATTTGGCAACACTTCGTTGCTTGAAAATGCCTCCAACTTGTCCTCTTTTTGGGTGATGAAGCTCACGATTTTATAGACCTAGGGGGTCTCTTTGGAGGGGCATGCATAAGTGCCATGTGGCAGTCATGCATTCCCATGAGGAAGGAAAGTCCTCCATGACTTGGGCTTCCATGACTGCCCTTGTGACAGTCCTCTAATGCCCAATCTGCCCACCTAGATGCGCATGCAAGGCAGGAGGCAATAATTGATTGTCTTTGGCTGCCACTTAGCACAATTCTTCTTTTTGCTCGTTGAACTTGGAATTCGTCTTGACCCAGGACGAATTCAGAATTCGTCCCTAGGTGAGATGGATCCCAATTTGAATTTGTCCCTGGGCGGGACGAATTCTAAGCAAAGTGCCTGGATGTGCCAAATTGCCTTTTGACCTTACAAAATTGCTACAAAAGTGGTTAGGACCACTGTTTAACCTCTGGGGGCTGCCCTGGGGGCTGTGTGTGTCAAAGCAATTAGTGTTTGCAGTCACATAATCGGATTGGTGCTATTTTGGTGTCTACAAAGATACTCACCTAACCCTATGCTAGCTAGATGAACGGTCACCTACGGTGTAGACGACCATGTTGAATATGCAGGCAAAGTAGGCTGAGGTGCCTCCTCGACTTTGCCTTGAGGTTCTTCCACATCCATGGGAGTGGTAGTCTCATTGGTGACTAGTCCGGGCATATGATCTTCTACTTTCTCACCCAATTTTACCTTTAGCTTCTCATCTTGTCAATGCATTACTGATGCAGTCATTTTTAGAGAAGTTGCAGTCATATGCTTAGATCTGTGTGATGCAGATGTCGATGGTTGAGCACAGGATGTTGGTTTACCTCTTGGAATCTTAACTGATGAAGCAGGTCGGATATCCAAGTGCGTCGATGGGAGTAAAAAACCCTCAAGAAAATCTGCTAGGTTCATGAACTTGAATGGTTCTTCATCTGAGGACACTACGTGAACCTGTCCCTCATGAATGAACTTCACACGTTGATGCAAGATCAAGGGGATGCAATGCATTTCATGGATCCAAGGCCTTCTAAGTAGAATATTGTACTGCATGGCACCCTCTATCATGTGACACATCACAAAGATGGTCTTGAGTCCCACCTAAATAGATAGAACAATTGTACCAACCGTCAAACATAGTGCATCGTTAAATTCTCTCAACATAAAGGTGGTAGGCACAATGTGTGATTTGGGAAACTTGAGATGGCTCAATGCCTTGGTTGTAATTATATTAATTGAGGACCCAATTTTGATCAAGACCCTTTTGAAAGACATGTGGTTAACACACGTGATAATATGTAGTGGCGGGTCAATCGTAATAGTAGGAACCATCTTCACTTCATGATCGTAAAATTGTATCATGGGTTCCTGAAACTGTTGTACATGTCCCATGAAATTTGTAAATACGTATGCATCTTGGGACTGTATCTCAATGGACCTTAGAATGTCCATAAGAGTCTCTTTGTGTCTAGGGGACTACTGAATAAGCTCATATATTGACAACTTTATAGGATTTATCTGCAGGTTCTGAACTAACCTGCTCCCTATGGTCACCACCAGTCTAGTTTGTGGGCCTAGAATGTTCTAAGCTAGCGGTTGATCTGACGTAGATTATATTCTAATGGGAGCACAAGGTTGATTCAGTTGATTGTACCTCCCATGTCTAGTAACAACATTGACCATACCTACGAACCCCTGGGTAGGTGGTTTGACTCTCACTTGATTGACCTGGTCAGTGTTTTTATGAGGCACCTCATGATTAGGTAGTGGATTCTTGAAAATCCCCATGTTTTTATTGTCAGGAACCTATGGATTTCTTGGTACTACAAGCTCTCCTTTTTCTATCATGTTCTACACAATGTGTTTGAAGGACCAACATGTCTCAATGTCATGGCCCTTCGCTCTATGGAATATGTAGAATAGATTGTCTTGATGCCACTTCGACTTTGGCACATTATGATCTACTAATTTGACCTCGGGCAATCGTATGGCCTTGGCCTTGCACATTTGATGGAAAATCAAAGTCATCGATTTTGTCAAAGGTGTGAACTAGTGAGGTGGGTGCTCTTCTCTATTTTTTCCCTTATAATTTTTTTTATGTGTCTTATAACACGTAAGAGTAGGTTGGGCCTGATAATTAGGCTTTTATTGTCCCTTATCCTCTTCTCCAAGATTTAGTACAACTTGATGCACGTGGGCCTGCTTGCCCTGTTGCTTCGTAGTACTCTTTTTAAACTCTTCTTTTCCTGGTCTTTAGCTTCAAGTTGCCTTCTTGCAACTTGATGTCCTTGATCATCTTGGCTTGTGTCAAAGCTTCCTCGAATATAGTGTGCTATTGTAGCTACAACAGTAGCAAGATGTGCTTGGCACAACTCTTTGTAAACATTCAAGTTAGTTCTGTTGTAGGAATAGGGAATGGTAGCTTTGACATTATTCTATGCCATCTCTTTATGTATTGCTCGATGGGCTCGTCATCATGTTGAACTAGCGCAACCAAATTAAAAAGGTTGGCATGTTTCTTGATGCCAAATGAATAGCATTCAAGAAATGCATCAGCTAACTACTCAAAACTAGTAATACTATGTTTCTTTAGCTAGTTGAACCACTCTCAGGCTGGGTTGTAGAGTGTCATAATGAAGGTGTGCAACAACAAGGCATCATGACTCTCTATCTAGAAACAAGCATCCAAAAAAATCGTAACACGCTCTTGGGCATCCTCATCACCCTTGAATGTTTCTAACCTAAGCATATCAAAATGCTCAGGATATGGAGGCATAGGCATCGAGGGGTATAGAGGTTCATTGTATATCTTCCTCAGTGTCGACTTTTGAATAGCTGCACCTTGCCTCTCTATTGCTTTGACCTTATAGACCAAAATCTTGTACACCTCAAAATACAAAAAGTCCTCCTCCCTAAGCTGACATGGAGGTGATCTAGGAGGTAATGTCTTCTTTTGTGGTGATGGATGAAGTGGCTCTTTTTCCTCCTCAACTCGGTAACTCTCAGGATATTCTTGATCGTATCTGTCTACATCTACATGAACATGCTATCTTTTTCTAAGATCATTGAGCGACAGCAGTCACTCCCTTTGTTGGGCACTGACATGAGTACGAGCATCTTTGTGCTCCTCATGCATATTGGCTAGTGACACATCCCTCCTATGCACACGCTCTCTATGCTCCTCAGGAGGGTGTAGGCCAGCGTTGGCTAGCCGATCCTCCTACTCTATGTACTCCTTCTAAGCTAGAATATGCTCCTCACACATGTGCTGCTCATATAACCTCTATCGTAGGAGCCTTTGCACTTGAAGATTTTTATATTCAATATGTTGCCTCTTTAGGCAAGCATCCTCCAATTGATCTTGGAGGACTTGACGTCTTTGCTCAGACACCATTCTATGTGATCTGTCGATCTGGTTGACTATGGGAGGCCTCTGGTGTGTATGCTCTGTGTGAGCTACCTTATGGGTTCTGTACGCATTAGACAAATATGTTGCACCTTTGCCTCTATCTATTAAGATGGCATCGATGTCCTGTTGTGCTCTAAACTGTGAACCACCATGTGTGGATGGTGGATGTGTGACATGAGGGCACTTAGAAGCCTCTCCATGCTCTCTAGTGATCTTGATACAACTACCGCTATGCTCACTCTGAGCACGAGTTAGTGGAGATATAGGCTTGCATCCTAGCTGCTCAAGAACACTACCTAGACCATTTAACTGTCTAGACCTCCACCGCTCATGAGATGGTGTTCCATTAGCTCCCACATTTGATATATCAATGGTTATCTTGCATGGTGGGTCATGCATGGGAGTATGGGTGGACCTATGATCGAAAGCGAGCCTATCCTCTTGCCCTTGAATGGGCAGATCTATGTTCTGTGTATACTCTAACTATGGAGGGTTAGAACCTCCTGTGTACCTAGTATGTATGGGGACCAACTTGGTCCCCTGCACAACATATTCCTTGGCTAATCCTATGGATGCACGTGTAGTGCAGTCTCGATAATGGCTTTGGAGTAGAGCATCCTCATGATGAGAAGATTCATGCTCAATCTTGTGCCTAGAGGAGTGTACTGAAGCTTCTCTATCGGGGATCCACTCAACAAGATCTCTCTATGTTGATTTGTCACCTCTAATGCTCACCGAACGTTATTCAGTTTGCTCATGTGTGTGAGGACTCGACTTTTTCGATCACCCCATGTTCACCATTTGTCTACCTACGTCTAGATGTGTTTTATTATGCAAACAAGATATATAAATCATGATTATCTTCTTTTAAATTTTTATTGTGAGCTCTAAACTATTTGATGTTGTTTTCATATGTGTTGTATCAGTTTTAGAAACTCTCACATGTTTTTAAATATTGTTGGATTTTATACTCAGTTGAAATGGCTTTCACCTGTATACTTGCAGCTCGATAACTTGGAGATGAAACCCAAGTCACGTAAACCAACCTATAATATGTGGAAGTGAAGCCCACACATGGTCATGGGGCACATGGCCTCCCGGTTCCTCACTCATTTTCCCCCAATCAACATCATACCCTCCGAAGAGGAGTATATGCAAATTTTTTAGGGTATAAAAGGATCTTGGACCCAGTATGGTCTAGTAACACAAGGTACATGGGATTTGGGCCAACGGATGGAAATTACACCCACCGTCGTTGAACCCTACTAGTGGTTGCAAATGAAGCCCAACTCACTAGCATTTAAGTGTCAAGTGGTGTGTGTGGGGTTCCTTTTACTTTGCAAAAATGACAAATGCATAAAAGAGCATAATGATCGTTCCTACATGATATGCATGAAAAGAAATGAACATTTCAACTAATTTTCTATATGATATTTTGAGGATGCAATTACAATGACATGGCCACTAATTGGGCCTTAAGAATGCAAACGACACACAATCTCTATCAAGGTCATTGTATTTAGGGGCGGACTGCACTCAGAGGTCTGTTGTTCCCAACAATGCCTTTCTAATGAAAGGAAAATAGAAATAAACTAAGACTTGTTCATTGAAATTTTTATTTAAGTTCCTAGTTTGCAACAGTTTAATGCTTTCTAGAAAAACACAGAGCAAAAAATTTAAAACAGATAGTGAAATTAGGGCCTACCTTAGCTCTTGCTTTGTTGCCCACTGAGTTTCTTGTTGTCTACTTTTTTCTCTATTAACCGTAGGTCCGAGCTGTGGGATGCAGTAGTGAATGTAGGTTATAGCCGCGGGCCAAAAAATAATCATAGCTGAAAGCTATGGTTAGTGCCTGAGATAAGAAAAAACCAATAAAAGTCATAACTCAGGGCTAAAATTATAGTGTCCCACCGTGATCACATTTTGACTTAATCATGGAGCATGCACCTACCTACTATATTGATCTATACCATCATGAAAGCACAAATATTGACACAAGTACATAAATTGAACAAAAAAAGTAAGGTTTATTGTATTAATCTTTGAATGAGCTTTGATTACAAAAATGCCCTCTTAAGGTCACTTGAAATATGATACTGATATTACAATTTCCAATGCCCTCAATAGGGTAGGCACACTTATAGTGCTCTATTGATTAGTCACAAACTGCCTTGGGGTGGAGTTGACCCCCTTCTTCGCAATGTGGAAGGATTATGACATAAGCTCCTCTTGCACCTATCTCCCTATGAACAAGAAACAACAACACATGATTAAAAATATTGATCACCTTCTGACTTAATCATGGAGCATGCACCTAGCTGCTGTATTGATCTATACCATCATGAAAGCACAAATATTGACACATATACATAAATTGAACAAAAAAAAGTAAGGTTTCTTGTATTAATCTTTGAATGAGCTTTGATTACAAAAATGCCCTCTTAGGGTCACTTGAAATATGATACTTTTATTACAATTTCCAATGCTCTCAATAGGGTAGGAACACATATAGTGCTCTATTTATTATTCACAAACTGCCTTGGGATGGACTTGACCCCTTTCTTCACGATGTGGAAGGATTATGACGTAAGCTCCTCTTGCACCTGTCTCCCTACGAACAAGAAACAACAACACATGATTAAAAATATTGATTGCATTCTGACTTAATCATGGAACATGCATCTAGCTATTATTTTGATCTATAACATCATGAAAGCACAAATATTGACACAAGTACATAAATTGAATAAAAAAAAAGTAAGGTTTCTTGTATTAATATTTGAATGAGCTTTGATTACAAAAATGCCCTCTTAGGGTCACTTGAAATATGATACTAATATTACAATTGCCAATGCCCTCAATAGGGTAGGTGCACTTATAGTGCTTTATTGATTAGTCACAAACTGCCTTGGGATGGCGTTGACCCCCTTCTTCGCGATGTGGAAGGATTATGACGTAAGCTCCTCTTGCACCTGTCTCCCTATGAACAAGAAACAACAACACATGATTAAAAATATTGATAGCCTCTCATGATGAGGCCCTTTAAGGAAATATGTATGCAAATACCATTAAACTAGTAAAACAAGAAATCATAAAGAAATACTTTAAACTATTCTAATTAGATCAAGAATTATAATATAACATGATGAACATGAATAAGCAAATGATGCATGGATCAAATATCAAGTTAGGAGTAATAAAGTGCATAAAATATTCAATATAATCCTACTTAATACAATGCATGAAATAACTAATTCCTATGGTCAGAGTTTCTCTAAAGTGCAATTAAACCTATAAAAAGACTAATATAACTAATCTATGTCGTCAAAAGTAAAGCAAGTAAGGTGATCAGTCACCTGTTGCAAACTATAGCTATGGTGGGCGGTCTACACTGTGAACCATAGCTGATAGTCATGTTTTGACATTTGATAGGTTTACCCTTAGAATTAGGGGCAGTTGGCTTGACCTCCTTGTCCAAATTGATGTTTAAGGGTCGCCTTTGTTGTCCTCTAATAGATTTGGTGGTCAAATCGCTATAACGGGCCTTCATTTACTCGGATTTGTGCTTCTTGAATCTCCTAGGCACCTAGGGCATCCATGGCTAATTGGTATTTAGGTGAATAGCAAAGGAAATCTCAAATGCATAGATTCAGTATGCAATTTGACATGGCTTCGTTGCTAGCTTGATCAATTAACTCTCTATCTCTTCACCCCATTTGGAGGGGGTATTTATAGCATGTCCCTAGGGCTAGGGGTAGCTTCATGGAGAAGCCAAGACCAAGAAGGTTGGTTAGGATAGTTGGGATGGAAGCCTCTAGAATATTTCATCCTTCAATTGCCTACTTCTCGATCTTTTGGTCGTTCCAACCAATTTGACTCGGATGGAAGGCCTAATTGAACTTTAGTTAAGACCGCAGGTCATAGTTGCGGTCCAGACTACAAACCGTAGGTATCAATCATGGTTTAGAATGGAGACCATAGATATTGGGTACGTTTCAACCCAATTAGGCCAAAATGCATAAATTGAGTGATTAGAACCACTGCTCTATCTTGGATTCTGTCCAAGATCCTCCATATGGTTTTGTAGCATGTCCCTATGAGTAGTCGCCCTCGACATGACGCGTTTTAGGTGTCTACATTGTCCATTAATTTTCTTCATCAGAAATGAGATGCCATTCCTACTTAGCTATTAAATATAAATTCATATGAGCAATTATCCTTAGACCTAAGCCCCCATTTTCCCTGGGTCTGCACATTTTGGTCCATCCTACAAGGTGTATCCTTTTTTTCTCCTCTGATCTAGTCCATAAAAATTATTTTTGGAGTTTCTCAATTTTTTGGAAAACCTTCACAGGGGCTTTAAAAATAGAGATGAAATAGACGGGAATGCTCTTAAGAGAGGCCTTAGTGAGGGTCAGCTTTCCTTCTTGAGATAGAATATGACCTTTCCATCCAACAAGTTTTTTTTGAATTCTTTCAATAACCCTGTCCCACATTGACTCTCTCGGAGAACCAATGAAAAGAGGGTGACCAAGATATGAAGTGGGGAGGTTTGCTATATCACACCCTAAAATTTTTGCAATCCTTCCTTGCCTCTGAATTAGATATTGGTAGTATTTTATATATGGCCTTGTTGACACACAAATATTAAAAACAAGAAAGCATGATACAAAGAGAGTTGATTCAATCTCTTATGAGGAAAGCAAAAATAGATGAATCCTTATAGTTATTCTTCATGCAATATTGATACATCAAGTTCATCTAATTCAATATCTTATCATGATGCTTTAAGTGAATTTTTAGAAGACACTATACCAAAGAAGATATATGATATAAAGAACAAAGGCAAAAGGAAAATTATTTTAGAAGAATTTAATGATAAGAAGATAGTTCAAGAAAACACAAAAACTAAAGAACATGGAGTTGAAACTAAATATGAAGATAAGCAAGAAGAAAAGGAATCTTATCAAGATGATAAAGGCATACAATGCAAAGTAAATTGATAGATAAATATTGTATTGAATACAAGAGTCTTCAATAACCAAATATTGTAATACGAGGGGGTGTTGGAGAATATTACATTATTTGGTACATGCCAATGTATTACCTTGGTATAATATTAAATTAGGTGTGTGTCTTATATTAGAGTGTGATATTATATTTCATGTAATGTAAGAATATGCAAGAAATGCACAATTGTCATTGTGCAAGTATTGTGAGTTTCAATGTGCACAAGTGTCCATTATGTAAGAGTGCACATGTGTCCTTAGAATAGGGAAGTGAAGAGGTTCAAGGAAGAGTGAAGGCCAAGATTTCTTCATATGAAGAGTTACATACTATTATATATTTGTGACAAAGCATTGTGATTGGTATAAAAAATGCATTGCACATAGTATACATTAGTAGACCTTTATTCTACATCATTTTCAATATTTTCATGAGCTTTTCATGTGATTATTTTGTGAGTATTTCTAAGTTATTTTTTGAGTTATTTTGTTTATTATTGAGTTCTTTATATTGCAACTTTATTTAGATCCTGTAATTACTTTCATGTTAGATTTACATTAAGTTTTAGGTCTCAAAAGCTATCACTAAGATTATAATCATGATTAATCTGCTCAAACCCAAGACTCTAGAAAAAGCATATGATTTGGCTAGTCAAGAAGATGTCAAACTACAAAAAAAGAGATCCTTCTTCAACTATAGAGGGTTTATAGAAGGATATCAGTAGGAACTTAGAAAAAGAAAAATTTTTGGGTTTATGAAATGGGACAATGAGTAGAACAAGAAAAAGAAAGGGAACCCTAAGTTTAAAAATAAGAACAATGGGAATCAGGGGAACAATAAGAAGAAATTCTAGAAAAGGAATAATTCCAAACCCAACCCCAATGGTAGAATGAGATAGAACATAAAGAGGTAATGGGTGAGAAGAGGCAATAAAGACCTTAGGCACCCATGGGAGGTTGTTTCATTTGTGGGGGTACACATTATGCGACTAAGTGTCCCCAACAACTAGAATTAATTAACAGAGTCGAGGAACAACCACACTAAGTATATGCAATGATCAAAATCCAAAACCTAAATGGAAAATCAACTCCAATATTATTGAATGATCTATAGAAGCAGTTCATTTGAATTCAATGGAGACAAAAATTGAATTGACAAGGCATTTAAATAATCTATAAATATTGTGAAATTTCTTTTAAAATGTTCATCATTAAAGGTCATAGGAAGCCTCGACAAAATAAAATTGGGAAGAATATGATCAGCATTTGAGGACAATGCTAGAGGTTCTTTGAAAGAATCAATTTTATGGCAACTTGTTTAAATGTGAGTTCTATGTCCCACTAGTTCAGTATGGGGACATATTATATCTACAACGTGGATTATTGTAGATCCTAGAAAGCTGAAGCCATTTTTAGTTGGCCTGCACCCATTAATGTGTTAAAATTTAAAAGCTTCATGAGCATCATTGGTTACTATAGGTATTTTGTGAAGGACTATTCAAAAATTACCTATTCTATTACCAACCTTCAATGTAAGGGAAAGGATTTCAAATGGATGGATAAGTGTGTAGCCACCTTTGAGACTCTAAAGAAAAAATCTGACTATAGCACCAATTCTTAAGATACCATATCCTCAAAGTAATTATATAGTATGTATTGATGCTTCATTAGAAGGATTGAAAGGGGTACTATCCCTAGATGAAGCTACCAATAGCATACGAGTCTAGAAAATTCAAGAAGCATGAAGTAAATTATGATATGCATGATCTAGAGTTGTAAGTAGTTGTGCATGCTCTTAATATCTGGAGACACTATTTTTTGGGAAAACCTTTTGAGCTAAGGACAAACCATCAAAGTTTAAGATACATATTTACTCAACCTATGCTAAATGCAAGATAAAGGAGATGGGTAGAATTCCTAGTAGAATATGACTTTGGTATTGAGTATATTAAAGGAAAGGAAAATAAAGTTGTAGATGCCCTAAGTAGGAGAAGGCACATAGCAACATTGACCCAAATTCATGTAAACTTGATGGACAAAGTCAAAAAATTACAGTTATAGGATTAATATTGCAATGAAACTCAAGTTAAAATAAAGAAAAATATTGAGGAAAATAAGGATTTAAACATAAAATATGGTCTTTTATGTATCAAGGATAGGGTTTTTATACCCAAAATTGGTGATTTAAGGAGACTGTTTATGCAAGAGGCACATAGATCTCTTTAAACCATGAGGGATAAAAATAAGAGAAAACATGAAAAGGACATTTTATAGGTTTGGAATGAAAAATGATATCACTAGTTTTATTGCTAGATGTTTGGAATATCAAAAGTTTAAGGCATAACATCAACATCTAGTAAGAAAATTATACCCACACGATATACCAATATAGAAATGGGAGGTTATATCTATGGATTTCATTGTGGGTTTACCTAAGACTAGGTATCAACATGATGAAATGTTTATGGTAGTCGATAAATTGTCTAAGGTTATACATATTATACCAAGAAACATCAAGAAGGATGCACTGGTGGTGGAAAATAATTTTACCAAGAAAATATTTAGACTGGATGGGTTTCTTGAAGTGATCATTTTAGACAAATATTCTAGGTTTACATCAAAATTTTGGTAGGCTCTTCATCATGTAGTGGGCATAAATCTAAATATTAGTTTTGCATACCATCCAAAAATATATGGGCAAATATAGAGGGTGAACCAAGTGCTTGAGGATATGCTTCACATGTATTGCATGGACCAAAAATCTAAGTGGGAAGACTTTTTGCATCTAGTGGAATTTACATATAATAATGGGTATCATGCATCCTTAAAAATGGTCCAATTTGAAGACTTGTATGGTAGAATATGTAGAACTCCTATGTCATGGGACAATCCAAAATATCAAGTGGTGATCATATTGAATATTGCCAAAGATATGGAGGAACAACTAAGAGCAATACAACAAAGGCTTAAGGAAGTAGTCGATCATGAGAAGAGCTATGTTGATCTAAAAAGATCACCTAGAGCATTCCTTATGGGGGACAGTTTTCTTAAGTAAGACCCATAAAAAGTGTCATCAAGTAAACTAATTTGAATCCTAATTTTTTTGAGCCTTTTGAGATCATTTATAGGATAAGTCCAGTAGCCTATAGACTTATCCTACCACCCAACTTGTTAAAGATCCATGATACTTTCCACATATCCCTAATTAGGAAATATGTTTTTGATCTTACTCATGTTTGGGATATCTTAAAATTACATATGGAAGATATCTCAATCATTGAAGTGATATATGTTAAGATTTTAGGGTTTCATTCCAAGGTTATAAGGAAATAGACCCTAGAACAATGCAAGGTTCAATGGTACCACTATTCTAAAAATTTACTACTTGGAAAAATGTTGAGGAAATAAGAAAACAATTCCCATATTTATATGAATGAAATGTATGCTTTGTATTGTAGGAAACATAGAGGACTATGTTTAGTCCAAGGAGGGGAATATATCATAACCCTCCTTGGTAGGATTTATTATTGAGATTTGATAATGTGTTGATGAGAGGACATTTAATGCTTCATCTTGTTTCATGTGGTTAATTGCATTTTATATTTTGATTATATAATGCAATAATATGGTACTAGTGATAAAATGTTATGGTTGCAAGACCAGGTACTCTTGTGGGTGGATTGATATGGAACATGACCAAAAATAAGAGACCAAAAATAAAAATTATGGGGATGACATGCTCATCGATAAATTTAGGGTAACATAGTATCCTCATGTACGTGCATTACATAATTGGATGCTTGGTTATATTAAACCCTTGACTAGGAGATTGTTTGGGAAATGGAGTCATATTTAGTAGTTAGGTGATGATGTGGCAGTCATCATAAATCTTGATACTTAAGGATAAAATATGGTATAATATAATTGTTTGATGATGAGCATTTCTTTTGGTATTCATGTGGTTGATGAACATTTATCATAGCTTTGCATATGTTTGATGCTTGAATGAGTATGGTAAGTGTTTTCATCAAAATAATATTAATAGCTAAAGAGGTACTATTAATATGTTTCAAAATTAATGTTAGAAGTTGATATTAACATTAATTATTGATTAAATTAATTGGGTAAGTAATTTAGTCAAATATTATACTTTCCTAAGGTTTCACAAGAAGAATAATGAAAGTGATTAATTGAATAATTAGTTTAATCACTTTATTTTCTTAATGTTATGTGGTGATGTTAACATTATGAAATAAAAAACAAGATTTTAATAAGCTAACTATATAAAAGAAACTTAATTGTAGGAATATTTAAATAAGTTCATGAATATTGATAAATGGATGATTATTGGAAACATTGGATGCATGTGTTGAAAACATAACCTTCATTGTAACAGGCAAGGAATTACAAAATAGTTGAATCTTCTCTTCTTTTTGAGAGGGGGATGCTTCAAAAAAATAAGAGGGAGAAAATCAAGGCATGTTTGGTCTTGTTTTTGGAATCTAGGAGAACACATGATGCTCTATATAATCATGGGAAAAGAAGAACGTATTGGTACCTACAACATTTTCGAGTAAAGGTGCATGTTGCTTTTCCATTGTCTACTTTTATAAAGTTTATGTTGATTAAAAAATGTAGATTATTATATCAAAAAACCTTAGTTTGTAAATAAAAATAAGTGTGTGTTGTTTATTTTCATCTTATTTGAAAGCTATGAGTAGGAAGTGAACCTGGAACTAGACCTCTCAATGGACACTTTCTAGTTTTAAAATGTATTTTGAAGTTTTGAAATAGAAAGAAAACACATTAAGGTTGCTTGACCAAGGTAGCTAGAGATCGTGTATTCCATGAATGTTATTTGTAACTTATTTTTTGCCCATTAGTTTATGTATGATAGCAAAATTGGGGATTTCCAAAGGGAAAACTATAGATGAGTATATTTCTTTTATAAATTCCTTTAGGGTGGTTGTAATCTAACCGTTTGGCCTATTTCTAATTGGAAACATTTACCATTTATTTTTATTTAGTTAAAAATTGGTGGTATAGAAGCCTTTTAATTATTTAAACTATGAAACACCTCTAGTTAAGGCCATATTATAGCCCATATCAACTATAGATGATGAATTTTCTAAAATAGTGCTAAGTGGGAGATCAAGTTCCTTTTTTGATAATCATGTTCAAGACTATTTACAACTGAGGAAACACATAAGCTAGATTCTTTGATACTTAGGTAAGCTAGAGTCAAACTATTATCTAAGCTGAATTTGTATACAACCACAATTGGTTATGTCAAATAGGATAAAGGTGGAAAAGACATATATCATTTTCATAGATGTATTTTTAGTTGAATATAGAATGGTCATCTTGTATAGATAATATAGTCACTAGTTGATTGTTGGTTAAGTTAAAATACTTCTACCAAGTCCAGAGAGAATTAATATACCTTCTTTAAAATTATAACTTGGATGTATTTTTTTTTTTGGTAAGTAGTGTTTGTATTTATAGCGGGTTTTAACAAGGATCCCAAAACCTGATTACATAAGCAATGGGCCTAGGGCATCAATCCCTTGAAACTGAACACCAAAACAGAAATCCCGACCAGCGGTAACAAGAAGCATGAAACAATCCCTCTCAGCGGAAACAAACAAATAAGAAAGAAAGTAGTTTTGGAGATCCCGCCCAGCAGGGAGTAGCCAAAAACCACCATCGAGAAGATCCCGCCCAGCAGGAAGCAAAGAAAAACCATTACAATAAAATCTCGCCTCGCGGGAAGCAGTCAAAACCACCACAAACAGTCCCGCCTAGCGAGAAGCAACAGGGAAATCCCGCCATCCGAGAAACCAGCAGAAAAGAAAGGATCCCGCCTCGCGGGAAAACCGACAGATTTGGCGGATCCCGCCCTGTGGAGAAACCAGCCGCCCACCGGGAAAACATTCCGTTCAGCGAGAGCCATCCTGTAGGAAGCCGACAGCCAGCACAGAGAGGATCCAGCCCATCAGGAAGTGACCAAAGAGTTGTACCACAAGGAACCCGCCCCGGGAAAATAGAAGAGGATCCCAGCAACAGGGACCAAGAATCCCGTCCAAGCACAGAGCCCGTCGAGGATTCACAAGAAAAAGGGGGAAGTTGTCCAAACCCTAAACCGTCACCTCCACCGCACCGAGAAACGCAGGGGACCAGATCCATGCGAATAACCTACAAAAAACCCCAGGGGGAAGCCTGAGGGAAAAATGGAAGGGATCCCCAACCAAACAGGGATCCCTGGGAAGCACCAGTCCGAAAAAACACCCAAGGAAACCCTAGTTGACCGGGAGGGGCGCAGATAGTGGAGAAGGATCTCCCCCCAGGAGATCATCTGCAAACAACCACTCCCCGAGAGGGATGACCTGGGTTGAGCCAAGGACTGGGCAGGAACCAGGAGCCATGGGAGGGGGAGCAGGGGAGGGACCAGAGCCCTCCCCTCTCTCTCCTCAATTGCCAGCACTTGGATGTATTTATATGGCATTAACAATGAGCTTATTTCAATATTGAAAAGTATGTTTTCTATAATGACCACAGGTCTAGAATTAGAATATATTAAATGGAAATTTCTACTTTATTGAAATAGTTTGAAATTTATGTTTTTATATAAATTGATAGTTAATTGTGTTATGGAAAACGGTTTTACATAGATGATATTTCCTTTATGTTATTTGGAGTAGAGCTCGATAATATTTTGTCCCACACTATGTTTATATTAAAGGTTATAAAAAAAAGTTACATCATTATTTATGGATGGTCGTATGATATTTTTTAAAGTTATATAATGGTTCCTAATGTGTATGTAGATAGAGAACCTATTATAGGGAGAAGTATGGGATTCTCCCAATGCGTTATTGTCTAAATTGATGTATGATGTTTTATTTTATATAAAAAAATAGATTCTCTTGCATAATCATGTAGGCTTGCACATGCATTTCATAAGTTGTCTTGATCCCTACATTCTTTTCAAGTTCATGGAATGATCTTCCAAAGGAGGACCTTGAAAACAAAATATGGATCTTGAACTTTTGGTTTGTACATCAATGTTGTTGAGAAAGAATTCATAAATGAATTATGTTGTATTAAGGATGGGAATAAAGAAAACATCCTTGTGTAATTATTCTTGTAACAAGAAAAGTTGGTGTCAAATTTATGACATTGGAATAGAATATGCTTATGGGAAATGTAAGAAATGTTGTATTTGCTTATGGAAGTAATTGGAAGGCTTATGAAATAATATTTTTGAAATTAATTATGTTTAATATCATAATGAATTTAGATAGATTTTATTCTTACTTTGAAATAATTTATGCTAGTATTAAATTAAATCTAAGAGTTATATTTTCCTGTAACTCTTGTTTCCAATTAAGTATGTTAAACATAGCACTTCATTGTTTGTAAGAGAGATGTTAATATATAATCATTATTTATTCTTGTATTTCTGGGGGGATTTCCTTGGGTGAAACTTAAAGCTTTATTAGAACTCTAGAGTCAAGTTGTTCCCAAGCCTTGGAAGAAGTTACAGTGAGGCAAAACCCTGGTTTATTGCGAATGTTACACCTTGAGAAGTGAGGCTTGAGTTTACCCCAAAGTAGGAAAGCTTTTGGGGATTCCTGAGTGGTGAGGCTTGGACTATAATTCCTATTGTGAAGGCTAAAAATCCATTTACAAGATAATATAGTTATGACATCTTGAAAAGGGAGGATTAGATGACCATGTGTATTATCATAAGGAGTGATAATATCCTTAATTAGCCCACCATAGAGGTGTGGTAATTAAGAACTAAAGCACCAGTTAAATAATCATGGAGGTGTGATAACTAGGCTTAAGGTATTACACTAGAGTAATCCTACATAGATGGACTTATGTAGGGTTAGGGAAATAGCATCCCTTTTTTATGGACTAAAATGGGATAATCCCTACACCATGGTCAAATTATCTTGCATTCAAGGAGAGTGTAAGAAATGTGGGGGATCCATTGAAAGCATCCTTTCTACCATGGAGGTATAGAAATTTGAACCCCAAAAATACAGGATGTTGATCTCTCTTGTCCACTTGAGATTCATTTGTAGCGACAAGATCATAAAATATGGTTATAACTTGTTAATATTGAAAATAATATGGGAATAACTTTGTGAAACTTATAAAAAAAATCATCTCTCTCTTGGGTTTGTTTGGATGGGTTGTTATAGTCTGTTAGCCTTGTCTAATATCCCTCATATAGAAATTTATATATTTTTGTCTATCCTTGATGCTATGTCTAGTTGAAGCAATGACATCATTATAAGAGGTTCAAATTTATGTAGAATTGTTCCATGATGCATCTATCTCTAAACAACCTGTTATAACTTGTTTTGAAATATTTCTATGTTCTAATGAGCTCCCAAACAATTTTCAAAAAGTTTTATTTAACCCCAATTCCTTTATCCATCATGAATAATTTCTAAATTAATATTTCCTCCCACAACTAAATTCATAATAGTTCTAAGTAATAGTAAGCTTCTAACCCATGATATATTCCCATATGTACTTGTTATCAAAAACCATCAAATGCATTCTCAACACTTATGAGAAATTTGCAGGTCAAAAGGTTAATTTTATTAAAAGTAAATTATACTTCCTCAACACCCCTTTTGGTAAGCAACTCAAAATTGCTAAGATCCTTGGTTGAACCATCTCTAGATTTCCATCCATATATCCTAGCCTTTCTTTCTTATTTGGAAAACCATATGATAATATGTGGAACAATGTTATTGAAAGAATGCACAAGAAGCTCATTGGGTGGAAAGGAGCTCTTCTAAGCCAAGCAGGGAAAGCAACTTTGGTTCAAGCTTGTATCCAAAGCATTCTAGTTTTTTTTATTCATTTTCAAAGCTCCTATCTCTATTTGTCAAAAAATTGAACAAATATAGAAAATATTCTTATGGTTAGGTTCTGAAGATCATAAATGCTTCCACTTGGTTTCTTGGGATAGAATTTTCTCCAAAAATAAGCAAGGTGATTTGGTCTTCAGAAAGGTTAATAAGATGAACTTGGCTCTTATAGAAAAACAAGGTCGGAGGCTCCTAAAATATGAACATCCATGTGGGTTGAAATATTTAAAAGCATTACCTTCAGCATAAGGATTTCTTAAGTGAAGATCCTCTTTCAATGGGGTCTGCATTCTAGAAATCCATTATTAAATCTACATCCATCATCAAGAAAGGGCTTAGATGGTAGCTAGTTAATGGAAGAATTATAGACTTTTGGAGGGATCCCTAGCTAAAATATCAGCCGCTAATGGAAGACCCCACCTTAATCACCATCAAACCCACTACACACCATATTTTTTGGGATAAGGTGTCCAACTTCATTTGTTCTTTTGGCCAGAGAAATATGTGGGAAAAAATTCCTTCTAGAAATATGAATGAGGAATAAATTTAAGCAGTAAGAAATCTCTCCAATCTTCTCAGAATTTACGTTATTTCCAGTTCAAATTATGGTGACTATCTCATCTAGAAATCCACTAAGGACGGGAAATTCACAGTCAAGTCTACCTATTTCTTAGTTGAGGATTTTAAAGAGAAATGGTTTCCTACCAATATCATCTAGCTCAAACATCTTATCCCTAAGATTGGCTTTTATTTTGGCTTGTTGTCCAAGATAAAATTCTTACCATTGACAACCTATTGACTAGAGGTATGATCATTCCCAACTACTACTATCTCTATATTTCCAACCTAGAATAATCCTACCACCTATTTCTTGAATGCCTCTTTTCCTTAAAGGTCCTTCATTCTATTTTCAAATTTTTTAGTATTTCCTAGACCCATCCCAAATCCATTTTAGATCTCTATGTCCAATGGCCCAATCCTTTCTATAACTCTTATAAATTTTCTTTGGGCCTTCTACCTTCCTCAATATCTTTGGAAAATTTGGATTGAGAAAAATTCCACTTCTTCAAAGGATCCTCTCTCTATTAGTAATCAAGTGCTTGTTGCTACTATAGAAAATTCTAAATTGGTACCTTCTCAAAAGTATGTTGACTTGCCTATTGAGGTCAGGATTATTGCTTCGTTGAACTTTTCTTTGTCTCCCTCCTTTCCTTCCTCAGTACCTATTAATAGATCTTCATTTCGCTGGACTCCTCTGTTGTAAATATGAAAAAAATTTGTTGTCATTGATGTCAAATAGGTTAATGTTCTCTAGTGGTTTTCAACAAGGCAAAGGAGAAGGTCTAATATTATAATATCCAGGGTTGATTCATGGAATTTAAATGCAAGAAGGTGTCACCTTATAAGAGCCTTAAAAAACCCATGTGGCAGTTTGAAAGGTTAAGAGTTTAATTATTTAATTTTAAATAATTTAACCTTAAGGTTAAAATTTAAAATTAAATAATATTTAATTTAAGGCCCAAAGTTATTTTATTAAAATTTGAATTTTAATAAATTTGAATTGCTTTCCACCGACATTGGAGAAACCTTTGGATTGCATATATATAATGCCAAAACCTTTGGCATTACCTTATCCTTGCGAATGATTTTAAAGCTAGTGCAAAGAGAAAGGTTCATGTGAAATTTGCATGTGTTTTAGTGTCGAGAAGAGGACAAGGTTTTGTGGCCAACAAAATATTCTTGAAGCCCCTGTAGCCCAGTTGATAGCCAGAGGTTGCATTAGACCATTCGGAGAACACTAGACGTGGGCTCAAACCGTGTGTGCTCCAGTTTGTTGAAGAGGAGGATCATTTTCATTTGCGGCACATAAGGAGAAGGAAGTCAAAGGCATCTTGACACCTTTTTGGTTTACGTGGAGCCATGCAGCCCAATTGGTGGGCATAAGCACTGCAAAAGCACTTGGGGGAGAGCCATCAGGGGATCAAATCTCGCCAAGGCCTTTTGGGTAGCATAATAAAGGTATGCACTTTGTTTGGTGGTTGACTTTGCATGCAAAAAATTAAAGGGAAAAATAATTTTTATTTTCCAAAGGTTTTATTTTAATTAAAGTTTTTGCATAATTATTTTGGTTTATAAGTTATAGAAGGGAGTTAAAAGGGGTATGCAAAAATTTAATTTTTGTATTGAATTTTTAAGTGGTTAAGGAGTTATAAGGTAGTAAGGAAATTTATTATTTTTGAGATTGAGGGTTGTTGAATATTATTTTAAAGTTGGAGATTATAAGGTGTATTTGAGTGTTATTATTTTTGTATTGAAGAAATATTTTGGAGTGTTAGAGTGATATTTTTGTCATCTAACCTTTGAGTTTGGCAAAGAGGTTGATTGTGTTTAAGGCAGGTTTTTGAGGTCTACTCTTCATCAAGTAAAAAGGTATGGGCACATTCTTCCTTGGTTGAAGTGATTGATTGATTGAGGTTTTTTGAAACAAGGTGGAGTGAAAAGGATTATTGAATGAGCATTGTTGAGTTTGATTGTAAAAGGTTTTTTTGGAATGAGAGTTGATGCTATAAACCTTGTTTGATTAGCATTGTTGTAAATATTGAGTGAGTCTTCATGTGTAAGATTAGGGTTTGTAAGAGAACATGAGTATCATTATTATGTAAAGTTGTGAACTATCTTGAACTAGGGTTTGTGAAAGAACATGAGTATCATTGTTATGTGAATTTATGAACTATCTTGAACTAGGGTTTGTGAAAGAACATGAATATCATTGTTATGTGAAGTTTTAAAGTATTCTTGAACTAGGGTTTGTGAAAGATCACGAGTATCATTGTCATGTGAAGTTGTGAACTATCTTGAACTAGGGTTTGTGAAATATCATGAGTATCATTGTTATGTGAGATTTTTGATAAACATTGATGGAAATAAGTGAGTGAGTGTTCATATACTTGGACCAGCATTTTTAAGCAAGGAGTGCTTTATTGAGTGATTTATTGAGTGAATTTGGTTGAGCCTAGTCAAGTGGAAGTGTTGAAGTGATAGTTCTAATTTCGTGAAACAAATTATTCTATATTTTGAATTGATCTGAGAAAGAGTGAAAGTGATTGAGAGGTGTTGTGAGTGTGAAGTATATTGAGTCTCTAACAATTCTCTATATATTTTCATGGTAAAAAGAGAGAGTGAAAGTGATTGAGAGGTGTTGTTAGTATGAAGCATATTGAGTCTCTAGCAATTCTCTATATGTTTCTATGATATTGGACAAGTTCTAGTGACAACTTGTTGAGAATTTTTGAGGCAAGTCTTTGAGAATACTTGTGGATATATTGGTGTGAGTTTTGTGGAAGCTTACAATACATATTCAAAGATGGAGAGTGAGAGAAAATTGGACAAGTTCTAGAGAGGACTTGTGGACAGATTAGTGTGATATTTTGTGTAATATTACAAGGTAGATTTGAGGTAAGTCATTGAGAAGACTTGTGAGGAGATTTGATTGATTGATTTGTTCAAACCTTGGGTTAAGGTTTGGAAAATATCTAGCAGAGTTGATTTGAGATTGAGTGAAGCTTTGTGTTAAGGCTTGAGGAAAAATTTGTGCTAGACCAAAGGACTGTGTTTAGTGCATATTTGAGGATAGATATTGAGGATATATTTGTGCTAGACCAAAGTACTATGTTTAGTGTAGATTTGAGGACAAAGATTGAGGATAGATTTGTGCTAGATCGAAGGACTATGTTTAGTGCAGATTTGAGGATAGATATTGAGCAAATTTGTGCTAGACTGAAGGACTATGTTTAGTATAGATTTGAGCATAGAGTTTTTTGTAGATTTTAGAATAGATTTGTGCTAAATAAAGACAAATATTGAGCAGATTTGTGCTAGATCAAAGGACTGTGTTTAGTGTAAATTTGAGACAAAGTTGAGAGCAATCTTTGGAGGTGATAGAGTATAGAGGACGACAGTCTCTAGTGGATAGAGGTCCATTAGCTAGGGCAGTGAGGATAGGTATTATGAGTGAGTATAGAAGTCTTTAGCGGATAGAGATCCATTAGCCAGTGCAGTGGAGGCAACAGTTCTTCTATAAGATCACTAGCTAGAGCATAAGATAAGGAGTTCTCCTATGGATAGATATTTGCATATCAACTAAGGATATTGGTGTCTCCTATGGATAGAGATCCATGAACTTGATTAGGGTATTGGTGTCTCCTTTGGATAGATGTCCATAAACATTGTAATAGGAAAAGGTTTCCTAAGAGATTTGTTGAGAAAATTTTAGTGAAATATTTTCTCTGTGGAGTAGCCCACATTGGGTGAACCATGTTAAATTGGTGTCTCTATTGTATGTGGTGATTTTTGTATTTATTTGATTACTATTTTTGATATTGCTATTGATATATTGTATAATACTTATTGGGAAACAAAAAGTAAAATGTGATCTTATACTATTCACCCCCCCTCTCAGTATAAGCTTGTGTTCTTCATCCTTCATCGATTGGTTGGATCAAGCTCAATTTTGATGATGCTACTAAGAGGAACCTAGGGATTGTAGGATATAGTGGTATCTTTAGATATGATCATGGAAATATTATCCTTGTCTATGCAAAAAATCTAGGAATTCAAATCAATCATGTTGTCGAAGCAAGAGCACTCTATCAAGTTTTATCCTTGCTCACCTACATTCCTTGTACTAACCTTATTATAAAGTGGTATTCACTTAACATTATCAAAAACCTTAAGTGACCCTAAAACCCTTCATATAATATTCAAAATCTCATTGTGGAGTCAAGGAAAGCATTAATAAATCATAGTAGCAAGATCATTAAACACGTATACAGTGAAGGCAATAAAGTAGTGGACACTCTTACCAACCTGGGCCTTTCTCAAGAGTCCTTCCACATGTGGTGTGATAATTTTCCCAATGAAATATATAATTCGATTATGTTGGATGGTAATAATTTACTATAATGTTGTTTTTTGGGATTCAATTTGCTTGGATAGGATTGGTCTTTTTGTGGGACACCTATTTTCCTCTAATATATTAAAGTTCTCACTACAGTTTTGTTTGCAAAACCATTGTCGATTTTTTGTGCTTAGTGATGTACCTAGATTTTAATTTGGTAAGATTTTTTTAGCTCCTGGGTGGGTCTTCTTGGTGCTTTATCCCAGAGACTCTCTACTCTTCTTGTGTTGGTTTTTGGTTTGTCCTATATGGACTATCTCTTTTTGTTCCTAATAATGTAAAAAGGTTTGAGGACCCTTTCAGAACCCCTTCCACCAACTAAACAAAAATAAAAACACTCAAAAATTTTGTCTAGATAGAAAGGTAAGAGGTAAGGAAACATGCTCTATATCTCATATCTCCCTAATGATAAATTCATTCATAGTCACATGGTGGGTTTATTAAAATTTAAAATATAATTAACTTACTAGAAAAACAACCCTCTTAAAGATATAATGAATTGACATAATGATTGGCACCTAGAGTTCTATCTTGCATTATGGGTGTATCACACCAACATTCAAATATCCAAAAAGGACACTTCATTCTCACATGTTTATCATGCTAAATATATTTTTCCTAATGAGATTGAAATTACTTCCTTGTGAATTTCTTTGAGAGACATATTGAGATATGACAAGTATCCTCAAGAGTATACGAGGCCCACCTTTATAAATTTACTATACTTGATAAGAATTTCTACATTCTATCAAGCACGTTAGAGCCTAAAAATATCATGTTGCCAATAAATTTCAATAAAAATGTCAATGATTTTAAAGTTGGGAAACTTGTACTCAAGCTAGATAACATCCATGAAAAATGTAAAGAAAATTTTATCCAAAAATGGCTTTGCCCGAAAATCTATGGGTTTGTGGTAATGAAGTTGCAAACCATGGATGGCATCTAGTTGGATGAGCCTTCCAACTCTATGCACATCAAATGCTTTTATGCATAGTATCTCTTTTGTCTTGCATATCTTTGCCTTTTGTAACTTTTTTATTTTTGGTTGATTTTTTCCTTTGTCTACTTTATGGTTATTTTATTTTGTTTGCTTTATATGTTTTTCTAACCTTGGTGCTTTTGCATCACATGTATGTACTCCTTTTCTAAAAACCTCTTCGAATACGATATCACTACTTTAAAAGGTGATATTATCAAAAGAGGTAATTTTATCTTTCCAAAATGATAATTTTATCAAAATTTTGATAAGGCATTTATTTTCTTTAATGGTTGAATCATTATATGTTGCCTAGCCTATATTTTTTATTTTGTTGATTTTTCTTGCTTTATTTTATAATTTATTTGTTATTTTACATACCCGGGGTATCATAGTTTCTTTTAACTTCAATGTTTTGTGCCATAATTTATACAAGAGGAATTGTATCATTTCTTCTCTCTTGTGTCAATAATAGTTATAATGAGTGTCTTAAAGAAAAATACCTAAGTCTAACTCATACTATCATCCATATGGAATGCCCGCATGAGCACCTAGCTAACATTCCAAAAATATTACAAAAATATCATGTGTAATAAATATTTGAAACCTAAATTCAAACCTTATGCTTAATTAAAAATTGTTATAGTGAACATCTTTTGAATATAATATCTTCCTTTCTATGAAAATGTTATCATATATCTTACTCTCTCATATTTTGATATTTGCATGCCTATGGTGAATGCCTCTTTGTAGGCTATATTTTCCTTTCATAAAATCATCTTCATACTCTCTTATCTCTTATCCTCCATGATATTTTTTCCCTATAGTGAGAACCTCTTTGTAAGTTATATACTCATTTCACAAAAGCTATAATAATTATTGCATTTAACACTTATTTGAATATAATGTATTCCTTTTAGGGAAACTTCATTGCATACCTTGATCTCTCATCATTAAATAGCTTCATGCACTATAGTAAATGCCTTTGTATATGATATAGTTTCCTCTTATGGAAACCTCATTACATGTCTTACTTTCTCATCACCCAAGAGCTTCATACCCTATAGTGAATACATCTTCATCATCTATACTTTCCTCTTATGGAAGCTTGATTGCATGTCTTACTTCATCATATTTGGGAAGCTTTATATCCTATCCTAACCATCATGTCTATGCTAATTCCTTAATGTATCAATAATGATTTATGAAATGAAAAGTTCTCAAGCAAGTAAAAAAATCATAAGACATGCACAATGGAGAATTCAAGATAAAAATAATGATATCATACATGCATGCATATATGTATACATATAATATATACTTATATATATAGGGATAAAGAGAGAAGATTGTCATGTATAAAAATAATCAGTTGTGTATAAAGAAAATTTGGATCTTGAAGTGCTTTAATCATAATTTCCCTAGTAACCCATATACATAACCACATGCCCCAATGCTCTTAGATATATCACTACATGTGCCATGGTAGATATAAAATGAGTTACGATTCCAATATCTTTATACCTTCAACTAGATATCATGCACATTACTTTGTAGTCTTTGAGTGCTTGATTGAAAATATATCAATATAAACTACTATAATGTTTTTAACTATTCCTAGAGCCCTACTATCTTTATTAGAGCCTATATCAACTACTATTGTATCTCTTGATATATCACATGGGATATCTTCATAGTATTCCTCAACACTATTTTCTATCTCTTACCTCAATCATGGTTCTATTCAGTTCTCCTTGAGTTGGGTAGTCACTTGGAAGTGAGAATGATCCCCCTCAATAACTATGATAAAAGGGTCTTTAATTATCTAGACTAGATATACAAACTAGTTGATCACTCTGATGGATATGTTATAGAAGCTAAGGGGACCCTAATACTATATAAGTTCATATTGAATCCTAGAGGTAAGGGTACAATGGGATAATCCAATCCCTTCACCCCTATGTAGTCTTTATAATCATAACCAAAATTTATGTGCTAGACATCATCAAGAAAATTAATCACCCATTCTACAATAAATTAAAAATAATTTTATCTAATGCGTATAAGTAAATTAGGATATCTATGGGGTTTTAATTAGATTATTCTCTTAACTTGTAGTATCTTCTATAAATTCAATTTCCTTTCCTCCACTAGTGTCCATGTCGACCTCTACATATTTTATCTTATCATTGATATATGTGGCAACTAAGTCTTCCATGTCCACTCTAATCTCTTACATATCTATATAGTCCACTTCTATCTCTATGTCATATAAGGAGACCTCAAGAACTATAGTCTTATCCTCATCCTCCTCCCATACCCATTGGATGTGGCATAATGGGAACTATCATTTGTCTCTCAAGTGGTCAATGTGGTGGACTATCAAAGTCAAAGTAGGTTTCCAAGGGATGCCCATTATAAGCACCAACCATAGTGATGTTTTGTCAATAGTAGTGTTAAATCCATAGTCTCTTTATGGTGGTGGTCTAGCATATCCTCTATCCTAACTTGGATATCTACCTAACCTTATGTAGGTGGACCGCATGGTTGTGTTTATGGTGGCCTCCTTAAACACTCCTCCATACTCTCCCTGACATGGTGTTGTCTATTCTTAGAAATTACTCATGACTTGTCAAGATATGGGTCTTCAATTGTCCAAGCACTCTCTTTAATCGATATGGCTTTGCTATCTCATATTGATGGATCTATAGAATATTTATTATCTAAGTGACTACTATATATCCTTAATCCCATATGCAAAAATCAATCAAGTATCGATAATGAGATTAAATGATCACCCCTCTCATGATATATGCCAAAGGTGATAAATGAGGATGGGTGTTCTACAATTGTACTCCCAACCTCAAATCTAAATCTCAAAAAGAAGAATATTATGAGGTATCCCTAGTGGTGAGTACATTGTAAAGTACCCATAAATGTGTGTCTCTAGAAGAAATATAGGCCTAATGGAATTTGTCTTCCTATCCTAAACACAATAGAAATCATAATACAGAGTGGCTAAGATCATGTGACCCCATCGAAGGACCCCTATAGTATCTATTCAAGACAAGATACAAGGTCTAAAGAAAATATATTGAGAACTTGTTCATTCCTTTGTAACAATACACAAAGGATAACAAGAGCATCACTATTATGATGGATAAAAGGAATGGGGTGGGCATCTCTTATTTTAACCATTTAAATAGTATGTTAAGCATATAGTCAATGTCTATCCATGGTCCACTTTGCTAGCATTGGTTGTGTTACTTTATCTCCAACCATCATCAAAGGAAGGCCTAAGCTAATATGCCAAGTAAAATGTACATATCCTATAAATTCACCATCAATTTATCATGTTGTTTAGTGATGGTCTCAACAAAAATGTATTGAAACATGTTCTAATATGGTATAAACTCAAAACAAAGAGGTCTTTATGGATGAACATAAACCATATCCAAAATCCATCCCAATCCTATCTCCATTACTAATGCTTGATCTATTATAGTCAACTATTGGCCTATCCACTTTTATAGCCATCGTGGCTCCCCCTATATTCATACTCTATCATTGTATTTGTCTATCACAAGACTCATCCTGGCCTCATCATCATATCATACTTAGTCGCATCCTAAACCTTGGTCTATGTTCTTGTTGCATCCTTGGTCATCCTTCAAGTCCAATCCAACCAAATCATAGACCAAATATAATGAATTTCTTCATTATTGGTAAATTCACCAAAATTACAATAGTCACTAAATTTAGTTGATGTCATTTAAAAATCCATAAAACTACCAAAAACATGGTAAAACCACCAAATATTTTGAAATTTCTATAAAATAATACAAAATTTGATAAAATAAGCAAACATGTAAAATCTCCAAAATTTTGGTAAAATCGCCAAAAATGTGCCAAATAGATAAAGTAGCAAGAAATCACCAAAAAATGGGTTATTTTTTCATTCCTAAGGGTAAAAACACTAAACATTACCATTTTTGAAATTGTTGTTAGCTAGTCATGTATGCATCTTGTTGACCAACATTAGTTGGTAGTCCTAATGACTCGTTCCATGCTCTCTTAGCCTCCTCCTAAGTATCCTAAATATGGGAAATCTATTTTAAGGTGAGGGTTCATTTTAGTGCAAAAAATCAAAATAAGGGTAGGAGACCTACCTAACCAATTTGCCTCCTTGTCCACAAACCATGGTCTCTCACTAAAAAAAAATTCAAGCAATAGTATCCTCAAATTTGCAAAAGGAACTTTAAAAAAGGACAACATTGTGCATGAAAATGAAATTGAAAATCAAGAATTTACCCCCTATTTATATTTTTGAAGAATTTATTGCAAAATTATGGTTTTCTTCATTATTTGTCTATGAATTTTATAATAAAATCATTAAAACAATGCTTCTAGGGGTTTTGGCTTGCTTCAGACTCATCTATGCACTCCATTTTTGTGCATTCTACATTACGGTAATATTTTTGTCATTTCATTGTCTTTTGCAAGAAAATTTCATATTCAATCATACGCTTAAATGAATCAACATTAGCATCCATCAAAAGAATTGGAAAATATGCTAAGGTAAGTATTGATTACATGTTTTCTCATATTTTGTGTTGCATTTTCATTTATTTTACTATATATTTTTAAAAATTTGTCATTTTTGCATAGATAGATGAATTAAAAAAATCTAGTTTTTTCTCTTAGATAGCATTTTATTTTTGTTGCTTTATCTATGATATATAATTTAATTTCTTTATCCTAAGGACTTATGTTTTACTATATTGTACAATATCTCACATAGTCCTTGGTAAGGGGTAGTATGTAATTAAAAATAAGCATTAATGATTGGCTTGCACATGGTGGAGAGCTTCACCCTCCTAATATGGGATAAGAGTGGACTAACTTTATTAGTCCTTGGGTATGATGATGATGGATTAGTTGTCTCAGACTCTTTCCTACCCTACATACACCTTGTTCCCCATGTCATGATGTCATGTGTAACCTTTTTAGTCATTATATGCCTAAACAATCTCTAAATATTAAGTTTTAGACAAGGCATAACATGCACAACCAATTCCACTGGTCACCTAGTGCACTAGTTGAAAAAATTAGCAAAAAATAGTATCCCTTATTTAATGGATATCGAATCTAATGATCAAATTTAGGAATATAGGTGACATATTCAAAAAATCTAACATGGGATGATATATCTAGAAAACCTAAAACTTTTAACACTGGGTTAAAATGGCATGCAACCTTGGTCAACAACCATAATTTTATGGCCCTTAAAAGGACTCAATTTGGTTGTAGGTTTATAGGGAGAGTGTCACGACCCTCCCTGAAGGACTTTGTGGCATGGGAAAACAATGTATTAATGTAATGGTACCTTAATACTTAGTTTGGTGCAATTAAGCAGTTATGCGATGTTAGTTGGTATTGGAGAACATGGTACTGCTAACAAATTATCAATGTGTAGGATCATGTACGCTCGTAGGTGGGTGAAGTTGATGATAGGGAAACTCAAGGGTAACATGGATGGATGCCTTCATATAGGTATACATTATTGGTTGGGGATAATCGTTAATAACCAGTCACCTTGAGCCCTAGTTGATAGCCTAGTAGCTATCGTACATCCTTGGGCTGAGACAAGTAACTGAGTTGACAGAAAGACTCTCCTTTGTTTGTTGTATATGATCAATTATTTTTTACTTCATCACTATCAGGATTTATAGTTTTAGAAATAAAAGCATGGATAAGTAGGATGTCTTTGAGAGCTCCTTGTTTGACTAAAACCTCTTACTCTACTTTTTTTTTTTGGTAATTATTTTAATAGATTAACAGTGGGTTTTTATAGAGGATCCCAAAACCTTATGTACAAAATCAGCCTGGCTGGAATGTGCATCATGCCTTGTGGCCGGAGGAATAAACCCGATGACGTAAACCAAAAATTGCTAATTGCCCGAAGGCTATAAGTAGGGCCCTTATGTCTGAATATCCTGGAAACAAACCACATTTTACCAAGGAAAACAAAAATACTAGCTGGAGAAATTTGACCATCGAAAGCAAAAATAGCCAAACCAAACGAATGACCTTCTGAAGCGAGGAGAACATCATGAGAGGATATCCGCATTGGCCAAACTCACCACCTCATACGGGAAGCATGAGCGCCACACAACAGGACACGTGGTCACAAGCCCTTTGTTGGCCATGTGGTCTCGCCACGCGATTTCCTTCCCTGAAAATATGGCATGCCTTCCACCTGTCACGTTGAGAGAGGAGCATCCTAGCCTCAAGAATGATGTTGTAGACCCTCCAAGACGGGTCTTTAGAGCCTAGCAGATAGTTGACTATATTGAGCGAATCACCTTCGACTATCAAAGGCCGAGGATCCTCGGAGAGGATCTGGATACCTTTCAAAACACTTCTGGCTTCAACATAGTGATTAGTCTGGGCACCCAAATCTTCACAATAAGCCAGCACGAGATTCCCGTTATGATCTCTAACCACACCACCAGAACCAACAGGGCCAGGATTGCCTTTGGCCGCACCGTCAAAGTTTAATTTAATCCAGCCCACAGGGGGCTTGGTCCAAATAACATCCCCACGCTGAGACTTAGAAACACCATCAAGAATAGGGAAAAGGCCCAAACTTTGGAAGATCGTTGCTTCGCCAGGAAGGCGGGGACGGGAACTAGGAACAACTTTAGAATTCTCAATGGCGAAGGATAAGGCTCTCTGAGCGACACAGGGAGGTACTCTAGGGACCTTGTCGAAGACTCTGGAATTTCTCTCTAGCCAAATCTGCCAAATGGAGTGGTGGAAAGAGGCCTCAAGAAGGAAGCGAAGTTTAGGATTCTTGAAAGGATTGGGCCATTGGTGGAAGGCATCTTTGAGGGAGCGGGGAGTGCACCAAAGGATTTGAAAGGAAGACAGATGATGCCGAGGACAGTAATGGGAAAAAGGACAGTGCAAAAATAAGTGGTCTGTCGTCTCACAATCAGCAAAGCACAAGAAGCACCTGTTGGGAATAGCAAAACCCCTCTTATGGAGGTTGTCGATGGTTAAGGCTTTATTATGAAAGGCAATCCATGCAAAGTAATTAACTTTAGGAATAATACCCTTCCTCCAAATCACTTTCCACCGGTGATCCATGGCAATCTCGCAAGTAAGAAGGTCATAGGCAGTCTTGACAGAGAACAGACCATCCTCCGTGCCACGCCATATGATTCTGTCATCTCTTCTAACATATGGAATTAAAACAGATCGAAGAATATTAGACAAAAAAGTCATTTCATTGTTAAAGCCGTCCAGGACTGGCAAATTCCACCGAGGGGGAAGAGAGCTCCGATCAATGAAGTTCGCAACCTTGAGTTGGGAATTTGGATCCACCCGGGCTTTCAAAGCCAGCAAGGTCCGCTCTCAACTCGAGAGCTCCATCAGCAACTCCACCCGTCCTTCCGTAAGAGAATGGAGTTGCCATCACCCAAAATCCAACGAGCACCGTAGTCGATCGTAGAGCGGGCTTGAAGCACGTATTTCCAAAAGGCGTACGCTTCAGGAGGAATCCCGACATCAAAAAGAGAACTCGATCCAAGATACTTCCTCTTAACCAGCCTTGACCCACTCTCGGGTCATTAGTCGGATCTTCCAAGCGTGCTTAGCGATCAAAGCAGTTTTCATGAGTCTTGATCTCCTCATTCCCATGCCACCTTGGTCCTTTCGCAAGCAAACCTTATCCCAGTGCCACAAGAGGAATTCTGGATTTTTCTTCATTGCCGCACCACGTAAAGGTCCTCTGAATCTTTTCAATCTTGGAATGGACAGAAACAGGCAGCATGAACACATACATGAAGTAAGTTGGGATTCCTTGGAGACAAGCTTTGGTAAGGGTGGCTTTCCCAGCTTGCGACAGGAATTTGCCTTTCCAAGTGCTCAACTTTTTGTGAAGACGTTCCAGGATCATGTCCCACAAGCTTCCATTGGCCCGGCCATTACAAGCCGCAGGCAAACCCGTATAAGACGCAGCGTGGGAATCAATAGTGCATTCCAAAATTTCGGCTATGCGGAGTCGCCTTCGCATAGGAGTGTTAATAAAATAAATTTTGCTTTTGATGTAATTGACTTTCTGTCCGGCAGACCTTTTCATAACGGGAGAGGATTCGCTTGATGGATTTGGCTTGAGTGATGGACGCCCCAGTGGAGATGAGGGTGTCATCCACAAATTGCTGATGAGAGACAGGATCGACTCTGGAGGTGGGAAAAATGCCAGAGATCTTATTCTGACGAAGAGCCTCTTTCAAAGACCAACTCAGAACCTCAGCTAGAAGGATGAATAGAATAGGAGACAGAGGGTCACCTTGTCTGAGGCCTCTGGCACTTTGGAAATACCCAGCAGGGGATCCGTTGATTAGAACATAAAAGGAGGGAGTGGATATGCAACTACTGACAAGGTCAATCCATTGAGGGTGAAAACCGAACTTGAAGAGGACAAAGACAGAGGAACCTCCCCGTCAACTCGTCAAAAGCTTTATTCATGTCCAGCCTTGAGGAAAAGAGCAAGGATTTTTGGAGCGGTGAGCATAATGGAGGGTTTCATGGATGGTGATGACACCATCGAGAATGTTTCTGCCTTTCACGGTGCTTCCTCGAGAAGGACCAACCAAGGAGGGAAGAAGGGACCTCAGACGGTTGGCTATGGACTTGGTTAAGATTTTATAAAAAACATTGCACAGGCTAATGGGACGATAATCAAAGAAACTTTTGCAGGCGGAAGACTTAGGGATGAGAGCAAGAAAGGTAGAATTTAGTTTTGGATGGATGGATCTGGAGGCTTGAATCTCCCGAATTGCTTCACACACATCCGAACCCACAACATCCCACATAACTTGAAAAAAATGGGGGGAAAACCGTCGTGCCCGTGGGCCTTGTCTCGGTTGCATGGAGAACAAAGCTTCTTTAATCTCGTACATAGAAAAAGGCTCCGTAAGCTTAGAGCTTACCTCGGGAGGAACTTTGACTCGGGAAGTTATCCAACAGAGATTTCTCGAACCTCGGAGATCACCGTCGGGAGGAACACCGAGCGGATCCCGGAAGAAGTCAACCGCTTCACTTCGGATTTCCTCAATATCCTTGGTAACGCGTCCATCCTTGCACACCACTTCCCCGATTTTGTTAGCCCCTCTCGTGCCGCAAAGTTGACGCGTGAAAAAACTTCGTATTGGAGTCTCCATTTCTCAAATCCGTAGGTCCCTAGATTTCTGGCGCCGTAAAGTTTCTTCCCTTGCAAGAATAGAATGATAATCCACCAAGAGCCTCCTTTCCTCCCTCCCCTGAGGCAATCGGTGTAACCTTCGAGCTCCATTCTCTCCTCCACCAATTTTAGGTTCGCAGAAATGGACCTTTTGGACTCAAAAATGTTGCCGAACACCTCCTTGTTCCATGTTTTCAAATTCCTTTTGATTAACTTGAGTTTTAAGGCCACTCTCTTGGAAGCGGAACCTGCTACCTTCCGCTGCCACCAGGCTGTAACCAACCCTCTAAAGTCCTTGTGAGAAATCCACATGGACTCAAATCTGAAGGGGGTTTTAAAAATAGGCCCATCAACCGTCTCCAGGACAATAGGATTGTGATCAGACCCAATCCTCGGTAAGGCCGAGAGAGTTGCCGCACCGAGTATGGGAATAGCCTCTTGGGATATGAAGAATCTGTCAAGCTTGACTTGAATAAGATTGCTCCCAATCCTCCTGTTGCTCCAAGTGAAGGATGCCCCCTTGAGGTCAATGTCAAGCAAGTTATTGGTAGAAACAAAATCTCGAAAGTCTTCCAGACTGTGGCTAGAGTGGTCTGATCCTCCTTTCTTTTCGGATGGGTGAAGAGGACAGCTTGAAATCTCCCCCTAGAACCCAAGGGAAATTACGTAACGTTTCCCTCATCCTGGGAAATAGCCTTCCACATTTCTCGCTCTCTCCGAGATAGAGTTTGGGGCATACACATTAGACAGATCCAAGAAAAGTTAATGGCTTTGGAATGAAACAAAACATTGATAATCCCGCTGGAAGTTGAGAGAAGGCCGCCCTCAAAAATCTCTCGGATCCCAAAGAATCATGAGACCGCCCGCCGTTCCCACCGCAGATCGGAGAGGAATTTTGCCTTAGCCCAAATGACCTTAGCAGCCTCCGCGTAAGAGATAGCATCGGTCTTAGTCTCTTGCAAAATTAGGATGGACGGATTCGTCCTTTTTTCGAGATCACCCACCAATCTCCGTTTGGCAGTCGCATTAAGCCCTCTCACATTCCATGAGAGGACTTTCATCTCAACACTTTGATATTCTTCTTACCTCCCTTTCCTTGCCGGAGGGGAGGTTTTGGGACAGACGAGTCACCCATCCGGGAATCGGAATCATCCCGAAAAAGCAGCCGTTGAGTACCATTTGCAACATCTCGCCGCCGTCTCCTTGTCCCGCCCGTCTTTGTTGGGGGGACGACCTTGCTTCCTTTCGCTACCAAAATCAACACCTTGCTTTCGGCTTCTCGTATTACGAGGGCCGATATTACTGCATCGCTCACCCCTTCTTCCTAGTAGGTAATCTTCCAAAGACATTTTGGGACTCGGGGTGGTTATGGTGCAGGATTTTGGGTGAATCCGCTCGTGCGGTGATTGGTGGAAGGGACTTGGTCCTTCTCCTCTTGTGGTCCAAGGTGAGGGCTTGCACCACACGGCTCAGAGACCGTTTGGGGGGAGACTGCTTCCACCGGGTGGGAGGATTCGGGATGGTCCCTAGACGGGCCTGGAGAATCATGCCCTTTTGCAGCAGGGTGCTTTGTCTGACCTTCACCGTGTTCCAAGGGGTTGCTGGAATCCTGTTTCTTCATCCCCCGGATTTTGAAGAGGACAGCTTGGACTGGAGGTGCCCTTGAGAACTGCACAGGGGCGTAAAGCCGGTCTGTTCTCATACACAATGGCTTGCTTGTGAAGAATGATATCTCCAGACCGGAGAGTGATGGATGATGGAAGGTCAGCCTCCAAATCTGCCAGAATGCATAACCGAGCTTGAACAAATCTGGTTCGAGCTTTGGTGGGAGGGTCAATGGTAACCAACTCACCAATGGAGCGTGCAATTCCTCTGATTACATTTTCATGCCAACAGAAGAGGGGGAGACTCGGGAGTCTAACCCATATTGGAGCAATGTTGATATTTTGGGTCTCGGGGTTGAAGTCCATACCCCACTTCCTTAGAAAGAGACTTCTGCGACCTAGGAACCAGGGACCACTAGCCAGGATTTTACAGTAGTCCTCCTTGTTATTCAGTCTAATCGCGCAAAAACCCCGGGATAAGGCCGCCAACTCCATGTGACCAGAGGTTCGCCATTTACCTGCCGCCCACTTGCGAATGGTCTCCATGTCGGGACGGCCGCCAATAAACTTACCGATGAGGGTAAATTTTTTGAATTCCACAAAGCTTGAAAGAATTTCTGCCGGGATGTCCAACTCGTCCCCGACAAGAAACAACTCCTTGGAGAGCAGACCGCTAAGGGTTTCTGAAGCCGCTGCCTGAGCGTACGACTTCTGAGGTCCACCTCCCCATTTGTCTGGTGGATCCTTGTCATGACCTACATCCTCTTCGGTTGGAGAGGACTCCTTAGCGCCCCCGATCTCTCGATCGCCTCCCTTCGCCCTGTCGTGCCCTTGGTTCAGTCTTGTTGGCGTTCCCATGCTCTCCCGCAGAAGCTTTCCCGCCCGCTGTCATCTTGGCCGTCAAAACCCTACCTCTTACTCTACTTTTAAATGAATAGAAAGATTTCATTTTGAAATAAAAGCAATAAATTAATTTTACTGAATAAAGGTGATTTGTTTTTAAATGATAAAAGAACATTTTTAAATAGTAAATTTATTTTTAAAAATGATAAAATAACTTCATTTTTAAATAACTCATTTTTAAAGATGATAAAAGAACATAATTAATAGATAATAGTTTTATTATTGAATGATAATGGGATTTTATTTTTATAATAATTATTATTATTTCTTTAAAATGAAAATAGAGGTTCATTTTTAAATAGTTGTTTGAATTGGATAGAATCTCATTTAATGGATGTTCATTTTAAAGCAATTATAGGATATCATTCATTGAAATAAAAAAAAGAGACTTCTTTAAAAATAATAGAAGAACCCTATTTTCTTTGCAATAAAGTTTCTCTTAAAACCTTGTGGTGACGATGGTAAGATCAGATTCAGGAGATCATCTTCGAAGGATCCAATCGAGCAGGTGGATTTCTCATCACCGACCTTGAGGAGATAGCATCGATGATAAGGTTTTGGGGAATTTAATTATAATAATAATAAATGAGCTCATCGCATCTGACCGTCGAGGTGGAGTAATGGTTGGAGGGTGAGAAGTTAATGTGCATGGGTCGGCCATCAGGAAAAGAGGGACTCGATGCCATAAGGAAGAAGGGATATCTCAAAGCTCTCTCTCACTCTCTCTCGTCGATGCACAAATAAAATTGAAGATGTCTCACATCGAAGGAAAGAAGGAAGGAGGAGGACTCTATCATAGGAGGAGGGCAACTAGAATAAAATAGAAACTTTGAAGAAGAACCAGAAAATATAGAGGATGCTCTTTTTATGACTCAAAAGCTAAAAGGTTGGTAGAAATTTACATCATCTTATAAGTTGCTTATGCATAGTTTTATTCCTCCCTATCGCATCATTGGGTTGGTTTAATCCTAGTTGGGAAGCATCGCCATTAGATTATAGACTGTTGTCCCCACCTCCTCTCTAGCTAGCGTCTGGTGCTTTGTGGGTATGGCACTATGATTTGCAATGTGTATTTTAAGGACCTCTATGTTGAGTCTTTTATTTATGTTGGTAGCCTTGTATGTTAGTTGTGGGGTTGTTTACTTCATAGACTGCCACATAGGACCTTCCTAAAGGATATGGTCTATATCCTCCTCATGAGCGCCTTCACCTAGTACAACGTCATTGGATTTCGCCCTAGCATTGTAATACCTTTTATCGACATAATTCTTATGCAATAGTGTTACCAAACTCACCTCTCCTAGCATTACCAAGGCCAAGCTAGTCTTGCTAGTCATCTATGTTTTTGTGAATATTGTGGGCAGTGGTGTCTCGCTGGTTTGCGAGCACTATAATAGCAGCAACACCTCACCATTGTGTAGGCACCACGTAACGGCAATGTCAACTAGGTTATACCCCCTATCATCATGGTTGGTGTGCATCGTGGTCGATGTATGTCATAGTGGGTGTGCACTGTAGTCACTTATGCGCCATGGTGGATGTGCGTCGTGGTCGATGTGCACTATGATCTCTATGTACACCATGGTTTTTTCATATGTTGTAGAGAAGGTAGTTGTTATTTAATTAAAGTGATGCTTTACATTAAATAAAAGAAAAAAAAAAGAACTATAGTTGTTATTTAATTAAAGTGAAGCTTTAGATTAATTAAAAGAAAAAATGAACTATACTTGTTATTTTATTAAAGTCAAGGTTGAAAAAAAATATAGAAAAAAAAAAAAAAATATAGTTGTTATTTAATTATAGTTAAGCTTTAGATTAAATAAAATAAAAATGAACTATAGTTTCTATTTAATTATAGTGTTAGCTTTAGATTAAATATAATGAAAAGAAAGGTTCTTTATGTAGTTTCATTAATTGAAATGGGGAATTTTAGATTAATGAAAGGAAAGAGCTTTTTATAGATCCATTAATTTAAAATGGTGAATTTTAGATTAATGGAAAGAAATAATTTTATATGGATTCATTATTTAAAATTATGGATTTTAGATTAATGAAAGGTAAAATTATATTAATTTGTTAATTAGAGTTGTAAGCTTTAGTTAATTAAAAAAAAAAGAACAAGAAATGGTTTATTTACGGATTAGTGTAGGTGAATTTGATTCGTTAAATAAATGGCCATTGTTTGTAAATAAAGGGTATGGGACTTTACTTTATAGAATGAATGAGAAGGTTTGTTTTTTTAAATTAAAGTAGTAAGCTTTAATTTAGTTAATAAATGGAAGAATTGTTTTAGAGGTTAAAGATATGGGACTTTAATGCTTTAAGACAAGACAAGTTTTAATTGAGGTAATAACCGTGATCTAAATGGTGCATGTTGAATAACTCTCTAAGGATATTTGAGAGGAAATGGTAAAAGTAATGTTTCTTTTATAACATCAATAATGCTACTAGATGGTTAAAGACTTGATTAAATTGTATAGTTGTAATTTGGTAAAGTAAAGAAAGTAAATGCATGTAGAGGTATGTCTATCCTGAACCATGAGTGTCCTAATCCCCTACTATCCTCAATTGATTGATGGAGTGAGGTAAATGACTGAGGATAATAGTCGGTTCACTTGCATCAGTTTGTCTTACACTTTACTTAAGCTCAAATAGATTGGAATTGTGGGGAGATTTCCCTAATGAAATTGATGTAATATATTATTCTTTAAGAGTGTGGAGGATTTACTATACTTCCTTATGTAATAACTAGTTATCGTTGGAGGGTGTACTTTTAAATTACTAATTGATTTACTTGTGTTTAGCATTTAACTTCTTTCCAATTGATGTTTATATTCTTAAGTATTGTTTCCTTTTGTATCCTTTGTATGTTTTATGGTTTATGTTTTTTAGATTTAGTATATATATTTATCTTGCTTTCCTTGTTTGAACAACAATTAGTAATAAGTTCTAGGGTGAACTTAGAGGATAACCTAAGGGATTGAGACCCCTTAGGGAGAACATAGTGGACCTAAGGGATTAAGACCCCCTTAGGGAGAAAAGTAACTGAGTTTAAGGAAAGACTACATCTAAGTTAAGATAGCTCATCAAAAGATGATATGGATAGCTTAACTCGTAATACGCGTAGCATACCTACACAGACTGGCTTGTGTAGAGTATGGAGATGTGTGTATACCTTCAATTGACTGAAGGTGATAATTTTAGCTCATCAAGTTGGATGAGATTGATAGACTTATTTGCATGACATACGATATGCCTACGCAGATGGACTTGCATGAGGAAATCCTATGAGATGTAGCTCTTTAAGAAACTTAGGGGATTTTTTAAATAGTAAGTTAAACTAAGGTTGGTTAGGGGTTTATGAGTCCCTCACCTTAGTCAAAATATATATATATATATATATATATATATATATATATATATATATTCATGTGTTTTCTTGTTCTTGTGTTTTATGGTTGTTATAGAGAGTTTGTATTGTTTATAATTATAAAATATCAAAAGACCTTTTTTATCTCATTTTTAATTTCTCATTTCCCCTTCACTCTTACTTTCTTTTCTTTTTTCATTGTGATTCTTTCTCTTTTCAAATTACAAGCACTCTCCTTTTATATAGATCTATTAGACCTTATAGGTATGATCAAGCGTCCTACCATCTAATTTGATATTGTCCAATGGAGCATGATGGAGTGCTCCATCAAACCATGTAGTTGTCAGTTGAGCTCACCATCAATAAATCTCTTAACTAGGTTGTTTCTACTCTTTATTGGACTCCATGTCATAACTTTCCATATCTCTATGGATTTAAAAGCAATATGTGTTTATTTATAAGGAGCGTTTATTTAGTCATTTTATAAAGAGAAATATTTTATTTCATGTTTATTTTATTTACTAATATTATTTTTTACAATAGAGGATAAGCTTAGAAATTTATTATAGTTCAATATTTTTTGTTTTTTCCTTTTATCTTATTTCATTTATTGTTATTATCTCTACATTAAATCTTTTATTTTACTTTATTGCATATTATTGGCTTATAAATCTACTGTAGTTGAATAGAGTTCATTTATTGTCTGCATTGGTTCCTCTCTTGCTATTTCCTACATCCACTTCGAGGTCTAGTGTAAGTTTTAATTTTTTTAGTAAACATTTACTAAAATCTAGCGTTGAGATTTCCTCCATTCAAGGTTATGAATTTGATTCCCTATATTCTTGGTGTGACTATGACATAACAAGTATATTGACAAGTTGGTGTAAATAATTTGGAAAGTGACTACCTTGCTATAGCCCCATTTTGCATAAGTATCCATAAATACAAGGCTATAAGTTCAATTTGGTTCCTAGAAAAATCAAGTCTGAATATTGAAAAATGAAAGGATGTAAAATTATAAAATCTTACTTTCTAAACTTTTTATAAGGGTTCATAACAAACTTCAAATCTTAGCGTATACATTTTTTCACAAAACCCTACAAATATGTTAATTAAAATCTTACTAAAAAAAAGATAAGTTAATATGAAAACCTACTTTTCTATCTATAGATTGTATATATAATTCAATTCAAAACTTATAGAATCAAATAACAGATATATTTGATACCAATATTTAGAAAACTAATTCAAACTTACCTTAAATTAATTAATTTTAGCATTTCCATGTCACTAATATGTGCCCTTACATTTATTTTGGTTCTACTATTTTCCTTGATGACATCTATCCTAATTTTGATCATTACCTTCTCTAACCATGATATCTTGTAAGAGATTGAAATGAAAACGAAATGTAGAGACCATAGTCTCTTTTTTGTTTTTAAGTTTTGATTTTATTTTGGTGTTATGGTGACACTATGTAGTGTTGGATAATTGCCACCATAGCACCAATTTAGTGTCATAATTGTGTCATCCTAGTACCAAAACAAAAAGCAAAGTAGTAAAATTAAGCACCATGTAATGTTAAAAAATTAAGTATCAACAGTCAAGGAGGAGACCTAGGTTCATATATTACCAAGCGATACATGGATAATATCAATTGAAAAATGACTATATTTGAAATTATAACATATAACTATTATTAATTTTAGTAATTTTAAGATATCATGATAATTAATTATCATTGTTATTTTATAATATATCAAAGCTTACAATATAAATAAGACACCATGCATAACATACATAATATTATGCCAATTAATTCATATGTATGTAATATAATAAAAAATTAAATCCATATACTCATTATTTTGTTGTATTCAAGTTACTATTCTTAATTGTCATCCTTTTCAATTTCATCCAATTCTTATGCATTATGCTAGGAGTGGTACTCAAAACTTCGCCTATCATAGTTTGCTCTACTAGTCGTAGACTATTAGTTTGCTTCCTAAAGCATAAGTGCAACTCCAAGAACTATAATAAATAGTTTAACAATCTCAAAAAGTTCAAAGTTCAAGATTAAATATTATCAAGGAATATTATGCATAATAACTAATATATGGGTCAGTATATAATACAAGTGGAATTCATTTTAATCCCAAATAACTAATTAAAAATATTTAATTATTTATGAAAAGAATATCATCCATATTATAATGGTATTTTTACAAATCATAATAGTATTATTTTAATAAATATTTTAGTAGTCTTAAGAAGTTGAAAGCTCCAATCCATACTCAGTCTCATGTTAGAGTTGGTGATGCAAAATTGCCAAAAATCCAAAAAAGCAAAAAAATGAAGAAAGCCAAAAAAGCGAAAAGATAAATCTAAAGATAGAAAAGCATGGTCTATAGTTAAAAAAATATATTGTAACGATTCTATATATTTGTGTATCCTCATTAGTTAATCCATCCATCCATTCTTGCTTGGGTGGATCATCTAATCTATGCATGGTTCATAGATGAATTATATTGGGTGTGAGGCACCTATTGTAAATATAGATTTCATGGAAAAATCAAAGAAGAATCAACATTTTTCAAAGCACACATTGGATGCACTATTGTGGAGCTTTTTCATAGTTTTTTGTGTTTTTTTCACTTTTGGATCTAATTTTTTAGTTTGGACTAGCAACATAGTTTGTTATAATTGGAGCTTTTGGCTATGATTATTTCATCATTTTCTATTCATAATTCGTTTAGCTTAATCATTAAACGCTATTGAGCCATTTTTGGGTGATATCTATGCCCTATTAATGTTCATTTTATCTTAGATCATAATTGTTTTATTGATATTTTTTTTATCTTTCCACCACAAGAACTTTCATTTGGTTTTCAATTTTTACAACTGGTATCAGAGCCAATGTTAAATATTAGAGTTGATTTTGAAGTTATAAATCCCAAGCACTCACAAAGTGGCTTAGGGGGGCTTTTGGAGCAATGAGTAATACTCTTACATTCGAAACATAGGTTGGTTCAAGGAGGAGCCAGAAGCTCATAGGTAGAGCAACTTCAACATATGGAGGTCCCATTTTTGAGTCCTAGTTGGTTCATACCTTCAACAGGGTATAAGAGCTAAAATTTTGAATTCATGTGAAGTTGAAAATAAATTTTGATATTTCACCATTTTGCATCAAAGGGGGGAATCTTAGAGTTGATGATGCAAAATTGCCAAAAATCCAAAAAAGCAAAAATTATAAATCTAAAGATAGAAAAGCATGGTCTATAGTTAAAAAAATATATTGTAATGATTCTATATATTTGTGTATCCTCATTAGTTAATCCATCCATCCATCCTTACTTGGGTGCATCATCTAATTTATGCATGGTTCATAGATGAATTAGATTGGGTGTGAGGCACCTATTGTACAAATGGATTTCAAGAATCAACATTTTCAGAGCACACATTGGATGCACTATTGTGGATCTTTCCATAGTTTTTTGTGTGTTTTTTCAATTCTAGATCTAATTTTCTAGTTTGGACCAACAACATAGTTTGTTGTAAATGGAGCTTTTGGTTGTGAGTATTTCATTATTTTCTATTCAAAATTGGCTTAGCTTAATCATTGAACACTCTTGGACCATTTTTGGGTGATATCCATGATCTAATTAACATTCATTTTGTCTTAGATCATAATTGCTTTATTTTTGTCTTTTTATCTTTCCACCACAAGAACTTTCATTTGGTTTAAGAGCATTCAATTTTTACATCTCATAATCCAACCAACAACCAACAATGAAAAACTCAAATAATTCATTCAGCCATGAAGTTTATCTTATATCATCTTCTTCTACTTCAGCATATAAACTTCTACTCGCTTTACAAAATCATAGTCCACTTTATCAAATTTGAATTGTTAGCTTCCTCCAATGCATTCATATATAAATGGATCCCCAATAATATTTTATAATCCTCTAGAACATTATTTTGAATTTGCTCCTTTTAAATTTTTCATGTTAGCTTTAGCTAAACATACTACTTCCTCTAACCATAAAAAATAGAATTTTACTTCATGATTCTCTATTAAAACCCCTCTGTTGGCTAACCTATCTTCACATTTTCTCCCTTACCTTAACATATGTGTATACCTAATTTCTTCAAACTCTATAGCAAGGTCTTGTATTTCCACAATGATCTATTGTATGTTCCATGGAGCCTTTGCTTTTCTCAAAATTGTATTTATTACTAGTAGTGAATTGCATTTTATCAATACTCTACTCCTTTTCATTTGTCTATGTATTTTTAATCCTTCCAAATCTGCCCAAGTTTTAAATTTATTATTTGTCTTGAATCCACTATTAACAGTGTAATGTGACAAAATATCAACCCTATTATTTTTATTATTCCTCCTCCTCACCCAAGTCCTAGATTTCCTTTAGAAGCTCCATCAAAATTCATTTTGACCAACTACGCTTTCAGTGGTTTCCACTTTATATTTTTTGTCTAACTTTTGTTTCTCCTATACCCACCATCATACTTCCAATTGATGACTTGACTCCATTTATGAAGGTTATATCCTTCAATATTAGGGATTGGGTGAGTTGATAGGGCAGGTTTAGAATCCTCTACAACTAAAAAAATCTTTCTTTTCATTATCTTAAACTTATTTCCTTTCTTTTAAATGTTCTTTTGTTCCTTTCCAGCCATACAGTCCAAGTATTATATCTTTTGATGTATCCCAGATTATCTATAACACCTCACTTTTAAAAGTATTATACCATTGTTTTAACCATTCTTCAATTCTATCATTCATCACTATGTGTTTACCAAACATATTAAGTATCCATTGCCATAGTTCCCAGAATATTGAGCAGGGTCCCAAGAGATGGTCTATACTCTCCTTTTTACATAGAATATATTGTAAGGGGTCATGAAAACCATTTTTCATAAGGTTATCTTAGGATATGTTTACCAAACATATTAAGTATCCATTGCCATAGTTCCCAGAATATTGAGCAGGGTCCCAAGAGATGGTCTATACTCTCCTTTTTACATAGAATATATTGTAAGGGGTCATGAAAACCATTTTTCATAAGGTTATATTAGGATATAAATTTATTATGACCTACTAGTCATACACACATTTTGAATTTTGAAATGTTTGGGCTATCCCAAATATCTCTCCATATTCTTGCAGTATTCATATTTTGTTGGTGCTTTACAATATATACGCTTCTTGCTATGTATTCTCCTGAGCTATTCAACTCCCAAATCAACTTATATAATCACTAGTGCTATCTTTCTACTCAACTACCTCCTAGTAACAATGTCCAATATACTTGTAAAATAATATTATTTCCATTTGTATCTTCCTTCCTAATCCTTGTACATAATGTTTGAAACCCTATAATATTTATCTTGAAGTAACCTCGTCCATGGTTTTCAAATAGGATCTAGATTGAGTGGTCTTTAATCACATCATGTATCCATCCAAATATATTTTTTCTTCAATTCCCACCACCCATATTAGACCTTTAATCACAAGTTCAATTGAATTTTTTAGATCATTCTATAGTGCAAAACCATCTAGTAGTGAGAATGTAGTAAAAATAAAGCTTGGTTCATTGGCTTAATGTACTTAGAAGACTTATTTCCCATTATCCGACTCTCTTTGTACAATCTCCAAATTACTTTTCCCCTTAGAGCTAAGTTTGCATCTATAAGAACCCTTAAACTACAACCTCCCCTAGTTTTATCATCACATAGCTTGTTCCATTTCACCAAAGGAAATTTTCTTTTATCATGTAATCCTGACCACAAAAAGATCGCATTATATAAAAAAAAAATCTACTGATCTTGGCATGATATACAATAACATATAATATGTTGAAATGGCCTATAAGACTGATTTAATTAGCTACACTCTTCTTTCTAACAATAACCATCTATCTTTCCATGTTGGTAGTTTATTCTAAACTTTATTTATAATTGGATTCCATAATCATATCCTCAATCTCCCATCAAATAACAACATCCCTAGATATGTTGCTAACAAATTTGGCTCCTCCATTTTAAGTAACTTGCATATCCCTGCTCTGATTCTAGTTGGAGTGTTTAGGAAGTGATTTTTGGATATGACTTTAATAAGTTATTCAAATTCTGGCCTCATTTTTTCCTACCCTCCCAAAAAGGGTTGTATCATCTACAAATTTTTGATGAGTGATGTTGTCGATTTTATTACTAACCTTAAGTCTCCTTATTAGCCCATCCTTGTATGCTTTTTTTAGGTTCCTTCCCAATACATTTTCTATAATAATGAAAAATATGGTGATAGAGGATTTCCTTGTCTAAGACCCCTCTTGAATTTAAACGGTTCTATTACCAACCCATTAACCAACATTGAATATGATATTGTAGAGACATAAGCTTTAATTCATTTGATCCCTTTCTTCCCAAATCCAAACTTTATTGATACTACGAAAAGAAAATCTCATTTAACCCTATCATAGGCTTTATTCATATCAAATTTTAAGATCATTGCTCTCCTTTTACTATAAGTTGTTGAATGCATTGCTTCATGAGCTATTATGATCCCGTCAGGAAACTATCTCCTTTTCATAAATACTCCTTGCTCTTTTGAAATGATTTTGTCTATAAGTGGTCTTAATAAATTTACCATCACTTTGGAGATTATCTTATATGCCATATTATATAGGCTTATGGACATGAAAGAATCAAACAATTATTCATCCTTCTTTTTTGAAATCAAGGTAAGATATGTTGCATTTATTTTATAAGGTATGTATCATTTTATCCTAGATTATTCCACTATCATTGATAAAGAATCCTTCACTATTTTCTAGTTATATTAATAGAATGCTACTGAGAGTCCATATGGACCTAGGGATTTATTCTTATCAAAATAAAAAAGAGATAAATGAACTTCTTCGAGAGTAATAGGCTCCATCAGTTTGTTATTGTTTTCATTTGTTATAACTAAAGGTACTTATAATATCCTATTATTAAGAATTTTAATCTCTTCTGATCCTAGAATATTTTGCTAAAAAAAACTCACCTCATTTCCTATTTCGCTTTGGTCTTCAATCCAAACCCCTTATATAGATTTAATTCTACTAATTCTAGATGTTAATATCTGTACTAACCAATTGTATCTCGATTTTAATCTCCAAAATTTCTCTTCCTTACTCAAAATATGATGATATCATAAAAAATTTCCTTTCCTCCAAGCTTGGATTATTGTGCTCATCTTTTTAGAATTTTTAAAGTTACTCTTTTGGTTCTTCTTTCTTCTCAAAAATGTATCTAAAAGTATTCTTATTTCTTTCTTCTAATCTAGATTTCATTGATTTAATTTATTTTTGAAGTGTATAAAACCCACCATTTTTTGAAGAATTTCATGTTTGCACTATTATATCAAAAATTGAGGATGGTCTTTGCACATCTACTCATATTAAAAATATAATCGTTTTTAATTAACTTACCACCATTTTAACTCTTATTGTCTAGTGATATAAACTAATCCTTGTCAAGGTACTAATTTTAGCACAAGTCCCTTCATCTAGCAAATGATCGTCAAGTATGTGTTTGTTCAATTTTTCCACTCACATTTTGACCTATCCTATTTTTGGTCCATGTATAGTTGTCCTCTTCAAATTCAACCTCCCATAGATTATTGTTATGGATTAAATTTGAGAGATATTTTGTACTTTGAGTTATTTTTCTAATTCCTCTCATTTTTCATCTAGCTTGGTTATGGCATTAAAATCTCCTATGATCATGAATTGTGTTTCTTGGTATTTACTTTTCATAAAGGCTTCAATCCCACTCCATAATTTTGATCTACCTTACTGATTTATTCATAAACATTGATAAGGATGAAAAAAATATTTGCAAAGTAGCATGTGACTAATGAGGCTATTCAATTCCTATTTTTATGAATTATTTCATAGAAAGTTCTGGCTAGATTTCAACATGTTAGAATTCCTCCTACCGCTCCTAAATCCATAGCTTGCTATTCTCATCTTTCCCATACTACTTTCATAGTTTTGGAAACTTCTTCCTTTGTTATTTTAGTTTCTTGGATACAAAGAATGTCAAGCTTATTAATAAAACAAAGATCTATGATACACCTCCACTTTGAGAGGGCATTAACACCCCTTATATTCCATGAGATGCTAATCATGTCTTATTAGGTGTTGTTGGCCCCTCTTGTGAATCACAAATATCATTTTGTTGTTTGGTAAAGAGAAGTTCAACCAACTTGGATTGTGTTCCTTTCTCTATTTTTTATTGCTTCCTTAATTCTCACTTGAAAAGTTGAAGGATTTTCTCTTTTTTCCTTGTCAGTATCAAGGGTAGGTCTTATTATTTCATTCCTAAATATTCTTTCGCAACTTTCCTATTCAATAGATATATCCTCTTCTAGCTCGGCTAAGGAAGCATTTGACTTATCCTGCTCATTTATTGGTATTTCCTTGTTAATGGTAGAGGTATTAACATCTAAAAATGTGTTTTATCTACCACTTTCCTTCTCATGGATGGTTCATGGTCCTTAAAGAGAGTCTTCAAATCTGATGAGGCACATTCCTTAGGTTCAACAAGAATGTTCATCTCTAAATCGCGTTCAAACTAAGTAGACGATTCCTTTTTAATATTTTGATCTTGTTGTACCATGTCCTCTAAGATTTGATCTATTTTTTCTTCATAGGCTAAAGCCTCAGAAGAATTGGTTTTTCTTACAATATCCTTCCTAGTCCCCATTGTTTATTTAATTTCATATTTTTTGACCTATTGTTTGGAAATTAAAAACCATCCTCATCCATATCCATTTGCAAGTTTCTCTTGCATTTTTCTACACATGTTTCTAGTGGACTCTTCTTAGGGTATGATATCTCAATATGCCCCACCTCATGATATCTACATCTGAAAGATATATTTTCATAATCTACTTATATTTATTATGACAAGTATTCAGGCATTAATAGTCAAGACTCTATCTTTTGTAGTTTTTGAAATATCAAAGAATTCTCCCAGAGTATTACCTATGCCTTAAAGGTATACATTTCCTAAAATTCAATGGACAACCCATACATCTTGGCCCATTCTGGTACTAGAGATAGATTTACATTTTCATGTGCAAAGCCTTCAAACCAATGGTAAGAAAGAGTATTGCTCTTCCCATAAACCAAAGACTCTCTTTCAAGATTCTATTTCTTTCCTCCCTAGAAAAAAATGGATAGGAATAAACCTTTGGGAATAAAAGATAGACTCACTCCTAGAGACTTCCATATTCTACAATCCATTTTCTTAGAGTTGAATCCCTTGACCAAGACCTATTAAATTTACCAACTATTGTCTTATCTTTGAGAAACGATGATCTCTGCTCTAGGAGGTCCTCCCTAACCTCTACTACTAGGGATGATTCTAAGAATTTAGCTATGAATTGGTCCATGGGAATGACATTGAAACTCAATATCTACTAAAATCTACCAATATATCCTATAATGATTATATAATTTTAAAATAAACCTTCAATAATCTTACATGCAAAACTTTTAAGAAAATAAAGGGATAAATAAAACTTAGCTAAAAACAGTATATGCCCAGATGTAATGTCTTGCCTTGTTAATGTCCTAGCCATTCATTGCTCCTCCCATCATCCAAACCCTGGCTAATAGATATCTGTAATTTTGTTTTTCCTTGACTTGAAAATTTGACATTGACCTTGATTATGATGGTTAACTTTATAGGGCCATATCTCCCTCGATAATAATTGGATTCCTTCATATAACCACTTATTTTAAAGCTATTTAAATTTTATACTTTTGATCCAAGAATCATATGAATTGGATAAACCCTCACAAAGATATGGCTCTTGAAAGATGAGATATTTTTTTTAAGAAAAAAATTTCCTAACACTACCCTTGTCCATGTTCACATGGACATATCTCCCTCAATACTATTTGGATCTTTTTTATAACCAGTAATTTCAAATATTTTTAAATTATGCACAAAATGGTACAAGAACCCTCTAAATCAAACAACTCTAGGCAAAGATATGGCTCCTAAAACATGAGACATTTCCCAAAAAAATACCCTAATTGTGACCAAGGGATCTAGTTGGACTCCCCTACTTATAAACAATATTTTAACACTAAATCTTAATGTCATGAGCATTAAGAGTACCCTTTAGAAGTATGCCTTCTTTTTATCAAATATGTGCCTTCTTGGTTCATGATGCATTACAGCCTTCCATCTAGCCCTCTCTATATCAAGATAAAATAATACTTGCATATGACCAAACAAATATATTACTTAATTAATAAAATGTGTGTGTATAGTTAAGCATGGGTTTTTGAAGAATATTGGTAATATTCTAAGGGAATTCATCCAGTAGGGGTCAACTATAGAGGAGCGAAAACATGATATGTATACTTGAATATATGTTGTTATGGATATTGAAAAGTGATTGCTAAAATCTTGTTGAAATTTGTGTAATCTAACTTTATTAGCCAAGACCGACATTTTATGATATAATAATGTGTAAACCTATAGGCAATCATTATGTGATGTATAATATTTAATGTAATTAGCTTATGGGCCTTTGGTTCAACCTTTTTATGCTTAACCTTCACAAAACCCTTATGCCTAATGTGGTGTCCTTGAAATTCAATAATTTATAATTAATTATTAAGGATTTGATATAAATAATCCCAACCACCTAGTCTATGAAATTAGCCTAATCTTATCTTAATCATTTGTGTTATTTCCTTAGGGCACGAATCATGATCCTTGGTCATGATAAGATTATTATCAGATCCTCTTGTGCTTCATCCAATCAACAGGGTGATTTACACTATTTGGAATTTTCATAAGTCTATTTGGAATAAGAAGCAAGGGAATTTTTTACTTCACTATGTATTATCTTCATCTAGCATAGAGTATATGGAGAATGATTTTGGCAATCTTGATATATTTGCATTCCAAAATAAAATAGACATTTGTTCATTAGTGGAATGTACTTATTCCCTTGTACATTATTTTGAAGCACATAATTCAACACTTCATTTTGCTATAAGAAATAGGTTACATGGCTTCTCTAAAGAGTGTTGGGCCCCTTGTTCCTACCTACATGTCATGATGGGTTGGCTATTGCATGGGATGGTAAGGTTTGGTTGTTAGTATGTTAGTGGTTTGACATGCTTGCTTGTCTCTTAGCTACATCACAAAATTGATTCCCCTTTTTGCATCAAATGGAAGGTTGGTTACTTGAAGGGGTCCCTCCTTTAATCTTCTTGATTGAGCACTATGATTTATGGGCTAGAAGAGGATGACACTGGAACTATCTAATTTTTGGCCATGGATTTAAACGTTCATTCATGTCTTTCCTTACACATGAAATAGTGAACAAGAAGGAATGGTAGTATTGTTTTTTTGTTTATTGTGTCCTCCATGGCTTACTAGTCAAGATTATTCTGTTGGAGTGCTTAAGGAGATAAGGTATATTCTCATATCTAAGTTTGGTCAATCTCATACATTATTCACTGTGTTATCAGCAACATGATTTTCAAACAACTTTGTTGTTATTGTGTTATCAACAACAAAGTTATTTTGGTCAATCTCATACATTATTCACTGTGTTATCAACAACATGATTTTCAAACAACTTTGTTGTTATTGTGAGATAATGTGTGATGTTTGGATGGTAGGAGGTCTAATATTTGAATCTTGCATGCACCAATGGAGGACCCCTTTTGTGTCATTGGTAGTGGATTGTGTTCCCCTCTTCATCTAGTGGGGGCACACTAGGTATTTGATGGACCTCTAGCATTCCTTCCTTAACCAACCAATATTCAAACCTCATGGCTTCTCTAGATTCTCTATGCTTTGCAAGTGATTATATGGCCAATGTGGAAACTCACATGGGTCTACTAGAAATAACCATATGTGTGTATGTGTGTGTTTATGTGTATATAAATGAGGAGATATAACCAATCAAATATATAATGAACAATTTTTCCCTATCATTGCATAATAAGTGGCGCAATTTGGTTTGCACACAATTTTCTAAGGTTTGCATTTGAGTTTTATATATTTTACTTATTAATATGTTGAAACTTCGAAAGGTCATATAATGGAATAGATAAGCATTTTAGGCCCCTTTTTAAAGATCACATGACTTTAATTGAGCTCTTCACATTGCTGGTATTTATTCAAGGATGTGCTATAAGTGGGAGGATGTATCATCATGTGATGGTTTTTAGGACCTATAAAGTCCATTTCAAGTGGTAAAATAATAATATATGTAGAGTATTATAAAATGAGAAATCTTGGTCCATTTTCAAAGAAGAGATGATAGGATTTAAGACATTGAAAATAAATATAAGAGTTTTCTGGAGTCACAAAGGAGGAGAATTTTAAATGTTTTCTGGCCAATACTCCATGTTTGTATATGATGGAATATGTTCTTATAATACTTGACGCTCGCTTGTCTTCTTATTCATGTTACTATGAGGAATTGTAGCATTTCTTCTTAAATATAGGCTCATGAAAAGGATTCTAAATTAGAGGAGGCTTTGAATTAGGAGTTCAAGGGGAAGTTTAAGTCTTCAAATAATTTGAAAGCCACTTGCAAATACTATAACATACCTAAAACTAAATACATGTTATGCCATATCGAGACTTTTCCAAATTAGCATATTTGTGTCTTCGTAAAGTCTAGACTACATCTGGAACATGTTGTAGCTACTCCCCCTATGCCCTACCAGAGATGAGAATGTCATCTAAGTTGTCTACTACAAATGAGTTAGGTGTAGGTACACATTATGTCATTTATCATCCTCATGAACATTGAGGATGCATTGGTCAAGCCAAAAGGTATAACCAAGCCCTCAAACGAACCCTCCCTAGATGTAAATGCTATCTTCCATACATGGGATCAATGGTTATTTAATGATAGCTAGGTTTGAGATCAATTTTGATGAAAAAATTGTACCACATGGTCCAACAAGTCGTCTTTTGGAGGGAGTAGATAGTGTTCTTCACAATGATTTTATTCAAAGCTCTATAATTGATATAGAATATCCACATTGTATTTTTCTTTGGAACCAAGACATTTAGACTATCATATGGTGAAGTATTAGGTCTAATGTTCCCCTTCTAAATCGATTGTTAGCTCTGCCTCGTGATTTTATCATTTTCAAGGATTGATTTGTGAATGTAGAGGTGTGTCGGGCAAAGAAGTAGGAACTAAATCAATAGAACATTTTACCTCACAATTAAGAGGCATCCCAATTGGTGATTTAACAAGTCATCATATTTTGCTACAATTTGGTTCATCTGTTTTTATTGTGTAGATCTTGTAATTGATATGGTGGTCGCAATAGTCCTTGTGCTTTGTGACTTGGTTGTTAAGAGAAGGAATTTCCATACTTTTCCTATCATCATCCTATATTATTTGGCACTGACTAAGAAAACAGAGGTGGAAGGAGATACTTCTATTACCCCAAAGCACTGACCTTCAACAGTGATAATGATACTCCAAGGTCTTCACTCATACACACCATGTCTCCTCCATATGAACGATTGGCCCAAGAACACATCACAAATATTCAAGGGCGCAACAATATACAAAACTTCATCTTTGAAGGGTTTGATGGAATAAAAGATAAGACATTGTTAAGTGACAAACATATCCCTCTGGCATTGCAACCATCCAACATTATATGGTCATGGGTGTGTTTTGATAGGTAGATTCAAATACTTTACATGACTTCCACTATTAATAATGAAATGCAATGGATTACCCTTTGCCCACAATAAGCATTCATCAAGTGAACCCTCTGTTATGGTTACATTTTGTTTAGTTTCCATGATTTGCTTCCCTCTATCCTCTTCCTATGGATGTGTAGTTAGTGGTGCAACAAATGTTGAGGGTTGTCTCAAAAAATAGTGATTGAATTGCTTGACACTACTCCCTCGAATGTTCATTGCCCTTATGATAATCACCACTTTTTGGTCTTCTTTTGAGGATTCTTATCTTTGGCCTCTTTTACTTTAAAATCTAGTTTTAGGGTTGACCCTCAATCTAAATTATTTTTATTATTAATCTTGCCTTCCTTGGGATGGTTCTTGTTATCTAATCATCCTCATTTCTTGTTTCTATTTTTTGTCCTTCTGCTCCAATTTGATAACAAATTTACATATCTCTTAAGGTATTGAATTCAAAGAGGTCCATGTCCTCCCCAATGTATCATGCATCACACTATGATACTTGAGGATTTGATATATTTCAGTATCTTGAATACTAAGTTTTGTGTCCATGGAATATAAAGCTTTAATATAATCTTGAACATAGTAGTCTTTACCTTGACATAGTTGTCATCACATGTTCTGATTTTCATAAGCTCCATGGAATATAGTTCTACAACCTCGATAAAATCATCTCGTGTGAACCACATTTCTTCATCTTTATTCTCCTCCATGACCCCATTATAATATGCTTCCCACCAATTTACAAGTAATGAAGCTTTCAAGAGTGTAAAAGTGTTGGCATTGAATTTATTTATAGAAAAACAGGAAAATTGATCCAACCAATTTTTTACTACATAAGTGTTAATTTTTCCTTCACAAATAGGAATATCATAATTCACATGCACCTTAGAAAGTATGGCAGCACTAACTAGTGATAAGGCAACGAGAGGTTGTGTAGATGAGGTCGCATAATTTACAATAGAGAGCCATTGAATAAATTGAGCAAACTAATCCATATCTTGTTCTTTTGTTACAAAAAAGGCTTCATTCGACATCTCCTTGAAAGGCGACTATCTTTGTGTTGTATGTTCTATTTGCAATTTGAGGTCATTTGGAATATTAAGGGAGAGAATCAAAGGGATTTCACATTTGATACACAAGCTTCCAATAGCCTGAACTCCTATTTATGGATATACACCCATGAGACAGGTCAATCTAATATCATTGATCAGTAACTAGAGTTTTAAAGAAAATCAATAGTGTAATTCAAAAATAACAAATCAAAACACAAAAAAATATCAATGAAATAGCAAATGGTTTTTATTGTTTAGAAAGCATATTACAATGCAAGTAATCTCTAAGAAGAAATATGAGGCTATAATGATGTATCCACTACTCATGCTTCTTATAGTTTGGGTTATATCTCCCTTTATACAATATTTGGTGGGTTGGAAATCCATCATGTTGAATATAGGAAATCACCTGTATGGAAATATGGTGATTCACCTTTCCTAAGTTGCAAACGGTATATCAAATGAAAATTACATATACATAACTTGTTCTTTTTTATTTTATCCTCTCATGATGTCTCAACATGGCTAGAGATGTATTTTGGTTGTGAATATCTAAAACTACAAATTTACTATTTTTAGTAAAAAAAATGTTTTGTAATTTTTAGGGCCTTTAGAGTGCTTTTTCATGAAGTTATTACCAACCTGTGGGATCGATTTCCTATTGAAACATCTCATTCTTCTGCTTGTGAATGGTTCAAATAGAGTTCCAAGCATAAAGTTTTGCCCTTGACAAGGTTGATAGGTCACATGCCTGGATCAATATGTCTTGCTTTCATTAGTCATTGATATTCTTGCCTCTAAATTCATTGAAATGGAATCCGTTGTTTTTTATACTTCATAGTAAATGGTGTAGCAAAAGGGAAGAATTGCCTTTTAGAAATGACAAGTATCTTGATTTTATAGTAAAAGCATAAATTGTGCCAACTACATTCAAAATTGAACTTTTATGCAAGTAGTGCAATATATAACACCAAAAAAGGCTTAAGAAACTACAAGGTGAGTACATCATTTCAAAGTATTTACATGTGATACTTGGGCACATATTCTAGATGAAGAGCATAAGCTTGTAGAACTTAAGTCAATAGCATATTTTTCTCAACGTTGGAGGACAATCTCTACTCTATGACCTAGCAAGGATCAATATCTCAATGGTGAAGCACCTAGAGAGTGCACTAGAAGATTGTAGGCTCAAGTCCTAACAAATTCTTGAATTTCAACACTTTGCTATTATCATAATGAATTTTTTATGGCATATTAATCAATAAGCTATTATGAATATAAAGTGTCTCAAATTTGTTTACCACCTTTTCACTCTTCTTGTAGATTTGTCATCAAATATGAAGGCAATCACCATTTTACACCTCACACTAAGAAGATGGTCTTTATGAGAGACGTTTGCTTTGATGAATGCTTTTGGCTCATACAAACTACGATTGTAGAGTTCTAAATAAAATTTTAACTTCTTCCTCTCTAATTCCCATTTCTCAATCACTTGATCTTGGAGGCAACTCTTTTCCAAAAAATGAAAACGTGAGGTGACTGCCTATTGAACTCGCAACTTGTCTTTGACCTAGTGGGATCATATTATACCAAAGGCTTTGAAGGCCTTTCTTTGTTGATCTAAAGAAACCTCTTAAGACTTGTTCTTAATACAAGAGATGATATATATCCTCATTTTGTTTTTTGTTTTTTTTTTTTAAAACACAAAACCACTATATTATGGGGTGGCAATCAAAGTGGCATTCATATTACTTGTAACCCAATAGAGCACAACACACAAACGCAATGAGATCTACATTTAACTTATTTGCGATTATATCATTGAATTGAATTTTTTGTTATGCAATGCGCCTAGGTCGTTGGCATCTTCCCTTAGCCGTTGACAAAGGCTAAATCTTACAATTTAAAATTTTTGTTAGAAATGACGTTGCTTGTCATTGAGGCATAGCACATAAGTCCCCCTCCTATTTTTAAAGTTAATATTCACAAGGTATAAGCATATTAATGCACAACAAAATATAAATATATAGTAAAGTAAAATAAAAAACAAGATGAGATATAGTCTTGACTCATCTTGTTTACCAAATTTCCTGCAAGCTTGAACTTGGGAGAACCTTCTACAAGTTGAGCAAAAGCTTTGACTTGGACAATTTTTTTTCATTTTAGCATTTGATTACCATGTTGAGTCCATGCTTAATCTAAAGAATCCTTTCTAGTGAAAGTAAGGTTAACATGGAACATCCTTTGTATCTTTAGTCATTTCAGGTTAACATGGAACATCCTTTGTATCTTTAGTCATTTCTGGTTAACCCCCTCGTACCTCTTTGTTATAAAAAGTCATTTAGTTGATGCAAAAACTAAGTTTAATAACTTCAAAAACAAGCAACTTTATAGCTATAAATTTAGTGTCTAATTTTCAATGATTATTTGTGTTGATCCCATAAAATTCATCAGGCTAAAAGTGCCTTTCAAGCTGAAAGATAAAACAAAATTTTAAGAATGAGATCTAAAGCTTATCTTTTTAAGCCGAAGAAAATTCAAGCGCCTATTGTAAATAACACTCTTTTTTTCCTTTTTCTTTTAAATAAAAATAGACTTTGTCAAAGTGGAATAGGATGCCATAAACATTGAGCTTATGCAAGAAGATACATGTTCTAAAATTATTTAAGCTAAGCAGCAAACAAAATAAATACTTTTCTTATAGCAATGAGAACAAAGAACAAACTATTCCATGTCTCATAATAGAAATTGTAGAGTATTACACCATGAAACAGATAGAAGATACATAAAACCTACTTATATGTTTTCAGGCAAACTTACTCAAACTTATGGAAACTGTGACCCTAATCAATCTGCTTTAAAAATGACATAATTCACTGAAATAAAATCCAAATACAGAAAGCAGAAATATCTTAAGCCTTGTTGTAAGATGCCATAATCTATAATTTAAAGGAAAGAGTTGCAGCTTCCATTGTCTCAGTTAATATGAAATTTCAAAACATTTACATAAATCTTAAACTTCAAAAATGGTATTAGTAATTGGAGGTAATGAAGGGAAATTATCAATCCCCTATGTAACCCAAAAAAAAGAGGGTATTATGTATAAAAAGAGAAGCCAAATATATAGAGGGGTAAGATACTTAGCTTACACATACAATGCCATGATCTAAAAGCATACAATGCCATGGAGGGCTGTCTCTTTCTGTCATGATTCACAAGGTATATAAGTGGTAGCATTCTTATTCTTACTAGACAAACGGCTTTTTATTCTGCAAAGAAAATCTAAACAAACACAGAGAATGAAATAGAGATGTTCATTAGACTGATTCCTTTATGGGTGATTTACAGACAGAAATTCATGCCTCAATTTGTAACATATGGAACAAAGCTTTAGTTACCAAGATTTCTTCAATTAAATGTGACACTATCACATTATCTAATCCTTCACTGCCACACAATATTTATTCAGTCTACCATATTAAAGTGCAAGTGTCACTTTTTGCTTAGTTTATGGTTCATAAATTGCAAGTGTCATCACGACTGCAATCTTGGTTTGCATTCTCCTTTTTCGAAGGAAGAAAAACAACAAAACCTGATTATTGAAATCAATTGCATCAATCATACAAGTTCCATCAGAAATTTAAAATGTAATAGTATTTTCAATGGTAATAATTTGAGGCTGAAGAATAAAAACCTAAGCAATTTTACTGCAAATACATGCATGCAAATAAAAGCAAAAAATGTGTCCATCTCTATTCTTTATTCCATTCTATGGCCAACCATCAAAACCCATTCATAAATGTGACTATTGGTTTGTGCCCAAACCTTTCATAACAAAAACATTCTAGGAAAGAAGATTCAAACAATTGGACATTGTTAACTAACCAGAGAAAAAAGTTGGAAAAAAAGGGTGTTAGTGCATAGTAGTTCATAGTATATACATTACTACCATCTAAGCATCAAGAAATACATAACAAGTTGTTAAGAGAATAAATAAATACACATGTATCACAAGTTTATATTTTCCAGCAACTGCTCTGGTAAAATAATTTGCTTGGAAAATCCTAGTCTTCTGGTTTCAGTGCAGAGGCATGTCCACAAGCATCAGGTGTTCTTTTAACATTCTCTTCCTGATTCCATCACACACATCTGTTAACATATGGCATCACCATCATTAATGTCAAAGCAGAAGACCTAAAGTTATTAAGAAACCCCAAACCCTACAGACAAGTTAGCAAGATCATATACTAGGAACTTGCAGATGCTGTTAAGTCTGTACACTAATAGTTGGGACTTCTGTGCGTCATACATCATAGTTCCAACAAGCCAATGAGATATGGTTGTACACTGTAAGTACAACGTAACTTCCACAACTTGGTAAAAGCTGAGTCGATGCTACAGCAGAATGACATGACATAGGATACTTGACTGTCTCACAAGAGAATTAATCAATATTACTTCTGCACCTATTTACTCAAATATTATATTCCCTTAGTACAGTATGCACAACTAGGGCAGATGGGAAGGAAGGAGCAATTTGGAGGAAACAAATGATACTTCAGTGCCATTAAGGACATATTTTGATACACCATAAGAAAATGACAGACATAATCTGGACTTACAAACAGGCTATGAATTACAGTAGAATGAATGAATTGTAATTTACACAATCTATCTTCCCATCTGCCATGGACATGACATACAATACTAATGCCGTCCATGCTAAAGCACAGAGTTAATATGTATTAACAATCTGAGGAATGCAGCCAAAAACAAAAACAAACATTACCTATTTTAAGACATCTTCTAAGTTATCAATGACAGTAAAATGCAGTTAATTTTGGTGTGGCTAGCTTATAATGCAGGCTGTACAGCACAAGGGTTCCAATGAGAAATCCAAATATGGACACTAATAACAGCCAAGAGAGCTTTACTAAGTAAATGATTTATGAGGGGTTACTGCCACAAACTCCCTCTAAACAGATGTCTTGTCAGGGCCATTAACAGAATTAGAAGATACTTCTGATTCTACGAAAGGCCCAGTTTGATTGCCAACAAGCCCTTGAAATTGGCCCACAGGCATATGTTGAGGAAAGATTGAATGCACCTGAGCCTGCCCCATTAGTGGTTGATTATTGACGGCATACTGGGAATGTTGAAGAGACTGTAGCTGTTGATTCATATGATGTGATTGTTGAGTGGATGAGAAAAACGATGGATTCAAAGGCAATTGTTGTGCATTTGTCCCCATATTGAAAGCATCTTTATTATTTTGTGAAAGCTGACCAGTGGCAATCTTCAGCCTTTGTATTTTCTCCCTCAGAGCTTCATTTAAAGCTGCACAACCACCAAAATATATAAATGACATAAATTAAAACCAGAGGATTTCCAGTATGCAGGACAATCCATCATTATTAAGGGCATCCAGTCAAAATATTCTTTTGCAAACCAAAAAACAAACATATGCAGAGAAGATCTCTTAATAAAAAGCAGTCTAAAATTGGAATTTTGGAAGGAATGCAATTCTTGGCAAAGAATGTAATTCAGAAGAGCAGCACCTCATAGAAATGAACCTTAAATGATCTCATTTCATTAACTATTACCATCCCAAATTATGCATACAATTGAACATAGACAGGCCAATCATGCTAACAGCAAAACTGTTTGCGGCAATTTCCCTTGCTTGCAAGCTAAAATGCCCAAGCCTACTGCACCATGATCAACATGCTTTTACTTTTGTTATTATTATTAAAACTACTAAAGCACAGCCAAATTTACAGATGGGCTTTGTTGCGGAGTTAAAACTTAATGAGGTACATATGGTAAAATAGAAAGATCTCCTGTTCTCACAAGGGGGTTCTTATACACCAAGTGGGCATAATGGCGAGTCTGGGACCTCAAAAGTCACATTTAACTTATGTACATACATAATACACATATATAATTTCCTTTGTTTCATCATATTATTTATTTCAGGTATATATTGTATAATCCGTCTTTTAAGAGTTTTTGGATTTACAATCAATTTATCGAGACAAAAGCTTTTTGACCTCTCTCCTTATCTAAATTCTTTCCTTTCTTCCATGTTTGTATTAGCTTCATTATAAGAATCTTTGAAAAAGGGCAACTTTATTGGTAAATATAGGACTTCCAGATAAACTATTTCCCCTTTTTTCCCCACGCATTAAATCCAAATGTTTTCCACGCAGTTCAGCAAGAATGCCAAAGTTGTAAAAACACATCAATATATAGAGTTCATATTTGGATCCAAGGTGTTTTATTTTATTTTTTTGGTTGTTGGGGGGAGGAGGGGAAACCTCTTTTGTGTGAGTGTGAAGAACTTCAGCTTTCCCTTGTTAATGTGATTTTGAAAATATCTCAGGATGACTTAACTTACTGAGGAAAGTCAATACATCATATATGAGAAAGAAAGGAGAAATCTCAAAGACTAAGCACAAAAAATTGTGAATTGCGACTTCCAGACATCAGATCCTCTCATGTCATGTTTCTTCCAATATGTACAATTGCTTAGGAGATAAAATAGATAAAAACGACAAAATTACAAACTACCATTCTTCACCTATTCACACAAGGATAACAAGTTGGTCTTTTTTGTATAATGTGGCCTTCAGATATGAGGGTGTTCTTCTTTGTGTCCATATCAATGGATTGCTGCAGCACTGCATCTGATCGTTCAAACAATCGAGTATCAGACCTCAACAGATTTGCAGTAAAAACTAGATATGTCCATAATGAAGGTAGAAGTGCATTCTGCTTAACAGTGAATAATTTGTGACCTTAATCTTCGCTGGCGTGATCTCTCTCTTTAGAAATGACAGCATAACTTGAAGAGTAGTAATGACCTTGTGCAAAAGTGCACTGAAATTGGTATTCTTATCATTCCCGCTTATAGACAATAACATAGAACATCACACATGTTCAGGGGGGCTACATTGCAAAAGATGTCATCCTTGAACAGTGCTATTGCATATGGTATGCAAAATTGTTACAACTTCAATTTCTTTCCCATGACACGACCAAGGGTATATGGATTGAGAAGTTCAAGTTCTGGTGGATGCTATAATCATGTCCTTCCAAATTTGTTTGTCACCGGTGTAACCGTTGCCTTCTAACCCACATCTCCAAGTGGAAAAGATACCCTTGATTTTCTACAACATGTGAATGACATTCATCCTTTGAATGAACAGAAAACTTGTGGTGGGTACAACATTTGCCAGTGGCATTCCATATTTCCTTTTTGGGCATAGAGTTCTATAGTTTAAGGGTTTTTCTTCTACACAATGGGCAGTTCCCCTTTGCCGACTTATCAATTGTCTTGCAGGTCGTTTTCCCCATTGTATGTTGTGAAAAGCCACAGATTCAACCAAACTTAGCCTTGGGCAACTGCTTGCATTGGCAGATTTGCACTATACAAGCTGAGTAACTTTTTGCAGGATCCTTGTTGTGGAACTTCTCTTGAATTTACCAAAAAACAATACATGTCACCAGAAGAGTAATGGTAAAGAACTCCATTCCATTCTGTATGTACTGATGTAAGCCACATTTATACTAGTATTTATTCTCCTTGGTCAACAATTGAACATCATGCAGAACTTATGGTGTATTCTTGTACAGGCTCGTTAATTTTTGGCACAATTGCCACCATTGTTTGCATTGATTACCATTGGATTTTACAGGTAGAATTTGTCAATCAAAGCAAAACCTAAATGCATTTCATGTGAAAACTACCTGTTGAATATCTTGACATGGATAGCTATAGATCCTCACCAACAGAGTCACTTTGGCATGAATAGAAGAATGAAAAAGGGAATAATTTCTTGTCATCAAACTAATTAATCGAGTAAGCATCTGCTTAGAGAAGGCAATCCATGAAAGTTTCTGTATTGTACTTCCGTTAAAACAGAGGTACATGAGACTGGCCTGCATTTCAAATGAACTAAACTCACTCGCAGCCTATTAGTTGATGACGTTGAGGAAGTGGCTATCTGCTTTATTCTCCTGAGCATCTGACAAACTAATCATAAATTCCCCTGTCAATGTTTTTACAAAGTTTCTTCCATAAGCATAAGGTTGACAAGTCTTTGCCTAGCTGAGAACCAGAACCCTGATTACTCACCAGAATGGAGATCTCATCCTAGCAGGCATGCATTGTTTCTAAGGAGTAGCATACTGCTCTGATGCCATAGTGGTACAACTAGGCATAGACCAGATAACTAGGCTAAGAAGGTATAGTTACAAGAACAAGGAATGGCGAAATAAATGCAACAAGTATACAAAGAAACAGGATTCAAATATGACGTTGATCTCTATGCACAAAGGTATGAACTCTGAAGCTTGGGATGTCTGAGGCATACATCATAGGTCCAAGGACCAAATTATGAAGTGTAGTTTGAATTCTTGTTACAAACATGTAACAAAAGATGTGGGTTATTTTCAGACTAGACTAGATGCCTCTGTTAAATCAGTATCCACCTGATGTACTAAAGTAGGCCATGGGATTGTGGAATGTCAAGCTGGAGCTGTGCCAATGGAGGGCCTGAAGGTGCATACAAGCAAGGGGACCTGCATTATACGCTACTCTAGGATGAGCACTGTTAGAAAATTAAAAGCAAGCAAGCTAAAAAATAACAATAAAACAACACACGATATTTAGTTGGAAACCCTGCTGTGTGCAGGTAAAACCACAGGGCAATGGCAGCTATAATCTTTTATTAATCTCAAGGAACTATGTCACATTTGCACCCTTTCTTCTATATTTACAAATACAAGGGGTCATTCCTTTTTATAGGAAAACAAGAGAAGATTCCAGAAAAGTGGAGATAAATCCAAAACGCATTAACTAACAACCGTGTTTAATTAATTGCCACTTATATTAATTGCGAGGGTCCTGCATCGTATGATTGTACTGTCATCTGTTTCGCCTCTGGGCCGGAGCCCCCGAGCAAGGGGGAACCGCGACCCCCCTTGACATGCCACCAAAATGATCGCTATAAGCTGCACCACCATGCACCACTCTACTACAGAACATCGGAGATCTGTATATTGACTTCACCTCGTACAATCGTACAACGCAGGACCCTCACAATTAATATAAGCAGCAATTAATTAAATGCAGATGTTGATTAACGCGTTTTGGATTTATCTCGACTTTTCTGAAATCCTCTCTTGTTTTCCTATAAAAAGGAATGACCCCTTGTATTTGTATATACAGAAGAACGGGTGCGAATGTGAAATAGTTCCTCAAGATTAATAAAATATTATAGCTGCCATTGCCCCATGGTTTTACCTGCACACAGCAGGGTTTCCCATACATCTCATATATTGTTTTATTGTTGTTTTTAGCTTGATTGCTTTTAATTTTCTAACAAACATTGCCATAAAAGAAAATTTAAAGGAAGCAAGGGTTTGACAAGAAACAAATGATGCAAGGAAGCAAATCAACTATCATAAGCAGCATAAAGAATTTATGGGCTGCTTGTAGCACATGAAGTGATGGGAACCATAAAAGCACAAATTATCTTTGGAATTGTTATCATTTACTAGTTTGAGAGGGACCACAACCAAGACATCATGCTGCAGAAACACAAACAGACTTGTCCAGAAAGAAGCTTGCCAAAAGTTTGTTGACCTTGAGCTCCATAATTTTGCTCACTCTGTTACACTAATTTGATCGGTAATAAAATACCACCATCATAAGAGGAAAATACATTTGACCAAGATGAGTATTACATCCCCAGCAATGTATAAAATATATATGATGGCTTGTCGCATACATTTGTGATGACCAAATGCATTCATAGACACCTGTGTTGACTAAGGATTTTTCCTTGATGATGAAAGTTGCATTACCTTGTTTTTTCCTTAACAAATTTCGGATAGAAACATCTGAGATATCTTGAGACTTTCAAAGACAGACACAATACATTCAAGGGACACCCCTTGAGGCCTAGGAGCACATAGATGACAATGAAAATTGATGGTTATTCAAAATTAATATTAAAGCAAGTAGAGATCCCTAGAATGTCCTCTTACCTACTTTGACTAGCCCACTAGAAAAATTTAATAGAAATTAATCCTTCTCCAAGCCACAAACAAAGCATAAAGCCTTCCCTCACCAAAAGCAAAAACAGAAATAACAGTTTAAGAAACAAATTTTAGGACAGACTAGAATGAACACATTCTCCACCAAGCAGAAGACGAAGTTTTCAGGATGACAAGCAAATTCCCTTGTTTCTTCTCCTCTGCTCTCTCACACTTTCTTTTCTTCTTTTTGTTTTCCCCTCCTCCAGACTACCATTGATAAAATCCAAGGGCAAAAAACAGGAAGGATGTCATGCCAGAATAAAGCCAATATTCAATCAAGCAAAGCTCAAACCATTGTTACGAAAATCGGATCAGAATCGCGATTCGTATCGGAAAATCGCGATTCTGACCAAATCCGATTAAAATCGGATCAAAATCGGCATTTTTCAAAAAATCGGAATCGGGATTTTTTGGTGAAAAAATCGGGAATTTTTTGCATTCGATTAAAATCGGATCAAAATCGGCATTTTACAAAAAATCGGGAATTTTTTGCAAAAAAAATCTCGAATTTTTCACCAAAAAATCCCGATTTTTTCAAAAAAAATCCTGATTCCGATTTTTTGCTTTCAGTGTTAATTCATTGTGATAGGATGAAAAAAAATGCATTTTCTTCGGTTTTTTTTTGCCAATTTTTTGCCGATTCCCGATTCGTTCCGATTTTTTCCAAGCCGATTCTGATTTTCTCAACTATGGCTCAAACCACTAAAGCTAAAAATTTAACCCAGTAGATCCCTATTACAATTTTTGACCAAAATCAGAGAGGATAAGAAAAAGAATATTAGTAGTTCATGGGAGAGTAATGTTTGTGATCATATGTTTCATGAGCTAAATAGACATTGATATAAAAATCTCACTGGCAAAGGTTATGTTATTGGTGCATGTACAAATAGATTCTGAGCAAAGGTTGGTTTGATTTTATTAAGCTCCATGTATGAGCTAAGAGTTCTTAGCTAGTTGGTTCCTCCATCAAACATGTGCCCACTCTGGAGTCTTTCTGAATCAATGATCCCCAAGGGACTATGCCTAGAGGTCAAGGCCAAAATTTATAGGTACATCTTCTGGTCAAGAAAATATAACCTGAAGAAGTGGTGTTCAGAGAATCATAATAGATGTGTACCTTGTACAGCTCTCAAAGCAAGCAGAGGATGCCAATACACAAATTTTAATGGCTAATACCATTGCTTCCTGTGTACTTATTAAGCAGATTCAGGAAAGTACTTGTCAATGGGCTATCATTTCTAACCTTAGGCAACCACAAATTGACCACAACAAACTTGCTAGAGGGATGGCTTAACACATTAAAAGTTGGCCAACATGATGCAAATTTCAATGAGAACAATATGCTTCATTATAAAGGACAGTTGGATAAGTATGAATCGTTATCCATTGTTGATCATTTTGTGACTTATACGGCAACAATCTGCTTATTTAGATCAGCATATTGTACAAGAAGATGTGGCATATCCCTTTCCAAATTGAGGTTTTATGAGAGGCCATGAAGAAGTTGGACACTCCAATGCGGCAAAAAATCCATTCTCAATCATCACTCTGTTGATTTATTGATCTCGACTCCATAGTAGATACAACCACAAATTGCAGACGCCTCGTATGCATGCACTTAACAATGTGTTTAAGGACATTAGTGAAGCCTCATAGATCTCATATCTTACTTTAGTTGATCAAAGGATGCACAAAGTTAATTTCCAACTACAATACCTGCCGAACAATTTACAGGATGCCTGAAAAGAGAAAGTTCCTCAAGCTCTACCAATAAATGCTAAATAGCATTATCATTGTTATAGAATCCTCACACTAAATAATAGTGATTAAAATAGAGGAGGAAGATGAAGCAAGTCATCCTTATTCACTAAAGAAATATTTCTTTGAAATCCTTTACCAATTCCAACTCATCCTAGAGGAGGTGGGATGAGACTAATACCCCTCTTTATGTAGTTGCACTTCCACTCGATCCAAAATTATCTACAGGTCAAATATGTATGCACCACAAGCGAAGTTTTTTTTTTTTGAAAAAGAATTTGAAAATTTATATTAAAACAAGATCATTTAGAATTTGGGATAAGACTCCTCCCAGCCTTAGCTAGCGAGAACACTTGTTTACAACAATAAAAGGAGATTTGCATTGGAGCCAAATCTCCTAAACCATATGTCTACAATGGCTGTCCAAATTAGCTAAACACTGGATTTGCTCACCAACCTGCCTAATCCTCTCATCCTCAATACTTAGCCAGCGAGAACACTTATTTACAACAATAAAAGGAGATCTACATTGGAGCCAAATCTCCTAAACCATGTCTGCAATGGCTGTCCAAATTAGCTAAACACTGGATTTGCTCACCAACCTGCCTAATCCTCTCATCCTCAATAGCCATGCCATTGTGCCACTAAACCCCTACCTCCTCCTCGATACCCATCTTAGCCAGGAAGTTTGCCACTTTATTCAAAGCTCTACCCACATAAATCGGAATCACATCATCTAATTCCCTCCACAATTCTTTAATTTGGGTGACAAGAATCCTCAACCTCCATGTCTCCAAAGCAAAGTTCCTCATGCAATCCAGAGCTCCTACCAAGATTTGAGAATCTGATTCTATGATTATCCTTCTATAACCTTGTCTTACCGCCCAAATAGAAGCAGATTTGATAGCTAAAGTTTCTGCTTCATTATTCATGGCCCTGTCCAAGCCTTGTAGTTCCCAATAGAGTACTGTACCAACATGAGTCCTGCAAATCACTCCAATTCCAGCTCTATCCGGATTGTTTTTTGCAAATCCATCAGCATTAAATTTAAACCAACTTTTGGGTGTGGTTTCCAACTATCTCTGTCCTACCCCTCTTGCACTTCGGCTTCCTTCTCTATCGTCCCTATATCAGCCTAAGTTTCCTCTTTAGCATACACTGCCACAATTTTCGTGACTTTGCTCCAAATGAGCTACCAGACGCCATGCAAGGATGAAAAGTTTTCTCTAAAAATTTTGCCACTTCTCTCCAACCACACTTGCCACCAAATGAAGTTTAATCCAAGCTTCCACCCGATACGAAGAGCTTCAGATTATCTTCTCCTCTTCCATCTTTCCCAAATATTAATCCAATTCAAATCACCATTGGCTCGGATTTTATAAGCTAAAGACCATCGCTCCAAGTCAAATGTTTCCTCGCTCTTGTAGCATAAAACACATTGTGATGCACAAACAATTCCTCTTTGTCTTAGATTATCAAAAGTAAGAATTTCATTGTGCATGAACTAAGTAATTAATTTTTCTTTTACTTAAACAAGCTTTCGATCCTATTGGATCAGTCCCAAAGGTTGAAAATCCGATTTGATTCAGATTTTATCCACATCTGACAAAATTTAGTACTTTGACTCTTGAGTGGACACGTATAGATAGTTTCAAGCATAGTTACGAAAAATCGGATCAGAATCGGCATTTTTCTGAAAAATCGCGATTCTGACAAAATCCGATTAAAATCGGATCAAAATCGACATTTTTCAAAAAATCGGAATTTCAGTGTTAATGCATGAAAAAAATATAAAATTTTTTGCATTTTCTTCGGGTTTTTTTTTTCACCGATTCCCGATTCCGATTCTGACTTTTCCAAACCGATTCTAATCTGATTCCAATTTTCTCAACTATGGTTTCAAGCTCTCCTTCTTCAACATCTCATTCATTGCAAGAAAATGGTTCAGTGGTGTACTAATCATCCTTAATTTTTTGCATTAACCCCTACGTGTCGAGAGTATCTACCAAATCGTCTTTCATCTTCATAGACTCAGGTCCATGGAAAACTACACATCAGGGAGACAGAGATATCTATATTTAGCTTATTGCTTGTAAGAGTAGGTTGCTTCCACAAACCCTAGCAATCAACATGGTTGGTAATTAGAAGCCACCTCATTTCTACAGTCCGTTGCATTTCTATTGATCAGCTCCCTCCTTATAAATACTCATTAAAAACCCTTCCTTGTATCCTACATAGGAAGAAGTTGATCGATAAGGCAGCTATGGAAGATATTTATCAACAATACATTTGGATCACTTGGATCTCTCCACCCTAGCCCCCTACCCATAAGATGGCATTTTAGGTCAAGCATTTATTGCACATTAGAGATGGCATTATTGCTTACGCTGACTATGTTTAGCAACGATGACATTGTCCTGGGATTTCTCTTGGCCAACTTGGTGTTTACATCTGTCAATTGTGAATTGAGACTGATCACCATATCCATAGGCATAGTAGGACTTGTTACCTTTGCTCCCTTCAGAACGTAAAGGCAAAAGAAAATTTCAACTTAAGATGCCTTACCTACTATCAGATATGAGGCAAATATTATTGTTTGTAAAAAGGGTTAGGAGGGTCGCTTGCAACTTTTATCCACTATCTCTATCAGAGATGTTTGCTTTATACCTTCAAGAAGTAGCTACTCTTTCAAGTCAGACCTTATGGGAGAGCTCAAGGATCATTAAATTCATCGCCAACTCCTTCCCCCTATGCTTGGGGAAGGAAGCAAGATGCGCTAGTCAGATGCTACAATTTTTTCAATGAGTTTACACAGGTTTTTATGAGGGGTCCTAGTCAGATGCTACAATTTTTTCAATGAGTTTACACAAGTTTTTATGAGAGGTCCTGGTCCTCTAGTCAGATGCTACAATTACCCAAGATAATAATGACCATTTGATCAGGTCATGTCTACTGTAGGTTTCTCTTTGTTTGCCTTCTCACATAGTGCAAATTGGCATGTCAGTCTTCAGTGTCATCTACCAAACTACTCCTTTCTAGCCCTGTACCAAGTAGTTGGACAGACATTTATTACTGATTTTTTGTCCTCTATGGATTCATTGCCAGTTGATGGTAGGAAAGTGCATGGAAGTTGTTGTATATGCTCTTCTAGGATCAGGCAATTCGGCTCTCCTAGTCCTAGAGATTTTCCCAGGGGCATCTCTACATGTGATATTGGCTCTTCTACCACAGCCAGTGAAAGTAGAGATTTCTCTACTTTAGGCATAGAAGTAGTGATTCCTCTACTTTAAAATATGCATTGACTACATATCATTGATCTCCTTGGTTATGAATCATTTATACTGCCATTTGCACTACTAATCTTATTTTTCAATGAGTTTACATAGGTTTTTAAGAGGGATCCCGGTCCCCTTGTACTGAGTAGGGCTTGAACCTTGGACCTCTCAAAGAGACACCAAAGCCCTTACCACTGCAGTAAGCTTGCAGCTATGCACTACTACTCTTACTACTGCGTGAGATTTTTTTTTTTTTTTTTCAAAATGTGCAAACTTTGCCCAGCTTGGGTTTTACCCATGCTGGAACCTATTGTCCAATGTTTCATTATAGTTTCATGTGCATTTTTAAAAAATCGCAAGCTGTCTCATGTAATTATTTGTATTTTGTGCCCTTCCGAGCCCTTCCAGAAGCATTATGTACATGGATGTATCTTCGAGTCCCCTTGACCTGCTTTAGTCATGTGTGGGCATTAATAAAATTGTTTTCTTTTTTTCTCTGTTAACCTGATAATTGCAATAAAAGTGTTGCAACTATTATTCAGTTTCTACATTGAAATACATTATATTTGCTAATTTCTTCACATGTAGACAGGAGAAGTAGAAACTGTTGTCACTCATTGTGTACAGAGGGAAAAATAAAATTTGGCCTCAAAAGCAAAAGCCTCCATTAACAATTGTAATGGACTTGCTAACTTATATCCATAGGATATACACACAAGGAATATATAAATATACTGTATTGATAATAGAATGGCACCATGTGTCTTTCCAATAGATGTTTACCAAATTAAGGGGTAACTATATCATACAAAACAATACATTCAATAATTCTTACATTGCACAAACACAAAATTATATTAAAATAAAAAAAATTAAGGCTGGGTCTAGGCAAAATGTTAGCCCTCATGATGGGTCTCATTATACATATTGTATCGATTTTGGGTTAAACAAATAAAATTAAGTGATTGACATTGTCATAATTATCTATTGATTACGTTGAAGGATTTACTGGGGTGAACAACTGGTTCAGACACCCCTTGCACACGTTCTACAGACATCTTACAATACGGACATCACATACCAAACAGCCTGCAAGCATGTGTAGTGATCAATTGATTTAATAATATCTCACCAAATAAGTCTTCTGACTTGTAACTAACTCACTAAGTGATTTTATCAAGCCAGAGGCAGTTCTTCCCATCCTTCATGTATCTCTGTAAGGGACCCTGATGTCGATATATCAGATCCTCTGTACAATTTTATCCATAACGTAAGGTTCAATTAAAAATCACAGAATAAGACCATACAGAAGACTCATCTAGTGTGTTTTACTGTTACATCCCACCTGAAGATCAATGCACATACTTTTCTACTGAACAATGAAACTCATATGTCTACAGCTGTTTCTGAAATGACTTTGTTCTAATTTTGATCTGTGTCATGTGGAAATAAGTTCATGGTTTCATTGTGCATCCTTGTCACTATGGAACTGCTGAAAAAATAAAACCCGAGATACACTACATAACTACTTTAATCTTTTAACTACCATCATTAGTATCAATCAAGAAGCAATTCCTTTTTGCATTTTTTTTTATTTTACAAGGCACAGTCGCAAAAGGCAAATATGACATGTACTTCCTTGCTGCAATAACAGTATCTTAATTACAGACAACAATACTTTAAAAGTTGATGCAACCATGAGTCGAGACTGGGCAGAGCTTTGGAAGAGAAAACTAGGGCATTAGTTGGGTAGCCGAAGAGATTTCTGGTTACTGTGGATTTGAAGACAAGATTGCTGCCCCAGGAGGGCCCAATGGGAACGCCTCCGGATCCTCTTCTAGAGAGACATAATTCTTTTGCAGATTTGTTAAAGGATAAATCTCCATCAAAGACTGAAGAAGCACAAAAAACTGCATTAAAAATGCTCTTTACGGCTGCTGGAAATAGATCAACATCTCAACGAGTTAATGGATGCTTGCCACAGTCAAAATCAAGGCCAAAGATTGTCAATGAGCAAAGGACGGTCGAAGAAACAGTTTTATATAGAGCCAATCATGATTTGATCTGTAAATTCATGGGTATTCGCCCCACCCTGAATTTTTTGCATTCCTGGGTCCGGCAAAACTAGGAGCCTCTTGGTGAGTATTCTTTGTGGTTTATTCGCGATGGATATTTTATTGTTAGTTTTCCTTCACTTGCCGATAGAAATATGGCTTTCGAATCAGAAAAGAGGAATCATGGTCCGGCAGGATTATTTGTTCAACCCTGGAGAGTGGGATTTGATCCTCGAATTGAACCCACTGCTGTCCCGGTTTGGATCCGTTTGTATGCACTTCCAATGGAGTTTTGGAGTGAGCAAGTATTGGAAATTATCGGTAATTCCCTTGGAAGACATTTGGGTGTTTCCAAAGACACAATAGAAGGAAACACAGCTGTTTATGCAAGATTATGTGTGGAAATGGATCTTAGCTAGCCTCTACCGGTAGAGGTGGAACTCGAACTTGCAAGACTATCTTGGATTCAACAACTGGATTATGAGGCATTGCCCTTCAGATGCAGAGTTTGCCACAAATATGGGCATTTGGCCCGATCTTGCCCAAATAATATGAACATAAAAATGGAGGCTCCTCTAGGAATGTCAAATCTTCCTAAGGAGGATGTAAGTCAACAATCAACAAAGAACCAACCAATATTTCTCAGGGTAAAGAAGCACAAGGAGATGGTTTTGAACAACCCAAAAGAAGGAGAAGGCAAAAGAAAAAATATGGTAAAGAGCAAACCCAACTCAAGCCCTCCAATAGGTATGAGATACTTAAGACACTAATGGACCAAGAAGAAGAACAATTCATGGAAGGAGTGGATGGGAATAATAAAAATAATAACAGTCATGTTCAAGCTCCTCTTTCATCTTCCCCAATCATGGAGCAGGTAATTGAGTACAGTGAGTTACCGCATATTTTATTGAAGAGATTCTAATCCACGTTTCAACGGAAAGAGAAGGGCTCGATCGAGAGCAGCCTCATAACCAAGAGCAACCAATAATTAAGGATGTCAGCATGGGCATAGCAGAAAAGAACAGAGAAAGGCCAACTCTAGGGATAACTCAAGTGGAAAAGAGATCAGAAAATAGCAGCTCTCAAGGAGTGGGTAGAAAATCAAATAAGGAATTGATAGCAGTTCAAGGAGACAAACTGATCACTGGAGGATCGATGAGGCCAATAGATTTTTACTACTCTCAAGGTAACCAATGATTATACAATCATGAAATGTTAGGGGTTTAAACAGTAGAACCCATCAATCTGTTGTTCGAAGACTCTTAGAAAAATGTAAAACAGATTTTTTGCTTATCCATGAGACAAAAATGTCGTTGGATCTTATGTGTAAAACAGTTAACAGACTTTGGAGGGGTGCTGGTCATATGGAAGTGGCTGCCCAAGGGGCCTCAGGGGGGATAGTTACTCTTTGGAACTCTCTTGAATGGACTACAATAGAACATATAGCTTGGAGGGATGTTCTCACATCACATTTTAGAAATAATGTCACAGTTGAACATGTTTTAATCACAAATTTTTATGGTGCTCAAAACCTAGATGGTCAGATGCATCAATGGAAAGTTGTGCATAACATGAGAGTCTTAAGGGAAGAGTTAGACTGGATTATTGTTGGGGATTTTAATGCTAAATTATCCTCTAGAGATCAGGAATGGGGAACCCCAATTTTGGACCCAGGGGATCGACTTATGATTGCCCAAGTCCAGGCATTACACTTGGTGGATATTAAATGCCTTGGAACCAACTATACTTGGACTAATAAGAGGAGGGAGCCACATAGCAGGAAGGTGAAGTTAGACCGTTTTTTGGTTTCAGAGGAGGCATTTGTAAAATGGAATATAAAATTTCAAATTTTGGAGGGTCCAGTTTCAGATCACTTTCCCATTTTGTTGGAAGGAGGGATCAAGACAATGCAGCATCACAAACCATTTAAATTTGAAAAATTTTGGTTGCAAAAAGAGGAACTTCGAAAGAAAATTCCACAGTGGTGGGAAGGTTGCCCAGCATATGGGACAGCAATGTTTAGATTCCACAAACAACTTCATTATGTCAAATATCAATTGAAACAATGAAAGCGAGTAAACAAGACAGACTTCCAAGTCCAAAGAGCTCCATTGGTGGCCAGATGGGATGAGGTTTAAAAACACTTTAGGGAAGGAACAATTACAGAGCAGCTCAAAGAAGAGGATGATGCATTGTGTAAAGCGGTTGAGGACATTGACAACCAAGAGGAGACCTACTAGAAACAGAGAGCAAGAACCACTTGGTTATTAGAAGGTGATAAAAATACCAAATTTTTCCATCGGACTGCTTGTGCTAGGAGACAAATGAACAACATGGAAGCTCTTCAAGATGAGAACGGACACTCCTTTGATACAATTCCAGGTATGCATTTCCATTCAATGGATTATTTTTCTAAATTATTTAAGGAAAGTATGGTGCAAGATGACGAGGCTCAAAAAGAAGTTATTGCTGTCATACCCTCTGTTATCTCTGAAGAAAAAAATCAAGCCCTACTTAAACCCATTGATAGAGAGGAACTGAAGAATGTAGTCTTTGGAATGAGCACCGGAAAAACACCAGGTCCAGATGGCTTTCCAATTGAGTTTTTTCAGGACTTCTGAGATAACTTGGAGGAGGATGTAATGGTTGTTATAGAGGAGTCCAAAGGTAGTAAAATAATGCTTAAATCATACTTTCATTACCTTAATTCCAAAAGGGGAGGAGGGGGTACATATTTCAGATTATAGACCTATTGTCTTATGCAATGTCATATATAAAATAATCACAAAGGTAATGGCTGAGCGACTAAAACCTCTTCTACATAGCATTATCTCCTCAGAGCAAGGGGGTTTTGTAGAGGGTAGGCAGATCTTGGATGGTGTGGTTCTAGCTCAGGAGGCAATCCATTCAATGCAAACATCTGGTAATAGAGGAATGTTCATAAAATTAGATATGTCAAAGGCTTATGATAGGGTGGAGTGGAGCTTCTTGTCAAAGATGATGGCAGCCTTTGGTTTCTCTCGAGATTGGATAGAATGGGTCATGAGTTGTGTCTCTACTCCGACATACTCGATGTTAATCAAAGGTCTTCCCTCGCAACCGTTTGGAGCTACTCGAGGCCTTCGTCAAGGAGATCCTTGCTCTCCCTATCTTTTGCTCATATTTGTTGAAGGATTGGGTAGACTCATCTTGAGGAGAAGACAACAAGGTTTGCTAACAGGTATCAAGGTGGGTGAGGAAATTTGACTCACCTACAGTTTGTGGATGACACAGGATTGGTGGGAGTGGCCAGCTTCAAGGAAGCAAGAATGATTAGAGATACACTTAATGTCTACCTTAGGGCTACAAACCAAGTCATCAATGATAAAAAAATCCAAAGTGGTCTTTTTCAATCTTGATCAAAGGCTTCAGGACAGAATTTTAGAGATCTTGAGATTCACAAGGACTTCTCTCCCAGTGGTATACTTGGGGGTCCCTTTGCATTTTAAAAAACTAAAAATAGATATCTAGAGGAATCTTTTGGACTGTATCAAGGACAGAATTAATCATTGGTCTCACAAATGGTTAAGCTATGGGGGTAGATTAACTTTTTTACAGTCAATCATTCAATCCATGCCAATTTATAAATTTTCTATCCTTGCTGCCCCACATACCATATGGAAAGAGTTGGACAAGATGGCTAGAAAATTTTTATGAGAAGGAGTAAAAGGAGAGAGGAAATGGACCTTAGTAGGTTGGGAGAAAGTAAGCCAGCCCAAGGTAAAAGGAGGTTTGGGACTGAGAAGATCAAAGTTAAATAATAAAGCTTTGGCTGGAAAGCTTTATTGGAGGTGGATTTCCCAACCAACTTCTTTATTCAGTAGAATATTAACTAGTAAATATTTGGGACAGGTAAACCCAAATGAGGTGGGTCGTTTCCCTTTGGATGGTAATGTCCCTTTGGATGGTAATGGATCCTTAGTGTGGCAGGCTCTCAAGTTAGGATCTCAGGTAGTAAAAGATGGATTATTTTGGAAAGTGGGGAGAGGGGAGAAGGCACGATTTTGGACAGATTCATGGGATCAATACCCACCTATCATTGTTGAATTTCCTGAACTGCAACCAATAAAAACAGCCATAGAAACCAGGGGGTGGGTCCAAATTGAAAGTTATTTCAACACTAGTCAGCTGGGGGATTATAAGTTTAAGCAGTTTAAGAAGTTGGATGAGTGGCCAATTTCAATCCCTCCGGATTTGACACCCATCATGACTAAAATCTTGGCAGAAATATTTCTCCTAGGTAGAGATGAGGAGGATGAATTAGCTTGGGGCTATGGGAGCCTTGGTGTCCACACAATGAAGGATGGATATGATAAGATCCTTCTAGAGCCTCCTCCTCATACATATCAGGTTGAGGATTGGAGAAAGATTTGGCAGTCCAAGGGTTGGCCGAAAGTAAACTTTTTTGCCTGGCAGTTCATGCATAATGGAATTCTTACTTTTGATAATCTCATATGTAGGGTAATCATTGGTCCATCTCAATGTGTTTTATGCTACAAGAGTGAGGAAACAGCTGATCACTTGATGTTTGAGTGCTCATTCACGCACCAGAACTGGGAGAGATGGTTTTTATATTATAAAATTCAAGTTAATGGTGATTTGAATGGGATTAATATTTGGGAAAGATGGAAGAGGGGTAGATTTAAATCTAAAGCTCTTTGTATTGGTTGGGAGCTTGGATTAAACTTCATTTGGTAGCAAGTGTGGTTGGAGAGAAATGCCAGAATTTTTAGAGAAACTTTTTCTTCTTTAGATAGAGTTTGGCAAGTCATTTGGAGCAAAGTCACAGAAACTGTGGCAATCTATGCTAAAGAGGAAACTCAAGTTGTTATTGGGGCAATGGAGAAGGAAGTTGAAGTGCAAGAGGGGCAGGACAGAGCTAGTTGGAAACCACCCCCAGAAGGTTGGATTAAAATTAATACTGATGGAGCTGCAAAAGGCAATCCGGGTAGAGCTGGAATTGGAGTGGTTTGCCGGAATCATGTTGGAACAGTGCTCTATTGGGAACTGCAAGGCTTGGGAAGAGCCACAAACAATGAAGCGAATGCCTTAGCTATCAAATCTGTTTCTATTTAGGCAGTAAAACAAGGTCACAGGAGGATAATCCTAGAATCAGATTCTCAAATAATGGTTGGAGCTCTAGATTGCATGAGGAACTTTGCTTTGAAAACATGGAGGTTGAGGATTCTTGTCACTCAAATTAAGGAATTATGGAAGGAATTAGATGATGTGATTCCAGTTTATGTGAGTAGAGATCTAAATAAAGTGGTAGACTTCTTGGCTAAGATGGGTACTGAGAAGGAGGTAGGGGTTCAGTGGCACAATGACATGGCTATTGAGGATGAGATGATTAGGCAGGTTGGTGAGCAAATCCAGTGCTTCGCTAATTTGGATAACCATTCCAAAAATACTGTTTAGGAGATTTGTGCTATCTTCTTTTATAGTTGTAAACAGGTGAACAGTCATTGTAGAAATATAGTTTAAGATATTTGGCTCCAATGCAAATCTTCTTTTACTGTTGTAAACATGTGTTCTCTTTGGCTAAGGCTGGGAAAAGTCTCATCCCAACTTGTAAATGATCTTTGTTTTAATACACGTTTTTTCAAATTATTTTTCAAAAAAAACATTGATGCAGCCTGTAAACTTACCATCACGAAGTTGTGCTTGCTGCTCCATATGCTGTAGTCGCAGCTTAAGTTCATTGTTCTCACTGGTTAATCCTGTTGTATCTCTCTGCAAAACTCAATTCAGAGAAATAAGATAAGCATTCTGTTACTTGATATTCACATAAGCATGCTGCCAAAAAAAAAAGCAAAGTGCCCACATTGTCACAAAGTAGATTACTCTTACTAGAACAATGGTATCTTTCTATTAAATGGGTGAAGGTCTACCTGATGCTAGCATTAAGCATATTATAAATATGCATAGAAAAATGGTATAATGCACGGCATAGCTGCATATTCTAAAATCTGAAACATTTTTAGCACTGACATGTATTTTAACCTTGCGTGCATGCGGGCATGTGTATGTATGCATATGTATGTATATGAACATATGTATATATGCAAGTGTACATTCATATATGTAATACATAAAGATCTATACATATATCATACATACACACGCTGTCATCTAGAGCAGCCAAGTTAACAGAAGTCAATAAATAAAAAATGTCTACAAAGTAGTAGAGACACACAAATGTAATGACAATCCAATATATTTTATTATACAAGAGAAGAATGATAGAGTGGTGATTACAGCAGGAAAGGTAAAATACACAGACCCCAAGATATACAACATGAACAGGCACATCCCTTGAAAATAGTAATTAGGGTATTTGTTCATAACATCTACCAGTCTTAAAACTGCTTTGCAATCAGTGTGTAAGAAGGGCAAAATGTTTACCGACAAAAGGTTGTGTTAACACAAGATCCAAACTAACTGTAAATAAACTTTGTAATGCTTTTATATCATGGTCAATTATTAATCAAGGAAATTATCTTCCGACTTTCCTGACTAGAACGAAAGCAAAAAATTGTCATGCTTAAAGAAAAAAGTAGTAGTTGTATACAATATGATGTATTACTATCATGGATTAAGGGGCAGGAATAGAACACAACTTTCCATTTACAGTTTGTACTGACCAAAAAAATCAAGATAAGCATTTCCTTGTCTTCAAGATCTTTACTATAAGTAGACACCATCTGCTATGCTCCTTCCATAAAGACTTGCTCATGTCGTTAATAATTTTAGACAGCTTAATAGTAAAATAGTTTTGAAGATCAAAGAAATCAAAATGGCGTGAAAGTATATGATGTAGCCTGGTTCATGGCAGTTCTACCCATTTCTATCCATTTCATACCTGCCAAAAAGAAATGTTAATTTAGTATAAAATGCATTCTAAAAAAGCCAGTGGCATTTCATTTTAAAAAAAAAAAATACAGCAACCAAGAAATCATGCAGAACAAACATTTCCTAAGGAGTCCATGGCTCAATAACATTTATGCCATTTTCTGTACGGCTTTCAGTTAACACTAACACCTTCATGCGGGTTAGACACATTATGTTAAAGAGAATCCTATCCACCATACTTTCAAACTTCACTCTATTAGCCAAACTTGAAGGGCACAATCATCCAGTATCATCTTGAAATCCCCAAGCTACTTGTCCCATCTGCATTCCTAGGGGTCCCTTCCTCTCTTTCCATACTGATCTAAGAAATCCTATCCACCATACTTTCAAACTTCAATCTATTAGCCAGACTTGAAGGGGACAATCATTCAGTATCATCTTCAAATCCCCAAGCTACTTGTCCCATCTGCATTCCTAGAGGTCCCTTCCTCTCTTTCCATACTGATCTAAGAAACATTTCCTCACCAAGCTCAATTTTCAACCCATAATCTTAAAACATTTTGATTTCAAGAAACTGGATTTGCCTCTGCTCCTTACTTGATGGCATCATCCTGGGATGCCGCCTGGTTTCTAAACAGAATTTACCTCAGCTCAAAAGACTCATGTACTGTTAGCTCATGCCATTAAGTGATATCTTCTACTCTAGTAGTTCAAGATCAACAGAGAAACCACAACTTATAAAGGTGTGACCATTTGCTTGAAGTCCCAAACATTATTGTCTGTTGACAAATACAATTCAATGTCAGCACCACAAAACACCTGTATCTGCATCACCTCGTGCGGATGAACAAAATCACTCCACATTTGGTAATGGACCAACAATATTCACCATTGGCCTTTTTTATACTTCAATGATTCTCCAAGACCATTGACAGGCTGCATTGAAATTCCTTGTTTCATCAAATCTGAATCATTTTTAATGGGATTGTATCCACAAAGTGAATAAAGCATAGCATTTATACATTCTTTCTATTCCAATTTTGCAAACCACAAACATTAAATAAATAAGTAAATTGGTCTGCTTTCTACCCATGATTGTATATCATTTTTGTAGAGATCTTGCATTATTTTATTACATCCTAACAACTCATTTTATTACATTATTTTATTATTAGATCATGCATTCTTAACTGGGAGATTATTTTAATAATTCTTGCATGTAACGATCTCCTAATTGGGAGTATTGATCTTCCAGTTTGTAACCCTAAGGCACGTATTAAATAGGCTCTTTTCTCAATGAATGATATCGCTTTTTGACATCAGACACAAGATGCAAGGGCTTATTCCTTCTTGGAATGGATTTGTGGAAGACTTCTTGAAGAAATTTCATCCCATTTACATTTTATTATTTTAATCAGTTGATGCAACTTAGTCAAACAATATCATTAGAAGAACATTCATCAAAATGGGAATCTTTAGCTGCCTTGGTAACCCATGTCCCAGATATGTGTTTTAAAAAGTTCTATCGGAGGTCTTTGACTTGATACAAAAAATGAATTGCATGTACAATCACATGAATTCCATTTGGCTGAAGAAAAAATTTCATATCAGCAGAGCTTCTTTACATAATCATTCAGAAAAAGTCAAAGCAAGGCCAGAGAATCAAAAACCTAGTCCATCTCATCCACAACAATATAGCAAGATTGACACCATTAAAAACAAAAAAAAAAAAAGGACTTCCAAATGCCCAATATTTATAGAAAGTTGCATTTTTGTGAAGCCATGAGCCAAGATGAAAATGATTCTCCATTTAGGTCAAAGGAAAGTGACAGTGTTGATAAGCATGATTTGAGGCAAAAACCGCCAGCAGAAGCAAAAGTGTCCTAAGCAGCAATTACTGAGATTTCTTATCCATAAACTCTGAAGATTCAAGGTTATATTAAGAATGCAAAGTGATAATCATAATTGATACAGGAAGAACCAACAATTTGATTGTCATGTCCATATTCCAGACTCTGAATATTTTTGTCTACGCTGAAGACTTTGATTTTATGATTAAGAATGGCGCAAACAAATCTTGTCAAGGAAAGTCTCATGAAGTTAAAGTAGCCATCATAAAAATCGACATTATTGTATGATTCAAAAATAGCCACGCAGATAAAATGGCATTAGCTCATCAATTTCATCGACTTTCACGGAGGGAGACCAAGATTTGAATTTTGCCAAGCAATACATATGTAATAGCCAAGCTATTGTAATACCACTTTGTGGTCATGATGTAATACAGGTGAGGCCCGTTTCAATCCCATAGAATCAATTAAAAAAATAGCCACATAGAGCCCATTAGGTTTGGGGCAAGTAGTGAGAAGTGAAAAATTTCACGACGTAAGCCAGAGTTTCAATCCTATGGGTGAACCTTACCATTTTAGCCCATGGGTTTTGGAGTAAGTGATGGGGAATGAAGAGTTCCATACACTAGATCAAAATTCCACTCCCATGAGTATATCTTAACATTTTCAACCAGTGGGGTTTGGGGCAAATGGTGGGGAATGAGTTTCACATAGCAAACCAAGGTTCCAATCCCATGGGTGAACCTTAAAATTTTAGTCCATGGGATTTGAAGCAATTAATGGGGGAGTGATAAATTTCACACCATAAATCAAGATTCCAATTGAATGGTTCAACCTTAAATAAAGACCATGCTCATGTTTTCTACAAACTCTTCTCAATGTTAACCTTAACATTTTAAGTTCAACAGGTTTGGGGTAAGCAGTTGTGAGCAAGGAGTTTCACACCATAGGCCTAGGTTCCAATCCCATGGATAGGCATCTTGTACAGCCATGAGGACATCTAGAGGTGGGGGTCGAACTTGTGGCTATTCTTGGACCCAAGTCGAGTGGCCATAGACCTTGGGTCAAGTGCGCCCACATTAAGGATCTGAACCCACCCTCGTGTTCTCTACAAGCTCTGCCCAATGTTAACATTTCTATCAAATGGCATGAGCTTAAGTGTTTATAAACATAGACCTGGGTTCAAACCTTGTCAGGCGATATATGCATAATTGCCAAATTGTTGAAATATCATGGTAACATAGTCATGATGTAATAGGGGTGCCCATTTCAATCCCATATTACCAATTTAATAAAAAAAATACACAGAACATCAGCATTCCTATGTGCTTTACATTTGGGTGTAGTAGATGTGGTCCTCAATGTTGAATGGTTATATGAGTTAGGTACAATAAAGTTGATTAAAAGTTTTTTGTTGGGGAAGTGAAAGTATGTACTTACGGTAGCCTCGTATAAAATGGAAAAGATGATTAAAAATGAAGTGCCTGCATTTGTTGCTAGATGCTATGCTACTGATGCCATAACTAAGTGAAACAATAGAATTCTCAAAATATGAATGGAATCATTGCCCAACAAGAGGAAGTCTACAAAGACTTTCTTATTATAGTACAAGACATTGTCAAGATGTGAAGTCAATATCCAAATCTCCGATGTTCTTCAGCAGAGTGGTGCATGGTGGTGCAGCTTTTAAGGTGCTTTAGATTTTAAAGCTGCTTTTGTTATAAAACGCAGTTGATAAAAGCAGTTTTTTAATAAAATGCTTTTATCTGGAATGTGCCATGGCTTTTTTGGAATCTTCCTTTGTATTTCTATAAAAAGGGGAATGCCCCTTGCATTTGAATAATGTGAATGTATGAAAGCTTGCTGAGAATAATAAAAGAGAAAAGCTGCCTTTTTGCCCTGTGGTTTTCTCCTGCACACTTCAAGGTTTTCCACGTAAAATCACGTGTATTGTTTATTGTTGTTTAGCTTGCTTGCTTTTAATTTCCTAACATCTGGTATCAAAGCGAGGGTCTTTGAAAACTCGTTGGTCAGAGTTTTGTGCGAATGGGAGCTGCAAAAATGACAGGATGTGTAACCAAGTTCGTGATTGAGTAGTTTAATGGTAATAACTTCAGCCCATGGAAGATGAAGGTGGAGGATTTGTTGGTTCAGAACGACCAAGCCCTAGCCTTGGAAGGGCTAGCAGGTAAACCTGACAGCATGATAGATGCGGTATGCATAAATCTAGATAGGAAGGTGATGTCTACAATTCGTCTCTGCCTAGCAGACTCGATCTTATTCAATGTTGTTGATCAAATGACCACAGGAGCCCTCTGAGAAAAGCTTGAGAAGTTATATGAGACTAAATCAACAACAAATAAGGTCTTCTTGAAAAAGCAACTTTATAGCCTGAGGATGAAGGAGGGTTCGTCTTTGGCAGATCATCTAAATGAGTTTAATACTCTAATCAGTAAGCTGGTCTCTATTGATGTGAAGATGGAGGATGAATACGAAGTCATCACCCTACTTTGTTTTCTCCCATACACATGGGATCATTTGGTGATGACCATCAACAATGCATCATCTGGAGCTCTAAGATTTGATGATGTCGTAGCCGCTTTGTTGGCAAAAGAGTTGAGGCGAAAATCGTCTCTGGAACCCTTAACCAATGAAGCCCTAGCTGTGAGAGGTCGATCTAACAAAAGGAGTAAACAAGGTAGATCACAGTCCAAATCTAAGTCAAAGGGACGCAAGCTGAAAAGGAGGTGTTGGCATTGTGGAAAGCCAGGGCACTCGAAGAAGGATTGTTGACATCTAAAAAAGGAGAAGAATGGTGAAAAGCAAAATCAACCATCAGCTGAGGACAATACTGGAGATGCAATAGAGATGGCAACATGTGAGGACTTCTGCACTAGTAGCAGCAGATCTATATTATATTTGGGTTTTGGACTCGGGTGCATCTTTCCACATGTCTCCACATAGAGACCGGTTTGTCAAATACCAGTCCTATAATGGAGGGATGGCCTATTTGGGTGATGATCATCCTTTAGAAATTGTGGGAAGAGGGGACATAAGGATCAAGTTGGACGATGGTAGAGAAAGGATGTTATATGATGTACAACATGTGCCTGCTTTGCGGAAGAATTTGCTCTCAATCAAGATGATGGACAAGCTTGGGTATTATACTACTTTTGGTAACAATTATTGTTCAATTACCAAAGGATCCCTAGTAATAGCAAAAGGAGAACCTTATGGGACCCTATATTGTTTGTGTGGTGATACGGTGACAAACCATGCAGTAGCAAAAACTTCAGGCAATGCTCAGGATGGAGTAATGCTATGGCCTCAACGCCTAGGGCATATGAGTGACAAAGGATTGAAAATTCTGCATGACCAGGGTATGTTGTTTGGGATTTAGTCTTGCAATTTAGACTTGTGTGAGCATTGTATTTTTGGCAAACAAAGGAGGGTTCGATTTACTACAAGTCCTGGTAAGAGTTCTGATTTTTTGCAGCTTACACATTCTAATATATTTGGACTGGTCCCCACTTAGTCCTTAAAAGGTACTAGATATTTCTTGACATTTATAGATGATTATTCTAGAAGAGTGTGGGTTTATTTTCTGACAAAGAAGTCAGAAGCTTTAGAAAAATTCAAAGTGTTCAAGGCAAGAGTAGAAAAAAGTTCGAGCAGACCTATTTTATGCCTCAGGTTAGATAACGGGGGAGAATATTGCTTCAAGGAGTTTGATCAATTTTGTAAGCAAGAAGGGATTAAGCACCAGAAGATTGTGCTATATACTCCACAGCAAAATGGTGTGGTTGAGCGGATGAATCGCACAATCATGGAACGTGCAAGAAGCATGCTCAGCACATCTGGGTTGGAGAAAACGTTCTAGGTGGAGGTTGTTAATACAATTGCTTACCTTATTAATAGGTCACCTAAAGCTGCGTTGGATGGACAAATTCCAAAGGAGGTTTGGTGTGGTAAGCCAATTAATTACTCTCATTTGCGTACCTTTGGTTGTGATGCATTTGCCCATGTGCCAAAAGAAAACAAGTCCAAACTTGACCCAAAGTCAAGGAAATGTGTTTTTCTCGGCTATGGAGATACAGTTAAGGGGTATAGACTGTAGGATCCTACTGCCCACAAGGTAGTTATCAATCAGGAAGTTATTTTTAATGAAAAATCCATGCAAAGGAAGAAGGTACAGCAAACACCTAAAGTTGTACCTATTGAAGTAGATATGAACAAAGCTGAAAATGAAGATAAGGTTGTTTCAGTTTTTGATCAGCTTGTAGATCAGCAAGTTCAGCAGCCTGAACAATAACAAGAAAACATTGGATTAGAAGATCTACACGTTCACAAAAAAATCTGGATAGGTATTCTCCTCATTTTCAGTCCTCTTTTGCTTTGTTAACTAATGATTGTGAGCCTTAGCTTGTTTCAGGAAGCTGGAGAATCTGAGAATGCAGATACGTGGACGAAAGCCATGGACGACGAGATGGAATCATTATGGAAGAATGAAACATGGGATCTTGTGGATCTCCCACTTGGAAGAAAGGTTGTTGGTAACAAGTGGGTGTACAAGTAAAGAAGAATAGTGATGGGTTGTTGGAACGATATAAAGCTCACTTGGTGGCAAAAGGTTATGCGCAACAGTCAGGTATAGACTTTAATGAAATCTTCTCTCCAGTTGTGAAGCTAACTACTGTTAGAGTTTTACTTGCACTTGTGGCAGCACAGGATTTAGAGTTGGAGCAACTTGATGTAAAAATTGCTTTCCTACATGGTGATCTTGAGGAGGAGATTTATATAGATCAACCTGAGGGCTATGAAGAAAGAGGCAAAGACCATTTGGTTTGCAGACTCAAGAAATCTTTGTATGGATTAAAACAGGCGCCAAGGATGTGGTACAGAAAATTTGACACCTTCATGAAGAGCCAAGGTTTCAATAGGAGTGAAGTTGACCATTGTGCATACTATAAGAGGTTTAATGATGGCAATTTTATTATCTTGTTGTTGTATGTTGATGGTATGCTAGTTGCAAGCCCTGGCATGAAGAAAATCAGTGATCTTAAGGCTCAGATGACTAGGACGATTGATATGAAGGATTTAGGAGCAGCAAACCAAATTTTAGAGATGAAGATACAGAAGGACGGAATAGGAAGGAAGATCTGGTTGTGTCAAAATACATATAGAAAATATTCTGCAGTGCTTAAATATGCAAAATGCAAAACCAGTCAGTACTCCGCTTCCTCCACACTTCAGATTGTCTTCCGAACAGTGTCCTAGAACAAAAGCAGAGAAGACAAGCATGTCCCGTGTACTGTATTCATCAGCAGTAGGAAGCATGCACTCCATGGTGAGCACCAAAACGGATATTGCCCAAGCAGTAGGTGTAGTCAGCCGGTACATGGCGAATCCTAGTAAGGAGCATTGGAATGCAGTGAAGTGGATATTTAGATATTTAAGAGGCACTTCAGATGTTGCCATTTACTTTGGATCGGCAGATTTGCAAATTAAAGGTTTTGTGGATTTTGTTTATGGTGGAGATAGAGATGGGCGAAAGTCCACTACAGGATATACTTTCACTCTTGCCGGTGGAGCTGTCAGTTGGACTTCTAAGTTGCAGTCTATGGTGACTTTATCAACCATTGAAGCAGAATATATTGCAACGAGTCAAACTACCAAAGAGGCAATTTGGCTAGACCGATTTTTGGGTGACTTCAAGAAAATGCAGGGGAAGATTGCATTGCATTGCGATAGTCAAAGTGCTATTTAGTTAGTGAAGAACCCCACATTCCATGATTGCACCAAACACATTGATGTCAAGTACCATTTTATAAGAAATGTGGTGGAAGAAGGTAGGATCCTGTTGGAGAAGATTGATACTGAAGTGAATCCTGCAGATATGCTTACAAAGCCGGTCAAGAGAGAGAAGTTTGAGTGGTGCAAAACTTCTCTAGGCTTGCTGAAAACGTGATAAGGGCAGCATTGGGCAATTGGCACTTGGATGGAAAACAAAGATAAAGAATTCCTGTATATCGACTTCAAGTGGGAGAATGTTAGGAGGTGAAGTCAATATTCAGATCTTCGATGTTCTTCAGCAGAGTGGTGCATGGTGGTGCAGCTGTTAAAGTGTTTTTGCTTGTAAAGCTGTTTTTGCTTGTAAAGCTGCTTTTGCTATAAAACGCAGTTGATAAAAGCAGTTTTTTAATAAAACGCTTATATCTGAAATGTGCCACGGCTTTTTTGGAATCTTCCTTTGTATTTCAATAAAAAGGGGAATGCCCCTTGCATTTGAATAATGTGAATGTATAAAAGCTTGCTGAGAATAATTAAAGAGAAAAGCTGCCTTTTTGCCCCGTGGTTTTCCCCTGGACACTGCAGAATTTTCCACGTAAAATCTCGTGTACTGTTTATTGTTGTTTAGCTTGCTTGCTTTTAATTTCCTAACAGACATCAAACGCAAAATTGAAATACAACCAGGCTCAGCTCTAGTGATCATTAAGCTATATCGATATCCACACTGTCAGAAGATTGGAATTGAGAAACTTGTACATAAGTTACTTGACCTAGGTATTAATGTTCCAAGCAAAAGTCATATGCAGATCCCATCATTCCAGGCAAGGATTTTTCATACCATCCCTGCATTGAATTTAGAGAGTTAAACAAGATAACCCTTAAACAAAATACAATACCAAAGTCGCATAATGCAAAATACTTTACAAAGCTCAATCTTTAGTCTGTGTATAATCAAATTCATATCCAACCAGAAAACTATATTTCAAACCCATCAATATATCTATCAATTCAAAGTTGAGACATCTAGATTAACAAGTGCACCTTCAGCATTCTTGGCTACAATGAAAAATGATATTAGTCTCTATTTAAGTTAGTTTATGTTGGTTTTCTCCATCAACATTGTAACTTACAGTAAGATTTCACCTTTCTCAGCACAAGATGAAGGTGTATTTTTCCAGCATTAAACAGTAGAAGATGGTCAACAACCAAAAATGTTCCCAAGTGACATGGGCTCTTCAGGTTGGGAAGATACAATTGCCTCTGTAAGTTTGCACAACATAAGATGCTCGCGTTGCACTTTGTCAACACATTAATTAAAGAAAGAGTGGTTTGTGTGGAGCTTCAACAAACTTAAAAAGGCTCTATAATCAACTACATGTTTGTTACTCTTGACTCTTCTAAACCATTTGTCATAGAAAGTAATGCATCTGGAACAGGAATTGAAGTCATACTAATGAAAGACGGCCATCTGATTGAATTTGATAGCCGTAAACTGAAACCCAAGTGAAGGTTGCAATCAACCTATATTAAAGAATGCTAGTAGTTATGTATACATTGATAAAATGGAATCAATAGTGTTGGGAAGTAAGTTTTGGATAAACACTACCAATAACAGTCTTAAATACTAAATCTAGCAAAAGACATTGTCCATGTGCAACATAAGTGAATTAAGATACTCCAAACCTGTAATTTCAAGATTTTGCATAATAAATGCAAAGACAATGTCAGTTGTGGATGCTTTATCTCTTAAAGACGAAGAGTATGTTGCATATGTAATCTCAGTTGTTATTCAAGAATGAGTAAAAGGCATTCAATATGAATTCGTCAAGGATGATAACTGCAAGAAGATTATTGATCAAATTGGGTATCACATGTTCACTTAAAAAAACAATTTACCAATGGTTCAAAAATTTATCAACTTGTCATTCACTCCAAAGTTCAAGATATGGCTCTGAAGAAGAGATATGATCCCTTCACTGTAGGTCATGATGGATTTTTTCAAGTTTTTGTAACATAAGACGGTCATTTTAGTGTAAAAGAATGATAAATGTGATATTTGCCAAAGCCTATAAAATGTCAAAACCTTCCTTAATCCCAGACTGTCATAAGCATTGCATAGAAGAAGTTTATGTGGATTTTCTCTTTATTTCAAAAGGTCATGATCATGGTTTAAACCAAGTACTCTCATCTTATGGAAATAAAGAAGAATAGCCAAGCTTACATTATTCATGGTTGCAAATTACATGGACTTCCAAAGGTAATTGTAACTTCGTTAAGTGATCACAACTGTCTTTTCAAATCTAAACAAGTTGAAAATTCTTTGGCTGCAAGTTTATTATATAGTCCACAAACTGATGGTCAGACTGAGGTAGTGAACAAATGCCTGTATGGTCATCTCCATTACTTTGCTTTTAATAAAAAGAACCAAATTCAACTACTAGAAGCTTAGAACTCCAAAAATGAGAGCTACAAAGGCCAAAAAAAAAAAAAATCATTTGTTTTTCATTATTTTATACATCTGTGCAATGTTTTTGTCTGTCTAACTCTAACATGCTTGTAACTTGTAAATATACTTTATACCTCCATAACAGCCATTTTCACACCTAAGGAAGATTTTGTGCCCCAAATTTGATCTATTTAATTTTCAAGTGTTTTCAGCTTCCAATGGCTATGGAGACCAAGATTACAAAAGTTTTCACATAGATTTTCGGAGGTCAACTGATATCAAAACTAGAAAATTACAGATGAATGGCAATTCAGCATTCAAATTTTATCACTAAGATGGTCATATATAGGTAGGATGTTGACAATTTTATTTGCTATTAAAATTTTGATGTCTAAATGATGGATTTATGATGTTTTAATATGTTTCAAAAAAAATTTAACATATATTCTAAAGGTTTGTAATTTCGTTGCACTTACACCAAGTTTGAGAAATGGGACTATGGGCTATATGGATCTAAATGGACAATACATGAAGAGCCCTACTAAGCCCTCAAGGTGACAATCCAACCATGGTCGTCACCAAACTTAACAAAGAAAGGCAACATTTGAGATCCATTGCCTCCAGATTGTTTTGAATTTGATTCACTTATTCACAACTCCAACCAACACATCACATATCCAATATCAATAAAATAAAATATAAAGGTTCTAAAATGGAGTAGACCTTCAAAGCATGCCATCCAAAATGACCATTTCTTCACAATAGGCCTTTAATGCAAGCCATCCTAAATGAATGAACTCAAATAATTATAACAGTAAATCTCCATAGTACGCTATCCTAACCATTTACCTCTATGCAGGATGTTTCTTGGCTGGCCATCCCAACTGAAGGATGTGGCACGTTCCATATATCATTCCTAAAGACTAAACTACATTAGGAATTTTATGATGCCATTCGAAATTAAAAATCAAAATTCTCCTTAGAGATATCAGGAACAATCATCTAAAAATAATACAAAATTTGATTTTATCCATAAATTCTAAGTTCGGCCCAAACTGGACTTTTAGGGCCAGTTCAACCAGTTACGTCTGGTTCAGCCTTTTTTTTTTAATTTAGTAAAAAAAATTCTAGAATTAGGAGGGGGGAGAAAAAAAACTGCATACAATCTAAAGAAAATTAGTAATCAGAATCACTGGAACTTTTTCTTGAAGATCTGTAGAATCACTCTCAGAGTGTATATGTTGTTGTGTTTGCCAAATAAATTAGAAAATGTTCGAAGATCAACAAATTTCTTGGGCAACCAAATAAGTTCGCCCAATTTTATCTATTATACTTAACATATATATATATATATAATTTTTATGGAAAACACCCCAAATGGGATGCCACTTTTGGGTAAGTCCCAAGGAGGCAGAGGTATCTCTTATTACTTTAATACAATATTATATTGTAAATAATTTACATATATATATATATAACAAAGTTTACAATATATCAAATGGCATTAACTCAACTGGTTAGATTCCTCAACGTTCAAGGAGGAGACCCAGGTTCGAATCTTGCCAAGCAATACAGCAATAATATCCAAGCTGTTGTAATACCACTATGATGATGTAAAATGGGTAATGCCTATTTCAATTCCATATAACCAATAGAAAAAAAACAAAGTATACGATAGGGTTTGCTGGATTTTTCTACATGATATTCTCAAAATATTTGGTTTGAATCAAGCTTGGTGTGAAATGAAATGAAATATTATTAAAGTCCACAGTGGGCCAAAAAAGATCCAAGGATCTATAAGAAGGACAATAATGACAACCAGCTAGCAAGCTAAAAAGCCCAACAAAGAAAAGAAACTAAGATAAATACAAGACATAACCCGACAACCGGGCCAAAGAGAAGGGAGAGAAGAGGGGGGGAGGGTTGCAATCCAAAAGAGCGGAGTGCACGCCAAGAAGAACGAAGAGAGAGAGGGAGGGGGGAGGGAGCAACCTAGGAAGAGCAAGCTCCAAGAACCCCAGGAAGCTAATCTCTCCATGATATGTCTTTGTCCATCACTAGTTCAAGACCCTAGCAAACTGTGGTGCGTTGTCTAGTGACCTTGCTCCCGTCCGAACTAGATTAAGTGGGGTGTTTCCATCTGGTGTCGGAGTTGGTGAAGTATGTTGTGATGGGCCAATGTTGAGGGGCGTGAGATCCATCTGGTGGAGAGCTTTTATGTCAACAAAACTGAGTTATCTCCCTACTAAAGAGTGCGACACACCGCTGGTATGGGTATTTGAAGAAGGTAAAAACATATCAAGAGTTGTCCCTGAAAAGGCAATGGAATCTGCGTCAAATCTCATAATAAATGGGACAGCAAAAAATAAAGTGATGCAAGGTTTCAGCTTCACCCAAGGAACAAAACAAGCAAACTCACTCCTCTATCGGAAGATGATGATCTAACTCAATCCGGAGTTGGGGAGAACACACCCTGAGTTGCCCAATCGGGATCCAAAGACAATGCATTATGTGTTGTTGAAGGTGTTGTAGAGGAACTATTCTGCACTCTTGAATCTGTAAGAAGTGCTCATGGTAGAAATCCAGCTTGAGGGAAAGAGGGGCAACAGGAGAGATCCATGTGCATCTAGTGTACTGGAGACTAACATCCTTCCGGATCTCGTGGAGCATCTTCTCCTTCCTATGCCGAGAGGGGGACAGAACACTCAAGGAATAAGGGGGGAGCCTGTCTACCCGTATCTGAATATTGGCCAGGAGTAGAAAGACCTGAAAATACCAGCTTCTTCGGCCTCCCCAAGCACTCGGAGAGAGTTCCAACAAGAAGCGAAGGGTGAGATAAGGGTATCGCCTGCAACCTGCAAGGGTATCTCCTAAAGTACGGATCGTATGAAGATAACCAATAATCAAGAAGATAATCTCAAGTTGGAAAGAAGAGGCCCCAAACTCTGCCAGAATAATAGAGTGGAGGATTGTGCCCTTGCAACGAATGAATCGTCGAAGAAAGAGTGTCTATACTCATTCAACCCATGACCACTCAATCGGACCAAGACAAGGACCCCAAACCACAGACCCATAAGTAATAGTTGGCTTGACCAAGGCATCAAAGATCCTCATCTTCACAGGGATATCCTGAAAATGTGCTTTGAATCAATTCCTCTGAAGCAAAGACAAAGTTGCATACCCCTTACACACTCAAGCCTAGGTGGCGGGCTTCATATCAAAAGTGGGAGCAGTGAAGAGAACCCCCAAGTACACATATGAGGTGGCGATCTCAACCTCCCAACCTTGGAAAAAGAAGTGGAGATGGGATAGAGCCTCTTTGGTAGTATTGAACACCATAACCTTGGTCTTAGAAAGATTCACTGTGAACTGTCTCGAGTCACAAAAAGTGGCAAATGTGTCCAGATGATGCTGAAGCCCTCCAAAATATTTTATTTTGATCAAAGGTTCTCCTCTTAGTTACTTTAAGTCATCTCATGGACTTCACCAAGGTGATCCACTATTGCCTTATCTATTTATTATTCTTGAGGAGGCATTAGGGAAAGGTTTCTTAAAGGCAAAAATGGAAGGAAACATCAAATGTATTTAGGTTGCAAAAAAAGATCCCTTCAAATCTCATCTCCAATTCGTTGATGCTACTTTTATTTTGGGCCCTCCCTCAATTAGTGAGACCATCGAGTTTAAATCAATATTATCATGATATGAGAAGGCTACTAGACAGTTGGTTAATACTACAAAGTCTAGGATTTTTTTTCATTAACACTGCCCTAGATTTACAATGAATTATTATGGATATTTTAGGGTTTAAAATTAAAAATTTTCCATCAACCTACTTGGGTATTCCTTTGTCTCATAAATGAAATAAAAAGGAGCTTTGGGTCTCTTATTTGGATAGAATGAAAACTTGTTTGGCAGGTTGGAAAGGTAAGTTCTTAACCATGGTGGGAAGACTACATTGCAATCCATCCCTGTTTACATGATGTCACTTTCAAGATTGTCAGTAGTTATAGCATCAAAAATTGATAAAATTCAAAGAGACTTTCTTTGGAAAGGATTCGAGCAAAAATTTAGTTTTCCTCTTTGTAAGTGGGATAGTGTTTGCAAAGTAAATATTATTGGAGGAGCAAGCATGCAGAATTGTTGATTTATGAGTTTGGCCTTAGGTGCAACACTTATGGAGATTATTCAAAGATTGAGGAAAGCGTTGGACAAAAAAATTACTTCAAAAATATATAGGTTCTCTTGCTGCAATGAAAATTATTTAGGAAAAAAAAACCTACCCAAAGGATCGTCAACATGGAACTTCATGTTAGATAGTTTGCAATTGATCAAGAAATATATTAAATGGTCAGTCAATGAGGGGAATTATGCAAATTTTTGGTATGATGCTTGGTTGAAGCCTTATCCTCTTATATCTGATTCAAAAATGCAACCATTGGCTCAGCTATGCCTAGCTTGTAAAGGTCCTAAGATCAAAGAGTATATTAATGTGAACAACAACTCCATATCATGGATTTCTATTAGTAACCTGGTTGAAAGAGAGGAACTCAAACAAATTGAAGATGACCTTCAAAAGATGCTTTGAGAATTTTATTTGCCTATTTTTACACAAAAGGAAGAGTTGGTTTGGAATCTATCAAAAGATGGTGGATAATCGGTCAAGTTGGAATATGAGGATTTAGAACAATCAAAATTTCCTATTGCTAAAGATTTCCCTTGGAAGAATGTCTGGCCACTAGAGGCTCTCCCTAAGGCCTCAGCATTCCTATGGTTAGCAGTTCAAAGCATAGTAAATACACTTGGACTCGACGTAGACTCGGCAAGGCCGAATGGGGACTCGTACTCAGCAAAAAAAAAGTCGGAAAAAAATCGACAAGAAAAGGGAAGAAAATGCAAAAAAAAAAAAAAAAAAACTCAACTAGTCAAACCCAAGTGTCTCGACAAGGCCGAATCAAACTCAGACTTCACGAGTTTTTTAAAAACTCGCTTAGTTTCATAACTATGGTTCAAAGTAAGATTCTTCCAATATAGAGTCTACAAAGAAGAGGATATCATAGACCTTTCAAATGTGCCTTATGTGAGAAAGATTTAGAAACATCAAACCATTTACTTCTTCATTGTCCCTTTACTCACACCATTTAGGGTTACTTTTTAAAAAATATGAGAATATATTGGATAGCTCCATCAACATTGAAAAATTTGAGGAAATGTTGGATTAATTATTTCAAAGCATTATGTATTCTATGGAGGATTGATCCTGCCATTATTTGTTGGAATTTATGACTTAAAGGAATAATAGAATTTTTAAAAATAAATCTCAAAATCATGACCATTTTTGGAACCATATTATTGTCTCTCTTGCAAAATGTTAATAGATATGGTGGTCGTCATGGGAAGTCTCGAGTACAAAAATAGAGGTGCCAACCACTTGGTTAGAGGATTTGAATATACATGGAAGAGCCATCAACAACAGTGGCATTAGAAAAAAGGATCTGCTTCGATCTATGGTAAAATGGAAATGTCCAAAAAGTGGGTTTATCAAAATTAATCTTGACAGTGCTTCCAAATAAAATCTGGGAAAAGCTGCTGGAGGTGGTGTTTTTTGAAATAATTAAGGTAAAATTCTCTTCACTTACTCATAATCATATAGAACTTCAACTAACAACTATGCAGAAACTAGGGCACTTCTTATAAAGATTAAAATTGCAAATGAAAAATGATGGAAATATATTTCAATTAAGGGGGATTCACAAATTATCATTAATGCTATCAACAAAAATGGATGTGGGGATTGGATAGAAAATAATATTATTGTTGATGTTCACTATCTATTATTGGAGGCAATCTCTTGGAAATGTGATTACATCTATAGAGAAGGAAATTGGGTGGCAAATAATTTAGCCAATTGCGGTGTCAATCTTATTCTTGGTGAAATTCAAATTTTAGAAGGCAACTGGACAAGTGAGATTTTATCTCTTAATGAAAATGAACATATCTTTGATAGAAAGACAAGCTGGGTATGGTTTAACTGACTTAATAGCAAATGTAATATTTTGGTATTTTAATGGGAGTAACTCCAAATAGAAGCCACATATAACTTTTAAAAAAAAATTGCGTATATGTATATTTATCGAATTTAATGGCAAACTTCATTGCCCTTAATTTTATGGTGATTTTTTCTCAAATTTTAACATTGTTGAACTCAAATACAGCAACCTAGCTCAAAACTATGATGTGACACACCATCAAGGGAGGGAAGTGCAAATACCATTGAGCTGGAAATCTTTTTGAGCATATTTCAGTGTTATAAACTTGTTTTAGCATATTATTATATCTTCATATATGTTTTTATGTTGTGTGTACGTGTTTTAAAATTCTCAAATGAAACAAACTTTTTTTGAGAAACCAAACCTCCAAAGTTTTTTCCTCCTTCTAACTCCTAACCAAAAAATTTTGCAAATGGTAACTATGTCTTTATCTAAACTTCCTGGACGATAAGAGGGCTACAGAGATCAAGGCAGTCTGTCTTTCTTGACCGTTCTCCTTCAAACATCATCAGATCTTATTCTAACTCATCAACAATGATTGACAACGATTCAAGATCTTATTCTAACTCATCAACAATGATTGACAACGATTCAAGACAGACAGGCATAGATCAGTGATAACTACTTTCAACTTGATCTTCACTCACAAGCCAACTTTTCTCCACAGTGAATCCTTTACAGCAGTTTGAGCCACTATTTTGGCATGCTTGTATTCTATCTGTAATATATTTGAGTTTGTAATTTTGTATTTTTGTACTTTGTAATTTTCTAATCTCTGGAGCACTATTTTTGGATCCCCCGAGCTATTAACCTAGTCTAATATTTGAGTCCCACTGACCTGGCCTTTTTTTTTTTTTTTAAACATGGTGGAATCGGTAGCCGCCACGAATCCGGGCAGGCTGTCCAGTTTTTATGGCCGCCACAGTATTCTGCGATGTCCGCCCCGGAAGCCGCCACACAGATCTTCGCGCAGTCCGCCCCTATAACCGCCATGCCACAATCATTTTAAACCTTTTACGCTGCTGAAAGCACCAGGAAAGGGACAAGCGTTCAGTCCGGCGAGGCCCGAGATTTGAACCTTGGACCTCCGCCCACTGACCTGGCCTTGTTAGCTGTGGACATTGGCAAAAAAAATCTTTCTCATATTCTGTCTATAATTTCACTTTTACCCAAGTTCCCATGAAAATTTTCTCTAAGGCATTGAAGGATGGCCAATGGGTCCACAAAGAAATTCCCACTAAGCATCGCATGGTGATATATCGCTCTAAAGCTTATGTTGTGTACATTGCAAATTTGCGTGTTGCCAAGGTTTTGCAGCTGTACAACCCCTTTCAAAGAGTCCCAAGCCACAAGGCCCATTAAGCAAGCACAGACTATAGCACAAAACATGCCTAGAGACAACTGATCTCCAACTAGTGATAATGAGAGAATAACTGATTGCCACTTGTTGATACTGACCAAGTAGAAGGGGATACACCCATGACTCAACCGGCAAGGCACAATGACTGTTCATGTTTTTCTACAATAAGAATACATGTTCATGTTTTTCTACGATAAGAATACATGTTCATGTTTTCTTTTTCTTTTGTTCCTTTTTCCTTTTTTCTATTATTTAAATAATACAATAAGAATACATTCTACACACGTATAGGAGAGGAGAATAGTCATAGGTCATAAGGAAATATAGAAAGAATATAATAGAAATAATTCCATGTGAATTTGACTCCACATTCTACACTATGAATTGCAACTCAAGCCACAAGTTTTTATATAACCACCAAAAGGTGCAAGATGAATGGTTGTGTAGGAAATTACATAAATATTTTTCTTTTAAAAAAAAAAAAATCAGTTGTATGGGATTGAAACATTGCTCCGCCCATATTACATCAAGACCCTGTTACCACGATATTAGAACATCTTGGCAATAACGCATATATCGCTTAAGATTTGAACCCTAGTCTCTGCCTTCAAATTCAATGTATTTAACCAGTTGAGCTCCTGCAATTTGATACTTACATAACGAATTATTGTTAATTAATAAATGTGCCTTTAACTACAATAATAGTTGACCAAAAGCTAAATGACGCACAACACATTATTAGTTCTTGGATCTCTTTCATATTTATAACATCAAGCTCAATACCCTTATTACATGTGAAAATTAACTAGATCTGTAAACTTAGAGTTATATCCTTACCAAAACATCTGCAAAATGAATCTTGTAGGTACTTACGCAAGTCTTTGAAGAAAATTAGTTTCCCTAGATGTGCCTAGACTCTATTCGAGCGTCTATGCCCCATGAGTATAAGCAGGATTTTTGCAGGCCATATATACTTGCGCTTGTATTCAATATTATTTTGTAGGAAGCAAGATGCACTTTTATGGTGGAAAAGTTGAAGATCACTCACTAATTAGTCCACAAATCCTTTAAAGACTTAAGTAAATATAGCAGAAGGCAGGCAAAGATTGCAATCCAATAATCCACAATTACATTCTGTATCATGGTCGATTATTAATTTATTTACCATACCATTCCTTCTTGTCAGAATTTGTTGCTGATTCTTTGTATCATATACAGTGCAGAATAATGTGTTTTCTTGAACACTAGTAAGATGTCATCTACTGAGCCATCATGATGATCAGATAAAACAACATCATGCACTCACATTTAATAATACGCTGATTGTTGCAGATACACAGTCTTGTACTTTGCTAAAAGCATTCTTTCCTTTTTCTTGGTATGATTTAGTTGAGTGTTCTTATGACCAAGCGCTTCTTCATGATCTCTAACCATATTTCTTAGCCCGAGCACATAAAGAATTATAATTGATTTTCGTTTTACAGCCATGGTTACTGTATCCGGCAATCTTCCTCCCTAGATACCTGTACCCACATCTGAAACGGATATCGATCGGTACTTCTCAGATACCATATTAAGACGTATCTGAATACATCGGTAATGTATCCAGATGATCTGAATACATCGATACCATATCCAGATGTATCCGAATACATCAACACCATATCCAGATGTATCCCAATACATTGATACCATATCCAGACGTGCCCAAATACATGTCCTTATTTTGCTCATATCTAATATGGTCAGATATGGCTGAGGCACATCTAGAGTTGTATCCACGACATGAGATTAACGGAAGATTACACAATGTTTAAAAAATAAATTTTAAAGACAATGACAATTGTCTTCTTAATTAATGAAAATATCCTATATAAAACTTATATTTGTGTAAACATTTCTGTGTTATATGTTTTTTCTTTTAATACATAAAATATATATGCTTTTTAAAATGCGGTATCCAGTTGTATCCATATTAAGGGGTCTTGAAAATTTGTCATATCCATATCCGTTACCATCTCCATATCAAATACCATATCCGTTTCCATGCAACTTGGGGTCAATTTTACCATTTTAGGCTGGTAAGCCCAGGTCTCAAACACTAACCCATGCTTATCAGCCAATCGAGTTCGAGTCTTGGCCATTGGAGCCTTCCATCAAGGGATATTTAATGGTGGCACACACTACAGAATTCCCAATATTGTGTGGAATAAAATTGTAGCTTCAGGGCATATATTTCTATGCTTTCCATGGCCCACTTAATTTTGGATACAATCAAAACAATTTGAGGTGTTAAGTCCTAGCACTAACAAAGGGTTTAGTCATGTTGTTATAGAAAATAGGAGTTTAGTCGTGATTTTATAGGAAATACGAGTTCAGTCATGTTCTTAAGGGAAACACAACAGGGAGAAGTAAAAACTCACTTCAACTTGCATATTGCACTTAAGAACTAATAGAAGAGAAATTAAGTCTAGAACAGACGAAGACATGCTGTAAAATATATCAACCACAAAACATGAATCCAATATTGTAAAACACTCTATAATGCAACTGCCAGTAAGCAATAATCCAACCAACAAAATATTTTTAGTTTAGAATCTAGATAACTGTATACAAGATTATGGTGACCACGAATAGGCCAAACAACAATCGTGGCTTTCAGTCACAAGGCATATACATTATTATTTCAAAAGTTTATGATTGTGCTGCATATATTGTGCTCAGTTGACTGACCATACATAATTTGTTCACGAAGCAAAAAAAAATTTGTGCCCAAAAGTGACAGACATGACTGAAAGGGGGTGACAACATCATCTAGAATATGCTGAATGAGGAAGTGCCTAGAAAATCTCACAAAATGGATGGTTTTATGCTCAAAAAAAATCTCAAAAGGATTTGCCAGTTTTGTTGAAACCTGAAGCTAAGAAACTTGAATTGGGCTCCTAAAATGTATTAACATTTCAACTAGTTAACTCATAAAACATTGGAAATAGCCAAATATAAGGAGCTAAAATCACATTGAATCGATGGTTTAAAACTGTGAACAAACATCCGAAAGTCATTAAAACTAAGTGCATGGAGAACCTATGGGCTGTCAGTTGCTATTTGTTGTTGTCTATATGAGTGATGCTTATAAACGCAAGCTGCATAGCATCCTCTATTATGTGTTAATATGACCCTTTAGCCCCTTCCACAAAAATTTAGAGTACCGAGTTTGTGCTTGGTACCAAGCTTGGGATAGAAACTACTTCAGACATTCTATAGCTACTTAACTTCATTAAACAAGATGTTTTCAATTCTCATTAGTAATATTCCAACAATCTGTACCAACAAATCATTTTGACACGAGGCAAGAGCCTGGTATGTGCTTCCAGTTAAAAGTTGCAAGTCAACATATGCAGAATTGAGGATATACACCAATAACATTTAAGGGCCTTCAAACAAACCACAACACATATCTTTTCCTGATATTATTTGAATCAAAAACTTGGTCATATCTAATTATCAGTCTCAGTTGACTAAATTAAATTATTAATGGATTTAAATCCATCAAGATGTGGCCTAGCTATATTTCAGTTGTGGAAGAGCTTGTTCTCAATGATTTAACTGCAAGCAAAGGGAAACATGCACCAGGATAATAAATGGCCCCTTCACCCCAATCAAAGAATAAAGGTATTAACAATTTAGGAACTATTGCTGCGCATGATGTCCGTGCAATCATATTTAAATCTCTTAAAGTGTGCCAATCTCAAAAGTGTCATTGCAAGAAACTGGAGAAAAGATGATCAAACTAACAAAACAAAATATAATACAATATGTAAATTCATTGAATAAGGAAAACCCTTACTTTTGTAGACCAAAAGAAAAAATAAGATAAGGTAGCCACCTTGAACAGGAAAACCATCATTCAATGCAGAAATGCCATTCTGAAATGAATATGTTTATCATGGACAAACATTTAGCTAAATCCATACTTCTTTTCATTTCTAGAAATGGCAATTGAAATTGCAAAGTTGAAAGTAACTTGCAGGCCATAAAAGCCAATGGAAGTTGGAAGTTCCTTTCCCTACCTGTAACATTGTAAGCTGTGCTGAAAGTGTAGTCGCTTCTGTCTGTAATGTTTGAACTTTTCTTTCCAACTCCGATATATAGCGCATCTTTCTCTCTTTTGATCGAACAGCAGATTGTCGGTTTGCCAATATCCTAAGTGGAAAACAAATCAAAAATATTTGAGAGCAGTAACCTAGAAAACAAACTTAATACAAAGAAAACTGCTAGCAATACTAAACCAATAATACTTCCAGGCAGTACCCAGGGCTACAACAACCTTGAACACAAAGGGGAGTAACTCAAAAAACAAACATGTCAAATAACATACTAGCTTTTTTCATACTCTTGCAAATTGATATACACAAGATTAGATTCTAAAGCTTGTTATGTAAAATCTAAATACTGCAATAGGCTTCAAGACGGGTTACTCGCCATGCAATCAGAGGACCTTTTTCTTTTCCTTTTTCAAGTAGGAATCCAACTAAAAACTGGAGATTTGACAGTATTAGAAGTATACCTCTTAGCTCGTTTGGGATCGATAAGTGCAAGCTCTGCAAGCTTGTTGGCTGCCATTGCTTTCTTTGTCTCAAGTGTCTCTGAGGGCAGATGGTCTATTTGCAAGGAAGTTGAACCATCCATTGAATTGCTATGACGATGACGAGGACGACTATGCCCCGAAGGACCAAGATTCCCTTTTGTTCCTCCCATATTGTCATCCAATCCAGAAAAAGCTGCATCGACAGATAAACTTCTTGAATGACGTGGAACTGGATTAGTATGAGTACCAGACGAAGGCTGAGATCCTTCTGCAGATGACGATACTGCTGCAGATCCCCCTGCAGCATTGGATGGCTCTCCTAAAGAGTTGAGTTTCTCCATATCCATGTACATGGAAATCAAATCCTCTGCCCCATCGTCAGAAAGAGTGGGCGCATCAAAGCCAGTAAAACCAAGATCTGCATCGAACATGATGTCATCTGGTAATCGGAAGGCAGTCTCGGATTGAGCCCTCCGGTGCCCTGATCTTCGAGGTGGAATATCTGGCATCTGGCTGACATCAGTGCTGAATTTCTGGACTGAACCAAGAGCTCTGGATGGCCCTGTCACAGATGAGCTCCCAGGCTCTTGCATAGAAACATCCATGGACATAGAATTGCCAGAAGAGTCCGACAGAGCTGGGGAAGGTTCCCTCTTCACAGTGAATGCATTACTGGGGGATGGGTACCCTACATACCTTGATTGTGGCATTTGCTGTGGCTGAGAAGGGCTGATGGATGAATTCATTGGAGGGTTTTGGGGTCCATTGGAGGTTGCCATACCCATCTGAAAACGCTCTACAAACGCCTCATATCCACCTCCTAGCCCTTCCATTTCTCCTTGTAGGTGTGGAAGAATTGAGCCCTTGAATCAACTATTGTTCAAAGTCAACACAAGTCCTGCTTGTGGGTTCGGAAGAATTGATCATTAACACAATCCCACATCTGAACAGCACAATTTCCTCCTGTGGGTGTAAGAAAATTGAACACTTAAACCAAGTCCTGGTTAACGTCAATACCAGTTCTATTTGTGGGTATAAGGAGAACTGACCACTAACCTATTTTAACATCTTAGACTATCTGTAAAATTAAACAGCAGACCTGATGTTCACCTAATCTGGAAAAATATCCCCTGCTAGATTTCTTATTAGCCTTTTGTAGGTATGAAGAGAATTGTACACGGAATCCGATGTTTATCTAGTCTGCAAAGAAATCACTCCGCCTCTATTGAGCTGTAAAAGCCTGAAACAATATGTGGGTATGTCGAGAATTGATCAGAGGACCTGAAGTTTACCAAACCTAAGGAAAAGTTTCTGGTGGAAAATAAAAAATAAAAAATTACCCTCCTATGTTTAATTCCTTCTAACTTAGTCTAAATAACTGAAACGGCATGTGGGTACGAAGGGAATTGAACAGCAGAGCTGATTTTCACCTAATCTGGAAAAGAAAAATTACCTTCCCTGTAGAAAAAATGAAAACCTCGTGAGAACATGCTCTTCCAGATCTTGAGATCGCCATTAAAATTGACATATGTCATGTTCAGTTGGAGAATAAAAAGCAATAAGTGGCAATGAAAAGCCTGTATACATGAGATTTTGTGCCCAGACAAAGTCTTCCACCACCGACTGCCTGGAGAAACCTGTTTGGAAGGAGAGGGGAAGCTGCATGGTTTTACTTGAGAATAATAATGTTTTTTCTACTGAAACTGTTACGTTAAAGATTCTAGTGGTAGTCATTTTGACAAAATTTCCAATCTACCAAGAGTCCCCAAAATCCTGACAAATATTGTCTAGTCAAAGTCATTAGATTTGACATTATCACAACTAACCTTTTATCAAGTATTTTCTTATGCCAGGACCTTCATTAGTCTTCCATTATTTTTTAATATTTAAAATCATGAAGCAAGGAGAGCCACATGGGAAGAGAGCTGGACCTGTTCGCTTCCGTTGGCTTCGTTGGATTTGGATTTAATAATAATAACCTGAGTCGTAAATTCGTTAGAAAGTTGGTAGTTGACACTTAATCTAATTTTTTTGCGACAAAGAGAGATTTGCCCTAATGCTTGGCTTGGTTACTAGAGACAACCTTGATAGATCTTTATGGAGAATAATGTTGGTTAGGTTGGATGTTGATTTTTAAGGGTTATGATTCATCTCTTATTTTTTTAGGATATCATGTTAGTTTGGTTTTGGGTAGGGTATGTAGTTTGGTTTTGGGTATGTGAATGAACGTGTTCAAAAAATAAAAAATAAAATATTAAAATTAAAAATAAGAGGCTTAAAAATTATAGGATGTTTATAAGTATTATAAATAATTTTTATAATTTTAGTGGATAAGAATTAGTACACTTCAATATAATTAATAGAGTGTATGGGAAAATTTATATTGCATACATAAACGAGTTTATTTAAGTTGTAGGGTGTTTATAGGTATTATAAATAATAATTTTTATAATACGAGTGGATAAGTATCTATGGAAGAATTTATACAAGACTTAATCTTCAAAATAGGGGCATCTTCCTCCTCTATGTCAACCATGGCTTCCTCTCCATTTTTTAGATCTCTCTCGTTGATTTCAACTATAGGGGTATCTTTTTTCACCTCAGTGGCCATGTGTGTTCTTGTAAGATCTTCCTTCAAGTTGTTAGGCTTTCACGAAGGAACCCGCTCTGATACCAATTGAAGAACACAATCTTATACTGAGAAAGGGGGGTGAACAGTATAAGATAAAACTTTTACTTTTCTTTCCAAAGCAATAACTTCAAATAATATCAATGCATTAATAAAACAATGCATAAATCACCACACACATAAGAGACACAGATTTAATGTGGTTCACCCAATATGGGCTACATCCATGGAGAAATATTGCTTATAAATTTCTTCAATAAATTTTGTGGGCTCCAACCCACAGGAGATACCAATCCCCTATTACAATGTTCGTGGACACCAATCCACAGGAGACACCTATCCCCTCTCACAAGTTCGTGGGCACCTACCCACAGGAGACACCTATCCCCTCTCAAGTTCATGGACACTAATCCACAGGAGACACCAATCCCCTCTGCTGGTTCGTGGACATCAATCCACAAGAGACACCAATCCCCTCTGCTCACAAATCTAGTCCAAACTCTGCTCAAGTCTTCTCTCAAATCTGCTCCAAAATCTGCTTACAAAACCTGCTCAAATCTACTCTTAAATCTGCTTACAAAACCTGCTAAAATCTGCTCTCAAATCTGGTCCAAAACCTGTTCCCAACTCTGCTCATCTACTCCCAAATCTTGCATGCATACAATGCTCATCTCTAGATCTACCTCAATGATGATGATCTTCTTTTGCATGAGCTTTCCAAACCTATCTTAACAAAAAACAATTTTCCTTTTGTTTGTCCCTTCAAAATCTGGTTAGCAATTCTCTTTTTATTTTCTTGATTAAATATCAAGTCAATCACTTTAAAATCCATACCAGTAGGGCGGATCGAACCTTTAATATAGCCCTCCCTTCCATGACATACGGAATAGCATTGGAATCACCTTCTCTCGCTTGCTTTTGTAAGGGTGACTAACGAAACAAGAGAGGGACAAATCAAAAGCTATCTTTCACCCCTCCCCTCAAAAAAGCGGAAACCATCCATAACGAATATTTAAGGCCTTCTCCCGCTCTTAAGATATTCCCTTATCCCACTCGACCCTAGAAAGACCCTTAAAGTAGGTTAATGCCTTTTGATTCATTTAGGGGGCTGCCTTTTTAATATAATACTTTTAAAGGGCGGGCAGGGCATCCTCTCTATTTTAAAAGGATCTCCTAAGATAAGAGCGGGCTCTTAAACGAGGAGGCCCGGGTTTTTCAAGTAAAGGGCAACACTTTTATTTAATTGGGAAGTGAAACATAAGCAATATCGGACTTAATCTTCAAAATACATAAATGAGTTTAACATTTAGGTTAATTACAGGTTATAAGATGGATTTAATTATAACAAGGTTAATTGTACCTATAGGATTTACATAATAAAATATTACAATAAATTAAATACATTATACAATGATTACCCTCGCGATTATATAAGATTACATCATACAATGTCAACCTTGGCCATGAATTAGATCACACTTTCAACAAACCCTCATAATTTGAAGGGGCCAAGAAAAGAATACATTAGTGACAATAATATATTCCCTCCCCATAATAGATGCTCTAGTGGGCCTTTGCAATTGAAGTAGATCTTTTCAAATTCCCCTTACCATCTAGAATACATCCACTCATTTTCAAAAATTTAGCTTCAATCCTTTGTAATTTTAGCAACAAATTTTTGTTGGATGTCCTTCCCTCTTAAAGTATCCTCAAGTAGTCGTTGACTTGTTTGAAGATTTAACCCGACTCCTGGGTCGCTAGGTCTTAGCCTCCTTAGGTTTGAATTCCTTTTGCATGAGCCTATATTTGTGAAGTATCACCACAATTCCTAATTGCCGAATAAAAATAAACTAGAAAAGAGAAAAGTTGACCAATAGTAGGATTTTTTTGAGATTACAAGAACAAAGTAATCCTATGAACCATGAGGTTCAACATATGAAAGGAAAATTTTTATTTGAATTTGAATTTGTATTAATGTCCATCGGTGACCAAAAGAGGTCAATAGGACTGTAAAGTAAGACATATACAAAGCAACGGGAGTGCCTAATGTAGCTCCAAAGAAAATAAAGTAAGAAAAACAGTAAATAGAATGACATATGATATACAAGATCTGTGGATCAAGGATTACTTCCAACATTCATGGCTGAAGAGAAGTGAGTGATATAAGAGAATAGCAAGGTAATTTTTACACATTTTGCATCATCTTTCTTTTTACTTTCAAAAGATGCAATATATGCTCTTAATGCCTTAAATCTTGCAATATAGTCCTCAACATTATCAAACTTAACCAATTTGAAAGAAGAAAAATATATTTCCAAGCTACTTACTTTAATTGTGTTTACTTTCTCAAATAACTCGTGCAATTTTGACCATACCTTGATAAGTTCACTTTCTTATTTATATATGGAAAAGCAATTTTAGTTCAATTAACAATGAGAATATGACGGGAGACTCTTGTCTATTTCATGTGTAGAAAAAAAAAACTAAAGGATATTAATATTTCTTTTTTTATTTGTGGAAAACATCCCAAAAGGGATGCCACTTTCGGGTAAGACCCAAGGAGGCAGGGGTATCCATTCCGCCAAAAACGCCCAGGACTCGGACCTGGCCTACCACCTTTGACATACTCAAGGAGCAAACAAACACACAAAACCAATTTAAAAATAAGTAAATAACAACAAAAATAATAAAATAAAATAAAAAACATGCTCCTTGAGTGTGTCAAAAACAAAAGCACAACCAAACACGCACAATAAGATAAAAGAAACCACAACACAAACCACATAGAAAAACACAAGAACCACATAACAAAACACAAACAAGACAAAAACAACAGAACACTACAAAGACATAACCCGAAAAAAACATGAAAAATAAACACAACCAAAACCTAAAAAATTAAAAAATAAAATAAACATAAAAATAAAAAACAACCAACAATAGACAATAAACAAAAACAAAAAACATAGAAAACACTCACACATAAAAACACGAAATAACACAAACAAAGAGAAACCCAAGAACAAGAACGAAAAAAACACAAGAACAATAACAAAAAACATTAAAAAAAAAACAAAACAACAAAAACACAAGAACAACAAAAAACAACACAAAGAACACAAAAACAAAACAAAATAAAAAAACCCACCCACCTTAAAAAACTAAACAAAAAAAAAAGAAATAAAAAATGAACAAAACAATGACCTATCTAGACCAGAAGACTATTAAGGCAAGAATCAACGGAGGAAACAAAATAAAGAATAGAATGAGCTAGGGAACTAAAAAAAACTGAATGAACCAAAGAGAAGCAAAAAAAAAAAAAACAAGAAGAAACTAGGTACCTTCAGAAGTGGAGCCATCCAAAGAAATGATAGAAAGAAGAGCTTCCCTAATTTGAGAAGCCCACCATATAGGAGGGTGGCCATAACAAGTAAGATCACCTTTGTCCAAAGCCCAATTAGCTAAAGCATCAACACTCTTGTTTTGATCTCCGACCACATGATTGTAATCAACTTTCAAAAATCCCATCTGGATTAACTGAATCTTCTCAATAATTCTTTTTATTCTCCAATCCACCTTATGATTCTTAGAAGGATTCTTCAAGAGATTAATCATAAGTTGAGAGTCGGACTCAACTAACACCTTTTCCCATCCAACCTTAGTAGCCTCCTGAAGGCCTCTCGAGGATACCATACCCCTCAGCAAGGTTATTGGAAAGAATACCCAAATTCTCGAGCAAAAGTAAAAACCGAGGAGCCATCCGAAAGTCTACCAATTCCTCCCACACCTGGCTTTTCCAGGGTTCCCTCTAGAGGCTCCATCAGTATTGACTTTTCCAAAATCCTTAGGAGGAGGTTGCCAATTTCTATTCCTATCCATCTTCCTAATACTCACATTCCCTTTAAGTTGGTTGCCCTTAGAAGGTTTAATCTTCAATCTTTGCATCACTTGATCCCATCTTTGGTGGGAGTTTTGGGGGTGATTAAGGAGATGATGGACTGATTCAACTAAGTTGGCTATGGTCTTTTGCCAAATATAGTGAATATCCTTCCTATCTTGATTAAAAATTCGGTTGTTCCTTTCATTCCAAATATTCCAAAGAAGAATGGTAGAACCCATCCAAACTAATTGCCTAATAAAATGATCAACACCCTCTTGATTAGGCCAATCCCTCCAAATCTGTTCAAAAGTAAAAAAATTGGACCATTGTAAGCCAAGTAAAGTGGCCATTCTCCTCCACAGCTCAGAGGCTAAAGTACACTCAATAAAAATATGGTTGATATTTTCTACATTCTCTTCACACATTTCACATCTAAAAGGGCCATGAAAACCACGCTTCATAAGTTGCTCACCGAGTAAGCACCCTACGATGCAATAACAACCAATTAAAGAACCACACCTTAGGCCAGAGCTTTTGAGCCCATAATTGAGAAAATATGTCAGAAGAATGGTTGGGATTATTATGGCATAAGGTCAAATAACCTTGAGCAACTGAATACTCACCCTTAGTAGTGTTGTTCCATCCAAAACAATCATTTTCATGGGACCAAGAGAGGGATCTCATATGAAGGATGCCTTGGATATCTTGTCTTTGCCTTTATGGGATTTGAATAGGCCAGTCCTCAATAGGGATCCAATATCTACCAACCTTTGAATTACCAGTATGGTACCGAAATTAATTAGCCACCTTTATCCAATTAGCTCGGTGAAGCTCCTCCATCCAAGGCCTCCAATCGGGAAACTGAGTTATCAAAGGCTTGTGACCATCCCAAGAATCTGTCCAAAAATTTGCATGTTGACCATTATGAATGATCCAAAATAATTTTTTCTTTATCAAATCCTCACCGGTCTTAAGAACTGCTAAAATGGGAGAACCTTTGGTAGGAAGTTGATAGCGAACAAGGTCTTCGGGACTTTTGTTCTCAGCATATTTAGCACGAAGATTATTGGCCCAAAGAGCATTGGGGTTATGCAACATCCTCCAATATAATTTAGCAGCTAAAGCTTTGTTGTTATTAATTGAAGACCGTAATCCTAACCCCCCTTCACTCTTAGGAAGACATAAAGTATCCCATTTCACCAAGGCCCATTTTCTTTTCTCCTTAGTACCACTCCAAAGGAAACGATGACTGATTTGATCCAATTCTCGAAGAACGACCTTTGGGATATTCAAAACGGAAGAAACATAAATAGGAATAGCTTGAAGGACTGATTTTACCAAGGTGATTCTACCCCCATAAGAAAGCCACTTGTTGGTCCACTTTCCAATTTTCTTCTTGACTTTGTCCAACAACCAATTCCAATCTTTATTTTTCTGCCTTTGAATATTTATGGGAATACCTAAATAAGTGATTGGAAGAGAGGTCTTCTTATATCTTAGTTTATCCAAGACCATGGATTCATGTCTAGCAGAGCGGTGAAAGAAAATAACTTTAGATTTGTCTTCATTGATCAATTGCCCAATAGCCTTAGAAAAACAACTAATTATTTGCTTAATATTAGAAGCTTCCTTAATCGTAGCTTTACCTAAAAGAGTAGAGTCATCCACAAATTGAAGATGAGAGATAGGTCTAGCTCCATGAGCAATGGTAACTCCCTCAAGGGTTTTGTTTTCCCTCTTTTTGGTTATAGTCCTACCCAAGCATCAAGCAAGAATGATGAATAAATAAGGGGATAGCGGGTCACCTTGCCTAATACCTCTGGAAGCTGGGAAAGACTGAGAAGGCTTGCCATTGATAAGAACTAAGTAGGAAACTGAAGAGATACATCCCATAATCCAATCCATCCAATCCTTAGAGAAACCAAATTGCCTCAAAACTTTGATAAGGAAGTGCCAATCCACTCTGTCATAAGCTTTGGATAAGTCTAACCGAATGAACATGGAAGGAGAATTTTGCATATCCATGGAATGGATGGCTTCCTGAGCAAGAACTATCTCATCTACTATTTGACGTCCTTCCACATAACCCCCTTGCTCGGGGAAATAATCTTATGCAAAAGAGGCTTCAACCTTTACTGCCATGATTTTAGTAATGATTTTGAGAAGAACATTACATAAAGCAATAGGTCTAAAAGCTGAGATATGATCAACCTCTTGAGCTTTTGGAACAAGAGTAATATAAGTTTTATTGATAACCTTCAAAATTTCTTTGGCTTTCCTGGCTTCTTCCACCACCTCTAATAAATCAACATGAAGGATATCCCAGAACTCTTGGTAGAACTCAATAGGAAAACCATCGGGACCCGGGGTTTTCCCTTTTTGCATTTTAAAAACTACTTGTTGAAGCTCATTGATAGTAACAAGAGCGAGTCAAAATAGAGTTCTCCTCAGAAGTGATAAGAGAAGGGATTGATTGAAGAACATTATATTGTGAAGCTGAGTCAAGGGGAGTAGCAACAAAAATATTGGAAAAGTAATCAACAACAATAGAGTTCATGCCATCCCAAGTATAAACAACATCTCCAGAATCTGATTTTAAGGAAGAAATAAAGTTGTGAGATCTTCGAGCTAGAAGAGATTTGTGGAAGAAATTTGTGTTTCGATCTCCTTCTTTGAGCCATTGAATTCTAGATTTTTGCTTCCATAAGATTTCTTCTCTTTTTTCCCATTCCTCTAACCGAGTTGTGAGTTTAATTTCATCTGCACTTCTCTTCTCTGTGAGGCCATCTAAATGGATTTTCTTATTCAAATTTTCAAGATGAGCAATAACTTCATGTTTTTTTTATGAACATCCCCAAACTCTTTCCAGTTCCAAGTCTTGATTTTGGATTTAATGTATTGCAGTCTTTTGGCAAAACAGAACATCTTAGTCCCATGCCTAGGTTTACCTTCCTTCCACCATTGTTGCACATGAGGTCTGAAGGAAATGTCTCTAAGCCACATTAATTGAAAACGAAAAGGAGAGAAACTCACATTGGTTTTCCACATTTCCACCATGATCGGCCAATGATCCGAACCAACATTATTAAGAGTCTTCACTTTAGGAATGTGACCATGGATTAAGAAATTTTCAGAGAGCAAAAACCTATCCAATCTCTCCATTATACAAGCTAAGCCTTGCCTTCTGTTAGACCAAGTCATAAGGCCATTATCTGGTTGGATATCCACAAGATGGAGGTTTGCAATATATTCGCTCATGAGGTCAGTGCTTTTGTCCAAATTTCTATTTCCCCCCCTTTTCTCATCCAGAGAGAGGATGGTATTGAAATCTCCTCCGATCAAGATCCAAGCTTTAGGAAAATGAGAGATAATATGAGTAATATCCTTCCACTGTCTTCTTTTTTCCTCCAAAGAAGTCGGAGCATAAACAGTAATGCAAAGCATAATCTGGTTGGAATGTCTACTTTGAATAGCTATAGCCAACAAACCCCAACTGCCAACCATATGGTGAATAACTACCTCTTTTGGATCCCAAAGACAAGCAATGCCACCCAAAGTCCCTTGGGAACTGAGGGAAACCACTTTTCCAGCTGGCCAAATTTTACTTGGCAATTAAGTCCATATCCTCCATTGACATCTTTGTTTCTTGAAGGAAAACAAGATGTGGATGATTTACTTGAATCATTCTTCTAATTTCATTTTGTTTTGAAAGACTCCCTTTGAGTCCTCTAATATTCCAAGTGATGATCTTCATTAATACCAGGGCTAAAAAAGTTGGGAAGGGCATTAATCTTACCTTCCTCTACAAGCTTTTCACCTTCTTTTACCATATGATATTGATTGGTCTTGCGACCTACTTTTTGATTAGAATCCATCTTCAATTTTTTTCCCTATTTCTTGACTTATTCCAATTGAATCTGAGATGGCTTCTAACCTTGAAGAATGCTCGTAAACAACCAAAATTTTACTAGATGGTTCAACGGAGTCTATATTGGGACCTGCATTATTTGAAGTTTTGACATTTGAAATATTGTTTTTCTTGTGTAAATTTTCTCCTTTTTTTTTTGTTGAAAACCTTTGATTTGTTGGTTTGTCTCCGAGTTCTTCCCTTCATATTTAAATTGTGTTTCTAAGATTTCAGTTTCCATTATTTCCTCTTCCTCACTTGGGACATCATTTGTGGAAAGGATTTCAAACATATTAGCGAGATGACTTTGATTGATCCTTCATAACTGGTTTTTTCTTAGTGTTCTTCTTCTTAGGTATTTGGAAACCTGCTGAGTTTATATCTTCTTTCTTTTGATCGGGAATTTTATTTGGGCAAGCACTGGCCAAATGACCATATTCATGGCAAATTCTACAATGAAAAGGAATGTTCTCATAGTCCACTACTTGCTCCCAAGTGTCTTCCCCAAATTGTAATGTGATCTTTTTAGGTAGGGGTTTGTCAAAATCCATTAAAACACAAATTCGAGCATAAATAATATGTTCAAAATTTTGAGTACAATCAGCGAGTCATCATAAAAGTTCCTAAAGAGTTTCCAATTGAAGAAAAAATAGTAGGATTCCAAAATTCAATAGGGAGGCCAAAGAGTCTAACCCACACGGGAGCTATAGAAGGCATCTCTTCTTCGGATTTAAATTTAGTATGCCAGGGCTTCATGAAAAGCCCCGCCCTTCCAAAAAACCAAGGACCCCCTTGAAAAGTTTTCTCTCTATCTTCATTATTAGCAAATAAAACAAGAAAATAACCATTTGGATAAATAGAGATTTGTAACTCACCTTTAGTTTTCTAGCTTTTTGCAGCCCGGACTTTGAAAGTAGATAGACTCGGACGAAAGCCCACGAACCGACAAATTAGTCCTCTTTTTTCCAAATCTTCAATGCCATTCTGAATGTTACCCATATCAAGCTTAACAATAGGAGTTCCATCAACTCGCTTTAAGACATCCTAACTCCATTTTCCCGGGATCAATCTTAGGCATTCTTAGAGGTTTATGAGAAGCCCTAATATTGATATTAGCATTGGGCTGAGGCTGTCCACCACGAAGGGCATCCCTAAAATTCATTTTTGGGACCGAGTCTTCAAAATTCTTACCCTTGATAGGGGTTTTCAGAGTAGAATTATTTTGTGGGTGCACCTTAGCACCAGATTCACTTGAGATATGAGCCATTTTTTGATCAACTACTTGAAACTTGTTTCGTGATCTCTTTAATCCTTGCCCTAGACGTCGTGGAAAGGTATGGTTTTCACTTTTCTTTTGTGCAACAAATTGGAAGCCATTGTCACTCAAGTTCACAGTATGATCTGTTGAAAGACAAATTTCTAACCCATCTTGTATCCCCTACAACATTTCCTGCTAAAATATTGAGCATAAACCACAAAAATATTGGTCGCTAGGGCCCGAAGGCCCTAAAAACCAACCTCTGGAGCTGCTTGCACTCAACCCAGATGAAACCCTCGCATAGTCGCTTGCCAAATATGTCATTCACACATAGGGATGCGCTAGGATATGTGTTGCTCCAAATGATATGAAAATTGGTGGAGACGTTCTAGGGTTTTTCAGGCATCTACCCTCAAAATTTCAGCTCAATCCGAGTCCGGATGAGTGAGATATGGCCGAAACGAGTTTGGCAGTTGGGGTATGAAGAAAGAGATATGACACACTAATTGATTCGTTAAACTATTTAGGTGTATAGTTCTCCTTTTCAAAGGATATTAATATTAAAGAAAAGGAAAATCTTAATATATATTTTATGAGATGTTGTAAATGGTACACTTCAAACGTGCAGGGACTCGAAACCCTTGAAATACACATATTTTCATGTTGATAAAGATTTTGAGATATGCAATATCTTAAGTATATCATTATTTCTTATAATTATTATTTTTAAGTATATCATTATTTCTTATAATAATTTTTTTTCACTTGGTTATATGTGATTGAAATAGACCCACTTGTACTACATCATCACCATGTAGTGATATTATAACAACTTGGATATTATCTATGCAACCTTTAATCTAGGTCTCCTCTTCATGGTATTATAACAACTTGGATTATCTATGTAACCCTTAATCTAGGTCTCATCTTTGAATGTTGAAGAATCTAATTGATTGAGCTAATGACATTTTATTATTATTGTTTGTAATTATTATTAATATAAAAATAATTTTTATTAACAGAATTAATTATGTAAATACATTTCAATAATTTTTTAATATACATGAGAAATCAATAACTTCTTATTATTGTTTGTCTCCACTTTTGAATTTAACTTTAAAAGCTTTTATTATAACCCCATACATTCACAAAGGGAATTGATGTGAGGTCTACTATCGATCTTTTAGGAAATAAAATCATGGTTGCATGTTGGCAAACACAAGTGATTCTAATAGGTCTATTTTAGGAAGTGTTTTGTTGTTGTTTATGTTTTTTTTTTTGGAAAACATCCAAGAAAAGATGCCACTTTTGGGTAAGACCCAAGGAGACAAGGGTATCTCTTCCACCAAAATCACCTAGGGCTTGCACCTGGCCTACCACCTTCGACACACTCAAAGAGCATGCCTGCAACAAAAACAAGAACACACAAACACAAAAAAGTAAATCTTATGTCATAAAAGGTTATTAGATAAGCAAGTTAAATTTTGAACTTAAAAAATACATAAAAGAAAGTAAAAGGGTTGTATAAATGAAGACACATGGGTTGGTGTTTTTACTGCAAAAACTACATAAAAAGAACGCTTTCGATTAGGGAAGATAAAATATGTAATGTTAAAGCCTCGTGAACTAAAGAGGCAACTTTGTATCTAATATCATGGACAACACTCATGTTGAAAACGACATCTAAGCTATTACGCTTTACTAAACACTCAATTTTATGTTTAAGTGACATGAATTGAAAGATTTGCAATAATGTGATAAGTGCCTCTCAGTTGAGATTATAATATGGATAAATATAAAAATATAAATGTTTTTGTAAGATCAAATAATTTTTTATTTTATTATATTAATTTATTATTCTCGTTTTGTGGAAGGTGAAGGAGAAGAGAAAAGAGTTTGTATCCAACCCTTGTGGCCTTTCTAAAAGCAAGTTTTTTAGTGGTGTTGAAGTTAAATACTGAACATGAATAAGCTACATAAAATCTTTTTAGAATAATTGCAGCACATTTTATGAGAAAATCTTTGGAGCATATTGTCATTAAACGAATGAAGTTAAAGCAAGGTCTAATAAATACTTGATACATGTCTAATAAAAATCCTGAAGAATATATAGTTTTATATCGTCAAATTCCTTTTATAGCATACAGAGCAAAAAGAGATAAGTTAAAGAATTTTGAGACGCCTCTAATTATTTGAATGATCATTTTACATGTTTTAAGAAAAGACATAAAGGACATCAATGTCAAGGTCATGTTGAGCTAGTTTTCAGATTTAATTTTTTGTTTGCTTTATGGATTTGGAAAGTTTTTTATTTTGTTGACATTCCATTTTGAAATAAGTTTTATTTTTTTCTTTATATTGTGATTTAGCTACCAAATAAAAGTTAATTTTTACTAGCTTTTATAAAATATAGTGTTGTTAATACATAGATTAGCTCTTAATGTCATTATGATTATTTCAAATTGTTAAGAATAAATGGATTCCTAACTTATAATATAAAATTTTAATTGTATTTTTTTTATGAACACACACCCACCCCCTTACACACTCACACAAGCAACGATTTTAACCTTGAACCTCCCGAAGAAGAGCCAAAGGCCAAACCGTTGCGTTGTCCTTCATTGTCCCTACTGGGACTTTAATTGTATTTTTTTGAATTATTATTATTTTAATGCCAAAACATAAAAACCCAAATTATATTGTTTGTTTACTATATTTACTACCAAAAAGTTTGTAAAAAGCATAATAATCATTTAAAAAGATGTTTACTTGAAGATTGGTTTAAATGAGTTGATCTAACATTGTTTATTCTATGGGACCTCTTTTAGTACACTAAACATTTTTTGGGTTTCTTATAAAAATTGACAATAGTTAAGTTATGAAAGCTTCAAGCATTACAAATACGGTGTAATCAAATGTTATTCTTGTTCCATCTAACACTCTAAAAGTTTAAAAGAAGCCTTCACAATTAACATCTCATTTTGGTTCAAAAAAATATTCACATTGATTAAGAAGATTGATATGTGTGTGCACCATTTATAAGATAAAACATTTTCCTCTCCTCTCAACCTTATATCACCAATTCAAAGGAAGAAACAATATAATTTTGAACATGAAAAATGCACCATCTTAACAAAGATGAAAAGATATTATAATATTAAAAATGAGTCAATTTTGATACAATATGACCACTTGTAGGGTATTTTTGCAACAATGTGTCAAAATAAAGGTGCCATCATCTTCTCCATACTACAAACAAAGGCTGGTGAGTTTGTAGTGACCACTGATTTGAATTGAACCCTTCGATCACCTACACACATGCAAACAACAATACCATTAATAACACTTGTCAAAACATTAAGCAAACTAAGAAAGACAACAAAGTAAAAATGTGAATATGTATACTTGAATTTAGTGAATATGTGTTACTCCATCTCCTTCTCTCTTTGGTTCTCTCTATATATATATATGAAGAAAAAGTGGGGGGTGTGAAGGTATAGAATCCATGAAAGGGAAAGGGGGATAAAGATGTGGTGGTGTGAACAAAACCTGGCTACTTGTGAAGTCCATCAACATTTAATGGTTTAGGGAAGAGCGAGGAAGAGGTCCAATATATGCGATTTGGAAATCTAAATTCGAATTTAAATTTTTAAAATATTGCAACGAAGGATCAAGAGGGACTTAAAATTTAATGTGGCTATTTAATGAGTGTGGACTTGAGCTAAAAAAAAGAATTTTAAATTCAAAACTGGTAATGTGGTAGTGTGAACAAGACTGAATATTAAATATTAAATGTGTGTGGACTAGGGGCACTAGTGGGAGATATTTAATGAATGTGGACTTTGGGTTACCCATGTGAATTTTAAATTTCAATAAATTTGAATTTAAATCACGTGGAGGAGTGAAAAAAGGTCTATGCATTTAATGTGGGTGCTAGGTGAAAGATTAAGGAAAAATGTGAGTCGATTAAAAGATGAGCTTGCAAAAATGATTAATTTTGAGTATCTTCAATAACAATAACAATAATACCACTGGGGATGTGTATAAAAAATATTACTAAAAAAAAAACAATAATATACCAATTAAAAAAAAAGTTGCCAAAATTTCATAAATTATAAATTAGATCATGGAAGAGATGTATTTCAACATGCATGTAAATCATTTTTTAAGGCATGTATCCAAACTAGTCTCAAACTTTTTATATTTGGTTATACAAAATTAAAACAAGTTTTATTTTTATTACATCATCACCATATAGTGGTACTACAACAAATTGACTATTATTTATTTATTGTTTGGTAAGATTTGAACTTGGACCTCCTCCTTGAAAGTCAATAAATTTAACTTGAACGATGACAGTACAAATCTTGAGCAATCAATGATCCCCTCACGCTGGGTCAACAACAAGGTAGAATAGATTTGGTAGGAGCAGCCCCTGTGGTTTGAACCCTGCACTTGACAATTACTAAAAATAATGTGGTTGTAACCGACTCTCCTATGAATAATTAAAAATCAATAAATTTAACAGATTGAGTTATTGTTATTTGATAAAAAAATAGTTTCAAAATTACAAATAATAGTAAATTATTATTCTATAGTTTTACTCAATCTCAGTGAAATTACACATTTATAAATTAAATAATAATCTAAAATTTAAGATGAATTTTTTTTCTTATTTTAAGATTTGGTTAGTGTGAGAAACCCCTACGACCAAGCAGTCTCCTCACAACCATGACCCCTGACCCCTCGTAAAACCAAGAGTTATGCTTATCAATTACGAATTATGTTTATCAATAGAGAATTTAACACATAGCCACCACACACCCTCCCCCTCACACACTCATCCATGTTGGGGTTTGAACCTTGGACCTCCTAAAGAATAGCCAAAGCCCAAACTGTTCGTTGTCCCCATGGGAGGACTTATTACTATTTATATATTTTTTTGGTGTGGTGAGTGTGAGAAACCTCTATGACCAACACACAGGGTTGAGCAGTCTCCTCCCAACCATGATCCCTCGTAAAGCTGAGAGCTATTATTATTTATATTTTGACTATAAGGTCTTGGTGAAGTAGTAAGTGGAGGTGTTTGCCATGAAGAGGTCAAGGGTTAGAGTCTCCTTAACACTCAAGAATGCCTCACTTGGTATCAAGGCCTATGTGCATAAGTGATTTATAGACAAATATTATAGTAATTGTGATGTTTATTATTTTTATATGTTATATTGTTCGCCAATAATTTTATATAATTAAATTAATTTAATTTAATCCTTTTAAAATATATATTAAAACTACATTAAATATCTATAAACCACATTTTTTTTTGGAAAACACTCTTTTTTGAGTAAGACCCAAGGAGACAAGGGTATCTATTCCGCTAAAAGATGTCCAAAGTTGGCACCTGGCCTATCCCCTTTGACACAGTCAAAAAGCATGCCTAAAACAACAAAAACACAAATAACAAACCACAAAACACAAAACACAAAACACAAAACACACAAAAAAAAACGAAACAAAAACAAGACACAACAAAAACAACACGAAAATACAAAAACACAAAAAAACAACAAAAACAACACAAAATTACACACCCAAAAAATTAAGGAAAGAAAAAATATATTATATCTATGGCCAAACCAAACCAACAAGCCTAATAGCCAAATTCAACAAAAGAAACCCAACCACATTTATTATCATTAAATTATATATATTTATATACGTCGAGAGTTATCAATCTCGAGGTGCCTATAAATAGTTTAAATATTTTAAATCCATCGTAACCCTTAATGTCGGCGGATAATTTTCTTAATGTCGGATTTTTTAATAAAATATTAATATTGTTTACGACGTGGCTGACCTTCCTGGCTGCCATTGTAGGACACCTATCGACGTAATAAAACTTATTATTATTATTAGTTTAATACATAAGGGAGTTGGTTACACCCACACTATTTTTAGTAATTGACAAGCGCAGGGTTCAAACCACATGGGATGCTCCCAACAAACCTATTGGTCTTGTTGTTGTTGACTCGACGTGAGAGTGAGACCACCAGTCATTCATATCGTCGTCATTGGTCTGGCGCGCACTCAGAGGATTCAAATCAGACTATTACCTTTGCTAAATGGCAACTCCAAGGTTTGAACCTAGATCTCTTCTTGGTAAGTGTCCGGCCAAATAAGCACTTACCAATCCACGTAACCCTTAGGGGCCAAAATCTTAGGGTAGATAGAAAACCTCGAGAGCACCTCTTAGGTGGTCGACAGTGTCGTCCCATCCAAGTATACTACTATATAAATGGAAGCCACAAGAGGTTTTTTTTGTCCTCTTCGCATTGTAGAGGTTCGAACCGTGAACCTCCCGTTCAATGGGCCAGACTCGCCTTCTCCACTTGCTCTACAAAGACGAACATCAATAAAACTTATTATTAAAACTTTTATATGTATTTATTGTAATCATACATTCACCAATAATAAAATGGAGTATTAATTTTTTATAAAATCCATAATTAATAGTCTACTAATTTTTCTTTTATTTATTTATCTACTAAACATTTGATTTGCTATAAACTTAAATAATCTTAAGTTATACCAAGCAATCATAAATATGATTTTTTTTGTTCACATATTTTTTTATATATGTTTTTATAAGTTATATGTGGCTCTTAAGACCATTTCCATCAAAATATAAAACATTATAGTTACCCTTTGGTCAATTAAACTATATCCAATTTATTTTTAATTAAAAATATTCATTTTATTCACACTATTTTTTATTAACTCTTTAATATCATTTTCATTAAGAGAGAGAAATTCTCTTTAGCTAATTACCTTATAAAATTTAAATTTCATAAGACCATAACTAACATTGTAATTGGTTAAATTATATACTAACTTAGTTCCTTCTTTACAAATACACTAAGATTTTCACGATACAACCTTCACATAATTTTATAAATTTTAATTAATATAAAAATTTAATAAATACTTAATATAAAAATTTCATAAAGGCGTGTGTCCAATTATAATAGATAAGTTGCAAGACTATATCCACCTTGGATTTTTTTTTTTAAAGCAGGGTTTTAAAAAGATTCCCCTTTCCCTTTTACATCAATTTAGTTACATCAAGCTATATAGTCTATTTGGGGTCATTGGGATTTGAATCTTGGTGTGAGCTACGTCACCCATTTATCTCAACCATTGAGTGAAAATGTTGCCTTTTCACTTTTCATCGCAGAATAACTTAAGTTATATCATGATTTAAACTTTATTTTTTAATTAATGGTAAAAAACAAGGTTTGAAGGGTTCAAAAACCATTTACATTAGAGAAGGCAGAGAAAGAGAAAGTCAATTAAGCACATGTCAACTTCTAAGGTCAAAAGAACAAAAAATAAATCCAACAACCACCCAAGAGAACAAAAGAGAAAGATAACGCCATGATACAACATAGACCAACCCACCACCCAACAGGGCATAAAGGAGAATTTTTGGTTCAACTTTTTTTTAGAGGCACCAAAGATCTTGTTCCAGTTTTGTATAATACTTGAAGGACATCAAATACATCAAGATGCAAATAACAAAACCTCAATCCCAGAGAGCAAGGGTGAGGGCAATACACTAAGCATATTTTTTAAAAATGAAAACCACCAAGAAGCAAAAGGATCAGCCCCCCAAAAAATACCCCTTGGAGAGAGGATCACTACAACACAAAGAAGACCTCATCCAAGCACAAAGACAATAAAAATGCCTACTAAATAGTTAGGCCAATGCTTCCAAAGCAACAATTATCATTAACCGTGGAAGAAAATTATCTTCCCAAACTTTGAATTGGCTACTATCCACCCCCAATTGGCCATAATTATTTTTTATTTTTAAAATATATTAAAAGTATATAAAAACACAAATTTAATAAATGTTTACCAATTTTTTAACATATCATCAATGATACTAAACCACCAAACTAGTTTTGTTGATAAAACTAATTATTAAATTTATGTCATGTTCACAACTTAAACTAAAAAATTATTATTATTATTATTATACATAGAGGAATTAGTTATATCCACAATCCTTTTCTACTACCAAGTAGGGTTCAAATCTTGGGATGCCTCCTACAACCCGTATTCCACCCCGTTGTTGTTGACCCGACGTATGGGGATCATTGATCGCTCGAGATTGGTACCACTATTGTCGGGTTCTCACGCACTTAATGGAATCAAGTCAAACTACTACCTTTGCAAATAGGCATGCCCCCAAGATTTGAACCTAGGTCTCTTCTAAAAATAATTTTTTATTTTAAGTTTTATTATAATTGATACTATGTTTTAAAGATTTTAGCTTCTAAACTCCATGTCTTGGGCATTGATATATGTATTTAAGATCTCAAAATTTTCTATTATAACAAACATAACTACCATGTAACCTTATTGATAAATAATTATTATCCATACCTTTAGGGCCTTATTGACATCCTCCTCCCTAGATTACCTCATCCTTTTCTTCACTTCCATATGTTTCCTCTATGCCACATGCACTCCTTTCAACTCTTGCTTGTCGATTCATTTGGATCCCTCATCCTCCTCCTTAGATTACCTCATCATTTTCTTTGCTCCCATGCATATGTTTTCTCTATGCCACATGCACTCCTTTCAACTCATGCTTGCCGATTCATTTGGATCCCTCATCCTCCTCCCTAGATTACCTCATCCTTTTCTTCGCTCCCATGCATATATTTTCTCTATCCCACATGCACTCCTTTCAACTCTTGCTTGCCAATTCATTTGGATCCCTCAAGTGTTGCATACCTTTTATCTTGACATTAGCAAGTTTTATCATTCTTGTATCTCATTAACAATGGTCATTGCTTAATTATGCTTTGTCAAATGTTTTATTCACTCCTTTTTTTCAATGAGTTACATAGGTTTTTATGAGGGGTTCTAGTCTCTTCATACTAAATGAGGTTTGAACCTTGGACCTCTTAAAGAGAGACCAAAGCCCTCGCCACTGCAGTAAGCTTGCAACTTCAATGTTTTATTTATTTTAGTGGCATAACTTTGACATATCTGTCCATATCATCTCCTTTAGCATGCTGATCAATTTTATCAATAAACATCTTAAAAATCATTCTAAAAAAGTTCTATGATAATATTAAGGTATTATCATTAATTTAATTTAATAATATATATTCTTAGATAGTTTAGAACTAATTACTACTCAGATTTAGTTTTGGGGCTTAGATACGAAAAATTTAATATATTAAAAAAAAATAGTTAAAATATTTTAGCAAGCAAAATCTAAAAGCATTGACTTGGAAAAAAAAAACCTAGGTTATAAAAGTGTCCTTAGATGTTAAAGAAGGATTTCTCATTTCATATGTCATAAACTAATTAAATTGAAAATAATAAAATTCTTGAGCACTTAATTACTCATATTAAACGACAATAGTAGTAAACTTATATTATATTTAAATATAAACAATGCTACGGGCATCACTAATACAAGTTTACATGTTATAAGTAAGATTGTAAAATTTTCAATCCTTTGTGAAAATATTATAAAACTACTTAATCATATAGAAAGAATGGTCTTAAAATAAGAGATAGTTGTTGAAAGCTTCCATGACTTTGTCCTTTTAATTTTTTTTAAATTTTTTTATATTATTAATGACTTTCTCCTTTTAATTTTTTTATATTATTAAGTTGTGAAACTAATTTGATTTTAAATGTGCTTTTAATGTTATCAAATTTTACCATTAAAAAAATCATCATAATAAAATTTTGTCTGTAATATTGTAAAATATTAATTTGACAAACAAGAAGGCTTAAGAAATTTTTATATATACATGATCATTATGTGAATCAATGTTTAGTATCTTTTTTTCCCTAGAGAAAAAGGGGTTGTACTTGGATCCCCACCTTTGATAAATCACAACTCTCCTCTTTAGAGCTTGAGAGTGTACAAGTAGATTCAATTCTCATCTCAAATGAGTTGTTATAGGCTTATAGCTAGATATCTACATCATTTTTTCATAAAATGTTTGAATTCTTGATTTTAATTGTCTAGATCTTCTTCAATTTTTTGTATGAATACAAATATTCTAAAATTTAGCATCCTTCTTTTTGACATTTTTCTACAACATCCTTCACAATACCAAAACTCCACCTCTCATGTCTATGTGTTGCATCTTAATAGAGTAATATTTCCAAAACTTTACGCCATCATAGTCCAATTTACCTGATTTGGATTGCTAGTTTTCTTCCTGAAGCATAAGTGCAACCATAAGAATTGTAATAAATAGTTTGAAAACACTTTTTTTGGGGAGAACAAGGGGTTGTACTTAGGTCCCCCACCCTTGAAAAATCACAAATTTCTCCTTTAGAGCTTGAGAGTTTACAAATAGATTCAATTCTCATCTCAATTGAGTTGCTATAGCTAGATACCTACATTATTTTTCATAAAAAGTTTGAATTCTTGATTTTCATTTTCTCATTCTTCTTCAATTTTTTGTATGAATACAAATATTCTAAAATTTGGTATCCTTCTTCTTGATATTTTTTTGTAGTAGCCTTTACAATGCCAAAAATCTACCCTTACTGTCTATGCATTGCATCTTAGTAGAGTAATATTTACCAAACTATGTGCTATCATAGTTCGCTTTACCATATATGGATTGCTAGTTTCGTTCTTGAAGCATAAGTGCAACCACAAGAATTGTACTAAATAGTTTATATGGAAACACACTAATGTTATGAAATGAAGCAAATACTACCAATGAAAAATATTAAAGTAAATCTTAATCATTATTGATTTAGGCAGTTAATATTTTCTTGTCAACTTCAACTAAACTTACTACTTTCTCTAACCATGAAAAAGAGAATTTAACTTCATTACCCTCGATTAAAACCCCTTTATTGGCTAGCCTATCTACACATTTGTTTCCTTCCCTTAATATATGTGTAAACCTCATTCCTTAATACTCTGTAACAAGGTCTTGTATCTCCATAATAATCTCTCAAATATTCTATGAAGCCTTTGCTTTCCGTAAAATTGCATCTATTACTATCAGTGAATCACCTTCTATCCATACTCTATTACATTTCATTTGTTTACATATTTTTAACCCTTTTGAAACCACCTAAGCTTCAACTTTATTATTTGTCTTAAATCCACTATTGAAAGTGTAATGAGACAAAATCTCTCCCTTATTATATCTATTTTTTCTTGCTCCTCCTACTGGTCTTGGATTTCCTTTAGATTCTCCATCAAAATTCAATTTGACTAACTGGTCTTGGATTTCCTTTAGATTCTCCATCAAAATTCAATTTGACTAACTCCACTTTTGATGGTTTGCACTTTATATTCTTTACTTTCTTTTTGTTTATGTTTCCATTTTATATTCTTTACTTTCTTTTTGTTTCTCCCATACCCAACATTATAATTCCATTTGATGATTTGACTCCATCTATCAAGGCTCTCTACTTCAAGATTAGGGATTGGGTGAGTTGATAGGGTTGGTTTAGCCTCATCTATAGCTAAACAAATATTCCTTTGCATTACCTCTAAATTGTTTTTCTTTCCTTTAAACATTCTTCTATTCCTTTTCAACCATACATTCCAAAGTATAGTATTTTTTGATATATTACAAATAATTTGTAAAGCCTCACTTTTATAAGTGTTCTACCATTGCTTTAACCAATTTTCAATTCGTCCATTCATCACCATGAATTTTCTAAACATATTAAGAATCCATTGCCATAGTTTCCAGAATTTTGAGCAATATCCCAAGAGATGGTCTATACTCTCCTCCTCCTTTTTACATAGAACACATTGTGAGGGGCCATGAAAAGCCCTTTTCATAAGGTTATCCCAAGATAAATTTATTCTAGGACATACTAGCCAAATAAAATTTTAACTTTAGGAATGCTTGGGCTCTCCCAAATATCTCTCCATATTCTTGTCGTATTCTTATTTTGTTGGTGTTTTACATTATATTTGCTTCTTGTTATGTATTCTCTCGAGCTATTTAACTCTCAAATTAGATTATCCTTGTCTCCCCTCAAAATGATAATTATTGTTATCTTTTTTCTCAACTACCTCCTAACATCAATGTCTTGTATACTTGCAAAAAATATTCTTTCTATTTGTATCTTCCTTCCTGATCCTTGTACATAATGTTTGACATCCTATGACCATATTTATCTTGAATTAGTCCCATCCATGATTTCAAAATTGGATCTCGATTAAGTGTTTTTTATCACACAAAGTATCCATCCAAATAGAATTTTGTATCTAGTTCCCACCACCCGTCTTAGACCTTTAATCACTAAAACAATTGATTTTTTAAACCACTCCATAATGTTGAACCATTTGGTAGTGAGAATACAGTACATAGGGATTGTGATTGTAAAATAAGAAAAAAATTCGCTTTAGAGGAGGGACGTTTTTCGTAGGACTGCCCAAACTGTCGAACTTGTTTCAGCCATATATCACTCATCCAAACTCGGATTGAGCTAAAATTTTGAGGGTAGATGCTTGAAAAACCCTAAAATGTCTCCACCAATTTTCATATCATTTGGAGCAACACATATCCTAGCACATCCCTATGTGTGCACGAGAGTTTTGGCAAGCGGCTATGCGAGGGTTTCATCTGGGTTGAGTGCAAGCAGCTCTAGAGGTTGATTTTTAGGGCCTTCGGGCCCTAGCGACAAATATTTTTGTAGTTTATGCTCAATATTTTAGAAGAAAATGTTGCAGGGGATCCAATATGAGTTAGAAATTTGTCTTTCAACAAATCATACTGTGAACTTAAGTGAAAACGGCTTCCAATTTGCTACACAAAAGAAAAGTGAAAACCATACCTTTCCACGATGACTAGGGCAAGGATTAAAGAGATCACGAAACAAGTTTCAAGCAGTTGATCAAAAAATGGCTCATATCTCAAGTAAATCTGGTGCTAAGGTGCACCCACAAAATAAGTCTACTATGAAAACCACTATCAAGGGTAAGAATTTTGAAGACTTAGTCCCAAAAATAAATTTTAGGGATGCCCTCCATGGTGGACAGCCTCATCCCAATGCTAATATCAATCTTAGGGCTTCCCATAAACCTCTAAGAATGCCTAAGATTGATCCTAGGAAAATGGAGTCAAGATGTATTAAAGCAGTTGATGGAACTCCTATTGTTAAGCTTGATATAGGTAACATTCATACTAGCATTGAAGATTTGAAAAAAATAGAACTAATTTGTCGGTTCATGGGTTTTTGTCCGAGCCTATCTGCTTTCAAAGTCTGGGCTGCAAAAAGCTAGAAAACTAAAGGTGAGTTACAAATCTCTATTTATCCAAATAGTTATTTTCTTGTTTTATTTGCTAATAATGAAGATAGAGAGACAAATTTTCAAGGGGGTCCTTGGTTTTTTAGAAGGGCAGGGCTTTTCATGAAGTCCTGACATAATAAATTTAAAGCCGAAGAAGAGATGCCTTCTATAGCTCCCGTGTGGGTTAGACTCTTATTGAATTTTGGAATCCTACTATTTTTTCTTCAATTGGAAACTCTTTAGGAACTTTTATGATGAATGCTGATTGTACTCAAAATTTTAAACATATTTTTTATGCTTGGATTTGTGTTTTAATGTATTTTGACAAACCCCTACCTACAAATATCACATTACAATTTTGGGAAGACACTTGGGAGCAAGTATTGGACTATGTGAACATTCCTTTTTATTGTAGAATTTGCCATGAATATGGTCATTTGGCCAGTGCTTGCCCAAATAAAATTCTTGATCAAAAGAAAGAAGATATAAACTCAGCAGGTTTCCAAATGCCTAAGAAGAAGAACGCTCAGAAAAAACCAGTTATGAAGGATCAATCAAAGTCATCTGCTAATATGTTTGAAATCCTTTCCACAAATGATGTCCCAAGTGAGGAAGATAAAATAATGGAAATAGAAATCTTAGAAACACAATTTAAATATGAAGGGAAGAACTCAAAGACAAACCAACAAATCAAAGGTTTTTAACAAAAAAAAGGGAGAAAATTTACACAAGAAAAATAATCTTTTAAATGTCAAAACTTCAAATAATATAGGTCCCAATATAGACTTCGTTGAACCCTCTAGTAAAATTTTGGCTGTGTACGAGCATTCTTCAAGGTTAGAAGCCATCTCAGATTCAATTGGAATAAGTCAAGAAACAGGGAAAAAAAATGAATATGGATTCTAATCAAAAAGTAGGTCACAAGACCAATCAATATCATATGGTAAAAGAAAGTGAAAAGCTTGTAGAGGAAGGTAAGATTAATGCCCTTCCCAAATTTTTTAGCCCTGATATTAATGAAGATCATCACTTGAAATATTAGAGGACTCAAATGAAGTCTTTCAAAACAAAATGAAATTAGAAGAATGATTCAGATAAATCATCCACATCTTGTTTTCCTTCAAGAAACAAAGATGTCAATGGAGGATATGGACTCAATTGCTAGTAAAATTTTTCTAGATGGAAAAGTGGTTTCCCTCAGTTCCCAAGGGACTTCTGGTGGCATTGCTTGTCTTTCGGACCCAAAAGAGGTAGTTATTCACCATATGGTTGGCAATTGGGATCTGTTGGCTATAGCTATTCAAAGTAGATATTCCAACCAAATTATGCTCTGCATTACTGCTTATGCTTCGATTGCTTTGGAGGAAAAAAGAAGACAGTGAAAGGATATAACTGATATTATCTCTCATTTTCTCGAAGCTTGGATCTTGATCAGAGGAGATTTCAATACCATCCTCTCTCTGGATGAGAAAAGGGGGGGAAATAGAAATTTGGACAAAAGCACTGACCTCATGAGAAAATATATTGCAAACCTCCTTATTGTAGACATCCAACCAGATAATGGCCTTATGACTTGGTATAACAGAAGGCAAGGCTTAGCTTGTATAATGGAGAGATTGGATAGGTTTTTGCTCTCTAAAAATTTCTTAATCCATGGTCACATTCCTAAAGTGAAGACTCTTAATAATGCTGGTTCGGATCATTGTCCAGTCATGGTGGAAATGTGGAAAACCAATGTGAGTTTCCCTCCTTTTTTTTTCAATTAACGTGTCTTAAAGACATTTCCTTTAGACCTCATGTGCAACAATGGTGGAAGGAAGGTAAACCTAGGCATGAGACTAAGATGTTCTGTTTTGCCAAAATACTACAATACATTAAATCCAAAATCAAGACTTGGAACTAGAAAGAGTTTGGGGATGTTCATAAAAAAAACATGAAGTTATTGCTCATCTTAAAAATTTGAATAAGAAAATCCGTTTAGATGGCCTGACAGAGAAGAGAAGTGCAGATGAAATTAAACTCACAACTCAATTAGAGGAATGGGAAAAAAGAGAAGAAATCTTATGGAAGCAAAAATCTAGAATTAAATGGCTCAAAGAAGGAGATCGAAACACAAATTTCTTCCACAAATCTCTTCTAGCTCAAAGATCTCACAACTTTATTTCTTCCCTGAAATCAGATTTTGGAGATGTTTTTTATACTTGGGATGGCATGAACTCTATTGTTGTTGATTACTTTTCCAATCTTTTTGCTGCTACTCCTCTTGACTCAGCTTCTCAACAAAATTTTCTTTAAGAAATCCCTTCTCTTATCACTTCTGAGGAGAACTCTATTTTGATTGCTCCTATTACTATCAATGAGCTTCAATAGGTAGTTTTTAAAATGCAAAAATGGAAAACCCCAGGTCCTGATGGTTTTCCCATTGAGTTCTACCAAGAGTTTTGGGATATCCTTCATATTGATTTATTAGATGTGGTGGAAGAAGCCAGGAAAGCCAAAGAAATATTGAAGGTTATCAATAAAACTTATATTACTCTTGTTCCAAAAGCTCAAGAGGTTGATCATATCTCAGCTTTTAGACCTATTGCTTTATGTAATTTTCTTCTCAAAATCATTACTAAAATCATGGCAGAAATGTTAAAGCCTCTTTTGCATAAGATTATTTCCCCATAGCAAGGGAGTTATGTGGAAGGGCATCAAATAGTAGATGAGATAGTTCTTGCTCAGGAAGCCATCCATTCCATGGATATGCAAAAATCTCCTTCCATTTTCATTCTATTAGACTTATCCAAAGCTTATGACAGAGTGGATTGGCACTTCCTTATCAAAGTTTTGAGGCAATTTGGTTTCTCTAAGGATTTGATGGATTGGATTATGGTATGTATCTCTTTAGTTTCCTACTTAGTTCTTATCAATGACAAATCTTCTCAGTCGTTCCCAACTTCCAGAGGTATTAGGCAAGGTGACCCACTATCCCGTTATTTATTCATCATTCTTGTTGAATGCTTGGGTAGGACTATAACCAAAAAGTGGGAAAACAAAACCCTTGAGGGAGTTACCAATGCTCATGGAGCTAGACCTATCTTTCATCTTCAATTTGTGGATGACTCTACTCTTTTAGGTAAAGCTATAGTTAAGGAAGCTTCTAATATTAAGCAAATCATTAGCTGTTTTTCTAAGGCTATCGGGCAGTTGATCAATGAAGACAAATCTAAAATTATTTTCTTTCACTGCTCTGCTAGACAGGAATCCATGGTCTTGGATAAATTAAGATATAAGAAGACCTCCCTTCCAATCACTTATTTAGGTATTCCCATAAATATTCAAAGGCAAAAAAATAAATATTGGAATTGGTTGTTGGACAAAGTCAAGAAGAAAATTGGAAAGTGGACCAACAAGTGGCTTTCTTCTGGGTGTAGAATCACCTTGGTAAAATCAATTCTTCAAGCTATTCCTATTTATGTATCTTTCGTGTTGAATATCCCAATGGCTGTTCTTCAAGAACTAGATCAAATCAATCAACATTTCCTTTGGAGTGGTACTAAGGAGAAAAGAAAATGGGCCTTGGTGAAATGGGACACTTTATGTCTTCCTAAGAATGAAGGGGGGTTAGGATTTCAGTATTCTATTAATAATAACAAAGCTTTAGCTGCTAAATTATATTTGAGGATGTTGCATAACCCCAATGCTCTTTGGGCCAATAATCTTCGTGCTAAATATACTGAGAACAAAAGTCCTGAAGACCTTGTTCACTATCAACTTCCTACCAAAGGTTCTCCCATTTTAGCAGTTCTTAATACTGGTGAGGATTTGATAAAGAAAAATTAATTTTGGATCATTCATAATGGTCAACAGACAAATTTTTGGACAAATTCTTGGGATGGTCACAATCCTTTGATAACTCAGTTTCTCGATTGGAGGCCTTGGATGGAGGAGCTTCACCGAGCTAACTGGATAAAGGTGGATAATTACTGTCGGTACCATACTGGTAATTCAAAGGTTGGTAGATATTGGATCCCCATTGAGGACTGGCCTATTCAAATCCCTTAAAGGAAAAGACAAGATATCCAAGACATCCTTCATATGAGATCTCTCTCTTGGTCCCATGAAAAAGATTGTTTTGGATGGAACAACACTACTAAGGGTGAGTATTTAGTTGCTCAAGGTTATTTGACCTTATGCCATAATAATCCCAACTATTCTTCTGACATATTTTCTCTAGCCTAAGGTGAGGTTCTTTAATTGGATTTTATTGTATCGTATGGTGCTTACTGGTGAGCATCTTATGAAGCATGCTTTTCATGGCCCTTTTAGATGTTAAATGTGTGAAGAGAATGTAGAAACTCTCAACCATATTTTTATTGAGTGTACTTTAGCCTCTGAGCTATGGAGGAGAATGGCCACTTTACTTGGCTTACAGGTGGTCCAATTTTTTTACTTTTGAACAGCTTTGGAAGGAGTGGCCTAATCAAGAGGGTGTTGACCATTTTATTAGGTAATTAGTTTGGATGGGTTCTACCATTTTTCTTTGGAATATTTGGAATGAAAGGAACAACCAAATTTTTAATCAAGATAGGAAGGATATTCACTATATTTGGCAAAAGACCATAGCCAACTTAGTTGAATCAGTACATCAACTCCTTAATCACCCCCAAAACTCCCACCAAAGATGGGATCAAGTGATGCAAATATTGAAGATTAAATATTCTAAGGGCAACCAAATTAAAGGGAATGTGAGTATTAGTAAGATGGATAGGACAAGAAATTGGCAACCTCCTCCTAAGGATTTTGGAAAAGTCAATACTGATGGAGCCTCTAGAGGGAACCCTAGAAAAGCCAGTGTGGGAGGAATTGGTAGACTTTCAGATGGCTCCTTGGTTTTTACTTTTGTTGAGAATTTGGGTATTCTTTCCAATAACCTTGCTAAGGGGTATGGTATCCTCGGAGGCCTTCAGGAGGCTACTAAGGTTGGATGGGAAAAGGTGTTAATTGAGTCTGACTCTCAACTTATGATTAATATTTTGAAAACTCCTACGAATCATAAGGTTGATTGGAGAATAAAAAGAATTATTGAGAAGATTCAATTAATCCAGATGGGATTTTTGAAAGTTTATTACAATCATGTGGTTAGATATCAAAACAAGAGTGTTGATGGTTTAGCTAATTGGGCTTTGGACAAAGGTGATCTTACTTGTTATGGCCACCCTCTTAGATGGTGGGCTTCGCAAATTAGGGAAGCTCTTCTTTCTATCACTTCTTTGGATGGCTCCAGTTCTGAAGGTACCTAGTTTCTTCTTGTTTTTTTTTGCTTCTCTATGGTTCATTCAAGTTTTTTTAATTCCCTAGATCAATATATTCTTTCTTTTGTTTCCTCTGTTGATTCTTGCCTTAATAGTCTTCTGGTCTAGATAGGTCATTGTTATGTTCAATTTTTTTTCTTTTTTCTTTTTTGTTTTTTTGTTTAGTTTTTTAAGGTGTGTGTTCTTTTGTTTTGTTTTGTTTTTGTGTTCTTTGTGTTGTTTTTTGTTGTTCTTGTGTTTTTGTTGTTTTGTATTTTTTTATGTTTTTTGTTATTGTTCTTGTGTTTTTGTCGTTTTTATTCTTGTGTTTCTCTTTGTTTGTGTTAATTCGTGTTTTTTTGTGTGTGTTTTCTATGTTTTTTGTTTTTGTTTATTGTCTTTTGTTGGTTGTTTTTTATTTTTATTTTTTTAATATTTTAGGTTTTGGTTGTGTTTATTTTTCATTTTTTTTTGGGTTATGTCTTTGTAGTGTTCTGTTGTTTTTGTCTTGTTTGTGTTTTGTTATGTGGTTCTTGTGTTTTTCTATGTGGTTCATGTTGTGGTTTCTTTTATATTATTGTGTGTGTTTGGTTGTGCTTTTGTTTTTGACACACTCAAGGAGCATGTTTTTTATTTTATTTTATTATTTTTGTTGTTATTTACTTATTTTTAATTTGGTTTTGTGTGTTTTTTTGCTCCTTGAGTATGTCAAAGGTGGTAGGTCAGGTCCGAGTCCTAGGCATTTTTTGTGGAATGGATACCCTTGCCTCCTTGGGTCTTACTCGAAAGTGGCATCCCTTTTGGGATGTTTTCCACAAAAAAAAAGAGAATACAATCCATATTAATCTTGGATCATTGGGATCAATGTACTTAGAAGAATTCTTGCCCATTGACTTTGAATCTCTTTGTACAATCTCCAAATTACTTTTCACCTAAGAGCTAAGTTTGCATTTGTAAGAACTCTTAAACTATGACCTCTACTAGTTTTATCATCACACACCTTGCTCCATTTCACCAAAGGAAATTTCATTTTATCATGTAATCCTAACCACAAAAATGGTCGTATAATATAGATTAAACTTTTTTCTATTGATTTTGGTAAAGTAGACAAGGACATATAATATGTTGGAATGGCCTATACAACTAATTTAATTATTTGCATTCTTATTGTTAATGATAACCATATTCCTTTCCATATTGAAAGTTTATTATGAACTTTACTTATAACTAGATTCCACAATTTTTATCCTCTTTCTCCCCTCAAATAAGGGCATCCCTATATAAGTTGGAAAATTTACCTCCTCCATATGAAGTAGCCTACATATCCCTACTTTGATTCTAACTAGAGTGTTTAGGAAGTAAATTTTGGACTTTGTCCTATTAACTTTCTACCTTGACACTACTTCATATTCCTTTATTCAAAGCTTTGGCCTCGTTTATCCCTACCCTCCTAAAAAGAGTTGTATCATCTACAAATTGTTGATGGGTGATGTTGTTGATGCTATCATTAGCCTTAAGTCCACTTATTAGCTCATCATTGTGTGTCTTCTTCAAGTTCCTACCCAATACCTCTACCATAATAATGAACATATATGGTGATAGATGATATCCTTGTCTAAGACCTCTCTTGGATTTAAAATATTTTGTTACTAACCCATTGACCAACACTGAATATAATAGTGTAGAGACATAAGCTTTAATCCATCTAACCCATCTCTTCCCAAATCTAAACTTTTATAATATTACAAAAAGAAAATCCCATTTAACCCTATCATAGGCCTTACTCATATCAAGTTTTAAGATCATTGCTCTCTCTTTTCTTGAAACTGTTGAATGCATAAATTCATGAGCTACTATGATCCCATCCATAATCTATCTCCCTCTCACAAATCCTCCTTGCTCTTATGAAAAAAAATTATCCATCATTAAGAACTTCAAACTCCTTAGATCCTAGAATATTATGGTAAAAAACCTTACCTCCTTTTTTATTTTGCTTTGGTATTCAATCCAAATCCCTTCTATTGATTTAATTCTACTAATTCTAGATTATAATCTCCTTACTATTGCTATCCTATAAAAAAATTTGTGTTTTTATCTCCTTCTTTTAACCAAGTCTGTCTCGATTTTAATCTCCAAAATTTCTCTTCGTTACTTAGAATATTATTAAGCAACTCCCTTTCCTTCAAGGTTGGATTATTGTGCTCATATTTTTAAAATTTTGAAAGTTTTTCCTTTAGTTATTTCTTCTCAAAAGTGTTTTCGAAAATGTTATTGTTCCATTCTTTTAATCTAGATGTCATTGATTTAATTTGTTTTGGAAGTGTATACAACCCACCGTTTTTTGAATAATTATATGTTTGCACTACATATCTCAAATTGAGGATGGTCTTCCCACATATATTCATATTTAAAATATAACCTTTTTTTTAATTCACTTACCACCATTTCAGCTCTTATTGTCCAGTGATCTAAACCAATCCTTGTTGAGGTATTAATTTTAACACAAGTGTCTTCATCTAGACAATGATATCAAAGTATGTGTTTGTCCAATTTTTCTAATATCAAGTTATGGCCTATCCTATTATTGGTCCATGTAAAGTTGTCCACTTCAAACTCAACCTTCTATAGATTATTGTTATGAATGAAATTTGAGAGATCTCTTGTACTTTGGGTTATTTTTCTAATTCCACTAATTTTTCATCCATATTGGTTATGGCATTAAAATCTCCTATGATCATGAATTGGGTTTCCTGGTCTTTATTTCTCACTAAGTCTTCAATCCCACTCCATACTTATAATCAAACTAACTTAGTTGTAGTTCCATAAACATTGATAAGGATGAAATGAATACCTACAAAGTAGCATGTGACTAATAAGGCTATTCAATGCCTAGTTTTATGAATGGTTTCATAGGAGGTTCTAAAAGGTTCCAACATGTTATAATTCCCCCTATCACTTCATAACAATCCACAACATCCCATTCACATCTTGCCTATATTTCTTTCATAGTTTTGGAAACTTCTTTCTTTATCATTTTAGATTATTGGATACAAAGAATATCAAGCTTATTACTTAAAGAGAGGTCCTTGATACACCTTTTATTTGAGGGGGCATTGGAATCCCTTATATTTCATGAGATGGTAATCATATCTCATTAGGGGCTACTATCCCTACCTGCAAATTACCAATATCATTTGGTTGTTTGGTAAATAGAAGCTCAACCAACTTAGATTATGTTCATTTCTCTATTTTTGCTCTTGCTTCCTTGGCTTTCACTTGATAATTTGAGGTCTTTCTCTTTTTGCCTTGCCTATATTAAGAGTAGGTCTTATTGTTCTATTCCTCAATATTCTTTCACAACTTTCCTTTTCATTATATTTATCCTCTTCTGGCTATGCTATGAAAGCTTTTAACTTGTGTTACTCATTTTTTGGTATTTCCTTGTTAATTATAGAGGTATTATAATCTAACACTATATTTTCTCTACCATTTTTCTTCTCTTAAATGGTGCATGGTACTTCAAGAGAGTATTCAAAATTTGATGAGATATATTCCTTAGGTTCAATAGGAATGTTCATCCCTAAATTAGGATCATACTGAATAGATGACTCCTTGTTAATATTTTAATCTTGTTGTACTATGTCCTTTAAGATCTAATATGTTTTTTATTCATAGGATAAAGCCTCAAAAGAATTGGTTTTTCTTCCAATATCCTTCCTTATTGGTATCCACTTTTTATCTACTTTCATATGTCTAGACCTATTTTTTGGAAGTTAAAAACCATCCTCATCCATATCCATTTGTAAGTTTTTCTTGTGGTTTTCTACAAATGTTTCTATTGGAGTCTTCTTAGGGAATGATATCTCAATATGCCCTACCTCATGACATATTCTACATATATGTTTTCATAATCTATGGTTTGGGTCCATAACTTACCCCCATACTTAAGAATGATTGATTCTAGTAAAGGTTTACTTATATAAATCATGTCCAATATTTGAGTATAAATAGCCAATAATCCATATTTTGTAGATTCTAAAATCTCAAAGAGTTATCCCAGAGTGTTTCCTGTTACCTTGCAGGTATTAATTTCCTAGAATTCAATGGGTAACCCATACATCCTAACCCAAACTGATACTAGAGATAGATTTACATTTTACGGTGCAAAGCCTTCAAACCAATGGGCAAGGAAGAGTCTTGCTCTTCCCATAAACCAAGGACCCCTTTTTAGGATTCTATCTCTTTCCTCCCTAGGATAAAAAATATATAGAAAGAAACCTTTAGAAAGAAAGGACAGACTAACTCCTGGAGATTTCCAACTCCTATCAATCCATTTTCTCAAGGCTGAAAACACTGGCCAAGACCCATTAAATTTATCAAAAATTACCCTATCTTTGAGCAACAAGGATCACTTATTTATGAAGTCCTCACTATCCTCTATTACTAGGGATTATTATAAGGATTTATATATAAATTGGTCCATGGAAAGGAAACTATAACTCAAATATTATTGAAATTTACTAGTATATTCTTTAGCGATTAAACTATTTACAAATAAACATATAATAATTTGCATACAAAACTTCTATGATAATGAAGGGGAAAAAGAAACTTAGCTAAAAATTTTTATGCCTAGATAAAATGTCTTACCTCACTGATGCCTTAGACCTTCTTTTCTTCTCCCATCATCTAAACCCTAACTCACAGATATTTGCAATTTTATTTTTTGTGACTTGAAATTTTGTTATTTCCCTTGTTCCAAATGGCTGACTTCATAAGGTCATATCTCCCTCAATACTACTTGGATTTCTTCATATAATAACTCATTTTAAAGCTCTTCAAGTAACACACAAATTGATCCAAAAATCATCTGAATCGGACAACCCTTCATAAAGAAATGACTCCTAAAAGATAAGATATTTTTCAAGAAAAAATTGCTCTAATGCTACCCTAGTTTTAAACCATATTAATCAAGGTTTAGTATATTAAAGAAAAGTTATCAAAAGATTATAAACTTCTTATTAGTCCCTATTAGATTATTAGATTATTGTACTCAAGAGATCAATTAACTAAACCTAAATAATAAAGCAAGATTTTATTTTCCAAACTAAAACTATAATCCAATATTTTTATATTCCATTCTTCAAATTTTATAATTCTAAAATCTTACAAATAATATTTTTTTAATATTTATTTCTGACTAGACATAATTTTCTTTCTAATGGATTTTGAAGCCTAATACTTAATGTAAATATTACAAGAAAATAATCACATGATCAAATATAATAAAGTTGTAATATAATGAATTCAATAGATAATTCATAATATAATATCAAATAGAATAACTCAAAAATAACTTAGAAATACTCACAAAATAATCACATGGAAATGCTCATGGAAATACTGAAAATGCTATTGAATAAAGGTCTACTAATGCATGCACAAAGCTATGCATTTTTTATACAAATTACAATACTTTGTCACAAATATATAATTGTATGTGACTCCTCATATGATGCACTCTTGACCTTCACTCTTCTTTGTAACTCTTCACTTTCCTATTCTAAGGATACATGTGCACTCTTACATAATGGACACTTGTGCACATTTACACTCACAACACTTGCACACATAATTACATGACACTTGTGCATTTCCTGCACATTATTACATTACATGAAATATAAAATCACACTCTAATATAAGACACACACCTAATCTAATAATGTACCAAGGTGGTACATTGGCATGTACCAAATAATGTAATATTCTCCAACACTTTCTTGACAATAATATTTAAAACAAAAAATATTTTATTCTTTCAATCATTTTTTTTAAGGTTGTCTTCGATATTTTTGTAAGTTACCATAATAGTTGATTATTGCGGTATAGTTAGATTTAAAACTTGTACAATATCAATTACTACTTGGTATGTGCTTCCATAATAGTATCAATTATTGTTCGATACATATTTCCATATGTAATTTTATTCAGGAAACTTCATGAACACCATCGTTTATATCAGGAAGCTTATATATTTTTTAATGAGTGAGAAGCTTATCTATTAAGTTGGATATATTTTTAAATTTTGTTGCCTTCAATTACTTCTTAGATTCATACAATTCCTTTAAGTCACATAACAAGGTCATTTTGTCAATGAAGACTCCATCAAGGAGTAGAACACTAAGCAACCCTAATTTAAATGTTAAGATATCTATGAGGTTCTATGTGAAAACCCTTCAATAAAAAAAAAGAAGAAGAATAGTATCCCCATGAAAAGGTAACATTACTAAGCTCAAATATATCCTAAAGATAATAAAACCTAGATTTGAATGAATGCTGATTATATCAATCTAGGTGCTTTCACAAATCCTTATGTGTGATTCAACTAACACATGCACCCCCTTGACCTACATAGGTGGATGGAAGTCATGACAATGATCACAAAACTTTTAGGAGTCATACCAATAGAGTAGTTTGCGTATAAGAATGCCAACACAATGTCAAAGTATTTAAAAGCATTGTAGCAATGTTTTTTATGTTGGTTTTTTTATTTTCATGTATATAAAACAATCAAAACTAGACCTACTTTTAGTGATGCTCATAAAAATCAAGGAAATGTGCTTAAGGTAGATAGTTTTATCATTTAAGGGTTGTTATTTGGATATGAAAGTTTAGATGTTTTAGTTAATTTATGTGCTACAAGTGGGCCATTCAAATGAGGCCTAACTATATAATTGTTATGGTAAGTATTTTTTTCAAATATTTGATTGGTGATCTTAGAGGGTTTACTATAGGCTTTGTCATATCACTATCAATGGGTTGTAATATGTCGTACTATATTATATTATAGTTTGGTTATATAGTTTAATGTTTTGGATGATATTTGCTTACATTTCCAACTTCTCATACTTGTAAATGCATAGTGCATCCTAATAATATTCTTTTGTTTTTACTTGTCTCATATTTTTTCCTTAAAATTTTGCTTGGATGGGTGCACCTTGAAGGCTACTTTTGCTCAATATCCAATAACCATTTAATAAGACAACAATAAAATATATTAATTTTTTTACACAAATCAACGAGTTCTTGTGCTACCATGAATTATGAATTATTTTAGTAAGAAATACTAGATGCAATACATTTTGGATAAGTGGTTAGGTTGAGTTTAATGACACGGAGTTAGTGGAAACTATATGATTGTGTTGTAGGAAATCTGACAAGCATGTACTATGAACAAGTCTAGCTAGATCTAGTGATAATGCATTACAAACATGTTATTATGTTGGATACGATATTCTTAGAGGTGCACAACAATTTTGTAAGTAATGAGTTTATGCCTATTATACCATCTATGGATTCTTGATAAGGTTGGGGTTTATTCAAAAATTGTAATGATTCATCAAAAGGTGTGTTCGATGTCTTTAGTAATAATTGCTTAAGTTTACTTCTAGATGAGTTATCCAAATAATAAATAATAATATGGATGTCTCTTATGAGTCTATGACCTAAATTCCAATTTTTTTTTATGATATATAGAGAAATACCTTAAAATATGTTGGAAGGATAAATGAAGCAATTGCATATTACCAGGTTGTATGTCGACCAGTTTTGTAAATTGTTAGCATTATCTTGTCTTATTGGATTATGTTAAGACCTAGATAGTTAAAGCTACTATAGTATCTATTAAATAATGTGTCATGAAAATTAGTTTTCAAGTTTTTTTTGCCATTTTCAAACTCCTTATTTTGATTATGTGCCTAGCTTGTGAATGTAGCATGTCTTGTACTTCAAGTAAATCATCCATAGGTTGTTATTGATCTTTGAAATAGTTATATAAAATGGTAAGAAAACTTGACATATTGATTTTAATCTTAAACCTTCATGAGTGGAAATTATTTGTGGGTATAATGATATATGAATAATTATTTTTTATGTTGATCTAATTTAATAATATGATCAATATATTTGCTAGCTTCTAAAAAGTTATGTTGGTTGTAACAATAACCTTATTTGCTCTTATAGTAATTTAGTATTTATTTATAAACTTATTCTGATAGTATAGTGCTATAGATCTTGCTTTTTTCTAATTAACACATTGCTCTTAAGATTAACTAGAAATTAAAGGTTAATCTAGGATCTATTTCTAAGTCAACAATTTGATGTTGACAAGGCTATTATGTAAAAGCAATTGCTTGTTATAACACAATTCTTTGAATAGATCCAAGGACAACTGATGACATTGTAAATAGAGGGAACACATTAAAAGAGATTGGTTGAGTTAGAAAAGAATATCAAGATCATGAAACATACCATGTATTAGTTTTTGATGCTAATCTCTCCAGCTGCCAAATATATTTTGTTGACCAGAATTTATTGCTACGAATTCAACTGCCAAACTAGGTTGAGCATAAAAATAATAAACATATAAAAAGGGGGTAAATTTTTAATTTGAAGATAAATGGAAAACTAAAATATTGTTGGAGAATAAGTTGAAGAATAAGGGTCATGACCTTTAGCCTTCCATGTTCCACCTTTGTTCCTCATTATTGGAAAAGCATAAATTAGATGTATTGTTGCAATTCTAGACAACCAACAAGGGAAAAATTTATAGAGGTTTTGAGTTATGAGAGTTGCTAAAAATATTGTTGTAATGATCATAAAAATAAACGTCTTCATGTTGGTATATTGTTGCTGGTTTTAGTTTTTCTTTAATATTATTTTTGTTGTTTCTATAACATTTAAAATATGGGACTATAATATTGTTTTACAACCAAATTTGAAGAATCAATGACATTTTTTGTATGTATTGTTGTGATTTATATATACTTCAGCTATAATTTTATCAATAAATTAGTGCTCTATGAAAGCATTTATAATTCTAGATTATATTGACTATATTTTACTTCTTATTGGTTGGAAAGAATAGGGATGTTCTTTTAAAATTATTCATTTGGTATCAAAGTGTAAGGTTGATTAGTATTTGGGTTGAAAGAAGTTTTTGTTGTAGATATTTCTTACAATTGATCATGACCAACACAAATTCACTTCCAATTCCAAAATTCAATGGACAAGATTATGATTACTAGAGTATAAAAATGAGAACTTTGTTAACAAGGAAAAAATTATGGGAAATAGTTGAAGCTAGTTATGCAGATCTAGAAGATTGGGTCATTGTGCCACATTATAATAGGTAAACTAAGAAAGATGCTATGAAGAACTCATTGGATTTGTACCATATCCATTCTACTCTAGATAAGATCCTATTCTCTAGAATAGTAGATGCAAAGTTAGTAAGAGATGCTTGGAAGGCTCTATAGGAGGCTTACCAAGGAAGTGACTAGGTTAAAGTTGTGAAATTATAGACCCTTAAAAGAGAATTTGAAAATATAAGAATGCATGAAGCAGAAGGAGTAAGTGATTATTGTATCAGAGTGAAAGATGTGGTAAATAAAATGGCCACACTTGGTGAAACTATTGAAGAAGAGATTGTGGTGAAGAAGGTGTTAAGAATTCTAACACCAAGGTGGAATCATGTAGCAATTATAATTGAAGAAAGCAAAAATTTGGCTACACTTGAATTTGATCATTTGGTTGGGTCTCTTATGTCTCATGAGGAGAGACTAAGAGATACATTTGGAGAGAGTAAAGAGAAAGTATTTGCATCAAAGTTGATAATTTCCAAAAGTGAAGGTGTTGGCACTAGTAGTCAAGGTCATTGGCAGGGCCAAGGAAGAGGCCAAAATCAAAATTCCCCAAGAGGAAGAGGAGGTTCAAATACACAAGAAAGAAGTAGGTTTGATAATAAAAAAAATTCAATGGTATCATTACAAGAGGTATGGGTATTTTGAGAAAGAAAGTAGAATTAAAGATGACAATGAAGGTAGAAGAGCTAATTATGCTAATGAGAATGAGGATGCTCCACCAAGCCACTTATTCTTATCATGTGACAAAGCTGAAAATTATCCTTAAGAATTTTGGTACACATATTTCAATTTCTCCAACCACATGTCCGGAAACACTGACTTGTTCTCTACAATGGATGAAAGCTTCAAGACCAAGATCAAGCTTGGTGACAATAAATCTTTGGATGTTTCCACAAAAGGAGTTGTGGAGGTGAACACAAAATAAGGTAAGAAACATATCAATAATATCTATTACACTCCAAATTTAAAACATAATTTGTTGAGTGTTGGACAACTTTGTGAGAATAATTATAAGGTTAATAAACAATGCATTATTTATGATAAAATATAGGCAATAAAGTTATTACAATTGTTCCAATGTCAAAGAATAGGATGTTCCCATTAAAGTTTAGAGGCAATAGAAACAACCTCAAAAATGTAGCATTTGAATACAAGAGCTGGTTGTGGCATCTAAGGTATAGCCACTAAAGTTTCCAAAGCCTAAAGTTATTGACATCACAAGAATTAGTTTATGGTTTACCAAAAGGTGAAGAGAACAAGGAGGTTTGTGAAGGTTATGCTAAAGGTAAACACATAAGAGAGAGGTTTCTAAAAGGTAAATCATGAAGTACCTATTATCCACTTCAATTGATTCACTCTAATATATGTGGTCCGATGCAAACAAAGAGCTTGGGTAAGTCATCATATTTCATCACTTTTATTGATGATTTCTCAAGGAAATATTGGGTTTATTTTTTGAAACATAAATATCATTTGATGCATTTAAGAGGTTTAAAGCCCTTGTTGAGAATGAGAGTGGATGTAGAATAAAATATTTTAAGGATTGACCATGGAGAATTTTTTGGTTAAATCAGTTTATGAGTTTTTGTGACAAGTTTGGCATTAAAAGGTAGCTTACTACAACTTATACACCTCAACAAAACAAGGTGATAGAAAGGAATAATTATAGCATTGTTGAAATGGTAAGGAAAATGTTACAAACAAAGGGATTAAGCAAGGTTTTTTGGGTTGATATAGTTTCTACAATAATACATATTCTTAATCAATGTCCCATTGGTGCACTTAAGAAGATAACTCCATATGAAGCATGGTATGATAAAAAGCCCAATGCCAATTAATTCAAGGTTTTGGTTGTTTAGATTATGTACATATTGCTAATCAACATAGAAAGAAATTAGATGCAAAGAGTGAGGCATGCATATTTTTTGGTTATAGTGAAGAAAGCAAAGGCTATAGACTTTACAATCCCATCACTAACAAAGTTATTATTTCAAGAGATGTCATTTTTTATGAAGGGGGAGTTTTTGATCAACAAAATGACCATGTTGATAAGTCCAAAAAGGTTGTTAATGATGGTATAACTAGTGAGCATACCACTTGTGATTCAATTCCTCATGCAAATCATCCAAACAACCCCTCATCAAGTTCTACAAGCAATAAGGGTAAGAGGATTCTTACATCTCATCCTCCAAGCCAAATGTTGGATATAAATTTTGAAAGAAGACTTACAAGAAGCCAAGCACATGAAACTGATCATGAGGTCTCAATATTTCAAAGGCTACAAACTTATGGTGATGATGAAAAAAAAACTCAAAAGGTGAGGTGGTAAACTATGCTTTGTTATCACAAGTTGATTTTGAACCATCATGTTTTGAGGATGCTTGTACTAATGATGTTTGGGTGCAAGAAATGGAAGAAGAAATAAATTCAATTCATAAGAATAACACTTGGGAACTTGTACAACTTCCAAATGATAAGAAATGTATTGGTACTAAATGGGTCTACAAGACTAAGTACAAGAGTGATGGTAGTGTTGAAAGACACAAGGTAAGGCTAGTTGCAAAAGGCTTCACTCAAAGATATGATATAGATTATGAAGAGACATGTTATGGTACCTAGGAATAGGTATATGGGGATATGATATTATATTGTATAAGGCTTGGTATGTGTCATACATAACCCAAGGTTGATTATATTATTATATTATATTATAATAATAAGTGGGATGAGGGTTTAGTAGTTGGCTCCCCAAAGTAGAATTAGAATATGGGTATATAAAGAAGGGATATTGTCATTGTAATCATCATGGAGATCATTCATATGATTATTACCTCTAGTAATATTTGCCCATGAAGTGGCACTCTCATCTTGGGAGATCTTGTGGAGTTTTCCTTCCTTAAGGAGTATTATTGGTGTTGCCCTACCCTAAGGGTACTATCTATCTTTTTATCATTATATGCATTGTTATTGTGGATATTATTTTATGGATGAATGATTTGATATTTTTACATATTGATAAATGATTTATTTTTATGAGAATAAGGTTTCATAACTAGTGGTATCAGAACAACAATTCTGGAAAAGTGGGGATTGTTTCTTTTGTGGATTGCAAAACCAGGGCAGATTTTTTTTTTCAAAAAAATATCTCATATTTTAGGAGCAATATATTTGTGAAGTTTTGTTTGATCTAAATTATTTTTGGACCATTCTATGCAGAATTTGGAGATTTAAAATGAGTGGTCATATAAAGGAATTTGAGTAGTATTAAGGTAGAAACAACCTTTTGAAGTCAACCATTTAGAACAAGGGCAGTGATAAATTTTTAAACCATGATTTTTTTTTAAAGACAAAGGTTGTCATTTGGGGTAAGCAAATCAATTGTAGTTTATTTTGTTTTGAAGAAAAATTGTAGATCTAACTATTTATATGTAATTTTAGCTTCAAAGAGATATATTTTTGTAAAACCCTAGTTTGTATTATCATTTTTGTTAATGTGAAGTCATGGCACTTTATTTTTTTATGGAGTGTATGATATTGATGCTAGACAATGGTGGACATGTTTAAGTCTTTATATTTTGTTGATCCTTATTGGAAATTCCATCTTACTACACTTTTAGAAAAGGAAGCTAAAATATGGTTGTTAAGTTTTATGACTAAAAAGAATAATGGATACACTTGGGAAGAATTGGAGTACATATTATTAAGTTATTGGGACCCACATAAACAGATAACTACTTTAAAGGATACACTCGAAGGTTGTGTAGAAGAAATCAACATGCTTTAAAAAGAACAAAAGGAAGTAAAAAGATAGATTCAAGGAAGGGATAAAAAGATAGATAGCTTGATAGGTGTCATCAAAGAATTTGAAAATAAACTACAAGGGATTCAAAATGAGAGAAATGAAACAAAAAGAGAGTAGAATTTTTTTAAGAAACATAATGAAGGCTATGAAAAATAAATAAAATTACTCAAGGAGAAAAAGAAAAATATTAAGGAAGATAGTGAGAAGAATGAAGAAGCCACATCTTTGGATTTACAAAAGCAAGAGAAGGATCTAAATTCATATAAAAATTCTATTTTGCAAGTTCATGGTTGCATTCAAAAGGAAAATGTTATTATTTCCATAAACCCTAGCAACAAATATAATTTCATTAATATTGCTTTAGCTAAGAGGTTGCAGGTTCAAACAACAAAACTTAAGGCCATACAATGGAAGGATAATTCTATCCTTCTGCTCAAAGAACTTACAGAGATAATTATAATACCGAACAGAATGACGAATGTAAATATTGAATAAGAAAATTGCAGAGAATGATTAAAAATAATTCAATGCCACTCAAGGTGGGCACACCCTCGCCTTATAGGCAGTTGCGATTAACGCCAATGAAAATTAGAAAATAAAGATGATAGCTTTCAAATAAACTATTGTGAATATATATACTAAATGTTAACCGCTTGGAAAACATAGCCGACGCAGGCTATGTTTGGAATGCAACATGACTCCCCTCCTCGGAAAGCTTTGTCCTCAAAGCTGGAAATGTCTGGAAGATACTTTCAGGTTCCCATGTTGCATCCTCCTCTGATAAATCTTGCCATTTAATGAGAAATTCGTGAATCTGACGTGATCTCAGTTTTCGGATTCTATGTTGTAGTATATCTTTCGGTTGGAGATGTATGCGTCCTTCCTCATCGAGCACTGGTAATTCTGATTGACTTTGTACTTTCTGACCAATTACTTTTTTGAGACATGAAACATGAAATACCGGGTGTATTCGTGAAGATGTAGGTAGCTCTAATTGATAGGCTACTTCTCCAATGCGGCGCACAATTTTGTAGGGACCATAGAATCGTGGGGCCAACTTCTGGTTGGACTTTATCTTTAACGAGGATTGTTTGTAAGGTTGCAACTTTAGGAACACCCAATCACCTATATTAAAAGTTCTCTCTGATCGGTGCAAGTCTTGTTGTTGTTTCATACGATTCCGTGCTTGGACTAAATTCTCTTTGAGGATGGTGAGTGTAGACTCGCCTTTGTTGGAACCAATCATCCACTTTGGCTACTTTGGATGATCCATGTACGTAATCTGCGACTTTTGGAGGTTTGGTGCCATACAATGCTTCAAATGGAGACATCTTAATTGAGTAATGGTAAGAAGTGTTGTACCACCATTCTGCCAATGCTAACCAATGGCTCCATTGGTATTGTTTATCTTGAGCAAAACATCTTAAGTACGTACCCAAACATTTGTTAACTACTTCTGTTTGACCATCTGTCTATGGATGGTAGGCTGAAGACATGTTCAATTTGGTACCACTAAGTCGAAATAATTCCCGCCAAAAGTTACTAGTGAAGATGGGATCTCTATCACTTACAATATTTTTTGGCATACCATGTAATTTGAAAATTGAATCCATAAATACCTTTGCCACCTTGCTTGCGGAAAATGGATGTTGTAAAGCCTGAAAGTGAGCGTATTTGGATAACCGGTCTACGACAACGAAGATTACTGTCCTGCTTTCGACTTTGGAAGACCCTCAATAAAATCCATGGATATATGTTCCCACCGTCGTTCAGGGGATGGGTAATGGTTGTAACAATCCTGGTGATTTGAATGTTTCTCCTTTATTGCGTCGGCAAACTTCACATTCTGCTACCCATTGTTTGACTTCTGCTTTTAATCCTTTCCAACAAAATGATTGTTTGGCCCTTAAATATGTCTTCAAAAATCCTGAATGTCCTGCTGATGGAGAGGCGTGTGATTCGTCGAGGATCTTCGATTTGAGTTCTGAATTGTGTGGAATATAAATGCGGTTTTTCTTTCGAAGGATTTTATCTTCATAAGAGAACAAAGGGTGTTTAGAGGACCCTATAGATAATTCTTGAATTATCTGAGCAGTTTCGCTATTGGACAACCATTCATCTTGTAATTGATTCACCCATTGGGAGCAAGGACCTGAAATAGCGTTAATGACTACTTCATCTTCATATTTCCTGGACAGTGCATCGACGGCTATATTTTCCTTCCCCTTCTTGTATTCGATAACAAAATCATAACCCAATAGTTTGGTTAACCACTTATTTTGTTTCGGATAGGAAAACCTCTGCTCAAGAAAATGTTTGAGACTACTATGATCTGTTTTGATAATGAAGCGGCTACTGATTAGGTAGTGTCTCCATTTTTCTACTGCATGAAGAATAGCCAACATTTCTTTTTCATATGTCGATCTTCCCAAATTTTTCTCGGAGAGTTGTTTACTTTCAAATGCCAACGGATGACCTTCTTGCATTAATATAGCCCCAATTCCTGTTCCTGACGCATCACATTCGATAATAAATGGTTTGTGAAAATTGGGGGTTGCTAATACTGGAGTTGTACACATGGCCTCCTTAAGAGCTTCGAAAGCTAGAGTAGCCTCTTCCGACCAACGAAAAGCATCCTTTTTTGTGAGTGTCGTGAGAGGTGCTGCAATCTTACCATAATTTTGTACAAACTTGCGATAGTAGCCCGTGAGACCCAAAAAACCACGAAGTTTCTTGATGGTTTTAGGTAAAGGCCATTCTTGAATTGCCTTAATCTTATTGGGATCAACTTTGACGCCCTGGTGTGAAACTATATGACCCAGATATTCCACTTCTTGGACACCAAAGGAACATTTGGAACGTTTGACAAATAGCTTTTCTCTGTGTAAAATGTGAAGGGCTTTATCCACATGATGTAAATGGTCCGTCCATGTTTTGTTGTATATGAGAATATCATCAAAAAAAACTAACACAAACTTACGGAGGAGTGGACGAAACACTTGGTTCATGAGACTTTGGAATGTGGATGGTGCATTAGTGAGACCAAAAGGCATGACCAAAAATTCGTAATGACCTTCATGAGTACGAAAGGCGGTTTTGGGAATATCTTCTTCTCTAACACGGATTTGGTGAAATCCGGAGCGAAGGTCTAATTTTGTAAAAAATTTTGCACCATGCAACTCATCTAATAGGTCATCTATGACAGGGATAGGAAATTTGTCCTTGATAGTGAGTTTATTGAGAGAACGAAAGTCAGGACACATACGCCAAGAGTTATCTTTTCGTCTAGCCAGGACTACGGGTGAGGAGTAAGGACTAGTGCTTGTGACGAATGACTCCATGATCCAACAAATCCTGAACGATCTGTTCGATTTTCGTCTTTTGTGGTTGAGGATAGCGATAAGGACGATTGTTAGGAGGAACACTCCCTGGAATCAAATGGATGGCATGGTCATGAGATCGTTTAGGTGGTAATCCTTGAGGTTCTTGGAAAACCTCTTCGTAATGTGTTATGATGTCTTGTAACTCTGGAGCAATAATATCCGAAGTTGTTGGAGATTGTTTTTCCAAACAATTAATTTGAGCTATAAACCCATATCCACCCTTTTTTAACATCTTCTCCATACTATGAGAGCTCACCATTTGTGATGGAGGAGTAGTAATGCCTTGTAAGCGAATGACTCGTCCGTTTTCCTTCCATTCCACAAATAATTTTTTGAAGTTGAAGCTAACCGTGTCTAATGTTTCCAACCATTCAACTCCCAAAATGACATCCGAGTTCCCCAAATTCATGACGAAAAGGGATCCAAACCAAGTATAAGTTCCCATTTTTATGGAAACTTGAGATGTGCGACCAACACATTGTGCGTTCACCCCGTTGGCCACTAGAACCTGGAATTTGTCTTTGTTGGAAGAGTTAATGAATAAATTCAAAGCTTTTGCGGTTTTGATGTCGATAAAATTGTGGGTACTACCAGAATCAATTAGCACATTCACCTTTTTCTGGCAGAGAAATCCTGGTACCTTGATGGTATGGTGGGCGGTTAAACCCATGAGAGCATGCACGGAGATCGCCATTGTATCCTCTTCTTTTTCTTCTATAGTACATGGTAGGTCTTCTGGCATAGGTTCTTCCGGTTGGTAAGGTTCTTCCTCTTCTCCTTCACATTGATCACCTTCAATATGAAAGTTTTGTTTTTGGGCACATGCTTGTTCCTTGGGGTGATGAGTGCGACATTTATAGCAAAAATATCTTGATGGTTGATCATTTCTATGAAAGGAATTGTTGCGATATGAAGGACGACTATAAGTTTCACGTCGTGCAGACAACTGATGTCTCTTCTCGGCCAACTTGGCTATTCTTATACAATCGTTCAGCAAGGTTGGATTGTGCATGTCTACCTCCACTCGAATACTTTCTTTCAAACCATTGCGAAAGGCTCCTACCATTGTGTCGGGACTGAGGTCTAAAGTGTATGGTAGTAAACTGGTAAACTTCGAAACGAATTCGCTAACTGACCCTTCTTGTTTAAGAGATAACAGTCTTACTGTGTATGATGATGTAGCTCCTTCATCAAATCTTTCTAAAAAAGAGGTAGTGAATTTTCTCCAATTAATAGTAGCTCCTTTCTCTCGTTTAAGCCATACAAACCATTGGTAGGCCTCGAGTGCCTAGTTTTGATGCGACGAAAGGGACTTTATCAATTTCCTTAATTTGATATAAGTCAAGAATGCCTTCCATTTTGGCTATCCAACCACGAGGATCATGACCTTCAAAAGTGGGCATATCAATTCGTGGAAAATTATTATTAGGGCCTCTCGGTTGGTGATAACCCGTGTCCCTTTCTTGATTTTGGTTATACCGTTGTCTCTGATAGCGATCCCTGTAATTATCCGAATCACCTCGTTGTTGTTCCCAATCATCATTAGGATCGACATTTTCTTCATTCCTTTGGGCATGGGAGTGATTTTGGGGATTAGTATTGGGATTAGGCTGGTTTTGTGCTTGCACTAGGTTTTTTAGGAGGAGACCAATTTCGTTCATACCCTCTAGTAAGAGTCGAAGAGAATCATCGTTGGAAATGGCTGAGTTACTTGAGTTTCCTTGTGTGATGTTTTCGTGAGTTGGGGGAGGATTAGTAGCCATAGGATCTACTAGTGGATGATGTGGATTATAACTACCAATTTTGAAAGGAGAAGGAGAATTTTTTGTACCTGGGCTTCGATTAGGTCTTCTTGCGTTGTTATTGGTCGTTTTCGAGCTTGATAATCGACCGTCAGGACCTTTGATCCAACTTCTACTCATGCACTGCTCAAAATTTCTTGCTTATTAATCCTTGATCTACAAAATTTGGTTATCTTTTGGTAAAAAATTTGTTGTTGTTTTCGCCTTAACTGCCACTCCAACTGCGACGCGGAATTGGATGTTGTGGGCTCCGTGAGGACAACTACAGATAGGTGTTTGACAAGACACGACTCGTAAGACCGAGACGCAATGGACACGACCCGACTAAACATGGAAAAGGACACATGTGATGGCAACACGTGACACAACACTGCCCAACGAATACGAAACCCAACTAGCGAGACGGACTAGCACTACGGACAAGACAACGTGGACGTGAGGGTACGACTAACAGACCGTGGACACGCGGCTAGAAGACACGAGACGACCGCGAGACGGATGACATGGACGCTGACGACATGGACTCGAGGGTATGACTGATAGAGACTATGCGAGAGGAGAGAACATGTGAGGAACACGACAAGACACGATAGAGGGGACACAAGACCACACGTGACAACTAGACCAGACTAATGAAGGTGTTTTGATATACGTAAGGACATGTTACGTGGACCGAAGACACGTAAAGATAACTAAGGTGACGACACGTAACTATGAAAGAAGACCCTAAGAACACGCGAGAGGACACAAGAAGATCCTACGGATTAATGATACACGCGAATACAGGAAGAAGACTACGCACGCTGGAGAAGTGGAGCAGCGTGACCCTACTCACAAATAAGCTCCTGGCCTTTACGATATTTAAACCACTCCTAGGAAACCACACGAGAAATGTGGGATAACTAATTTTGAGAAAAAATAAAATTAAACTTGTACCTTAGCTCGTATGTGATAATATATATTTTTTATTCTGCGCTGTGATTGGTCGGTGAAGTTTCCTTCTTCACGGAGGTATTGGCTATTTTTCCATGGGTTTGCTATGATTTTTTGTGATCGCCCAGGTTTGAAACCACATTGCCCTCAAAATTTCTTCGCTGGTGACCGCAGTTTGCTTGTTTGCTCACACCGAACGCGCCTAGGTTTGTGACCACACTGCCCTCAAAATTTCTTCGTTGGTGACCATCGTTTGCTTTTTTGCCCACACCGAACACCTGTGCGTGAGGTGATGTTACTTTAAGAACAGTCACACCTGGTTGCATAGACTGTAGCGATGGCTTACTAACGGTGAACAACACACACACCTAGTTGTGATGCCTCTACTTGCGAATGCCTATTGTTAACTGGTTTTATTTCCCACCACTTTGTGCCACGATCGCTGATCCTGATACCACTTGGAAGGATAAATCTATCCTTCTGCTCAAAGAACTTACAGAGATAATTATAATACCGAACATAATGACGAATGTAAATGTCGAATAAGAAATTGTAGTGAATGAATAAAATAAATCAACGCCACTCAAGGTGGGCACACCCTCGCCTTATAGGCAGTTGCGATTAACGCCAATGAAAATTAGAAAATAAAGATGATAGCTTTCAAATAAACTATTGTGAATATATATACTAAATGTTAACCGCTTGGAAAACATAGCCGACACAGGCTATGTTTGGAATGCAACATACAACTTGAGGGTGAGAATGTTTAGATTTTTGAAGATTTGAAGATCACCATAGGTAAATATGTTTTACATTCATATTTTAATGGTATTGAGATGGATACTATGGTTATCCTTGGTTAGATTCTTTAGATACTGTTAACATTAATGTGCAAAAGAATTTTATGAATTTATGGTACAAGAAAAAGAATATAGTGGTGTAGGATATTTCTTAGCTTAAGGAGCAAGGATCCAAGGAGAAACAAGAAGCAGTTATGGTAAGCAAACAAGTTAAGGGACCAAAAAAAAAAATTAAAAGTTGAATCTACACTAATATCAACAATAGAGTCCATGGAAGAAGTGCCCAAGGTCACACCAAAATAAGGGCATACGAGAGAAGATCATGAGAAAGGATTTAAAATATAGGAATAAAATTATGAAGAATCAAAGAAAACATAATGGCAGGTTAAGGTTGAAGCATATTGCTACCTATATCACCTTGAGAAACAACAATCTCCGAGGTATGGCTTAGGGTATCAATATTATTATAAATCTACATGGAATAAAAAAAGCATCAAGTATGGGAAAAAAAATGTAGTGATTCTAAATTTCAAAGAGGTGTAGCAACATCAGGGAATAATAGGACCAATTGTTTGAGATATTAGAGTAGAGCAACAAAAGCATAGATTCAAAAAAGTAGTTATGGATGCTTAAGTGGCACAATGACAATTTGACATCATTGAAGACCACTACCAATTAAGATTTCACTTGGATGGATGGATGATCAAGATTGGTACTAGTTATTAGCATTGCTTAGAAGATCATACTTTGTAGTTTCTTCTCATGTTTTAAGGACGAAATATTTATAAGGTGCAATGTTATGCTATTTAAGAATAGGCATATGGGGATATGATATTATATTGTATAAGGGTTGGCATGGGCCACAAATAACTTAAGGTTGATTATATTAATTTATTATATTATAATAATGAGTAAAATGAGGATTTAGTAGTCGACTCCCTAAAGTAGAATCAGAATATGGGTATATAAATAAGGGATATTATCATTGTAATAATTATGAAGATCATTCATATGAATTATTACTTGTAGTCATATTCACCCATGAAGTGGATTTTGAGAGTTTTCCCTCTTTAAGTAGCACTCTCATTTGGGGAGATCTTGTGGAATTTTCCTTCCTTAAGGAGTATTATTGGTGTTGCCCTACCCTAAGGGTATTATATATCTTTGTATCATTGTGTGGATTGTTATTATGGATATTATTTATGGATGAATTATTTAATATTTTTGCACATTGGTGAATAAAGTTTTGTAATAAGACATTTGCACTAATGGCAAGATAAGAGACAATTAAAATGGCGATTTCATTTGCATCTCAAAGAAGATGGAGCATATATCATTTATATGTGAAGAATGCTTTCTTAAATGGGTACTTAGAGGAGGAATTTTATGTACAACAACCACAAGAATTTGAAGTCCAAGGTAAAGAAGACCAAGTCTACAAGTTGAAGAAGGTCTTGTATGGTCTCAAGCAAGCTCCAAGGACATGGTATGCTTGAATTGATGACTATTTTCAGAAAAGAGGTTTCATGAGAAGTAAGAGTGAACCTTCTATCTACTAGAAAAAAGTAAGGTAATGAAATTTTCATTATTTTTTATATGTTGATGGTTTGTGTAACACCCCAAAAAATCAACCCAAAGAGAGATATTTTTTTTACACAAGCAAGGTTCACTGATGTCCCAAAACTTTTATTTTCAGCATTCAAGGCTTCCTCGTATTTGAGTTCAATGTCATTGTAGACGACACTCAGTGGGTAGGAGTGGCTAACCTCCTATAGTATATGGGGTTCACCTTACTAAACCTCCTCTTTTACAAGGATGCCAAAGGGGTCCCCCCACATTTTCTATAACCTCATTGGCATAGGATAATTTGACCATAATGTAGGAATTATCCTTTAAGGTCCATATCACTTAAAGAGAGACGCCTATTCCCTAACCTCAACCTAAGTCCATCTTGTAGATATGAAAATGCACCATACCATGGAAATAAACAAAGATACTATATACTGTAAATCAACACTTTTGAATACAATATGACCCTTTGAAGGGTGTTTTCACAAATACTATAGTTCAAGAGAAAGGGGGATAGCCCCTTTTTACATTAAGGACCTTTTGGTGCAATATTCATTTTCATGCCACAATCAAGTTGTGGGTGGGTTTTCTTGAGCTTTTTGGACCACCCTAATGCTATGTCGATTGCATAGTACCTGCACACATGCTCACAAGATGGAGTTAGCAATATCTAATGGGCCTTCCTTAGATGAGGTCCTAGTCAAAGTGAATAAAACAAAGCTTTACTAAAACTCATGCAAATGATTACAAAACCTTAACAAAATATCATAAGACTTGAAAATACAATAATTTATACCTCCTTTACCTACTTGTTATCTAGAATTCTTTACTTGTTCTTCTCTGAGTAACCGCTAATGACGGTTGGTTCTAGGTGACCACGGGAGACGGTTAATACTATGTAATTACCAATGGCAGTTGGGCTGGTATGGTAGATAGGGATGAGTACTTTTACTAAAAGGTGTTGATGGTGGCTAGTGTCCTCTAGTGCAAATATGGCAACATAATGTTGACTGGTATGGGTGTAGTCAAGTCAAAGCTTATTTGATTCCCTGATGTGGAATCCATGGTTGCAATAGTTAAGCTCCTCAAGGTGGATGGAAAAAACAACTGATATATCCAAGGGCACCAAGACAATGTGGTGCAATTTTGATAGCATAATAGTAGCTTCACATGTGTTGTTGTAAATGAGGGAAATGGAGGGGGATTTATAGGAATTTGATGAGGGGAATGGGAGGTGACAAGGAAATGACATGGCAATGAGGTGGAGCTGATTTGGAGCCAAGTGGATGGTGGAAAATCCAAGGAAAATATGGGGAGGACACATGGAGGAATGTGCACCCTCTCCATTTAATAGCCTTGGGTGGGGTGAAATATCACCCACCCAAGTGCCATAAATTGATCTAGTGGATGATGAGATGTGCATGGGGACAAGTGTGAATTGGGGGTTGTCCATGGAATTAAAAATTATCAAAAATATGAGGGAGAGAAGGACCAAACCATTGAATATTCCAATTTAATTCCTTTTGACTTGAGGCTTTTCATTGTATTTTTATATCATCCATATTTGGAGGGAAAATGGATGGGGAGACAAGGTGGATTAAATAAGGGGACTTAGGTGGGGATTTTGGGCAGGCCTAGAGATTTGATTAGGAATTTTAAATTAGAGTGTTAATATCCTAGGGATTTGGATGAGGACTTAAAATAGGGTTAGAGACTAATGAGAGGATTGATTAGGGGCTATATTAGGGGGATTAGATGAATAAGAAGGATTATGAGAACTTTGAGGGGAGAGGTAAATGAGAGAGATTAGATGGAAATTAGGATATTAGAGAGGCTAAGAGAGAATTAGAAGAATTAAATAGAGTAGGAGGAAATTAGAGAAAGATATTAGGGGAAATTAGAGGAATTTAAGAAATTAGAGGGAAAAGGGGAAAATTAGAGGGAAATTAAAAGATTTTAGGGAGACCTTAGGAGAACTTAGGGAAATTAGAAGGAATTGGGGAAAATAAAATAGAATTAGAAAGCTTAGAGGGAAGTTAGAATAATTTAGAGAAATTAGGAGTTAGAGGGAAATTGAGTCTATTAGATGGGAAACAAGATATATTAGAAGACTTTAATAGGAATTAGAAGGAGTTGAGAGAAAATTAGAAGAAATTCCTAGAAATTAGGGGAATTGAGAAGAATATGATGAAATTAGGAAATTAGAAGGAAAGTGGGAGAATTTGGAGAAATTTAGATGAATTAGAAAGGGAATTGGAATTTTGGAAGGATTTGAGTGCACTTAGGAAGAATTAAGGAATTGATGAGGGTTTTGTGGCAATTTGGGGATTTTGGTGAATTGTTAGGGATTTTAGTGCAAACTACTAAAATTTGGTGTCTACACATCTAGGTAGATTATTCAAGCATAAGCCTTGGTGCTTAGTTACCACACCTCTGCAATCTAACTAAGATCATTACCTCTTTCAATAGGCAATAATCATGGTCACCTGAACCTACACATCCGAGGTACCACCAATGTTGTCTTGTGAATTATTTTGCTAACTCCATGGTTACCAAAAAACTTGATCCTCACCGTTCAAGGTGAATAAAATCACAAAAAAATTGTCTATTGCATTCTCACAACTCCTTCCATATTTGTGAGTGCCTAGCTATTGCATTCTTGCAACTCCTTCTAGGTCTCACTTCTACTTGATTATAGCAACCCTAGGATTGGGTAATTTCTTTGATACAAGTCCTAAAGGATGCTCTAGATTTAACCAAGAACCCCCTTTACACTAACCCATGATCAACATATAACATAAATATCTCAAATGCTTCAAAACATGATTAAGCTATAGTCCTATCTTAAACATAGGAAAATAGATTGAAACATTACATCATACAAGCTTCAACATAAAAGTACCATTCCAAGATTCATTTTCTTTTTAAAAGGAAAAACTCTTCAAAATATACAACCATGTAATCATAAGAGCTTCTCAAAACTTTATCTAGAGAACATATAAAATCCCATTTGAACATAGATCACAATATCATTTGTCTACCACAAGTTGTACAATACTTTGGCATGATCACTATCATATTACAACACTTTCCTTGCCTTATCATTTCAAAATAAACTATCCCATTTTATAAAAGATGCCAATTTCTAACATTGGAAATTTCTATTTAAACCATACTAAGCTAATGCTCATTTACAAATCCACTTTTCATTCCAAGGTACATCAAATTCATTCCACCTAAGTAGTCCTTGCACCATATTCCTTCCATGATCCTCTTCATGAAGGGAATTACCCACGATATTGAGGGACACTTAGGGATCAAGACAACTCAATATGCAATGCAACTAATTTACACTATGTATTTACAAACATCCATGCACAATACAAGTAATAAAAGCAACTGATGAGAGAATCCCATACTTCTCTCTATAATGGTTTCCCTACCTACTCAAGTCTCAAGAAACCATTATAATTGTTTTCCAAAACCTTCCCAATGATTCCTGCAAGCTTCAATACGAGTGATCTAATAAGCAGAAGAATATTCACTATCACCACTCATAAAGGAAAACACTAGCCATAGCAAAACCAACTTTTTGATCTATAAAGAAACATCAACTTAAATAAGAATAACCTAAACATATTTATCCTTATTTTTGGAAACCCATATTATTTCATTTATTCCAAACATCAAATAAAAAGAACACTCTCTACTGTTCTAAGGTAATTTTCACATAAGTGTTTCTTTCCCTAAAATAAATCTATGTTTCCATTTAGAGCATTCAAATTACTTACTCCAAATATAGGCTACATCTAGGTCTACGTCCTCCATAAACTTTAATATAACTCATTGCTTAAAGTATTCATCATTGTTGAATGCATTCATGCCTATGTATATTTGATGCAATCATGCCTAAGTTTTCTTAATGCATTCATGTCTACATATATTTAATGCAATCATACATATGTTTGCTTAATGCATTCATGTCTAAGATTGATTAATGTAATCATGGTCTCATTATTTAGAGAGAAAGTAATTGCAACTCCAATGAATAAACAACCACATAACAAGCATCCACTACCCTCCAAGCATGCCTCCCAAGTATGACTCTTAGGTAAACATACTCATTGGATACCATAAGCACACATTAAACATTATAGGTAGCAATACCAACTCAATTTTAACAAAAACTAGATACATTTTAGGGTGACTAAAGCCAATAATACACATAAATTCCCCCCTACAAAGCTATAGAGAAGAAGGATCAACAAAAAAAGGCCCACATTGATTGGTTCTAAAACCTCCACCCTAACGCACACCCTCAAGAAGCAAGAAGGACTCACTAGAAAGAAATGCATGAGATACATTGCACGAACTAGACAAAAACCCCATGCTCAAAAGTGCCCTTAAAGCATAGCATAAGATGATAAACATTGCTTTAGAGATCAATACAATAGGCATATCGATGAAAACATAAGACTACACCTACAACAATCAGATCGAACACCAACCAAGACAACTCTCTAAGCAAACATCAAAGCAAGATTTTGCAATAAAATATTCAATAGATCAAAGGTGATACAACTAACATAACTAGCATTTAACTAAAGGTAAGGAAAATTAGTATGTAAAGCAGTGACCTTCAATAGTGAAAAGCCTCCACACTTGAGAAGCTTACCTCCCTATGCCTATCTTGGTTAGCTCTTCTGACATGCATGCCTCCCTTCTACCTTGATTCCTTCCTTCTACCTTTCTAAAAAGATGTGCAAAACTCAATCGAGGCCCTCTTTAAATCTCCTGAGGTGGTTTACTCCAAGAATCAAATGTTCTTCCCATGAGCCTCTCTCGAGTTGGCCATCTTTAGCTTGTAACATCTTCTTTTAGAATGTTACTTATATTGAAATGTTTATGAGGATTAATAGAACATGGATTATTAATTCTCTTTAATGCTTTTTCAAACCCAAGAAGCAATATCCCTTAGTGTTTTAACATTAGGAAAATCAATGCAATAATTAAAGCTTCCTTATGAATTTATTTAATAATTCACTTTATTAGTTTCAATTGCTAATATTAGTTATTAGCATTGACACTAATATTCCCAAGTATTAATGTCACCAACTAATTAATACTTTAATAGTTCTTATCCAAAAATCTATGCATACCACATACAAACATAGATTCACACCAACAATATTACACACCATTGTTTTATCCCTAAGTAGGTGGTCCCTTTTAAGATAGTCTAATGCTATCACCAACCTATTAAGGAGACTCATTGCATAAGCAACTTCTCGACCCAATGGTGTGAACATGAAATAAGAAAAATGCAATGCATCTACATGAAGGGTATTTTGTTACCTTGAGTTGTCGATGAGCAAGTCATCACCATCATTTCCCAAAATATCTCTCAATTTAGGTGGTTCACCCATATGATCCCACTAGTGAGAGTACTTGGCCATGTGCCCATAAATACATAAACAATACCATATTCCAAGCATAAAGTGCAATTACCCAATCATATTGACATCATAAAATGAAGCTATGCATTTAAACATTCACACCAATACATAATTCATTATCAATAATGAGTTCTACCAAGGAGGGTTGTTACATACTCCCCCCTTGGGCTAAACACAGTCCCTTGTGTTTCTTGCAAGTGAGTAAACAAATATTTCATTCAAATAAATATGGGAATTGCTTTCTCATTTCTTCAACATCTTCCCATGTTGCACAATTTTTAGAATACTAGTCCCATTGGACCTTACATTGATCTAGGGTTCATTTCCTCAACATCTTGGAATGAAACCCTAGAATATTTATTGGTCTCACCTCAATGGTTGAGGGATCTACCATCTATAATTTAGAAATATTCCAAATATGAGTAGGATCAACAACATATTTCCTAAGCAGGGATATGTGGAAAGTATCATGGATCTTTGATAGGTTGGGTGGCAAAGTGAGCCTATAGGCTACTAGACTAATCTTATCAATGATCTCAAAGGGCCCAACATAGCGAGGATCCAACTTAGTTGACTTGATGGCACTTTTCATGGGTCTTACTCTTAAGAAGACTCTATCCCCTATAGAGAATTCTCTTGGTGATATTTTCAGATCAGCATAGCTCTTTTGGTGATCGATCACTTCCTTGAGCCTAAGCCAAATTGCTCTGAGTTGTTCCTCCATCTCTTTGATAGTGTTTGGTTTGATCATCACTTGATCCTCTAGATTATCCCATGATAGAGGTGTTCTACATCTTCTACCATATAAGGCTTCAAATGGGGCCATTCCCAATGATGCATGGTAACCATTATTATATGCAAATTCCATAAGATGCAAAAAGTCCTCCCATTTGGACTTTTGGTCCATGCAATACATGTGTAGCATGTCCTCTAAAACTTGGTTTACCCTCTCTATTTGACCATCTATTTTTGGATGATATGCAGAATTGATATTCAGCTTAGTGCCCACTGCATGGTGTAGAGCCTACCAAAATTTTGATGTGAATCTAGAATCCCTGTCTGATATGATCACCTCAGGAAACCCATGTAACCTAAATATTTCTTTGGCAAACTTATTTGCCACCACTGGTGCATCATCCTTGATGTTCCTTGGTATGAAGTGTGCAACCTTGGTCAACTTATCAACCACTACCAAGATTGCATCATGTTGGTACCTAGTCTTAGGTAAACCCACAATAAAATCCATAGATATTACCTACCATTTCTGCATAGGTATATCATGTGGGTACAATTTCCCTATTGGGTGTCGATGTTCTACCTTCACCTTCTAGCATTCTAAACATCTCACAATGAAACTAGTGATATCTTGCTTCATTCCTACCCAATAGAAGGTCTTTTTCATGTTTTCCCTCATTTTTGACCCTCTTGGATGAGTATAATAGGGAGAATTATGTGCCTCTTGCATAATCAATCTCCTTAGATCACCAATTTTGGGTATAACTACCCTATCCTTGAAGCATAAAAGTCCATATTTTATGTTGAAATCCTTATTCTCTTCAAGATTTCTCTTAGTTTTATCTTGTATTTCTATGCAATATGGGTCCTATAGTTGCATTTCCCTGACTCTATCCATCAAGTCTATATGACTCTGAGTCAACATTGCTATGTGCCTTCTCCTACTCAAGGCATCTACAACCTTATTTTCTTTCCCTTTGATATACTCAATACCAAAGTCGTATTATGCTAAGAACTCTATCCATCTTCTTTGTCTTGCATTCAACATAGGTTGGGTAAAAATATACCTTAGACTTTGATGGTCTGTCCTTAGCTCAAATGGTTTACCCAACAAATAATATCTCCAGACCTTTAGTGCATGCACAATTACTACCAATTCTAGGTCATGCATAACATAATTTACCTCATGCTTCTTGAGTTTTCTAGACTCATAGGCTACTATAGCCTCTTCCTAGGATAAAACCCCACCCAAACCTTCTAAGGAAGCATCTATACACATGGTAAAATTCCCAAGAGGATCTGGTATCTTGAGAATCGATGTCATAGTTAACTTATTCTTTAGAGCCTCAAAGGTGGCCTCACACTTATCCATCCATTTGAACTCTTTCCCTTTTCTCTGAAGGTTGGTGATTGAATAGGTAACCTTAGAATAATATTTCACAAAATACCTATAATAACTAGTGAGTCCCATGAAACTCTTGACTTCTAACACATTTGTTGGTGGAGGCCAACTTAATATAGCCTCAATTTTCTTTGGATCCACAACAATTCCTTCTGTCAAGATGATATGTCCCAAATATTATACTTGTGAGGTATAAAACTCACACTTGGACAACTTTCCATATAACTGGTTTTTCCTCAGCACCTCTAACACTAACCTCAGATGATGGTCATGTTCTTCTTTGGTGTGAGAATATATTAAGATATCATCTAAGAATACCAAGACAAACTGATCTAGATATTTCTTGAACACATTGTTCATCAAATTCATAAAAGTTGTTGGTGCATTTGTTAACCCAAATGGTAATATTGTGAACTCATAGTGTCTATATCTGGTCTTAAAGGTTGTCTTATGAGTATCCTCTTCTTGAATCCTTAACTGATGATATCTAGATCTTAGATCTATTTTTGAAAATATAGTAGCATCCTTTAGTTGATCAAAGAGGTCATCAATCCTTGGTAAAGGATACTTATTCTTAATGGTTACCTTATTCAACATCCTATAATCTATGCATAATCTCAAGGAACCATCCTTATTTTTCATAAATAATATCGAAGCACCCCAAGGTGACACACTAGGTTTGATCAAACCCTTTTCTAACAAATCTTGAAGTTGCACCTTCAGTTCTTGCAACTCAATTGGGGTCATTCTATAAGGTGTCCTTGAAATGGGTTCAACCCTTAGCATTAACTCAATAGTGAAGTCAAATTCCTATTAGGGTGGTAGACCTAGAAGATCTTCAGGGAATACATCTCAAAATTCATGTAGAATTGGATGTTTCTTAAATACTTCTTCATCCCCCTTTTCTCTAGTCTTTCCATTGATCTTCACTACATACAACATACCACCTCTTTTAATGGCTTTCTTTAACTACATAGCTAAAAATAAGTGAGGTTGAAAAGAACCTTTCCTACTTTGAACTCTTACTCTCCTCTTATCCTTGTTAGTGTAATCCATCCACCTATCTTGGAAGTTGATTAAGGCTCCATGAGCCTTCAACCAATCCATCCCTAGGATAATATCAAAAGCATGGAGTGGTGCCACATATAAGTGCCATATAGTGGATCCATTGGGTAGAGTTATCTCAGTTATAGGCAAACATTGATCCACTGAGTAGGTCTATCCAGAACCATACTTGACTTTCCACCCTTGTGCCAAAAATCTTGGTCTTTCTAGCATATCCCCAATAATACTAGTGGAAATAAAACTATCTGTAGCTCCACTATCTATTAAAACTTTTACATCTTTATCAAACAACTTACCATTTAGTAACATCGATGTAGCTTGTCCATCTAAGTTCTGACTCCCAGTAGTAGCATATATTCGGTGTGATTGCTCCTCTACTCTGTGACTTGACTCTGATCTTTGGGGACACTTTTTGGCATAATGAGGACCCCCACATATGTAGCAACCTACCCTAGGTGCCTGAGATCTCTCCTACCTTTTCTCCCTCATTTCTTCTTTTTGTGTTGATTCATTTTGCTTTGGAGGATGAGGATTGGAACTATCATTTTTTTAAATTTCTTCTTATTTTACCCTTGATTCCCATTGTTCCTATTACTAAACTTTGGGTTGCCTTTGTTTCTCTTGTTTTGTTCCTTATCCCATTTCATAAATCTTACACTCTTTCTTTTCTTAAGTTCTTGTCTCTCTATCTCTATCAACCCTGAATAGTTGAAGAAAGACTTTTTAGTTTGGAGATTAGTCTCTTCTTGTCTAGCCAAGTCATAAGCCTCTTGCAAAGTTTTAGGTTTGAGCAGATTAATCATTATCCTTATCTTAGGGTCTATCCCTAGAATGAACTTATGCACCTTTAGGCACTCATTTCTCTCGTACTCTAGTACATACTTCAAAAGTTTCACATATCTCTAAAAATACACCTCTATTGATAGTGATCCTTGTTGAAGTGTAGAGAATTCCTCAAACTTCTCTACATAAAATTGCTCCGAAAGAAATATTTTCTTAAAAGCCCCAATGAAATCATCCCACTTAAGTTTCATGGCTTGGATATTTTTTCCTGTACTAAATGTGTCCCACCATTCTAGGGTTGCATCTAGAAGATGAAGGGTAGCCCACATAGTCTGAGTCTCAAAGGAGTAACATTTCATGGAAAAGAAGGTTTCTAACTCTTTCAGCCATGACTCGATCGCATCTCCTCCTTATTTCCCATTAAATTTGGTTACTTTAACATTCTTAAGGTCTCTAGCCAGCTCAACCTCTATCTAAGCTTTTCCCTCTTGGCTTCTTCTAATAGGGTTCTCTTCCTACCTACCCTCTACATTTATAGTACTAGCTTCCTTATTGATCAAGGTTTCTATCAATTTTTGTTGTTGCTCCAACTATTCTTGAAGCAACTTCACTATAGAGGAGAGATCTTCTACTCTCCCATTAGAACCTATTGTTCCCTCGATGTCCCTATCAGGGTTTATTGTCCTCTCAACCCTCTTGCTAGGAGTCATTGCTCTCCTAGTTTTCTTGTTGGAGTCCATAGTTCATCCAATATTTTGCACTACATTTCCCTCCTGTGCAACCATTCTAGTTTTCTTGGATGAACTTCCTTTTAATATAGGTGCCATCTCCTATCCACACAAAGGAGTTGGGTAAGTTACAATTTCCCTCAATTGTACTTACAATTAGTTAGTTTCATTCTCTTATGAACTAACATAGACCATTATCACTCAATAGATAATGATCAGGGTCACACTTGCCTCCCTACAAGGTGCCTTTCCCAATAAGAAACTTTACCTTCTAGGATTTTTACTCCTTGGTCTGACTAGTCCCAATGATATGCAATACCCATTGTATCCCAGATCATGTTAAGGTCCCTAAAAGAGTAAGTCTCCCCAAAGTAGCACATCAAGTCAAGGCTCATCCTAAGCACACTCCATGGAAGCTTCTAGCCCTATGACCTAGAGCTCTGATACCAACTGTAACACCCCAAAAACTCAACCCAAAGAGATATATATATTTTTACACAAGTAAGGTTCACTAATGTCCTAATATTTTTCTTTTTAGCATTCAAGGCTTCACCACATTTGAGTTCAATGTCACTGTAGATGACACTCAATGGATAGGAGTGGCCAACATCCCATAGTATCTAGGGTTCACCTTACTAAACCTCCTCATTTAGAAGGATGCCAAAGTGGTCCCCCCACCTTTCCTATACCCTCATCAACATAGGACAATTTGACCATAGCGTAGGGATTATCCTTTAAGGCCCATAACACTTAAAGGGAGACGCCTATTCCCTAACCTTAACCTAAGTCCATCTAGGTAGGTTAATCAGGCATAAATCCTTGGTGCTTAGTTACCACACCTCCATGGGCTAACTAAGGTCATTACCTCTTTCAATAGGCAATGATCATGGTCACCTGAACCTACACGTTCAAGGGACCACCACTATTGTCTTGTGAATGATTTTGCTAACTCCATGGTTACCAAAACACCTGATCCTCAACATTCAAGGTGCATCAATTCACAAGAAATATGGCTATTGCATTCATGCAACTCCTTCTAGATTTGTGAGTTCCTAGCTATTGCATTCTTGCAACTCCTTCTAGGACTCACTTCTACCTAGTTATTGCAATCCCATGATTGGGTAATTTCTTTGACATAGGTCCTAAAGGATGCTCTAGATTTAACCAAGAACCCCCTTTACACTAACCCATGATCAACATATAACATAAATATCTCAAATGCTTCAAAACATGATTAAGCTATAGTCCTATCTTAAACATAGGAAAATAGATTGAAACATTACATCATACAAGCTTCAACATAAAAGTACCATTCCAAGATTCATTTGCTTTTTAAAAGGAAAAACTCTTCAAAATATACAACCATGTAATCATAAAAGCTTCTCAAAAATTTACTTAGAGAACATATAAAATTCCATTTGAACATAGATCACAATATCATTTGTCTACCACAAGTTGTACAATACTTTGGCATGATCACTATCATATTACAACACTTTCCTTGCCTTATTATTTCAAAATAAACTATCCCATTTTACAAAAGTTGCCAATTTCTAACAACATTGGGAATTTCTATTTAAACCATACTAAGCAAATGCTCATTTACATATCCACTTTTCATTCCAAGGTACATCAAAGCCATTCTACCTAAGTAGTCCTTGCACCATCTTCCTTCCACGATCCTCTTCATGAAGGAAATTACCCATGATCTTGAGGGACACTTAGGGATCAAGACAACTCAATATGCAATGCAACTAATTTACACTATGTATTTGCAAACATCCATGCACAATACAAGTAATAAAAGCAACCGATGAGAGAATCCCATACTTCTCTCTATAATGGTTTCCCTACCTACTCAAGTCTCAGGAAACCATTATAATTATTTTCCAAAACCTTCCCAAAGCAACAAGCAAAAGAATCTTCTCTACTACCACTCATAAAGGAAAGCACTAACCATAGCAAAACCAACTTTTTGCTACTAACATTATATAAAGAAAATATCAACTTAAAGAAGAACAACCTAAACATCTTTATCCTTATTTTTGGAAACCCATATTATTTCATTTATTCCAAACATCAAATATTAAAATAAAACTCTCTATTGTTTTAAGGTACTTTTCACATAAGTGGTTTCTTTCCCTCAAATAAATCTATGTTTCCATTTACCAAATACAGGCTACGTCTAGGTCTACATCCTCCATAAACCTCAATATAACTCATTGCTTAAAGTATTCATCATTGCTGAATGCATTTATATCTACATATATTTGATGCAATCATGTCTACGTTTACTTAATTCATTCATGTCTATGTATATTTAATACAATCATGCCTAAGTTTGCTTAATGCATTCATATCTAAGATTGATTAATGTACTCATGGTTTCATTATTTAGAAAGAAATTAATCATGACTCCAATGAATAAATAACCACATAACAAGAATCCACTATCCTCCAAGCACACCTCCCAAGCATGACTCTTAGGCAAAAATACTTAATAGGATACCACAGGCACAAGTCAAAAATTACAAGTAGCACTATCAACTCGACTTTAACAAAAACAAGAAACATTTTAGGGTGACCAAAGCCAATAATACACATAGATACTCCCTACAAAGCTATAGAGAATAAGGTTTAACAAATAAAGGCCCATATTGATTGGTTCTATAACCTCCACCCCAACACACACCGTCAATAAACAAGGACTCTTTAGAAATAAATGCATGAGATACACTGCATGAACTAGACGAAAACCCTTCATTCAAAAGTACCTTTAAATTGTAGCATAAGATAATAAACATTACCTTAGATATCAATACAATAGGTTTACCAAGGAAAACATAAGACTGCATCAACAACAGCTAGATCAAATACCAACCAAGACAACTCTCTAAGAAAACATCAAATCAAGCTTCTGTAATAAAAGATTTAATAGATCGAAGGTGACAAAGCTAACATAACCAGTGCTTAACTAAAGGTAAGACAAATTAGTATGTAAAGAAGTGACCTTCAACAGTGAAAATCCTCCACACTTGAGAAGCTTACCTCCCTATGCCTATCTCAGTTAGCTCTTCTAACATGCGTGCCTCCCTTCCTCGGTTCCTTCCTTATGCCTTTCCAAATAGATGTGCAAAACTCAACCAAGACCCTCTTTAAATCTCCCAAGGTGGTTTACTCCATGAACTAAACATTCTTCCCATAAGCCTCTCTCGAGATGGCCATCTTTAGCTCGTAACATCTTGTTTTAGAATGTTGTTGATATTGAAAGGTTTTTGAGGATTAATAGAACATGGGCTATTAATTCTCTTTAATGTTTTTTCAAACCCAAGAAGCAATATCCCTTAGTGTTTTACATAGGAAAATCAATGCAATAATTAAAGCTTCCTTATGAATTTATTTAATAATTCACTTTATTAGTTTTAATTGCTAATATTAGTTATTAGCATTGACACTAATATTCCCAAGTATTAATGTCATCAGCTAATTAATACTTTAATAGTTCTTATCCAGAAATCTATGTATACCACACACAAACATAGATTCACACCAACAATATTACACCCATTGTTTTATCCCTAAGTAGGTGGTTCCTTTTAATATAATTTAATGTTATTGCCAACATATTAAGGAGACTCATTGCATAAGCAAATTTTTGACCCAATGGTGTGAACATAAAATAAATAAAATGTAATGCATCTACATGAAGGGTATTTTATTATCCTTAGTTGTCGATGAGCAAGTCATCACCATAATTTCCTAATATATCTCTCAATTTAGGTGGTTCACCCATATGATCCCACTATTGAGGATACCTGGCCCTGCACCCATAAATATATTAGCAATAGTATATTCTAAGCACAATGTATAATTACCCAGTCATATTGAAATCATAAGATGAAGCTATGCATTTAAACATTCACACCAATACATAATTCATTGTCAATAATGAGTTATGATAATGAGGATTATTACAATTTGATATACATGGGTAGTTGTTCTAAGATGAAATATGAGTTTAAGAGTGCTATGATGAAAGAATTTGAGATGGACTTAGGGTTGATGCAATATTTCCTAGGAATGGAAGTACATCAAAGTGAAAATCAAATTTTTGTTTGTCAAGCCAAGTATGCCAAGGATATGTTGAAAAAGTTTAACATGGAAGAATGCAAATCAATCCCGACTCCAATTGCTCATGGAGTAGTTTTATGCAAAGATGATGGAACAAATATATGAAAACCTATAGAAACATAGTTGGAAGCTTGATGTTTCTTACTCATACTAGACCAAACATTGCATATGTTGTGTCCCTTATTTCTAGGTATATGAGTGAGCCATCAAGAGATACATTTGAAGGAAACCAAGAGGATATTAAGGTATGTGAAGGGTACAATTTATTTTGGCATACATTATCATGTATCTAACAAGATTGAATTGGATGGTTATAGTGATATTGATTGGGGTGGTAGTTTGGATGACCGAAAGTCAACATCCAACAATTGTTTCACACTTGGTTTAGGGTTGATCACTTAGAGTTCAAATAAGCAAGGATTGGTTGTACTCTCTTCTACAAAATTAGAAATTATTATCATTACTTTAGCTGGTGCACAAGCACTATGGCTCAATAAAATTTTAGAATAAACTGGGGAGAAGCAATGCCAACCAATAGTAATATTTTGTGATAATATGAGCACTATCAAATTGAAAAATAAATCCAATTCATCATAGCAAATCTAAGCATTTTGACTTGAAGTACCACTTCATTAGAGACATGATTTAGAAGAAAGAAATAAAATTGAGGTATGTCATTTCAGTTCTTGAAGCTTAGAGATAAGATTGTTCATCCACTCAACATCAAGGGGGAGAATGTTGGTATTTGATGTTGATCTCTCCAACTGCCAAATGGATTTTTCTGACCAATATTTCTTGTTGCCAATTTAGCTGTGAGACCGGGTCGAGCATAAAAACAATAAACATATATTAAAAAGGGATAAATTTTAGATTTGAAGAGAAATAAAAAGCTAAAAGGTTGTTGGATAATAAGTTGAAAAATAATGGGCATGACTTTCAAACTTCCATGTCCTACCTTCGTTCCCTATTGTTGGACAAAAAATAATTATATGTATTGCTACAATTTTAGAAAATATGCAAGGGAAGCATTAATAGATGTTTTAATTTATGAGAGCTACTTCCCTGTTAGGAAGAGGTGGTTCACATCCAAAGCAAACAAAATTAGAGAAGATTCATAAATAGTTAAAATGGTAATGAGAAACTAAGAGAAGATTGATGAAGAATGTTATTAATAAAATTTTAAATGATTCATTTATCATGACATTGAACTTGATTAACTAAGATTAAAACTTAGAGGATAGAGACAACTAATTATGATGTATAAATGACCTAATTTTTAGGTTACTATTGAAATTTTGAAGAAATGCCCAAGAGGCATACAAAGAATGTAATTTCATATTTACTTAATATAAAATTACAACTTTTTTATGAGTAAAAAAAAAACTTTCAAAACTTATATATAATATAACAGTATATATTTTTAAAAATTATAACTATGAACATATAAATTTAATAGTCTTATAATAATTCTTAATGCTATTTTATATTAAAAAACAAACCATTCAACGAACCACTAAGGTGTTGCGAACTTTGGGTGTTGAAGTTGCAAAACGACGAAAACAGGCTAAGTCTACCTTGCAAAGTGAGCTATCCAAAGCATGTCTCAGGCTTGAAGCCTCTCCTTTCAACTCTGTTGCTCAATCTCAAGTTTCTTCCATTCAGCATGAGCTAAAAAAGGTTGATTTGTATGAAGCCAAGGGGGCTCAATTACGTGCTCGAATGCATTGGCTCAAAGTGGGGGACGAGTGACCAAAGAATTTTTTCAGCGCCTCAGAACTCCTGCTCAACATTCTCAGTTTCAAGCCATTCAAGTTGATGGACAGAGATTTACAGATCTTTTAGACATTGTCAAAGTATTTGTTTCACATTATCAAGGTGTTTTTGCTTCTCAACCCCTTGATGATGCTATAAGGCAAGCTCTTGCTGATTGTATCTCGTTGTCCCCAACAAGCTTTCTCCTGAGCAAATGTTATTTTGTGACACTCCTCTTTCTCTGGAAGATCTAAAAATTGCCTTATCACTTATGGCTAATGATAATGCGCCTGGGCTTGATGGCTTCCCATGTGAATTCTATAAAGAATTTTGGGATATGCTTGGTTCTGATCTCCACAAAGTTTATCTTGAAGCCTTGTAATGTGGTTCACTGGGTTCCATTATTAACAAAGGCAATGTTAAATTTATTCCTAAGTCTGGAGATCCTGAGCTCATCACCAATTGGAGGCCGATCACCCTAATTAATGTGAGCTACAAGATTATTGCTAAAGCCCTTGTGCTTAAGCTTAAATCTATTCTACCTTTGATTGTCAGACCTGAACAAACGGCTTTGTTAAGGGAAGATACATTCTTGATAATGTTCTTGCTATTTGGGAAGGTATGGAGTGGGCAAGAAATTTTGAACAAGATGCTTTATTCATTAAGATAGACTTTGAGAAAGCCTATGATAAGATGGAGTGGTACTTCATAACTGCCATGCTTCAGGCTCTAGGTTTTGGGCCAGTATTTGTGAGCACCATTCTTATGTTATTTCAAGATGCTTCAACTGTTCTTACCTTGAATAATAGTCAATCTCAATCAATTTCTCTTGGTCGCTCTGTGAGACAGGGTGCCCTCTTGCTCCATCTCTTTTCATTCTTGCTACGGAGGCTTTTGGTTATTTGTTGGCCCATAATATGGATCAAGGATTAATCAAGGGTATTGCTCTCCCTAATTCTGACCGTCGGTTGGTCAATGGTCATTTTGCAGATGATTCCTTCTTAACGCTTCAAGAAGATGAGCAATCCCTTTCCTCAACTATTAGTTTCTTAGAGGTGTTCTGTTTAGCCTCTGGTTCTTCTATACAATGGAAAAAAACATCCTGTTTTTGGCAATCTCAATCTCAAATGCCACACTGGTTACATCAATTCCAATGGACTTGGATTCATCCAGGTGAGGTGTTTAAATTTCTTGGAATTCCTTTTGCATTTCATGGTTCCTCTGCTCAATTGTGGCGGTATGTTATTGATAAAGTGGAAAAGAAGCTTTCTTACTAGACTAGTAAGAAACTTTCTCTAGCAGGAAAATTTCAGATTTGTTCTAAGGTTTTAGCCACTACCCATGTCTATTATTCATCTTGTTGGGTTCCATCCAAATCTTGTTATAAAAAACTGGATAAGCTTCTGAGAGACTTCTTGTGGTCCAAAGACTCTGTCAAGCAAGGTTTTCATCGGGTAGCCTAGGAAATTTGTTGTTTGCCCAAGGATTGTGGAGGCATGGGTTTGTTTGATTGTCACCGACAAGGTCTTGCCCTTTGTGCTAAATGGATCACCCGATCTTTAATTGGGGATGAATCTTGGAAAGTGCTGGTCAGGCATTGCATTTCTTCTAGTTTGCTTAAGGGGAAGAAAATTTGGAAAGGGGTGGGATTGCAATCCATTCTTACTGCCCTTGTCCCTATTAAAGTTAAAGGTTCTTTTGTCATTCAAAGTATTTGGAAACCCTGGGCCTGGGGAGCTTCCTGTTTTGCAATATAAAGCTCATCTTGGTTACAAATGGCTCACCCCACAAGTTCCAATGTTTGATAAGCTCACTCTGAGATGGAATTTAGTCTCTCTTCCCTCCCAATGGAATAAGAGGTTTCGGATTGCTTGGGCTACTTATATTGAACCTAAACAAAGTTTTTTTGCTTGGAGTCTCTTACATCAAGGGTTAACTGTTGGCAGTAGGCTCAAGCATCTGGGTGTTCATAATCTCATTTGCCCGGTTTGTGGACAAGCGAAATATTTATTGCATGTTTTTTGGTCTTGTGATCGGGCTCAGTCAGCTTGGGAGTGGCTTCTTGAAATTTTCAGACCTTTTATGCAGGAGGATTTTACTTGGGTGCATTCTATTTTGGGTGACCCTATTACTTTTTCCTTCAACTTGGATGTTGTTTGGAATATTTTTAGAATTGGTACCTTGTTTTTTCTATGGAAGTCCTAGAATAGAGCTGTTTTTCTCAGCAAGATGTCGGACATGTCTTCTCTGTTGTTGATAAATATGATATATTCTTTGATTGTTGGTTACAGATTCAAGTACAGGTGGAGCTACAGTACTTGCGTACCCTCATGGATCATTGGGGGAATGCACCCTGCATTATGAGTCATGTGCATCTTCCTTCCCCTTCCAAGTGGCAGTAATTTCTCGACTTCTTTCTTTTCGAATGCATATTTAATACTCGTTTTGAGCAGCTTGTTATTGGCGTTTGTGGGTACATTTCGACACTCTTGTATACTCTTAACCACAATGGTTAATGTATTGGTTTACGGGGTGTGCTAATCCCACCCACCCTTTTTTGTATGATTAAACATTATTTTATTAATATAATGGCTTTTTCATCCCAAAAAACAAAACACTTTCAATACAATTATTTACACACCATTATTTCAATTCTTTCTTATTGAATTGTGATGTATGAGGTATTAAGCTTCTATTGATAAGCTTAAATCTGGGTCTTATGAGGGGTCACGACTCGGATGAAAATGCTCAACTATTCAGGTTTTGGCTCTTCATTGAGAGATCCAAGGTTCAAACGACGATGTGTGTGAGAGTATGTGTTAATCTTCTATTGATAAGCTTAACTTTCGGTTTTATGAAGGGTCATGGCTAGGATGGGAATGCTCGGTGTGTGAGAGTATGTGTTAATCTTCTATTGATAAGCTTAAATTTCGATTTTATGAAGGGTCATGGCTAAGATGGGAATGCTCGGTGGTAAGGATTTCTCACACTAACCATATATATTAAATTAAAAAATATATTAAAAATGTTAATTTTATGATAAATTAACAATTTTAATAAATTAAACCTAATTAAAAGTTAATTTTTTTTTTATAATACCTAGTGGCATATTCCATTATTGGAATTTTGTTCCACATTAATACCTATCTATCTATAAGCAATTTGGATCATATCTCTCACTTTAAAGGTTTTATATGTATTATTCCACATTTTAATTTTATTTTTTAATTGGTTATATAGGACTAAAACTACTTTCAACCATATCACATCATGACTCTCTCTCTCTATATATAAATAAATAAGGGAATCGATAATACCATTGGATGTTGCTACTAGAAACCTTAACCAATATGTTAGGTTAGATGAAATCATCCCCTCTAGTACATCGAATTGAAATAGTCAAATGACATACACTCATCACTACCATCCAACCTATCCCCTTCTAGATACATTGTGGTTTGAACCTTGGACCTCCTCAAAGAAAGACCAAAGCCTTAACCATTATGCTCTCCTTGGCCGATATCATAACAAAATAATTATATTAGAATAATAACTTAACAATTATGTTTGAAAATATTTGAGTTTAAGTCTTCTCGAAATCAATTATTTAACTACATAAACTCATGTCATTTTAATACAATATTAAAATTCACTTTTAATATTGGAATGTGAAATTTTTACTTCTCATCTTATATCTCAAATCCAATGAACTATATAAATTTATTCAAATTAAAAAATAGAGATACAAATATTATTTTAAAATAAATAAAACAACATTTGTAATTTACGGATTTCCTAAATATTCTCAATCATCAACATACATTTTTTTTAAAGTAGGATTAAAATGGGTAAGTGGTATTACAACAAGTTAACTATTTAAGCATGTTTCCTTTTGCAATTTGAATCCTTATATCCTTCAAAGTTGAAGAATTTAATAGTTGAACTAATACATTAAATAATATTTTTAAAATTCTATTTAATTTTTTAAATAAAATTTTGAAAAAGTTGTCCTTTCTCTTTTACATTCAATAACATTAAATTATTTAATAAACTTTAAAATTTAAAACCCCTTAAACCACAAACCTATTAATTTTTATTTAAATTTATTAAACATAAAATTTATAAATTTTAATACTATTATTTTTTAATAATATAAAACCTAAACCATTAAAAAAATTAAACCTTTAACCTTAGCTACTCCGACAAAAAATCTCTCAATTTTAAATCTCTTAATTTTATTAATATTTTTAATTTTCACATGGCTTGCCTAAGAACCCATTAACGTTCATGTCTAAAATATCATCAAGTATCAAGTAGGACAAAGCCTTCCTCATGAGCCTTCTCCAAGAAGTCACATCAAGGTTCATGTCCAAGTTATCAACCACTATAAGTAGGACAAAGCCTTATTCATGAGCCTTCTCCAAGAAGTCTTTGGTTTGACTTAATGTCACCATGTAGGACACTTGTTATTCTTTATTGTACTTTGGGAGGGACCATTGCATTTCTCACTTTCTTCCTTTGCTTGGACCAACCTTATCTAATTGCCTCTATGTTGGTCCTAAATTTTTATTAAAGAAAATATGAATAATTATTGTGACTCTCATAGCCCTAAAGTACCAACCTTGTCTAATTGCTTCTCTAATGTTGGTCCTAATTTTTTATTTAAAAAAAATATGAATAATTATTGTGGCTCCCTAAAGCCTTCCTTTCACACCAAGGATAACAACCTTACAAAAAAGTGGATGAAAAATAATTCCTTTTATTTAGTGAGGTTGGCATTGGTTATCTCCATGGCATTAATGTTACTTTGAGTTATCGTTTTTTATTAGAAAAAAATAAGTAGTTTTAGCTGTTTTTAATTAAAAATTATTTTATATGGAAAAGATAATTATTTGAAAAAAATAAATTAATTTTTTTGGCTACATAGGAGAGTTAGTTACAATCACATTATGTTTAGTAATTGTGTTTAGTAATTGATAAGCTTAAGGTCCAAATCATAGGAGTTGCTTTCAACAAAACTATTATGCTTCGTTATTGTTGACCCAGCTTGAAGCGGATCACCGATTCAAACCATAAAAGTTGCACGTGAAGGAGACCATCGATTATTCAAGATTCGTACCATCATAAAAATTGATAAAAGTTAAATGTTTATCGATGGACTATTCCGTGTTGAAGAACAAAATCTTATCCTAGACCCTATTTTTTTTAATAATACTTCTTATAAACATCCACGGTGAAGATTGAACCCAAATCACATCTGCATCCTTCCAAGTAGAACACAATTACTTAGACCCTCTCCAATAAAATATAAAAAATAAAAACTACCATTAAAAGTATACATCACGTGCATTTTCAATGAATTGAGTTTTATCTTCTACTATGTACTTTTCCAAAAGCGACTACCTAACAATTATGTATCAATAATTGCAACTTAAAACATGTACGTTGTCAATTGAGTCAAAGAAATTTCATAAGGGTTTTCATGTCCACGAGTATGGGAGAAAATATAATAAAATATTTTAGTACAAAAATACAATAATGATTGTAATCAATTTATATAATTAAAAAAAAAATTTAAGTTTTATATTTTATATTGAAACAAATTAATGCATGAATGTTTTTAAAAATAAATTTTAATTTTAAAAATATTTATGCATTAGTTAAGGAAGCTCCCAAGGGTTAGTGGATTGATAAGCGTTTTTTTGGTTAGATATTTGTCAAGAAGACACCCAAGTTCAAATCTTAGGGGTAGCCTATTTGCAAAGGTAGTAGTTTGATTTGAATCTTCTGAGTGCGTACCAGACTGATGATAATGGTACGAATCTCGAGTGATCGATGGTTCCTTTCACGTCGGATCAACAATAACAAAGTGGAATAGGTTTGATGGGAGCAGCCCTGTGGTTTGAACCCTGTGCTTGTTAGTTACTAAAAATAGTGTGGTTGTGACCAATTCTTCTATGTAACCAAAAAGAAAAATGGTTAAGGGATCAAAAGTTTAAATCCAAAATAACTAATGCATGTTCGTAGTTGGTTTTTGGGCACTAATAAATGGGAGGTCTAGTGTTCAAACCACCCCTTGTATGCCTTCAAAGTACTTTTGGTTTTTGGAACATGGCCCTATAATGAATGGAAGGTTTAATGTTTGAACCACCCTCTATGTTGTCTTTGTGAACACACAAAAATATTTCTTGTATCAGTGATATATCGGCCACCTAAGAGCGCTCTAGAGGTTTTCACTCTACCCCAAGAGTTTTACACTACCCCAATTAAATAAAAACTAATGCATTCAATTTTTTGTTGCAAACAATTTTTCAATATACTATAAGGCTAAGATTTGATAATGTCATGTAATATGATATTAGATTATAAAAGATTTGTTATTAAATTATTTAAGCATGCAAAAGTTTTTTTTTGATTGGTGATAAATTCCATGCGACCAACGCTTAGGTCTGAGCATTTCCATCCCAACCATGACCTCTCCTGGTAAGGCTGAGAGCTAAGCTTATCAATAGGGGATTTTGATGCGTTTGTATAGGATTTAAGCATGCAAAGTTAAATTTATAAAAAAATAAAATTGTTTTTAAGGTTATATGTGGTTTTTATTGGAGGCCACTTTTACCAAAGTACCAAAATATTATATTTGGAGGTCGTTTCTACTAAAATTTTAAAAATTAAAATTGAATATATATTTTAATAAATTATATGTGATTTTTTATTGGAGGTTATTTTATTAAAATACTAAAATATTATATTTGTTGTTAGGTCAATTAAACCATATGTAGTATGTTTTTTTTATTACAAATCTTTTTCATTTATTATTCTATTAAATATATTCAATTTCTTCAAAGTGTTATGTTCCCTCAATCAACTCTTGAAATCATTTTGATTAAGAGATAGAATCTCACTTGACTAGTTGCCTTCTATAATTTGAGTTTCACCATGAAGATCAACATCGCAATTGGCTCAATTATTTGTTAGTCAAGTTTCTTATCTATAAATATGTTCATATTTCCAAGTGATTTCCTTCAATAATAGGTGATGAACATCAACAATATTATTGTTTTTTCTCCAATCCTCACATCCATTTTTGTTGATAGTATTAATGATAATTTATTAATGTCTCTTAATTTTTTTTTTGATTTGGTTAGTTTGAGAAACCCCTATGACCAACGCACAGGGTTTTGCAGCTCCCCCAACCATGAGTCCTCCTAAAGCCAAGAGCTATGCTTATCAAGCGCGCGGTAAGTGCGTGATGGCCAGCGCGGAGGCTACGACGAGCACATGATGATGAGCGCAAAGGCTGCGATGAGCGCGATAAGAAGGCTACGATGAGGATGGACATATGTAGCCCAACATGAAGGCTGCGACGAGTGCACGACGACGAGTGCAAATACTACAACGAGCACAATACAAAGGCTATGATGAGGATGGACATGTGTAGCAGGGCTTCCAAGATGATGTGGAGGAAGGCACGGGTGAAGCCCACGGGGAACCAAAGAGCCAACAACGACAATAACACTTCTCTTTGCAAAAGGGGTGTAAAACCTAGGTGCAATCAAGCGATGGAACAAAACGATAAAGTTGAGTACAGTATTCACAAAAGAGATGCAAACCCTAGGTGCAGTCAAGCAATGGAACAAAGAAATAAATTTGGGTACAGTATTCACAAAAGAGATGCAAACCCTAGGTGCAATCAAGAGGGTTTTTCACAAACCATCTCTTCAATCTATGAGAAAGCCTCTTCAGTTAGAAGAAATATTTCTCAAGGATCTTTGGGTTCACGAGTGGATAAACCCATGCCCTCTATCAAGATTTCGGAGGATAAATTTGGGTTGGATCTGATTTATCATGAAGCCCAAACAATTATTTGCAAAATCAAAGGCAAAAGACCAAGCCTCGAGGAGCTCAAAGGATACATTAAATATTGGTGGAGTTCAGATTTCCAAGTAACTCTCCTACCCAAAAATTTCTTTTTTGTTTCCTTTTCTGATTTCGAAGATAAAGACAGGGTAATAAATTTTAGATATAATTGGTTTTTCGAACAAATGGGTGTCTATATAAGACCGTGGGCTCCTAATTTCAACCCATTTATAGAAGAAGTTAATTGCTTTCCAGTATGGGTGAATCTTTATGCTCTCCCTGTGGAGTTTTGGGGAGAGAAGATATTCACCAAAATCGATAATGCCATTGGTTCATTCCAGTATATGGATGCCCAAACTAAGGAAAATTTATCGAGTAAAATTAATATGAGTAAAGCAAGATTGGCTATTTGGATGGATGTTTCAATTCCTGGGCCTCAATCCATTACTATCTCCTCGAGCAAAGGGGAATGGCTCCAAAATATTGAATATGAAAACTTCTCCCTAATATGTTATGGCTATCAACAATATGGCCACTTAAAGAAGAGATGCCCGAACATCCGATCATGCTTTGATTCCTCCTTGGTGGAGAAGGGCCTGAATGCGAATGATTCAAAATCTTCAAATGTCCCAGCTCAAAAGAAAAAAGCTCATCCTCTAGGTGCACCAATTATCCAACAGGAATCATGCGAGCAACATAATACTCAACCCCAAAAGGAGAATTTGAATCAGATCATTGAGAAAAACCAAATGGTTACTAAAGAAGAAGCTCATCCTCTAGATGCATCAATTTTCCAACATAAATCATGCGAGCAACAATATATTCAATCCCAAAAGGAGAATTTGAATCAGACCATTGAGAAAAGCCAAATGGTTACTAAAGACCATCCAGATGATTCTATGGAAAATATTAGCACCTCAAATGATAGACTCAAAGCTAATTATGAAACAATTAATGACGATGAGTTTTTTAAAAGTGAAGATCCTACAAAATATGGTATAATTAGATATTACCTCAGGAGCTTGAAGTACAAAAATGGATTCTCAAACTTTGCCACTCTACATGAGGATAAATCTTTGCTACAGAATAAAAATAATCAAAATGATTTCCTCTTTTATGGATGATAATTATGTTTGTTTTTCTTCTATCCATTAGAGTTATGTGTCATGTATGGGTTGTTCTTGTTGTTAGTTCCTTAAAAAAAATGATTATGGAACCTTAGCAGTTTGAGGAAGATGGAAAATATCTTTGATAGAAAAGCAAAGATAGGTATGATTTAATTAATTTGTTAGAAATGTAATGAAAGCAATGTATCATTTTATTTTTATAATGGGAGTGGCCCCCAATAGAAACCACACAGAGCTTATTAAAAAAAAATAAAGAATTTAACACACAACCACCACACACCCACCCCCTCACACACTCACCCATCTTCGCGGTTTGAACCTTGGACCTCCCAAAGAAGAACCAAAGCCCGAACCGTTGCGCTATACCCCTGGGACTTAATCTCTCTCAATTGAAATATACTTCCATCCTTTTTCTATTGCAATTTTAATCCTTATTAGAGATACCCTTTAAAATTCTATATTATTCAAGGTAAGTGAGGAGAATTTTGCCTTCATTATTTCTAAAAACACCACCTCCAAATTTTCTTAGATTTCCTTTAGAAGCTTCATCAAAATTAATTTTGATAAACCCAAATTTTGGACGTTTCTATTTTATTCTAGATCAAAAGGTAGATCCTTTGTTTTATTTCCATTATCATAGATGACTCTTCCATGTATGTTCAAATATTATAAACAAGTTGTTATCGTATCTTTTTTTGCAGTTGAGACTTCCCATGATGAACAACATATTTGTAGACATTTTGTAAGAGAGACAATAATGCAGTTCCAAACCTCGGCATGATTTTGAAATTTATTTGTAAAAATTCTATTATTCCTTTTAAGCCATACAATCCAAAAAATAATGGCAAGACCAATCCTCCACAAAATACATAATGCTTTAGCTTTGAAATAATTAATCCAACATTTCATCAACTCTTTCAATGTTGATGGAGCTACCTAATATATTTTCATATTTTAAAAAAAGTAACCCCAAATGGTGTGAGAAAATGGACAACGAAGATGTAAATGATTTGATATTTCTGAATCCTTCTCATAGAAGGCACATTGAAAGGTCCATGATATCCACTTCATTGTAGACTCTCTCTTGTAAGAATCTTAGTTTGAACTACTAACCAAAGGAATGTTGAGGCCTTAGGGAGAGACTCTAGTGACCAAATATTCTTCCAAGAAAAATATTGAGTATGAAGTTTTAATTTTTCTAAATCCTCATATTCCAACTTGACCAAGTATCCACCATCCTTTGATAGATTCCAAACCAAATTATTCTTTCATGTAAAAATTAGTAAATAAAATTCTTGAAGCATATTTTGAAGTTCATTTACAACTTGTTTGAGTTCCTCTCCTTCAATCTTGTTAGTAATAGAAATACATGATCTAGAGTTGTTGCTCATATTAATATAGTATTTGATCTTTGGACCTTTACAAGCTAGGTATGCTTGAGCTAATTGTTGCCATTTCGAGTCAGAGATAAGAGGATAAGGTTTCAACCAAGCATAAAACCAAAAATTTGCATAATTCCCTTAATTTATTGTCCATCTAATATGTTTCTTGATCAATTGTAAACTATATGGTAAGAAGTTCCATGTTGACAATCCTTTGGATAGGGTTTTTTTCCTAAATAATTTTATTTCATCAAGAGAAACTATATATTTTTAAAGTAATATTTTTTCCAATTCTTTTCTTGATCTTTGAATAATCTCCACCCAAGCTTTTCCCCTAATTACAAACTCATAAGTCTACAATTTTGCAAGCCTGCTTCTCCAATATTCTTTCCTTTGCAAATGCTATCACACTTACAAAGAGGAATCCTAAATTTTCCCTCACAACCTTCTCAAATAAAGTCTCTTAAAATGTTATCAATTTTTGATGCTATACCTACCATCAATATTGAAAGTGACATCTTATAAAGAGGGATGGATTTCAATATAGTCTTTATGAGTTGTAACCTTCTCACCATGGTTAAGAACTTACCTTTCTAACTTGCCAAACAAGCTTTCATTCTATCCAAATAAAAGACCCAAAGCTCCTTTTTATTTCCTTTATGAGACAAAGGAATACCCAAGTAGGTTGATGGCAAATTTTCAATTTTAAACCCTAAAATATTCACAGTAATTTGTTGTAAAAAAACCCAGAGTTTGTAGTATTAACCAACTATCCAATAACATTCTCAGTGCATGATAATATCGATTTAAATTCTCTGGCCTCATTGACTAAGGGATTACCTAAAAGAAAAGTATCATCAACAAATTGGAGATGAGATTTGAAGGGGCCATTTTTTGCAACTTGAACACCTTTGATTTTTCCTTCCATTTTTGCCTTTGAGAAAGCTCTCCATAATGCATCCATAAGAATAATGAATAGATAAGGAGATAGTGGATCACCTTGATGAAGTCCACAAGATGACTTGAAGTAACTAGTAGGAGAACCATTGATCAAAATAGAATATTTTGTAATGCTATAACAAAATTTAATCCATTCACACCAAATATAATAAAAACCAAACCTTTTGAGAATATCATGTAGAAAATTCTAAAAAACCCCATCATATGCTTTTTCATATCTAATTTCACAAGCATAACTAGTTTTTCATGGAATAAAGAAAATTTATTTACCATGAACAAAACCACCTTGTTCCTTTGAGATAACACAATCTATATTGCCTTTCAACCTCTCTACTATAATTTTTAAAACGATCTTATAAATCATATTACAAAGGCTTAATGGATGAAAGTAATCAAAATATTTTGTTTCATCTTTCTTGAACCAACATAATAAAAGTGACAATGATCTCACTTATTATAGCCTTCCTTTTTTAGGCCTCTTCAACCATGACTAACATATCACTCTTCAATAAATCCTAAAAATTTGAAATAAAATTATAGAAAATCCATCAAGGCCAAGTGTCTTGTTAGGATGGAAAGAGAAAACCACTCTATGTAGCTCCTCCATTTATAATTTCTTTATCAAGCTTTCATTTTTTCTATGTGATGGAATATTTTGCAAAAGCTTATCTTGTGCCTCCTTATCTTACCCAATATTTGATTTTGTTTAAATGATAAATTGCTTCATTCCTTATATATTCTTTATCCTCAATATTTTTTCCATCTCGAGTTAAAATGTTTTTGGTGTGACAAAAAGAAAAATTTGTTTTTGTTGTAGCATGCTATTTTTTTATATATCTATTTCCTTCCTTGAGCCATTTCTCCATAGATTTTTGGAACCAATATGACTCATTTTTCAATTGATTACGATAATAAAAAAGTAATAATTTTTCTTTCACATAAGAATATTGATCTATTCCATTAGTTTTTGCTATCTCTTATAAATTTTTGAGCTTGGATTCAATTTCTTCCTTTTCTTTAAAAATGTTACCAAAAAATTTGGTATTCCATATATTTATTTGCTCCTTTAAAAATTTCATCTTTTAAGAAAACTTGTACATATATGGTTCTTCAAATTTTGATTCATCCCACCATAACATAACCATTTAGAAGAAATTAGGGTCTTGAAGCCACATAGACTAGAAGCAAAATGGCTTTAGATGACCATTATTGGGTAAATAACAAGTCAAAAGAAAGTGATTGTGATACGATCCCATTCACAATAAAATATATAAAAAGATTATATACTTTATATTGGATAACAAGAATCTATCCAATATTTTTGCTATATGAGTTTGTCGAATGTGTCTATTATCCCATGTATTTTGAAAACTTGAAGGACTTACATCCCAAAGGTCATTTGAATCGACAAATTAAGCAAAAATTTGCATTGATTTAGACCATATTGGTGTTGGCAATTTGAGTTATTTTGTGTTGTCATTGATGTCACATGGATCACATTGAGTTTTGGTGGCAAAAGCACTTCATAAATAATCATTTATGATATTTTGGAGAGCATGGATATATACAAGGTTTTGTGGCACAAGAGGCATATAATATTTAATTTTTTAAATATTATATTAATGGTTTTTATTAAAACCAATGGTAATGGTTTTTATTAAAACCAATGGTAATGATTTTTATTAAAACCAATGGTAAAGGTTTTATTAAAACCAATGGTAATGATTTTTATTAAAACCAATGGTAAAGGTTTTATTAAAACCAATGGCAAGGGTTTTTATTAAAACAGACAAAAGGATTTTTTATTAAAACCAATGGAAAGGGTTTTCATTAAAACCATTGGAAAGGGTTTTTTATTAAAACCACTTTGCTAAGACTTCTCCAAATTATGATGGATGAAAATGTTTTCAATAAAACCTAGGTGCAAAAAGTTTCATGATGAAATTCAAAAGAATGAAGGAGATATCCCAATTCAAAGTTAAAAGGTGAATTATTAATTTTTTTTTTAATAATTCTAAGGTCTAAGGTTGTATTATATTATCCGTCGACGTGCAAAGGTTTGGGATATAAATAAATATTAATCGACGTCTTTCAAAGGCATGGAGGTGCATATAAATAAAAGGTAAAAATATTTGTTTATAGAAGACTAGAGATAGCACATGAGAGAGAGTCATCGAAAGGGGAGCAACGAAGAAAGAAGGATAAATAACTTTCGATTTGAGAGCAAGGTCAAGTAAACATCATGGGAAAGTGACATCACGTAGGAGCCTATAGCACAGTTGGTAGCGCACGAACTTCGCACAAGGTAAGTTCTCTGTTCGAATCCCGCCAAGGGCAAAGTGTTTTGCTAAGAAAGTAAAATCGAGTTTCATATTTGAGCGCAGGTTAAAGTTGGGTGTTTGGGATTAAAATCCCAATGTGGGCTAGTGCCCACGTGGTAAGCACTTCACAATGATAAGCGAAAGGAATGGAGTTCAACTCCCGTGAAGGTGAAGGCGCATTAATTTTTGGCAAGGCATTGACGATTTCGAAGGTGTGAAGGCACATTGATTTTTGGCAAAGGAATTATCGATTTCAAAGGTTGTGAAGGCAACAAATTTTGAATAAAGGTATTTATCTCCAGCGCATGGTAATATTTGTTATTACCAAAGTTTTGATGCATTAAAATTATTTATGTGATAACTAGGGAGTCATAAGGAGTTTAGGGAAATAAATGCTTGTTGTATGTGTTAATGTGCTTAGGGAGTTATAAGGTGTAGAATTAAATACTTGTTATTGTTGTGTGTGATTAGGGAGATATAAGGTGTGGAAATAAATATTTATGATTGATGTATGTGGAGTTATAAGGTGTGGAATTAAAAATAAAAGCATAGGTGCTTGTTGTATATGTTAATGAAATTAGGGAGTCATAACGTTGAAAAGTGTTGAACTTGTTATATTTCCTAGTGCATGATTTAATTATGAAATTAAACTAGGAACTTGAGACCTAGTTAATTGCTACCTTGAGTTAGAATACATGCACATGAGTTAGGGTTTGAAGTTGAAGACAAGTTGTTTGATTATGTGCCTTGGCTATTGACAGGAAGTGGATGGATTAGAAAATCAATTTTATGGATAAAATTGATACCTAAGTTCCATGATTGCTTTAGTGGAGTTCATTGAGAGTATTGCCATTATTGAGGAGGTTTTTGCTATTTCTTTGATAAAATTGATACCTAAGTTCCACTGATCTGCTCAGCTAGGTTTGAGAGTATTGCCATTATTGAGCAGATCAACGGATAGCCTAGCTGAGCAGATCAGTGGATAGCCTAGCTGAGTAGATAAATGATAGCCTAGTTGAGCAAATCAATGGAGAGCCTAGCTGAGCAGATTAGTGGATAGCCTAGTTGAGTAGATCAGTGTATAGCCTAGTTGAGAAGATCAATGGAGAGCCTAGCTGAGCAGATCAGTGGAGCCCACTTGAGCAGATCATGACAACCTAGCTTTGAGTAGATCAAAGTAATCATTTATATTGGAATAAGGATCCCTATTTCTTTGTGAAATATTATAAGGATATTATCTTGTGGACTACCCCACATTGGGGGAACCACATTAAATCTTGTGTCTCAATTGTGTGTGGTGATTTGTGCACTTGCTTACTATTGCTATCTATATTATTAATGCACACTACTATATTTGGTTATTGCAATTGAGGACACTAATTGATATTGGTTTGGAAAGAAAGTAAAAATTGGGTGCTATACTGTTCACCCCCCCATCTTAGTATAAGCTTATGTTCTTCAATTGGAATACCACCCTTATTTTACAAAGGAGATATAACAATGTTGAAGTCACTCCCAAGAATCCATAGCTCACAATGAATCATCATTGTATTTGATAAAAATATGCTAAGGTCCTTACAATATCTTTCACAAGGACTAATTATAGTTGAAGCATATACATTTATAACCTAAATTTTATGTTTCCCTCTTTCCTAAAACATATTCTAGCAACTCAATTACTTTATGCTTCTAATAATTACCCATCCCATTTGCATTTATCCCATATTATTGCAATACCCTCTTAAGCTCCTATAGAAGAAATTACTAGACAATCACCCATTTTAAAATCTTTTTAAAAATATCCTTACATCCTCATTTAATTTTGTTTCTTGTATTAAATAAACTTGTAACAACCTATTAATTCCTTAATAACTCTTTTTTAAGGGGTCTCATTCATAATCCTAATTTCCCTTGATAACAATTTTATCATTATCACTTTTTATTAGTGGGCCTAGCCCCCTTCTTATTAACACCTATGATATTTTTATATAGCTTCCCAAATCGATATACCTTTGAGTTTATTTTTCTCTTTGTTCATGCTTTGATGACCTCTCCTTTTTCCATTCCCACTAACACTTTCATATTCATCGATCTCTTCTACCTTGCCATATTATTCATAATGAGACTTATCTTATAAAGATTTCAACTACCCTAAAGAATTTAAATGCAAAGAACAACCTTATTAACATTTTCTAATTTATGTTCCCATGAAAACCCTAAAGCATACAAATGACCCTCCATAGTCATTACTTTCTTATGTTGCCTTAAAAAATGTCAAATTCCTTACACATCCTTCATATGCTTTTCTTTATTGTGTTACTCTTGAAACCTTAAAGTGCAATGAATACACTCTATACTGCTTAAACTTTTATTGCAAGGAGCAGACTTTATGCTACTTAAGGAAAATGAATATGATTTACCTAGATTATGCTTGACCTCCTTCACCTCATTCAATTTAAAATTTGCCTCCCCATATTTATTTGCACCTTTAAATCCTTTTAATTTGAACTTATGCATTGTAATTTCTCGTCCCTTGTATCATTATTTTCTTCTAATGGTTGATTTGGGTGAATTATAATGGACTTTACCATTTGATAATGTTGAGGGTTTTTTCTTGCCACTTTCTTAAGACAATAAAATATTTAATTTGACTTAGCTTATCCTATGATATGATCTCATTGTTTCATATTGAAGTTACCCTCATGACCAAAATTTTCCATTTCTTTCTCCATTATTTCCACTTTGTAATATCTTGCCATGTATTCAGTTTCATGATATTTGCAACATCAAAATGCAATGTTTATATAATCTACTTGTTGATCCCATTCTTTTGGTTCATATTTAATCCTAATGGATTGAGGTAAATATATTTAAATATCCATGACATCACATATTCGAGTGTATACAAAATGCCTTCTCTCCTTAGTAGTTGTTCCCCCCTGAACGAACTCACCTAGAGTATTGCCAATATTCTTCAAACCTCCTTATTAATGAGTTGATAAAAGTCCGAAAAATATAATCCACACCGGAAGACTTTTAATAGTCTCTATCTCCATAGAAAAATTCTCACTCCATGGTCTTAAATATAATGCATATTTTCCTCTAAACCAAGGGTCTCCATCCATTATTTTATCCATTATTTCTAAATTGGAGAAGATAATGAACATAAATTCTTTTGGAAGAAAAGTCATAAAGTAATTTGAATTCATTCTTCACTTTCTTTTACTCCAATTTTTAATATTAGAAAAATTTGGTCAATATCCATGAAACTTACATATTAACCCTTTGGTTTTAAGAACCATTATATCATGCTCAATCATATCATCCTTGATAATCACTTTTTGTGCAGTGTATACTACCTATAAAAGGTTTACCATATATTAACTCTTTCTCTTATCGCTAACTAGGGCATCCATAATTTCAAGTAAGACATCCTTACTTCCAACTAGGGAATTCTTAATTTTAATAAGGACTTTAAAAAATGACATTCTTGTCATGTTACCTAGATCTTATTCACATGAGTCCTTTAATATTTTAGTTTCTCCTAAGATCTGGAACAAGAAGTGGTACTTACTCCTCGATTGCACTTTGCTTTCTACTTTTTGCTTATACTTCTTACTTGCTCTTGGTTCATGCTCACTCTTGGCTCACACTTATTCCCATATCACACTTAATGAAAATATAATAGTTAAAATTAAAATTTAATGTTAGTAATTATAATTTTTGTAAATAAATACCTTTTTAATGTATTTTAAATAAAAAGATGGTATGCACACAATAATAATATCTTATTTTTTTTGTTGCTAATGCTCATCATCTATTACTAGAGGCAATCTCTTGGAAGTGTGAGCATATTTATAGAGAAGTAAATTGGGTAGTTGATAAATTGTAGTGTTGATCTTCCTGGTGAAATTCAAATTTTGGAAGGCAATTAGACAAATGAGATTTTATCTCTTAATCAAGATGATATCAAGGAGTTGAATGTGGAAACATAACATTTTTAGGAAGTTGAATTTATTTAAGAGAAAAAAGAAATGAAAAAACTATGATAAAAAGGTATACTGCAGGAAATGTATTTTGATGGGAGTGGCCCCAATAGAAGAAACATATAAATTATATATATATATATATATATATATATATATATATATATATATATATATATATATTAAAAATTGATTATAATAATATTTTTTTGATAAAATTAAGGGAAAGAGGGTTTTGAAAGGGCCCCAAAACCTTTTACAACCGAAAGAAGACAAAAAACCGAAAAAATGCACTTCAACACTTAAACAGAAGAGTACAAAAACTGTACTACAACACTAACCAAAACAAAACAGTAACTACATAAATTGACACCACAAACCACAGGATCCAAAGGGTCGGGAGATCCGAGAAGACCTATGAGAGAGCAGAGGTAGTTCTACAACACAACATCTAACTCCAATATAATCCCATCGAACATTTGAGCCGCATTCCAACGGTCCCCAGTAGATAACCACTTCCCAAGGTAGGCAGATGAACCAAGGCAAAAATATATTCTTGATTCCCGCTCCCCATTTTCGAAATAATTCTCACTCCTCATTTTCAAAATAATTCCCGCTTCTCATATTCGAAATAATTCCCGCTCCTATTTTTTGAAATTAATTGGGTATTTAAAAATACCTTCATTAATGACCTTCATTAATGAATTAAATGGGGTATTAAAAATACCTTCATTAAGGACCAATAATTAATAAATTGATTGGGTATTTTAAAAATACCTTCATTAATGAATTAAATGGGGTATTTAAAAATACCTTCATTAATGAATTAAATGGGGTATTTAAAATACCTTCATTAATGACCCATAATTAATAAATTGATTGGGTATTTAAAAATATCTTCATTAATGACCATTGATTGGGTATTTAAAAATACCTTCATTAATGACCATTGATTGGGTATTTAAAAATACCTTCATAAATGAATAAACTTGGTATTTAAAATACCGTTCCCGTCCAGGAATACAAGTAAGGGAAAATAAGCTAAATAACTGGCAAAGAGATACAGCTTGTCCCACCTCTTTAAAAATTGCACCAAATATTCTAACCAAGCGAACTACCACCACCCGAGACCAATTAACCAACATCAAAATGAGCACAGTTGATGAGGTCATGTGGAAAGTCCCCTTGACATACCCTATATCCATGAAGATTCACTCCAATATTCGCCATCACGTTAGCAACAACATTTCCCTCCCTGAGCATGTGACAAATTTGAACATCTTCCAACTCCCGATACAACTTCACTCCTTCATCAATTAGATTGGAGACCTTCCAACTAACATGGCATGTTCCAAAAAGCATATTAATAATGTTGTGGGAATCACCATCAATAACAACTTTCTTAAAATTGAATTCGTTAAGCAAGGTAATCTCAAGGTAAATTTAATTTTAATACCAATTCTAGAGTTTGAACTTATTTAATACATTCTTGATGATAATGGAAATAATATAAAAGACCTGTGTTGATTTATGTTGAAATGGAAATGTTTAAAACTTGGGCTCATTAAAATTAATTATGATTGCGCTTTCAAATAAAATCCAAGGAAATTTGATAGAGGTCATAATCATATGAAACTTCAACTAACAACTATGCTAAGGCTAGGCACCTTTCATGAGGATTAAGATTACCATTGAAAACATATGAAGAGATATTTCAATTGAGAGGGATTTACGCATTATTATTATCGTTATAAAAAAAATGGATGTGAAGATTCAATAAAAATAACATTAATTTTTATATCTGTCAATAATTATTGTGAGAAGTAATATCCTAAAAATATCATTATATTTATAAAGAAAGAAACAAAGTAATAAATAATTTTTTTTTTAGGAGAACGTTTACAAATAACATCAACAACCACCCTCAAGGGGTTTGAACACAAGACCATTTAAGAAAAAACCACCATCTTTAGCCACTAGGGCAACTACCTTTTGGCAAGTAATAAATAATTTTTCCAATCACAATGTTGAATTTTGTCTTAATCAAATTTAAATTTAAAAATGTAAATTATGAACAATATGGCATATGAATGATAATTCTCATGAATAACTTGTTAGGATCTCATCCTAACCCTTAATGTAATAACTTCCTTGATGTAATAATTCCTAGTGAACGTGGGTAGTACCCATGATTAATATTTTGTAATGTTCTAAGTTTTAGCTTAGGTAGTGCCTATGACAAATGGCACCCTTTTTTATGTAACACATGGTAGATAGGTGGCATTGTGCATGTAATTCGTGTGGCATTGTGCATGTAATTCGAGTGGCATTGTGCATGTAATTCGGGTGGCATTGTGCATGTAATTCAAAGTGGCACTATGCATGTAATTCGGGTGGCATTATGCATGTAATCCGGGTGGCATTTTGCATGTAAGCCAACCTTGGAAGGAAACTCCTTAAATACCCGAAAGGGCACCAATGTAACCATCTTTTGCAAAATTAATGAAGTATTGAAGGAGGTTGCCCCCTCGAAGAGGCCTGCGATTCAATTCTATTGTGAGATTGTTCTTTATGCAAATTTATGTTATATTAATGTGATGTTTATGTGAGTTATTTCCAAGCAATTGTGTGAGAGTGTGTTATTTGAGTTTATTTTATAGCGAGGATCTTAACAAGTGGTATCGAGAGCGCTTTCCGGGGCCAAGATTACTGCTGCAAGCTGCAACGATTCTTGCCATCCAATCCACTTTGTTAGGTATAAATTCTGTGTGTTTTTTCCATTCCGTTTTTCCTTATTAAAAAAAAAAATCCAAAAAAAAAATACAGTGTTTTTTTTTCCAGACCAAAAACAAAAAAATATATTGTTAGTTGAGTAGGTAGAAACCCTGTACCGGGGGTTTTAAAATATCGCGAAGGATATGTCGTTATTGGCTAAGCTAGATAGCCCATAAAGCGTCTAGTGAAGTGAGGGGCGATCAGGCTCCAATACCCAGGCCTTAGACTGAACTCGCGCACGGACTTGAGCTCCCACGTATCTTTAGGTATATCGGGAGACCATTTAGGATTAAACAAACTTTTAGCCATTAGGAAGCTCTTCGGCCTTGTATTACTCATAGTCTACGGGACACGGCATCTCGGACGATTACCCTCCCGTATTGTGAGAGAGGCGGGTAGTGTGCTCAAGGGTATGTGTGGAATCCTCCTTGAGTAGTGGCCTGAAATATTGGTCCGAGCACTATTGTTCGTCACTGTCGGTATATTAGAGGGCCTATGGGTGGTACATACTCCTATACTTAGCATTCCCTGGTTATGTTAAAACTGCAACCTGTAAAAAATGCAAAAATAAAAATCAAAATAAGAATCCAAACACCCCCGTTCGTAAACCTGCATTTCAAAAGTGAGCATATGAGAAAGGAGTCCTCTACCAAAAAAATAACAGAAGGGACATGCATTCGGGATAAGCCATGAGGGTGACACTTAAGTTGAAAGTACGGAGAGTAACAGTCAAATTTACAGTGGCGATCCACGATCGAGTCGGTCGAGTCGGAGAGGTCGGCACGGTCGAGGCGGGAATTCACGAGTCTTGAGTCGAAACAGAGCTGTCATATCGGTCACCTGCAAAATACGAGAGAATCTTGAGTGTGAAACACGGCCGGTTTTAGATAGTGCTCCGGTACCCAACTTTTGCTCAGTAGCTCAGAATCAGAATCTGTAAACACCGTTAGACTCAGCAAAACAGGAGATAAAAAAAAAAAAAAAAAGTCTGGGGTGCCAAAAAGTAGTGTTGAGAGATATAGCTCATTGTGACCACCTCCTCCTGCTGATCATTTTGATATATAGCACCCAAGCACTTTTTTGGGCACTTACTAAAAATAGTAAGTCAAAAAAATTCAATTCTATTTTTAGTAACTTGGTCACAAAAGGTCAAAAAATGGCCCGGGGTACTCGTGGACACCGAGAAAGAACTAGAACACTTGGAGTCCCTAACAAAAGCCATTGAGAACTTGAACTCGGCTTTTCACTCCATAAGGGAAGAAGTCCAAGGTCTTCGCCTAGAGCATGAGGCCACTAGCAATCGCTTAGAAGAAGCATTGGTCGAAGTGGACAGCAAAGCGAGAAGAGAACCACCCAAATCGGAATACCAAGGTGAGAGTTCTACAAGGAATCGTGACCATGATACACCCTTTAGAATGCCCAAGTTGGACTTTCCCAAATTCGGTGGGAAGGATGTTGATGGGTGGCTATGTCGGGTTGACCAATTCTTTCGACTTCATAATGTACCAGTATTTCATCGAGTCCGGATGGCTTCCTTTAACTTGGAATACGAGGGCTCTGCTTGGTTTCAATGGTTGCGTCTTACCTACCCAAATCTCTCTTGGGAGGATTTTGAATCCCAAATACTCACTCGATTTGGTCCTAGTGAGTTTGAGGACTTCACGGGAGCCTTATCCAAACTACAACAAACGAGGTCGGTTCGAGAGTACCAAGCTCAATTTGAAAAATTGGCCAATCGAACAAGAGGATTGAGTGAAGGGTTCTTCCAGAGTTGTTATATCAGTGGGTTGAAGATGGAACTCCAAGCAGAAGTCAAAATGTTGAAACCACGAACTATGATGGAAGCTATCAGTTTGGCCCGTACGGCCGAATCTAAACTCTCTGCCCAAAGACGCCCATCAAAGTTTTCTCAAGATAGACCTTCATTTCCCCCGAGAGCCCAACACCCAGATGATAATAAACCTGTTGCACCCAAGCGCCTCACCACCGAAGAGATGGATGCACGTCGTGCCCAAGGATTATGCTACAATTGTGATGAAAAGTTTTTCAAGGGGCATAAGTGTGCACACAAAAAATTGTTCTTGATAGATGTTGGAGAACCCGATACCGTTGACGAGAGTGATGAGGATGAGGACCCTCCAGAAACACCTCCTCCACAAGAAGAAGGGAAACAGGAACCTGAGACATCAATTACAATCCATGCCCTTGCAGGCATTACTACTCCTCAAACCATGAAGGTTACGGGATGTTTCAAGGGCCAACGTCTTTCCATCCTTTTGGATTCGGGAAGCACGCACAACTTCATTGACCCTAGAGTTGCTCAACGGGCAAATTGCTATATCCACAATTGTAATTCCTTTGAGGTCATGGTAGCCAATGGGGGAACCTTATCTTGTAAAGGAAAGTGTCACAATGTTAAAATCAAGATAGGGGACTATGAACTCAAGCGAGGACATGTTTGCCCTCCATTTGGGTGGATGTGATATTGTTTTGGGATGCCAATGGTTGAGTACGTTGGGCACTATCGGTTGGAACTTTGCTAAACTTTGGATGCGGTTCTTCCGGAACGGACAAACACACATCATCAAGGGCTCCCCGACGGGGAACACCTCAAATGATCAGTTCAAACGGCATGGAGAAATTGCTAAAGAAATCATCACGTGGGGTCATTGCACAACTATTCTCCATCCAGCCATCCACATCTCCAATGGGTGAAATCCCACAAGACATGCAACAGATTCTCCACAAACATGAGGCCATCTTTTCAGAACCCATCACACGACCACTGCATCGCTCTCACGACCATGCCATTCCATTATTGCCGGATAGTACACCTCCCAATATCAGACCACCTTATGAGCGACTCAAGCGCACCTTATTTTGGAAAGGTAGGAAACAGGACATTCACTCTTTTGTGGCAGGCTGCGACACAGGTCAAAGGATGAAAAGAGAAACGAGTGCACTCTTCGGGCACTCTTCCACCCTTGCCGATACCGGATCGGGTGTGGGTGACATCTCTATGGATTTCATAGAAGGGCTACCTAAATGTGGAGACAAGTCTATTATTTTTGTGGTAGTGGACCGCCTTTCAAAGTATGCTCACTTTTGTGCCCTAACCCATCCTTACACAGCATTCACTATTGCCCAAATTTTCCTTGACTCCATATTTCGCCTTCATGGCATGCCAACCTCCATTGTATCTGATCGTGATCCCGGCCTTACTAGCAATTTTTGGCAAGAGTTGTTTAAGTTGCGGGGGACTCAGCTCACAATGAGTTTAGCCTACCATCCGCAAACGGATGGTCAAACAGAGGTTGTTAATAACTGCTTGGAAACCTACCTTCGCTGCTTGCCTCCGATCATCCTACTCATTGGGCAAAATGGCTTTCTTTGGCCGAATGGTGGTACAACACTTCCTATCATACCGCCACCGGAGGCGAGTACGGGCACCCTCCACTCACGCCTCCCTCCTACATTTCGGGCAGCTCCAAGGTACGGGTTCCATCAACACTTCCCGAATTGGATGAAGAAGGCTCCATCTTACTTGCACCAAAGCGGTTCTTGTATCGTCGAACTCGCAACCGTACCATCACGAGAGGTCCTGGTTCGGTGGCGTGGACTTCAACTTTGAGGATGCTACATGGGAGTCCCTCCATCAACTCCGGCAACCGTTTCCTCATTTTTAGCTTTGAGGACAAAGCTTCTTCAAGGAGAAGGGCATGTTAGGATCTCATCCTAACCCTTAATGTAATAACTTCCTTGATGTAATAATTCCTAGTGAACGTGGGTAGTACCCATGATTAATATTTTGTAATGTTCTAAGTTTTAGCTTAGGTAGTGCCTATGACAAATGGCACCCTTTTTTATGTAACACATGGTAGATAGGTGGCATTGTGCATGTAATTCGTGTGGCATTGTGCATGTAATTCGAGTGGCATTGTGCATGTAATTCGGGTGGCATTGTGCATGTAATTCAAAGTGGCACTATGCATGTAATTCGGGTGGCATTATGCATGTAATCCGGGTGGCATTTTGCATGTAAGCCAACCTTGGAAGGAAACTCCTTAAATACCCGAAAGGGCACCAATGTAACCATCTTTTGCAAAATTAATGAAGTATTGAAGGAGGTTGCCCCCTCGAAGAGGCCTGCGATTCAGTTCTATTGTGAGATTGTTCTTTATGCAAATTTTTGTTATATTAATGTGATGTTTATGTGAGTTATTTCCAAGCAATTGTGTGAGAGTGTGTTATTTGAGTTTATTTTATAGCAGGATCTTAACAATAACCATTGTATTACCTCTCTAAAGGAGGTATAATACAAATTACATGATATCAAGATTGTTTGCATCATATCTTTAGTGTACAAAGCAATACACACATACCCTTATATTTTTCTTTAATACAAAGTAGCATTAAATGTATATGTTTAATGTATTTTTACATTTTTTAATTCAAAGTAACTTAGAATATATTGTAATTATAGAAACTCATACCATTATAATCAAATTATTGCTATTGAGAAAGTTTATTAAAATACACCATTTTGAGTTTCAAGAAAAGGTGTTTGACCATCTTTGGGCCACATTTGGATTGAAGATTTGTGCTTTGTATTTAAAGGGAATGCCAAGACTTGATCTACCATGAACTTGGTATTTTGGTCAAAACCCAAAGAGGCACCCAATTGTACAATATGTAAACTTTAAATTAAAAAATATTCCTTTCAACAATATGGGGTGGTCATATTCAACTAGAATATGTTGTATAAATCAACTATTAATTATAGACTATATACAAGTAAAATGAAGAACACAAGCTTATACCGAGAGGGGGGGGGTGAACAATATAAGGCTAATTTTTACTTTTCTTTCCCAATCAATATTATGCAATGTATAAATAGAAATATCAACAAAAGTAATCAAAGCAATGCACAAATCACTACACACAATAGAGAAACCAATTTAACATGGTTCAACCAATGTAGGCTACTCCACGGAGAAAAAATTTCACTAAAATTTTCTAAACAAATATCTTGGAAGCATTTTTCTATTACAATGTTTATGGACCTCTATCCAAAGGAGACACCAATCCCCTAATCAGGCTTGTGGATCTCTATCCATAGGAGATACCAATATCCTCTGCTCTGGCTGGTGATCTTTTAGAAGAACTACTGCCTCCACTGCATTGGCTTATAGATCTCTATCCACTAAAGACTCCTGTCCTCACTTAGAAGACTTGTCCTCACTGCTCTGGCTAATGGATATCTATCCACTAGAGACTTTTGTCCTCTATACTCTGTCACCTCCAAATCTTGCTCCTAGCTCTACTCAAATCTACACTAAACATAGTCCTTTGATCTAACATAAATATGCTCAATCTTTGTCTCTGGTCTGGCACAAACCTATCCTCAAATATGCACCAAAATCTATCCTAAAATGTACATTAAACACAATCCTTCGGTTTAGCACAAATATATCCTAAATATTTGTCCTCAAGCCTTAACACAAAGCTTGACTTAATCACAAATCAACTCTGCTAGATTTGCCCCAAACCTTAACTCAAGGTTTGAACAAATCAATCAATCAACTTTGCTCACAAGTCTTCTCAAAGAATTATCTCAAATATGCCTTGTAAGCTTCCACAAAATCTCACACTAATCTATCCACAAGTCCTCTCTAGAACTTGCCTCAAATCTGCACAACAAGTCCTCACTAAAAATTGTCCAATCTCACAGAAACATATAGAGAATTTTTAGAGACTTAATATGCTTCACACTCACAATAATGCTCAAATAATTTCACTCTCTCTCTATTTTTATCATAGAAAAATATAGAGAATTATTAGAGACTCAATATGTTTCACATTTACAAACACTCAACCTCTTTCTCAAATCAATTTAGAATATGGAACAATTTGTTTCACATAACTAGAACTATCATTTCAACACTTCCACTTGACTAGGTTCAACCAAATCTACTCAACCAATCACTCAATGAAACAATCCTTGCTCACAAACCCTAGTCCAAGCATATGAATACTCACTCAATTATTTCCAATCAATGCTCATCAAACAATCTCACATAACAATGATACTCATGTACTTTCACAAACCCTAGTTCAAGATAGTTCTCAACTTCACATAACAATGATACTCATGTTATTTTACAAACTCTAGTTCAAGCATATGAAAGCTTTACTCAATATTTCCAACAATGCTTATCAAACAATCCTTTTCACTCCAACTTAGCATTCACAACATCCAATAATTACTCACTAGGAAGATGTGCCCATACCTTTTGTTTGATGAAGAAAATGACCTCAAAACTTGTCTTAAACACAATTTTCTTCTTTGCCAATTTCAATGGTTAGATGACAAAATATCACACTAACACTCTCTCAGAAATATTTCTTAATTACAAAAATAATCAAACTCAAATACACCTTATTACTCCTTCTTTGAAATTAGCAATCATCAAAGCATACATAAAAATAATTACTCAATTACTCCTTATAATCTCCAATCTTTAATTAACAACCTCCAAAAATCAAACTCTAAAAAATAATGCTGCCTATCCTTTTATCTCCCTCAAATACTCAATAATCAAATTAAAAAAATAAACTTTATAACCCTTCAAAATATTTAATTTCCATTCAACCTTAGCAAATCTGAAATACCTCATGCAACCTTGGCAAATATTAATGTATACCTTTTATCTCAAGCAAAAGGCCTCGGTGGGTTTCGAATACGAGACCACTCCTAGCCGAGTGCCTTATCGAGGCACTAGCCCATGGCATGGGCTATGAGCCTCCACACGAAGGGGAAGGCTCAAGCCTTCCTCTTCTCCCTTTCCTATCGGTGCGGTGCAAAACAGAACATACTCCTTCCTTGCAAAAACCAACTTGATGGGTTTCAAACCCTGTTCTCCTCACCTGCAGTACATCTTAGCGCTACCCACTATTGCCAACTGTGCTACATAGTGTTGTGTGAATACAAAGGAGCCCCACTCTTATCCTCTGCCACTGAAAGCTTTCAAAAACATGAAAAACCTTTCCTCTTCCTTATGCATGAGTCTTTGGAGTTTTCAATCGATAATTGCATTGGGGTTTTTGACTAAGGTTCTTGCCCTCTTTTATACAAGAAGGCCAATGTCTTAGAAACATCAATGCCTTATTCGAATTTCGAATTTGAATAAATTAATAACCTTTATAACCCAACCTTAGGGTTATTTTAATTAACATAAATTAATTTTATAATCAGATTATAATTAATCTATAATTAGCTTAATAACTTTAGAAGTTAATTAAATTAATTGTTAAATTAATTTATAATGAAATTATTTAAATTAATTTATAATTAATTTAAATCTCCCCTTTTAATATTATAATAAAATATTATAATATTATTTTGCTTGGGCCTCTTCATTGCTCTTTGAACCTCATCTGACCACCTGGAACCGGATTTGACCAACTGGATGCGGATTTTCCTTTTACATTGATTACGGAATTGCTTCTTCTTGCACTACTCATTGAAACTGACTTTTGACATCAATGACAACTCAATTACTCAAAATGTCCAACATAAAAAATACTCATACATGTCATAGATACACACTAGTCAACTCACTACTGAAGTGGCATTTGAGATGACACTATGTTAAATTTACTACCTAAATTTGCCCTCTCCTCTAAATTGGTCAATATCCTCGTCAACTATGTTGATAGAATATGGGGACAGGATAACCTATCAAAGCTAGTATTGGATGAGCTATTGGTTTTGCTATTTACACAATAAAAATCCTTCAATCATTGAATCTCTTTTCGTTCAATGTGAGGGTTCTATTGCAACTTCTTATTAAAGTTTACATGCTTTTCCCACTATGGACCATATCTTTGTAATTCTTGATCCTTATCTTAAGCCTCTTATTCAAGAGTAGTGATCTAATGGGATATCTTATGCATCTTAACCTCTAGAGCAATTATTGTTTAATATTTATTAGCTGTCTATTGAACATATTTTACTATCTGCTCTTAGTGCTAACAATATATAAGGAATCCATCTCAATTATGTATAAGGTTACCTATGCTTTGAATCTCATCCCCAATATTCACAGCTTCTCCTTGAGTGTTCTAGATTGATCTCCCTCAACATTGACTATCCTTTACAATTATTTTAACATTTCTCTCAAATCCTGGTTGCTAGTAGATGAACATTGGATTAGGTATGATAAATAGTTGAGTCCACTATGACACCTCAAGATCCTCTTCAATAGTGTACCTCTTTATCATGGAGGGGTAGGGTATACACATGCTTATGTATTTGTTCAAATGGATACATAACATGTGATTATATAAAACTAAAGTCCCCAATTGTAGCTTTGGCTCATCAAGCAAAAACCTACTTTATGTATCCTCCTAAATCTCACATTCATTCAATAATAAAATTCTCTGCCTAGATGCATCTAGGTGTTATTGTGAGATGTTATTATGAGACCATTGATATGCTTTGGTGATTTTTCTTGTTTTATAAATTGACCATATATACCATTGCTCTAATGAACTGGTCAAAAAATCCTCTCATGTGCATGTTGAAACATATATCAACTTATCATTGAAACCTATAATATGTGTAATAACCACCATATAAAGAAATTAGGATCACACAAATCTAGTAATTCTATCATATTAGCATTAAGAGGTTGGTCTTAATCAATTAGGATCACACAAAGCTAGTAATTATATCATCTTAGCATCAAGAGGTTGACCTTCATCAATTTTTTTATTTTTTAATTTTATTTTTATCATTGTTTGTATACTCATTTGTACCTCCCTCCTCTTCCTCCTCCTCCTCTAAATGAATGGAATTAGCCTTCCCCTTTCACACATCTCCCTTTTGGAAAATATTACATTATTTGGTAGAAGTAAATGTACCAACATGGTACTATTGTAATATGTAAACATTAGAATAGAGTGTGAGTTATTAGATTTGAGTGTGTAATTTATATTTCCCCCAAAGTATATATTTATGTAGGATGATTCCAAATGTCATGTAATAAGGTGTGCAAGTATATATAGTGTAAGAGTGTGCAAGTGTCATGTGATTAAGTGTGAAAGTGTGTGCAATGTGTCATACATGTTAGCTAAGAGTCATGTGTGTATGTGTCATAAGTGGAGAGTCACATATATGTGGCAAGATGTAAATTCAAGAGACATGAGAGGTTTGTCTTATGTGTGGAATATGAAAGGATGCATCTCCCAAATATGTGAGGAGAGTAATAGTCAAGTATTGAAGAGTCATATTCTAAGGTTATATTATGGAGACAAAGCTCCATGTATTGTAATCAAGAAATATATCAAGCATTGATTCATATAATAAAGATCTTGTATATTTGATTCATAATATAGTGAGTTTGTTCATTGTGTTATATTATTGTTATATTTCATGAATATTATATTCATTGATATTGATATTATTCTATGAATGAGCTTTCATATATTTTATATTTGAGTTTGATTAGATCCTATATATTGGAACTTATAATTAAATGTGACTTAAAATCCATCACTCCTTATAAAGGTTGTTGCTCAATCTCTTTGAGGACTATCTCATACTCATGCATAGTCTCTCCTCATAGGTTGTCTCCTTTGTAGACACTCCTCTCCTTCAACTAAGTCCTTTCTTGGTCATCATTTTGGGTGTGTATCCCTAAGGTAGATAAAGTCTCAAAGGGGCACATCCTATCTATAAACTATTAATGAGACTCCTCAATATATGTAGCCTCCTTTGAGTGTCTATCATGTATAGCTCTTATTGCACTATATATAATATCATTAAAATTGGTGCAGTCTTCTATGTACTCAACTTGTGCATGGTCCTTTTCCAAATAAGGAATAAACTTATCCTCAACCATCATGATTTCCACTTACACCATATCTTACACAACATCATCATCTCTTATTTCCTCATTACATTATGGGCTATGACATCATCTTGTGGAATATCCTAAGTGAAATCTATCTCCTACATGACCTTTATCTCCTATACAATATCTATCTCATTGCATGACTTCTTATAAATCTTATCTTATTTTAGAATATCCTATACAATCAACCATGCAATACCCACTCCCCATATATGCTCTTCCTTATATGAAGTCTCATCCAGCGGAAGTGACAATAGGATATTGTATTGTGTTGCAACTTAATTGTTCATCATGCTATCTCCTTCCTCTTCCTTCTTCTTGGGTACTAACTTCTCTACCCCTGATACAATTTAATAGTTCCTCTTATTCTAATATCTTCTAATACATACCACTTACATTTTGGTTCATGTCTACTTGTAGTATCTAAGCTACTATTTTTTATTTTAAAGGAATTATCCATAGAAAAATAGATTTTGCAAACCTAGGAACAACATTGAAAATCAACAAAAAATTGTAAAATTGGCAAAATTTGGTTGTCTCCAAGATGGGAAAATTTGCTTAAGTATTGATTGATTATGAAGTGATCTTCTTGAAAAGTGGATTTATTGGATTAAAAGAGCAATTTGCAAGAAAATGCTAGTGAATTATTATCAAAGTCAAGTGAATCTAAGTGAATCACTCATAGGCCTATGGAGGGGTAAAAAGAGAAGCACATGTCTTAAGGAAGATTTTTCATTAGCAACTTTTTGTAGTTTTACAATGCCATAAATCATATTATAAGGCTTCTAAACCATTTATATTTAGAGGCATGTAACATTTAGAGGGATATGATGTTGGATATGCCCTCAAATATTTACTTTTACTAGGAGTAATAGTTTCTCATCTAAGGTAACTCAAGGGTAAACTAAAACTATACATAGGAGCCATGTTTTCCATTGTAAACATCTTTTGGCCATGAGAACTCAAATCTACAATTTCTGAAAACCACATTGTAATTTGTGTCTCATAAAATTAGTGAGAAATTGGCGAGTCCTTTGCATGCCATTAGTGGCATCACTCTCCTAGTTTGTTAAGTGCATGGTGATTGAGGCATAGCCCTTTTTCCATATTACCATTTGCTTAACAATTTTAGACTTGTTGAATGGGAAATATTGATGTTGTTTGAATTCTCATGTGTTGATTGATGCACACACTTCTTGCTATGCTTATGGTTGTATTATGTTTGAATCCCTCCCACCCTAAATATTTTTATGCATTTTTATTTTTTGCACTTTACTTTTAATGCAATTAGTGTAGGTTAGCATAGGATAATTCAATTGGGATAGTGGGGAGTTGACCTCAATCTAGAGGTTGGAAGGAAATATTGGCTCTTCCTTCCAATTTTGTTAAAACTAAAATTGGGGTGTATCATTAAATTAGAAGTCAGGACAAGTCCTTGGTTCAAAATAGATTTTGGCATGCCCGATGGGACCCTAGTATTTAAATTTAGCTAAATTTCTCTATTTTTGTGCCAAAATTACATTCATTATGGATGGAGTGATTGGATCAAAATTGAACTTTTTTTTTCCAAGTTTGAACACAAGTAGTAATTCATTCTAGTTGAGCCAATCACTTGGAAAGTAGTGTAAGTCAATTTTTGTGAGCATTTCACTCAATTTTACAAGCAATTCACTCTAAATATATCCTTTCTACAAGTTGAATCTATAGTGGCTGAGGTTAGGGACTTGATTTATCAATCCCAATCTCAAACTAACCTTAAATTTCACATTTTTTTATTATGTGTTTGATTTTTGTAGGTGCTTTGTGAATGGTGACTCTATTAAGAACTTTATATAAATTTTTTATGAGAAAAGCAAGCAAGTCAACACTAGATTGACACACTTATAATTTTTGACTCCAATTTTGAATTTGTTAGGAGCAAAAAGCAATCAGGATGAGTTTGAGAAGTTTTTTGCAAGACCTCACTATGGAAGTAATTCATTTCAAAACAAGAACAAATTGTTTCATTTGAGGCCAACTGCTTCAAAAAGTCATTGTCTAAATCTACATAGCAATTTTTCTAATTAGCTAGGAATTCACTGCACAATAATAAAATTTCTCCAAGTAGAATCTAAGGAGCAATTCACCCCAATTCTATGGAGCGATTCACTTGGAAAGATACATTTATTCCTAAAATTCCCAAAGGAGATTGATTTACACAAAATCAAAGCAATTAAGTTTAAGTGATTTGCTTGGTTCTTTACTTATCAAAAAAATTAAAGCTCACTCTAGTTTGTTAGTGATTCACTCTACAAACCAAATCTTACAATAGTTTCTAAGTTGCATCCCTAGGAGTGATTTGCTTCAACTTGCTAGCAATTCACTTCCACTAGCTAGCGAATTGCTTGATTTTGCTAGAGATTCACTCTAGTTTGTAGGTGAATCACTCAATAGACCAAATTCTAAAAAATACATTTAACCCTAAAACATTATCAATGTAGGTACGTATAGGAGAGGATCTAGGTTGATGCTTTATAGGAATGTGACTATTATGAACTTAAAAAAAATCAAGTGAGTGATTCACTTCACACATAAAATAATCCTAATTTCTTGGGGCTACTATACTAAACCTTGCTCGCCTAAATAATGCGAATCTTATAAGTTTTTATTCTATCACCAACATACTCAGGCTTTGGGTAGCATTATAGTGGCTCAACCATGGGGGAATTATTAGTTGGTAAAAAATATGTCACGGGATCATAATCCTCAACTACCTCATTACGTGCAAATTACCCAAGGTCAACAATAGTTTCTATAAAACTCGTATCCAAATATGTAGCCTCATCAACCAATGCAATATTTTATGCAATAATGGTTAGTGACACCAAGTTAGCAAGTTAAAAAAAACCAACAATGGATCCAATAGCCTTAATACCAACTAACATTGGTTCCAACTAAGCAATTCATGTACCAAATATCATATAAGTAGACACAATATGGATAAATACCTCAACAAACTTAGTTGATTCAATGAAAAAACTTAATAGTCTCCATGAAATAAAATCATCTAGCCTATTCAACCCAAACCTATCAAAAATAGGTGACCCCATAGTATTGGCAATTTCCCCAAGAATAATATAACAAGTAAGAGTTTCTAAAGGATTGTGCTAGCTCAAGGGCATGCTCATGATACTAAAGTAGGTAAAAGAATAAATTGATGAGTTTGAATAAGAAAATTGGATAATGCAATAAAAATATATGCAAGAGCCTCAATCGTAACTGACTCAACAATAGGTGACCCATAGTATTGGCAAGTTATCCAAGAACAATATAACAAGTAAGAGTTTCTAAAGAATTTGTGCTAGCTCAAGGGCATGCTCATGATATTAAAGTAGGTAAACGAATAAAATGATGATTTTGAAGAAGATATTTCGAGAATGCAATAAGAATATATGCAAGAGCCTCAATTGTAACTGAATCAACAATAGGTGACCCCATAGTATTGGCAATTTTCCCAAGAATAATATAATAAGTAATAGTTTCTAAAGGATTGTGCTAGCTCAAGGGTATGATCATGATCCTAAAGTAGGTAAAATAACAAAATTATGAGTTTGAATAAGAGAATTGGAGAATTCAATAAGAATATATGGAGGAGCCTCAATTGTAACTAGCTCAACAACATGTGACCCCATAGTATTGGCAAATTCTCCAAGAAAAATATAACAAGTAAGAGTTTCTAAAGAATTGTGCTAGCTCAAGGGCATGCTCATGATCCGAAAGTAGGTAAAACATTAAAATGATGAGTTTGAAGAAGATAATTGGAGAATGCAATAAGAATATATGCAGGAGCCTCAATCGTAACTAGCTCAACAACAGTGATCCCATAGTATTGGTAAGTTTCTCAAGAACAATATAACAAGCAAGAGTTTCTAAAGTATTGTGCTATCTCAAGGGCATGATCATGATCCTAAAGTAGGTAAAATAATAAAATTTTGAGTTTGAATAATATAATTGGAGAATGCAATAAGAATATATGTAGGAGCCTCAATCGTAATTGGATCAACAACAGGTGACCCCATAGTATTGGCAAGTTTCCCAAGAAAAATATAACAAGAGTTTCTAAAGGATTGTGCTAGCTCAAGGGTATGCTCATGATCCTAAAGTAGGTAAAAGAATAAAATAATGATTTTGAATAAGAGAATTGGAGAATGCAATAAGAATATATGTAGGAGTCTCAATCGTAATTGACTCAAGAAAAAGATTTATTGATCCATACATATAAGGAAGTTGTGGCCTATAATGAGTATCTTTGAGTTAGAGTGCTCCAATAGGAAACACATCAATGATTAATTAGGTGCATAATAAAATAAGTAATATGAATACAAATTTCTAGTTCCTACTTGTAAATTGTTCTATAATATGGCAAACTATGCCATGACAATCTACTATGCTTAAAAAATAAATCAACATGTCAAGCCAACCTACAATAGTGAACCAACCTATTATCACAAGTCTAATAATGGTTAGTAAATCCATGCGAAGATAAATCGGGTGAATACACCTCAAATCAATGTGGCACAAGCCTACACAATGCCTAGAGCACTTAAAAAGAGTAGTTATTGCCTTCCTACTTAAAGCACATTTATGAACAATTGTTCAATGTGTCTATAGCCTACTTCTAAATAACTATATCCCATTCAAATAAAAAAAAGAACTTAAGCTGACAAGGGAAGTTTCAAGTACTAATTTATCAATACTTATTATGAATAAACCCCCACACTTTCATCAATGGACATATTTCATATGGTATAAAAAATTATTGAGATTAAAAACAAAGATCTTGAAGGTGAAGAATCAAAAGATGAAGAAGATTACAAATTCACAAATAAAGAGTTAGAGTTCGTAGAAGAATGTGAAGTTTTTAATTTTTCCCTAGAAGGTGAAGATTTTATGATGGGAGCAAAAATTGAGTCAAAATATTAGGGTTTTGGGTTCCCCTTTAAGTATGTCCTACTTGTAGGGATAACCAAGGTAAATATACAATCAAATCATCAAGCATTGGTGCCTCTATCAAATGATGAAATGTAGCATCCAAGAGCAATAGAAAGAGGAATTGAATAAGAATATGAAGAAAAATAAAATATTACAAAGTCAAAAAATTTGACATGTGAATCCCCTTTTATGAAGGAATTTTACTTACTCAATGAAGAAATGTCAAAAGAAAATTATCAAGTTCATGATATTCCATGTGAGATTCAATTCATCATGACACTTAGGACACCAAGGTTGTTGAATGCCATCTTCCTATCCAAGATGTTGTCACATACAATACTTATAAATCATAAAAGGAATATGAAATATTTGCTCTTTAGAGGAAGGAGATCCCATAGAATAAGTAGAGGAAATCCTAGAACCATAACATGAGGTATTTTTTTAGAGTTGGAATTGATACTGGAGGATGAAGATAAAATAGAGGAAGAAACTAAGCCAAAATATGAGGCACACAAATTCATCTTGAAGAAATATAAGCATGTAGGGTTTGGAGAAATCTCATGGGGGTCCTTTCATAAAGAAATATTCCTATTTAAGGATGAAATCCTAGAAGTAGACACTACTTAAAAAATAGAGAAATATTCACATATGACCCTTGATATTATTGAAGTGATTCCAGATAAATGGGATACACTAAGTAATAGGGAAGCCTTGATTATAAAGATGAGATATTTTTCTACAATATTGAGGAGCATATCAAAGGTAAAATTCATTTTCCAATAGTTATATGCATTTAAGGATGATATTGGGTTAGTTAAGGTATGGCAACAAAAGGAACCATTATTCTTGAACGATGTTTTATTTCTTTGTTGCATAAAGATGGTCATCCAAACCAATAATCACCATCACATTTCATCATGGAATGACATAACAAGAAAATAGGATATCATAATTGTAGAAATTTGATTGCCCACCCATTCTTCCCACCACTTTAGAGTTAAAATAAGGTATCATTTCCAATATAGTTATTGTCAAGAGATAGATCAAAATGGAATGATAATATAAAAGTTATTCTAACTTTCTAGACTATGACATCCACTTAGGGTTCTAATTATTTTGGTGAAAAATATATAATCTCCTAGAATACCCCCATGAGGCTCTAAATTAGGTAAGCTCCTCTAGAAAATAACCTCAATATGCACCATTAATACTATTCGACTTACTATGTTTACATAGGTGTTGAAAAATTCTAAGCTAGAACATCAACATCAAAAGGGTGGGTAAAATGGGCAACTATTTTTTTGAGCCTATGAATGTGACTGTCTTTTGCTTAGAGAGGTAGTCATTCATTTTTGTAAATTCCTTCTTCTCATTTCTTCTTATTTAATTTTTTTATTAAAAAAAAGAGAAGAAAAAAAGAGAAAAAGAGAAAAATCCCCACCACACTTGAGTGAAAATCTCATAAGAGACACTTAGGTTCCCACTTCTTTCCATCCATTTCTTCCAAGATTGGTTAAAGATATCTCTAAGATTATTAGTTTCTTTCCTAAAATGATAAGATGAGATGCCAACTTAAGAATACAATGATAGCAAGATAATGCATGAGATCCAAATTACTTTAGGATAAGTGGGAGTTTTATTCGTTATGACTATGTATCCCAATGAATGAGGTAGAGCCTAAGATAATCCTTTCATGACAACATAGTCTTAGAAATGATTGTCAACATGAGGTTGGTAAAAATAACTCAATTCATGAGACCCTAGATGACTTCATGAGACCCTAGATAAAATAATAGAGAGAAATGATAGATGCCCGTGAAGGGAAAGGATTTGAAAGAGAAGAAGGTTTACATATAAGCAAAGGAGTGGAAATAATGGGAGCCACTAATCTAAGAGCACAAATTTCTTCCATCACCTTTCCCACAATTCTTCTAGTTCTACCTCTATTCTCTATTTCCTTCTTATTTATTCTAAACCTGCTTTTGTAATCCCTCAAAATTCTTTTTTTGTGCCCATCCCACCTAAAAAAAAGAGTATCCCTAGTCTTACAGTCAATATTTCCTAATAAAAAGTCATCTCTCACACCTGCTATACTCTAATTTGCCATATCACCATTCATGCCACCACAAATTTCCATCCCTTGCAACCTTCTTTTGGGTTACCCCATATCACAAGTCTCATTGTGTCACTATAGGTGTCATATCAATCTCTTCCATCATCCATCATAATCCAATATATAAAAATATTCATATCATTGTATCAAATTCATATCCTTGTTTTCATTGGTCCACTGGTAATCAAAAGTACAATGATACTCTTCCCCTTGATAATGATTGAAATTATCCAAGGCAATCCATATTGTGAAGGAGCATCTCATCCTTGATGTTTACCAGTTATTTTCTTACTAGACAAAAAGGATTATTTGAGAGTAAAGATAGAGAGGAAATATCAGACACTATGTGAACAAACAAGAAAGTGGATTGATCAAGACAAACACCGATGAAAGAACATTAGCATTTGCTACATTCATGACCCACCAATTCTGGCTAAAGAAAGGAAGAAGGGATCTATTAGTCATAAAACCATTCTGAATTTAGAATGTGAAAGTTAAGAGCTCATTGGTGGGACAAGCCATGTCCTTTTGGGACCAAGTGTGATAAGGTGCATCCCACATATATCAATAAGTTGGAGATCTTGCTATTTAAAGATGATCAAGCAAATGGATGAAGATCTAACATCTAAGACCAAGTACATTGTAGAAATTTTATCCTATAAATAAATAAAGTAGATGGATATGTTAGATAAGAAGATGAAACTTAGACAATTAAAGGACATATCCTACAAGTAAGGGAGACTCCAGGGGTGCAAACTACCTATAATGCTCTTGGAAATATAGTTAAATAATTAATAAAGGAGATGTAGAGATTGCTAAATAAGGGGATTTATAAGGTATAATCCTATCAAGTATGAATCCATAGATGTTGTAAATTTCATTTATGAAGAGAAAAATGAAGTGGAGGTATCCATAGCTACCTAGTGCTTCAAAGGAGATCATTGAATTGGAGATCCAATTAGGAAACTAAAGAAATTAAAGAGGATCAAGGGAAGAGCCTCCCATAGTATCATTGTGAAAATTTGGTGTTGAAAACCAAAATTTTAATACTTGCTATGTATCCTCTCACACTAATTAGCAAGCAGGTTTAAACTTGTTACCCCAAAGCTAAACAAAGGTGACCCACAATTTTACAATTTTGTAGCAGGGATTTCAATTTTGAAGAATCCATACCTAAGGATAAAGGCATTATCTAGGATCTCTCACTAATCAATATTGGCATCCCTAGAAGTCTCCAAAAATATAATAGCTAGGCTACTACCTTCTAATTCCAAGGAATTAGCCATAAAATGGATTTTGCAAACCCAAGACTAACATTGCAAAACAAAAAAAGTTTACAAAATTGACAAAATTTGGCTGTCTCCAAAATGGGCCAATTTGTTCAAATGCTAATTCACTTCAAAGTTATCACTTAAAAAGTAGACCCATTGGTTTATAGGAGATTTTTTCTAGCAAATTCAAGTAATTCACTCACCTTTTGGAGTGAATTGCTCGTACCTTCATGGAGGGGTAAATGGAGAAGCATGGATCCTAAGGAAGGTCATTGGAATATAAATTTTTGTCTTTTTGTGGTTTCATAACTCATCTTAGATGGATTCTAATTCATTTGGAGCCATATTTAGATGCATGTAAGATTTATAGGTGCATCATTTTTTTAGAGATACCCCAAATATTTACTCTTACTAGGAGTAATAGTTTCTTACATTAGGTAACTCAGGGGTAAAATCCAACTATAAATAAGAGCCATGGGTGCTATTGTAAACATATTTTTGCCATGAAAATTTAGATCTACATTCTATAAAATATATAATATATTATATATCTTATGAAATTTATGAGAAATTAGAAAGTCCTTTACATTCCATCAGTGGCACTACCCTCATAGTTTGCTAAGTGTGCAATGATTGAGGCATAACCCTTTTGCCCATTTATCATTTGCTTAGTATTTTCATACTTGATGAATGGGAAACATTGATGTTATTAAAATTATCATGTGTTGGTTGATCACACACACTTTCTTGCTATGATTATGTCCTATTCTATTTGATCCCTTGCACCCTTAATCTCTTTATGCATTTTTATTTTTTACACTAAACTTTAATGCAATTAGTGTAGGTTACCATAGGATAATTTAGTGGGGATAGTATGGAGCATACCTTAATTTATAGGTTGAAAGTATTTATTGGCCCTTCCAACTTTGTAGAAACGAGAATTGAGACACATCATTAAATTAGAAAGGACAATTCCCTGGTTCAACACTACCTAATGGAATATAAGGGGTGTGTCATCTATGATGGGTAGGGAATATCCTTAATTTGACACACTCAAATACTATCTATGGGCAATGTTGAGTATTAATACAATCACATGGACTATTGTAAAGAATCTCTTCATTATGCACATGAGGAATTTGTAGATCTAATCAATTAAGTTTATCACCCAATTAAATTTACATCCCTCCAAGGCTCCTTGCATGTATAATATGATCCTAGTGGGCATCTCCAAGACTCACTATTCTATTAATAACCAAGACATGACATACTACATTGCATATTTCAATTCATATTATGTAATAAATGCATCTTCAACCCATGAATACCATAGGATATGAGTCTCTTGACCTCATATATTATCAATAGTACATTTTTAGATATTTTTACAACTGAGACTATCTTGCATCCTTTTCTCATAGGTCTATGTAGAGGCCCTAAAAATGTTGACCACTTTGGTGAAATCCTAAGTGTTGAACATAAATTGTAGCATTTTATGATCAATATTGAATTTGTTGTGAATCTCCTTTGGTTCATAAGTAATTAATATCTCAATAATGTATTTGATTAAACATAAGAAAATTTTGTACTTAAAGGACATAATTAATGGAAGCTTTTAGAAAGGCTTTTTTTATCACATGACCATATCTATGTTCATTCCACCATTTTTGATACTTCTTGCCAACGAATAAAGTCCATGTGATCTAGAAAATTAGAATTTCTATTTGTGATGAGGGCACATATCGCTATTATTTTTTCTTTTCCTACGTAGGTAGTATCATCAATGGTTATGTAGAAGAAGACCATATTTTTATTGTTTTATGGATTCACCCACTATCCAACCGATCCTTTAGGACCCTCTATATCTCTAGTTGCTTCTACTATATCAATGGTTAAGGTCTTTGTAATGGAGGCATGCTAGTCTTGGACCTTTGATATCTAGATACTAATGGTGCCTATGCTATGACTCTCAATTATGCATTTATGAATAATATGAGTAATACAAATGTTATATATGTACCTATGACATACCTCTATATGGTGTCAAAATGCTATGCATCCTCAATTATGGGGAATATATTTATAACTCTAGGTCATAGTATCTCTCATACATGGCCATATTCACATGTCACATGGATTTCTTAAAAACCTAAATAAGAACCTATATCAATCAAAACTCTTTAAGCATTCAATATAGTGTAAACCATCATGGTGATTGTAACTACTACTATAACTAGATACCCAAAAATACTCATATTGATCCTTATCCACAACTAAGTCCTCAATCATTCATACACTTCCCTATACCAATATTTCATTCATGAAGTTCTATAACATTTGTAATTTTATACTTGATAAGCACATGACTACAAATGATGTTGCTCCTTAGTTATTCCATCCAATACACACTGATGACAATGGGAGTACAAGGGTAAATTTTCATCATAATAACATAAAGGTAGCTCTCCTACTTTAAACATAGAAACTACTTGATTAGTTTTATTCCTTGGATGACATTGTACATAGAGTCCTTACTAAGTCCAATGACTAGTGAGAATACTCATATGAAATTTTTAGTATCCCTTATAGCTTGTTTATTCCTCTAAAAGATATATATATATATATATATATATATATATATATATATATATATATATATATATATATATATATAACATGATCATAACTTTGGATGACCTAATAATAACTTAGAGTGATGTGCACAAAACCCTTACAATGTTGAATTACATCCTTTGAGTCTAGATAGTCATTCTATAGCATTGGCATCAAATTAAAGCTTTATATGGTTAAATGAAAATCTTTAGTGGATGTCTAGCAACTCTTTGCATCAGAACAATGTTATATAGACAAAAAAATAGCTTCTTGTGTCTTGTCAACAACATACAAATACTAGATGGAATTATTTGCTACCCTAATAGCCTCCTCACATCCGATAACACTCTTGAGTAGGTGAATAGTGCTAGTAGGGTAACATGTTGGTTTTGACATATTTAATGATGGTGCCAAAATGCTACTTGACTTGGATGACACCCTTTAATGATTGGACTATGTTGGTCAAACTTTGGGTAACATATCACACAAGTCCCATGCTAGTTTTGATGTATTTAATGGTGTTGAAATATTATCGACTCAAATAATAATTTATTTATAATGTACAATATCTCTCCCATTTCATGTGATCTTCTCTACTTGAATGAGTTAAAACCTTAGTACAAAAATTTACAAATTGTGTTAGATGACAACAAACCCTTATGATGTTTTAAATTTTCTAAATGATGTTCTCTTCCTACTAGATTGTATATTATTGTACATATTGGATGGTGTTTACTTAGACAATAAACTCTCGTCTACTTGGTAAAGTTACAAATGATGTCAATGATTTGATGAAATTTTGAGTCTTTTTATTGTGTATTTTAAGCATGTCCCATAGTATACTTGTTAGCATTCATGCATGCATGGGAACTAGAGGTATGATAGTATATATAATATTAGCATATAAACAAATGAACTCACCAAATAACTAGCACTATTTAGATGGATTGCTTATTAAATGGTCAAATAGACCAGACTAGCTAGATGACCTACTTGTGAAACAACCATACAACCTTAGTTGGATTAAAAACCATAGGCTAGATAGATAACCACCTATAAAAATAACAAAACCATTAGGTTTATCTTTCCAATGATTTCCAATTTTAAAAGGCAATATTTTTAATGGTAGCTTAACTCCAAATGATGTAACTTTAGACAATATAGCTTTGCATTATTTCTAAAGCACTTAAGTTAAATTTTCTCTTTCCTTTGATTGACCAAGCAATAAATTAATAGTCTACCCCTTAGGCTGGTTGAAACTTTCCATTGCATAGGTAACATATTACACTACCTTCACTGTAGCCCCCATTTTCTAGATAACATTGACTAGTTAAACAATAACCCTAACTAGTGAGACAATAGTCTTGACTAGCCATATTAAATGGTTAGTGTCCTAGATGAATTCAGTATCCTAATAATGTTTATAAATTTTCATAGATATTTTGCTAGAAATGTCATGCTTTTTCCCTCTTTTCTCAATGAATATCAACTTTTCATTCAACTCCTCGATTTTTTCTATTGTCATAATTTATGTAATATTTTCCTTCTTTGTTGATTCTACTATTTATAGAGCAAAATTATGGTATGAGTATTGTGTCATCACCATAGACAGGGTTCTTGTATTATTAAAAAATCTTAATATTTACTGTTGGGGTCTAAATTGACATCAAGGAAATCTTGAACCATGACTATCAAATCTACAAGAAAGGTGAGCACCCGCTAATCATAGCTCAAACCTCAATATTGGATGGGTTAAAGATTGCTCCAACCCAACCTTCAGAGGAGGTTGGTATACCTTATCAAATAATTGGGTGTTGATTCACTTAAGCTTAGTTAAATGTATAAGGATAGGGATAGAAATGGGATAATTTTAAAAGAAGTAATGATTGAATGGTGGATGGATAAATCTAACAACATAGAAAACTATAGGGAATCCTCTGGAAAATCACATTTCTAATTTTCCACACTTGATATTAACAACATTCAAAACCAGTGATCTTCATCATTAAAACACAAAATATACTTCAAGGACTATTTCAAACATCTAGAGTACTAATAATCCAAATAGCAAAATTATATCTAAACTCCAATTATGCACACTTATGAAATTCGAAATATGACAGGACAAATTTTTTTAGTACCTTAGTACCTTGGCACATGCATATTCACACATGGCAATTGAATTTTCCTCCTTTATTGTTGTTCACCCTAGACAGGTGTAAATTTAATTTGGGATCCACCTTAGATGTTATGAATATCTTTTCATGCATGATTTCAGTTGCCATTCACTCTTTTAGAATTACGTAGGTGAAGGCAACGTTTGCTTGATCAACCTTCAAAATTTTCTTGGCATTCCTTGTACCCTAGACTTTGATTGGCACAAAAAATTAGGGCATATTTTCATATGGTTCATAGTCCAAAATGAGGATGACATTGTTGTTAGGCTTCACTTCAGCTTTCAACTAGCTTCAATTGGTTTCACAAGAGCTATTATTCTTTCTCTTTCTCATAGGTATATGCAACCTTTACACATGTGCTAGTTGTTTTAAATGGTGCTTCATTAATGCTTCTTTGTTTCTCCTTTTCATCACCATTACAAATGGTATATATTAAATATCCTATAGACGTCAGCTCGTGGGTTCTCCAATTTTTACTACATAAAAATCTCATGACTTTATATTCATTAGAGGACTCTCCCCTTCACCTTCCAATTTATTCATACTCCAGTATTAAAAATTCATAAAATTCCAATGTTTAGGATCAAATATAATATTCAATATTTGAGCATTCAATTATCAATGGCCAATATCAATGAACATAATATTCATGAAAATAACAATAACAATAATATGAAATAGATGGCCAATATCATTCATAAAATAACATGAAGAAAACTTACAATAATATTGCTCAAATTGTATACAAGCTTCAATACAATCTTCCATGATAATACATGGAGCTTTATCTCCATAATATAACCTTAGAAAGGTGACTCTTGAATACTTTATCTATTTCTCTCCTCACATATCCAAGAGATGCATCCTTTCCTATTCCACACATAAGACAAACCTCTCATGTCCCTTGGCTTCACATATTGCCACTTGTATACATGACTCTTGACTTTACATTCACTTGCACACTTTACTCTATGACACTTTGCACTCTCCTACACACTCCACACTTGCACACTTTATCACTCATTATACTTGCACACATCCTACACATAGACACATATTTAAGGGAAATACAATCACACTCCTAAACTATAGAATCAAACACTAATCTAATATTTACATATTTACAATTGTACCAAAGGTACCATAGGGGTACATTAGCATGTGCCAAATAATGTAATATTATCAAAAAATAAATAGGATTAAGTGTATAATTAGGTTGGAAGTGTGATATTATATGCTAAGATAGGTAAAAAGGGACCATTTGCTAACCAATATCAAGATTTAGGGAATAGAAAGGATTATTATATTTTTACACAATAGCTAAAGCTCATGGGGCAACTTGGAAGTCAACATTAAAAATGGCAGTCCACCTGGAATTATAAACCAATGCTACAACAAGCACTAGATACAACTTCACATAGTCAATGTTGGACTTGACAACCCATGACTGGCATTGAATAAGACAACACTTAGTTGGGACCAGACTCTGTAAAGATAGGTTGGCACAAGACGTTGGATGAGAGGCTAACATTGGATGCTAGGAAATAAGCTAGATTTGGATGTGGTAGAAGGATATAATAGGGATATGGCTAAATACTAATGATATCAACCAACTCATAGATCTCACATTTATCATTTTAGCTAGAAAAATGCAGTTTTACCATCTAATTGTGGGTGATGTTAGTAGATGGTAAACAACTTTCTAACCCAACATAATTGACAATTACTTTTGGATAAAGGACAAGATAGTTTTACATGTTGGGCAAGGTGAAATTATTTGGTAACCAAATATTCTAAGCATATCCACAATGATAGTCAAAATATTCCATGTAGGCAAGTATGACTAGATTAGACTTAGTTACACCAATTTTTTTCCTTGTTAAATGGGATTTATTATTGCAATTGTTTGATAACACAAGAAAGAGGAGGGTCTTGTCCTCCTCACTTATAAATAATAGATGTAGCTCCATGCATGAGGTTAAGTAGTAGTAGAATATACTAACATGTTATTATAATTGTATTTATTATTTACTATATTTTGTGAGGAAACTCTCTCATTTTAGACCTACAACAATATGATGAATTGAGATTATTAGAATACTTCATTTGTGTGAGTTGATTTGAATGTTTTCTCTTTCATATTTTAAAGAAACAAGGGCCCACTCTAGGCTAGGTGGAAGGTACCATTTTATTGCATTTTAGATTTATTATAGCATAGATTAAACTATTGTTATTTCCTACATTTCATGACAATTAATTAGTTGCTTAAGTTAATCTCCTAATAGGACTAGATAGCCAACTAGCTTAATATTATTACTGTTGTAGTATAGTTTTAAAATAAGCTTTACTTTAAGTTTAGTTTTCCATGCTATTTTTTATTTTTTTCTATTATAATCATATTCATTTCCAACATGTTATGTTTCTTAGCTTAGTCCTTTCTATTTTCTATTGTAGTGAGTTTTATTATTGCTTTTCCAATGTTTTAGAATAGAGAACCTATACATGACCCCACGTAGGTCATTCCTAGCACATATAGCCTATGGAAACCACCCTAGATTCGATAATGAATTAAAGTGGTGTATAACGACACCCATCACTTTTTGGTATTGTTGTCAAGAAAACAATATTTCTAGGATCATTTTAAGAACCTGTTGAATATCAACATCATAATATTTTAATTGACTAGAAATGTAATTAGTCATAGAGGTTAAATCATACCTCCTTAGTTGGCCATTATTGGAATAAGTGTTCACTAGGATAGATTAAGGATGATCTTATAAACTAAGATACCTAGTGCCCTTATTTGTGCTTATGCCAATAAGAGACTAATTAGCTAAAACTGAGTAAAAACTAGTGGTGTTGAGAAGGAAAGGTAGAGGTGTTAGAAAAAGGATTTATTTGATAAGTTAGGATGTATGAATAGATCTAGGGATAAGAAGGGTAGATTTATTAAAAAGAACCCCCAACAAACCATAGGTGCACAACAATCATATTTAGAGGTTGCACAAGAGTACTCATTACCTATAGTCATGGTTCTAAGTGGCCCATTACAAATAAGTGAAGAGGAAGGAAGTACTAGTAGACCATCATCATTAGTTCTAGGGTCTTTAAGATCTCCTAAATTTGATAATTCCAAAGAACAATCTAGTAGTCTTCCACCTACCCCATACATATTTACATCTCCTAAAAACTTTAAACAAATGTATAATATAAACTAGGAAGACAACAATATGGGGGATAGACAAGATGAAAATAATATATAGGATAGAAAAAGTGATAAACATCATCATGAATAACCCAATAATGGTACTAGGACATTTACATGACCTATTCTATTAGACCCCCATATACAAGCTCCCATGAAAAACATCTCTTCTTCAAACTTGTCTATATTTAAGGGGACTACAATAGAAGACCTTAATCAAAATTTATTCAAGTTTAAAGTCATATGTCAAACTCATGATTATATAATTAACAATAAAAAATTCAAACTAATTTCCTCTATACTCAAATACTCACCCATGTGACGATTTATGGGATTAGCCTTAGAATCCATTCATAGCTGGGTTGATATGGAAAAGGCGTTCCTAGAGAAATACGAGGAATGCTACCATGTCAAGGATAAAAAGAAGAATTATTTAGGTTGAAATAAAGTAAGGATGAAATTCTTGAAGACTAATTAGATAGATTTCTCTTCATCCATAGAAGATGTAGGGAAGAGATGGACTTAGAAATTGTCAAGGCAATATTTTTATAAGGATTACAAAATGAGTCAAGGGATGTCTAAAACCTCATGGAAAAATGTAATGTGAACAAATTAATCCTTCTAGATATTATAGAATTATGTAGGAATTATTCTTGTACAAGGAGAGGAACTCAAAAAACCAAGTAGGAAAAAGTGGTAATGAGATAGGAGAATTAATAGAAGAATTTAACAATTTCAAGATTGACATTCTTTTGCACTTGAAGTTAAAGTTAAGGCCACTAAACTATTGACCATATATTTTCTAAGGTATACGCAAAAATATGCCTTATAGGAATGCCATTTAAACAAGATTAACATTGTAGACACCTAAAACATGTCATATCGAGGAGACTACCTTATATGGACCCTTTTCAGGCCATATGACCCACCTTGGGCACTCCAAAGGCCTAACAATGGTTTTTCACCAATAAAATAGGGAAAAATTCCCCTTTAATCTTGGGCCATCCTACCTTGAGATGGTCAAAAGTCATGTTCGTCCTACTCTAGGATGGTTGCACCTAAAGCAATGAGACCCTAAATCTTGAGCAACAATTTGAGTAGTTATGAATTCTAGCCAAGCATAATGGGTTCTTGATAATAGTTTCTTGAATTCAACCATTTCTTGGATTCTACAAGCTAAGACTCCCTTCGGGGAAGTCTATATAAGGGTGCATAGCCTTCATTAATAATTCTAGCGATTCAATATAATGAAGTATTGTTGAACTATAGACTCGAAGTGCTCTCATATCTCAAAGCAACAAAGTGCTACCAAAATTCAGCCATGGAGTTTCTAAGCATGCCAATGCACCATCTCAAAGGTTAAAGGTTGAATATGGACTTCTTTGCACCATCCAAAACTCTTGCTTCGTGTCAAATCCTACCATTAAGTCATTCCTCATGAGTGCTCTAAGAACACCAATTCATCCATGAATCAAACCCAAAGTCACCTCGCATCAGTTACAAGGAATTCATCTACAATTCAATGATCGTCTCACCCCGAGACGGTTTGCAAGTGCAACCATCTCACCTCGAGATGACCAACAAGTGAGACTGTCCTGCATAGGGATGGCCTCCCGATAGAGATCTATTTTCCTTATTTTTTTACTTTTATCAGTTTTAGCAATATTTCAATTACTTCTTAGCATAGCTAGATTTCAATTTGCATGCATTTATCAGTTATATTTAAGTTTCTTTATCATTTTATTTATCATGGATATGTGCCTTATCTTGGAAGGCTCTTCGTATGCTATTTATGCCTTTTAAGTTTCTTTGTGTGTAGATTACATGTATTTACAAAGGAATTGCAAGATAAAGATTCAATCATCATTATATTACATTGCGAAGGTTACAAGAAACCCTTCCCCAAATTAGTTTGTGAGGATGTAAAAGATATCCTACGAAATAAATCCAAAATGGCTATAATTGTATTTCATTGTATCAATATTTTTTTTGATTGGTAGAAAGGGTGTTGAAAGGTCCCTGAACCTTGTACAAGAGGAATTACATGAATTTCATATCGACCGAGGTGGTCCAAGAAATAAAGATCAAAGAGCGAGCAAACCTCCACACGAGGAAAGGTGTCATGAAATTGTGACCACAAATGGTGATGTCGCGAAATCGTGACAAGTTGCACCATTGCTGCCAAGAGAAGAAAGGATGTCACGAAATCGCGACAAGAAGTGCCAACGAAGCCGAAGGAGGAAAGGAGTCATGAAATCACGACATTTTGCAAGGTTGCTGCCAGAAGAGAGGAAGTGTCGCGATATCGTGACATGTTGCTAGGTTGGAGCCGAAAGAGAAGAAGAGTCGCAAAATCGTGACATGAAGGAAAATCACGACCGGACAAAAAAGGTGTTGCGAAATAACGACAAGAAGTAAGATCGCTGTTGAAGATAAGAGGTGTCATGAAATCATGACAAGAAGGAAGACCATAGCTGAAGTGAAAAAGTGTCACGATATCGCGACATTTATGGAAGACCGCTGCCGAAGAGAAAAGGTGTCACGAAATCGTGACAATATGGAAGACCGTTGCCGAAGAGAAAAGGTGTCGTGAAATCGTGACAATATGGAAGACCGCTGTCGAAGAGAAAAAGTGTCGCGATATCGCGACATTATGGAAGACCACAGCCGAAGAGAAAAAGTGTCGCGATATCATGACAAGATGGAAGACCGCAGCCGAAGAGAAAAAGTGTCACGATATCGCGACAAGATGGAAGACCGCTGCCAAAGAGAAAAAGTGTCGCGATATCACGACAATATGGAAGACCGCAGCCGAAGAGAAAAAGTGTCGCGATATCATGACAAGATGCAAGAAAGAGAAAAAGTGTCGCGATATCGTGACAAGATGGAAGACCGCTGCCAAGGAGAAAAAGTGTCACGATATCGCGACAAAATGGAAGACCGCAATCGAAGAGAAAAAATGTCACGAAATCGCGACATGATGCAAGAAAGCGCCTGAAGAGAAAAAGTGTCGCGATATCGTGACATGTTGCAAAAATGCACTGAAGAGAAAAAGTGTCGCGATATTGCGACATGTTGCAAAAACGCACCTAAAGAGAAAAAGTGTCGCGATATCGCGACATGTTGCAAAAATGCACCCGAAGAGAAAAGGTGTCGCGATATCGCGACATGATGCAAAATCGCGACCGAAGAGAAAAAGTGTCACAATATCGCGACATGTTGTAAAACTGCAGTCGGAGAGAAAAAGTGTCGCGATATCGCGACAAGTTGAAAGACCGCGTCCGAAGGGGAAAAAAGTGTCGCGATATCGCGACAAGAAGCAACCTCGCGGCCAGAGGAAAAAGGGAAGTCATGATATCGCAACATGCTTAAATTTCATGGCCAACGGTGCAAAGTGTCATGATATCGTGACAAGTTGCCAAAACACAGCCGAAGGGGGAGAAGAAGGAAGAAAGGATGTGAAAACTCGACCAGTTCCAAGAGCAAACAAACCCGGTCCCCTGTTAACCACTCACATTGTGCAGACATTAGAACTTGAAGAAGTGTCCCTTAGGCCAATGGGAAAGGTGTCTCTCCAAACATGAATTTCCGTTTCACCAACTCCCTTGTTAGCAAGCCAGTCCGCAACTTTGTTTCCTTCTCGGTACTGATGCTTAATGACTAATTCTGGGTAAATGCCAATTAGTGCCTTGCATTCTTGGAAGATCGAAACAAGGGCCCAGGGCGGCGCAGAAGTCCCATTGAGCCGGTTGATGCAGTGCAGTGAGTCTCCTTCTATGATAAGTTTATTGATGGTCAAGCCTTCCAAGAGAATCAAGCTTTGGAGTAGAGCCCGAGCCTCTGCCATATTGTTAGATTGAATTCCCAGGTTCTGAGCAAAGGCCAAAATTATTTCTCCTCTGTGATTTCTGAGAATTCCTCCTCCGCCAGCCGCTCCTGGGTTGCCTTTGGCCGCACCATCGAAATTAAGCTTGTGCCACCCTGTAGGAGGTAAGACCCACTTGATGACAGACCTGTCGACAGAAGTGCGGGGTGTGGCAGAGAAATTGGAAAGATTAAAAAGTTTTGTTAGGTCCGATTCAAGGCTAGGAGGGGGGGTTTGGAAGACGAGACAAGAGAGGCATTCTCCGTAGCAAGGGCCAAGATTTTGGCAACAACAATCTTCTTATCAGTGGCTTGGTTTTTGAAAATTTTGGCATTTCTCTCAAGCCAAATCTGCCATAGGAAAATGTGGAGGCAAGCTTGCCACATGAATTTAAGTTGATTGTTCTTGAAAGGTCGAGGCCATTGTTGAAAAAGGAGGGGAATGGAATGAGGGAGGGCTATGAAGATGACGAAGGTGTTAAGAACTTGGTTGAGCACTGCAAGAGAGAAGGGACATTCTAGAAAAACATGCGAAGTTGACTCACAGGCATTTTTACACAGGATGCACCAATTGGGGATGAGTAACCCTCTGATTATCAAGTTGTCAGTGGTGAGAATTCTATTTTGGATGGCCAACCAATAGAAGAATTTGACCTTTGGAATGATCTTGGGAACCTAGACCTGATTAAATAAGTCCCGACCATCATTGGGAGTTTCTTGACTATAGTAAGCTGATTTAATAGTGAAATTCCCTGAATCTTCAAGGTTCCAGACCATGGAATCATCTTTGTGAGAGTTGGGGATGATGCAAGTCCTCAACAAGTTTTGTAACCGCCTGAGCACCTCGATGATATGCCTAGGCCCATTAAGAGCTAGGTGTTTCCATTCAGGTCTTATAATACCTGGGTTAATGAAATGACACACCTTATCTCCAAAGGTGTCTTCGGTAACCATATTGAGCACTGCAATATGAGGATCTTGGCTGAGAGGTTTGTCACGGATCCACGGGTCATCCCAAAAATGAATGGTCATTCCAGTTCCAAGACACCACCTTAAGCCTTCCATGATGATCTTCCTTGTTTTGGTGACGCCATTCCAGAAATGAGATCCGCTAGGAAGGTTGTGCTCTCCAAGAAAGGGAACCTGATGGAGGTACTTAGCTTTGATGATGTCAATCCAAGTGAATTTTTCATTGGTGGTAAGTCTCCAGGACTGCTTGGCAATGAGGGCCATGTTCATCCACTTGATGTCCCTGAATCCGAGTCCTCCATCCTTTTTCTTGGAACAAACCCTGTCCCAGGCAACAAGGGAAAATTTGTTCTTGTTTTCGTTTCCCGCCCAAAGGAATCTGCGTTGAATTTGCTCAATTCTTTGACATATGGAAGCTGGAGCTTTGAAGATAGATAAGAAAAAAATAGGAATACTTTGTAGGCAAGCCTAGACCAGAGTGGCTTTGGCTGCTTGACTGAGCATTGAACTTTTCCAACCTGCAAGTTTCTTGTTGAGGCGATCTAAAATAGGGTTCCACATAGCCAAGACCGATTTGCCATGGAAAAGTGATAATCTAAGATAAGTAGTTGGAAGGCTCCCAATGATACACCCAAGGATCTCAGCAATCCTATTTTTCCTGTGGATGGGAGTATTGAGAAAGCATATCTTGCTTTTGCGATAATTGACTTTTTGGCCAGTCGCCTCTTCATAAGAATCAAGAATGTTCTTAATGATTTTTGCTTCGGGAACAGAAGCATGAGAGGATAGAATAGTATCATCCACAAACTATTGATGGGAAATGGCATTGGTTGTTGAGGCTGGTTTGATCTCGGAGACGAGTCCACTATTACAAGCAGCAGTAAGGGTTCTTCCAAGGGTTTCGGCCAAAATGATGAAGAGGAAGGGTGACAGAGGGTCCCCTTGACGGATGCCTTTGAAACTTTGGAAGAAGCCAGTGGGTGAACCATTGATAAGAACAGAGAACCAAGCAGTAGAGATACATTCATGAACCATCTTGATCCATTCTTTGTGAAACCCAAACTTCTCTAGGACCTCAAAAAGGAATTTCCAAGAAACTCGATCAAAAGCCTTATTCATGTCAAGCTTAAGGAACATGCTGGGTTTTTTATTTTTAGATGCCGAATGGGCCAATTCATGGACGGTTATCACTCCATCAACAATGAATCTGCCTTTGACCGAGCTCCCTTGGCATTGGTCGATGATGGAGGGAAGGATGTCTCTCAACCTGTTTGCCATGACTTTGGTGATAAGTTTGTAGATGACACTACAGAGACTAATAGGTCTAAAGTCGGAGAGAGAAGCACGATCATTGGACTTGGGAATTAAAACAATGAAGGTGGAATTGGCTTCTCTCGACATATTTTTGGCTCTCTGGAAGAATTTAACCGTAGCAACAACATCAGGGCCCACAATATCCCAAAAGTGTTGAAAAAATCGGGGTGGGAAGCCGTTGGGTCCAGGGGCCTTATCAGGTTCCATTGCAAATAGATCTTCTTTGATCTCCTCTTCAGTGAAGAATTGGAGCAATTTCCCATTATCATCATTAGACATCAACTTTGGTATGTTCTGAAGCAGAGAACTTGCTGTGCGGGGGTGGCAGTCAACACTTGGACCTAAGATTTCCTGGAAGTGGTGCACAACTTCCTGTCTGATAGCATGAATGTTAGAGACAATGGTTCCATCAGTCTTGGTCAACTCAGAGATTTAATTTGAGCCTCTATGGCGCATAGTGGAAGCATGGAAAAACTTTGTGTTGGTGTCTCCTTCTTTGAGCCAGAGGCTTCTGGATTTTTGCCTCTAGTAGGACTCTTCCTTAGCCAAGGTATTGTGAAAGTTTGAAAGGAGGATTTTTTCTTCCATGAAATTTTTGACCCTCTGATCCCCTCCCTGAATTAGATTTTCCACCCTTTTGAGCTCATGCATCAGATGCTTTTTTTCGGTAAAGAGGTTGCCAAAAACCTCCCTGTTCTAGCATTTCAGCTTGAGCTTGACCGCTTTGAGTTTGAGGAACAGATTCGTGAGGGGGTTTGGACAAAGGTTTTGTATCAATATTAGTAACAATACCTAAGAGGGATTATATTATAATATTCTTGGAAAGAACAAACCATTATTAGTAAAAGGGCACCATTCAAATATCTCTTCATCTTGTTTTTTATTTGTATGGTTACATTTAGATATGCTACATTTCAATCTTGCATTTTTTTTCTTGGATGTATGGTCTATTTTCCATACTTAAATGGTGATTAGGGTGGGAATTTGTCCATATTTTGCAAAATTCATTGCTAATTGTTGTTTTATTAGTGTTTGTGAATTGCAGGTACCACCATCCTTTGTAGAGATGATCAACAATCATAATCATCCCTCTGTGATATGGCCAAAAAACCCCATCATCCTACCTTGATACGACCTCAGATAAGAGGTTAATAAAGTCAGAAACAATATCTATAGGAGACTTAGGCTACACTTGTAACTTTTTATGTCATTCCTTTCCTACTTATAGTGTAAAAAATTAAAATTCCATGCTTAAATAGAGGAATTATAGAAGATATTTCAATTTTAATATACTTTGCCTATGACTATCTCTGGGTTAGATGACCTCTTTTCATGTCCGTTCCTATCCCAATGCCCCTATTTTTGACCATCCCTGTGTCAGAAAACCTCTACTGCATACCATCCTTCATAGAGATGGCCTATATTTCATTGATTTGTGATCTGCTTGCTTGCTACCTGCTTAAAGGCTATTCATGTATGGTGCTGTATTTGATAAATTTTTGAAATTAAAATGTTCATTTATTTAAAAATATGAATGTGAAACATTATTTCTATGCATTAAAGAAGAAACATCAAATAATTTATGCTTTACTTGCTTTACATAAAATAAAAGGAACCCCACACACCACATACTACTTTAAACATTAATGAGTTCGAATTCATTTCCAACTATTAATCAAGACCAACGATTGTGGGCTTCATCTCCATCCGTTGGCTCGCACTCTAGCAACCTAGTTGGCCAAAGCGAGTGGCTATTCTAGAATTCATCACCAAAGGGTCCCCTACTCTTGAGTATGCCCAGAGTAGGAAGGATTAGTAGTGCCTTTTTACCATGAGGTAAAATAATTAGTGTAATGCAACTATCATTTTTGTCCAAGACATGCCTGAGTGTTGAAGTGAATGTCTTGTTGGGCTAGTAGTAGGACTCAGATAGTGCAACCTTCCTAGTGAGTTGATTTTAATACCTTAGGTTACCTTGATCCAAAAATCCAATAGAAAACCACTCTTTACTATTTGGGTACATTCTCCATCAGGGGGTGTGCTCAAATTAACTTTTAGTGTTTTTCTATTTTATTTACCCATTTCATTTCATAGGAATAGGGGATTCAACATCAAAATACACAAAATAGTATAGAAATTCATAAAGAAAATTTAAAAAATATAATCACATTGTATAGTTTATCTATTTCATTTCTATTTGAGTAATAAAAGATCATGGTAACTACACGCAGTCGAGCTCAATCACAAGTTGACAATGTAAAAAATTTACAAGGATGCCCTTAACACCTTCGATTTAGTCCCAAGGACTTGGTCATTTCCAAATGGCATCCTGGTATTCATCAAAATATTAACACTGATTATAGGAAATTAGACCTTCAGGATGTCCCAATTCAAGAGGAACCTTTAGACCTCTGAGATGATCGAGAAGATGAACTTCTTGGTCGAAGCTGATATCGTACGACCAATAGACATAACTTACCCATTGAGGGGCCCAATAGGGTAGTGTCATGGATTCACATTTCAACCTGATCCATACACCATGCTAAGTATGAGTGAGACTATATGCTAGCACTCAACCTAGATGAGTAGGATACTTCGCTAGATCATCCATGGATGAGCCAAAAATTCACTCACCTAGACAGATATGATCCTTATTATTAGGATAGGAACATAGCCTAATATTCTCACCTTTTTCTTGAATATGAGAAAGAGGAAGGCCAAAGTTAGCTAATTTTTCATCATGGAGATTTCTTTATGCAAATGTACTATGCTTCTACACCATATTAGTATGAAGACTTGTCATTCAAACCTAAATATCAGGTTAATGTGGCTTCCCTCGATCATGGGAAATGGGTAGGCAACCCAATTAGACTTGTAGAACAAATGAAGTCCTTTCATATTGATGCAAGGGCTCACAAGTCTCACACAACTAATCCTTTACCTAGGCCAAAAAAAAACCAACTATAGCTGGATAGATTGCACAAGAATAATAAGCACCTAGATCATGCCAAATTAGAACAACATAGGATTTATCAATAATGATTATGTCAATAATTTTTGCATCAAGAAAGGTCACAAAAGAAAGTACATGAGGAAGTTCCCACACATAGCACCTATAGGTAGGAAACCCACCAAGGTGAGTGGTGCAACACCATGACCTACCTCCTAGGCCTAATTTCCCTCTTCGTGTGCCTACATAGACTCATCGGTCTCAACAATACCAAAACCATCAACCCTAGTACGAGGTTTATGAAGACATAGAACCAAAATATTAGGAACCAGGGTATCCTGATATGCTCTGTGAGGGTATAGATGACGATTATGTTTAAACATACCATCCTAACAAAAACCTTCTACCTCCCCCTTCATGAGCACTAATACAAGAAAATGAGATAATCTCATCTCGAGCCTACAAGGTGCTCAAAGAGCACATAAAAGTGTTGGAATAACAAGGGACAAGCTATCAAAATCCCACATTGCATTAGTTGTGCAACCAACCACTCCATCCCTCAGTACCATGTCCTCTATATCCAAAACATTTCAAAATTCCAAGATTGGATAAATTCAAAGTAGATGAGGATGCACAAGAACACGTGACTGGTTTCATGAAACTTTGTTTCCAACTTAAAGAAGATGATGCCTTGTTGTTAAGGACTTTCCTGATAACACTCTCTGGCCTAGCCTTAGAGTGGTACAATCACTTGCCAACATCTTTAGTTTTGAGCAACTTGCAAATGCCTTCCTAGAATGTTTTTCATTCAGTATTAAGAAGAAAGCTAATCTAGCTGATTTGTCTAACCTTAGACAATTTGACGATGAGGTAGTCACTGACTATGGCAACAAGTGGAGTAAAGTGATATCCAAATTATATTTCACTCTACCTGTAACATAATAAACTTGGATGTTCATGAGAAGTTGCTCGAAGTAAATTTTTCTCCTCTAACAATTGCAATAGTATCAAACATTCGAGGAAGCTTTGGCTCGAGACAAAGTCACAGAGGATATCAAAGTCCAAGAGGGGGACATTAAAATTCAAAAGAAGGAATGGAACAAAATCCTAGGGGCAAATATCCACAACAAAGACCGACTTTGGTCAACCATGTTGTTCTAAACGTTCCAAATCTTGATAAAACACCTTCACAACCTAACTATCATGTGCAACCCCTCCAACACAAAATCATGATTGATTACAGTGAAATCAGGCATAGAATGAACTATGCTACCAACCTCATAACTATACACCAATGCTTGAGTCTTTGGTATCTCTTTTTAATCAATTATGTGAGGCAAAGGCTATCACCCTACCTAAAATTCACCAAATAGACCCAAAGCACCCAAAACCAAAGTGGTACAAAGAATACCTATACTACCTATACCATCGAAAAAAGGGTTACAATATCCAAACATGTTACACATTCAAGGATAAAGTACAAGATATACCTGATCAGAATGAAATTCAAATTGATAATCCTCTTGCTATCGAAAACAAAAAAATAGGTATATTTAAAGATCCCTTGCCCACGCTTGAGGTTAAGGAAGATTAAATCAGATAAGTTAATGAAGTCTATGTAGCCCCTTTCTATTAGAATTTTATGAGAATGATTAGTATTGGAATAGGAAAAAAGAGATATCCTAATTGAGCTACATCACCTGTAGCTTCAATAAATGTTCCTCCTATGTCACAACCCTCATCATAGTTGAATTCTATACAACACTGCAAGGAGCTTGTAATCATCTTGATTGATACAGGTTCATCTATTAGTATCATCACCATGACTACACTACACCATATCAACCTTCCACCTTCACACATCACAACATCCACATTCATCCTATAAGCATTCAATGATGATTTATGCTCTATTATTGGCACGATAGTCCTTCCTATTTAGGTTGGACTAAAGACTATGCCTACATTGTGCCACATATTGGAGGGTGCAAGACAATACAATATAATTCTTGGAAGGTCTTGAATAAGGTTCATGAAGTGCATTCCATCCATAGCACATCAATGCCTCAAGTTCATAAATGAAGGGCAAGTCCATGTCATTCATGCCAATCTAGAGCACTTCAAGTATTGCAAAATGATTGATTATCCACAATAGTCTACCTTTTTGTACACTCATTTGGACATCCAACCAATTGATACCATTAAAATTCCAACTTCACCATCACAACCACCCATTAAATCATTATCGCCTCTTCCATATCCGCTATCACCATTGGTATCTTTCGACATTCCTTCTTCATCATCAAGACTTACGAGTGAAGACAAGTTGGAGGTACCTATGGAGGAAACCCCACCATCCATCTCCATCATTTCTACAACAAAAATCTTAAATCTCATGGAGGAAGAAAAATAATATATTATAATGGATGAACCATCTCGAACCACATCTCCATATTCCATGTCATCCTCACCATAAACCACAACCTAGTTGGCTAATCCTAGTCTCATCGAATACCTCGTACAGAATGTTACATCCACACTTATCATCAAATCAATCAGAGATCTAGGTCACCCTCCTATCAAGTCTCTACCCATCAACACCATTCATGATTCATTACATGAACATGGGGGACAAGTAGAGCACCCTAGGTAGGTTAATGAGGTATACATACCTCATCCAAACAAAGGGTTTGTTGGAATGGTCAATGTGGTCATAGAAGACTAAAATTCTAAAATTCCATCTAATGTTCCTCCAACGTTACAACCACTTCTCCAACCCTCTCAATCATCTATTGATAGCTACCAACCACCCCCACTAGTCTTACAACATATCTTGGATTGGCTAGCCAAAATTGAGATACAAGTGGATCACCAAAATGATGCTTTACAACAAATCATGAATCAACTCACAAACAAAATGCATCCAAGACCAAACCATATCCTTCATAACCATAAAATAAACCCCAACAAGATCAGACATAGAGTCAATCACGCCATCCACATCGCACTTATACACCATTACTTGAGCCTTTGGCATCACTGTTTAATTGACTATGTGAGGCAAAGGTTATCACCTTGCATGAAATACGTCCCCTAGATCTAAACTACCCAAAATATAAGGGGTATAGAGAGGATTTATACTATTTATATCATCAAAAAAATGGTCATGATATTTAGGCATGCTATGTATTCAAGAACGTAATACAAGACATGCTTGAGAGAAATCAACTTTGAATTGGCAATCTTCTCACTACCAATGATCAATAAATAGGTATAGTTAATGATCCATTACCTACATTGGTAAATCAAGAAGAGCATCCTACGTATGTGATTGAAATACACAAAATATTGCCATCGCACCAAACTGATCCACCACATCCACCTCATTTAAAATGTCAAACTTGCACTTGGATTCTGTTATTTGAGCCCATGTTGACCATTTTTCAAAATTTGTAGGAGGTAAAAGCAATTGTCTTACTTGACATTCATCCTCTCAATCCGAACAAGCCAAATCCTAAGAAGTATAGTGAAGATAACTTTTTCCCTTTATCATCGAAGAGAGAGCAATGACATCGACAATTGCTATGCATTTAAAAATATGGTGCAAGATATTATTGATAGGTAGGCATTTCCCATAGACAACTCATCCACCTCATCTTGCCCAACCCCAATTCAGTCTACACCACCCCCTTCGCGACCTCAAGATCAATCGCAACCCAATAAACCCAACAATCTAAATTTCCATTACACAAAACTTTCAATTCCCTCCTTAGCCCTCTTTTAAAGGCCTTATGAGGCACACACAATCATATTACCTAAATTAAAACCAAGTAGACATAAAATTGGGTCTCAAAATGGAAGCATCTCCTATGTTTACCATAGACATAATCGACATGATATTTGAACCTACTACTTGTTCAAGAATATTGTGCAAGACATGAGAGAATGAAATGAGCTCTGCACAAACGACTCACTCGTCTCATCCCTTTGAGAAATTGGCATTGTAAAAAATTCATTACCACAATAGGGGGTTGATTGTTATCACTCCTACCAATCAGATCAATCACATCACATCAACCATAGTGCATATTAGGGTGCTCAAGGTGTCACACCTTCCCCATCATCCACATCACAACCAGTGAAGCAAGATGAGGGTTCTGAAGGTATCACACCTTCCCCACATTCGTCGGTCACAAAAAAAATTGAGGTACCTAAGGTATCGTACCTTCCTGCTAACAAAAAAAATCATAAAAATTTCAAACAAATCAGAAAACACAAAAATAATACAAATCATCAAAAATACAAACAAAATATTTGCATTAAGTCATCATGCAATTCATTGTATGTATTGATTAATTTCATTAGGCATATTCACCCATTGCACTTGCACTAGGACAAGTTGTGTTTACATTCTTATGGATGATACCATGTTAGTATGCTAGTAATGAGCCTTAAATCAACCTTATCCATCATCATCACTAGCAGTTTTCCTTCTGAGCTTTTGCTTATTAAGAGGTCCTCATAATATAGGTTAGATATTGGATGAATATGAAAGATGATATTTAGACAAACATTGGCTATTTTATGCACACCTTTTAGTTTGTAAAAGAGCATAGGGAAAACCCCTACATACCACATATTATTACCATCTACAGTCCCCTTTGTGAGTAATTGTGTTTTTCAACACAACAAATAAGTTGCTATAGGATGTATACCAGGGTTTTCGGTCATTCAACCATCCCTAGTTTTATTTTCAGATTTTGTAGAAAGCTATCTTGGAATTTTAGAAAGTAAGATCTTGTTTTGATAGTACCTTGCATATGTCAAAATTCCAACAAAATTTCACACATTTAAATCTAATTTTTACACAAGGAAGGATGGCACTACAACATAGTCTAGTCTCCTTATGCAAAATGTTTTCCTGGCAATGAGGTAATATTATGCATCATATAATACATTCACTTTGCACACACAAGGATATTGAATATATGGGTCTTCATAATAGAATTATATCTTTTAGAAGTCTTGTGTAGCTAGTATACAAATTTTGATCAATTAACTAGGATGTTTGAATCCCATGGAAAACCTAAAAATTTCCCTCATAGCACCTAATTATATCATCATCATTCACAATTTTCCTTATGATATTTTGCTTATTAAGGGGTCCTTATAAGATAGGATAGATACTAGATGAGTATCAACAATGATATTTATATGGCCACTGACTATTTTACGCACACCTTTTAGTTTGTGAAAGCTTATAGGAAAAACACTGGCATATTACATCTCATTTTACACATTCACATCCAGATGTATAACTCTTGTGGTAAGATTATCATTTTAAATTCATCATTTTAATATATTATGTGGTGTCTATAATTAGTTTTTTACATACACTTATATTCATTTATTATGTTTTAAGCAATAAAAACATACATCCACAATTTGCATTAAAACATCCTTATTGAATTTAATGCATCTCATACACACTAGATTTTTTATAACAACATTAATTAATTTTCATAATCAAGTAAACAAATCTAAAACATGTATCTAACATTAGATATCACATCCATACATACATATAACTAGGCATACATCTATGCATTTATATTACAATGTCTAGGTATACATCCATCATCCATAATTGCATTCATCATTGCATTCATACATAAAAATAAAATCATAATATAAACACATGATGGGCCATAAATAAGAGATATATCATATATATGGTAAATATATGGTACATCATAATACAAAACTACCTATAGGCTACAATCGTGTAGGTCCTCAAACCTTACACCCAAAAAGAAACCACTACATAAATACAAGTCATGCAAAGCATGCTACCCAAAGTCACCTCCACCATTTGCCTTATCTCTATGAGGTTGCCCTGATCCACTGGCCACTAATATCTTTGGTCTTGTTGATGACCTGTGCCTTTGTCTTATAGATGATTGCTTAGACTCATTACACTAGCTCCGATGGGATCCTCTTGCCGAAGACCACTTAGGTAGTTGACCACAAAGTACACCTACTTGAACCTCCAAACTCATGATGTAAGTCATGTTAGATTGACATCATGCTTGATAATAACCCAGTAGTACCCGAAGCTGGATCCACCTTTGTTGGCAATTTGAGTTATTTTGTGTTGTCATTGATGTCACATGGATCACATTGAGTTTTGGTGGCAAAAGCACTTCATAAATATTCATTTATGACATTTTGGAGAGCATGGATATATACAGGGTTTTGTGGCACAAGAGGCATATAATATTTAATTTTTAAATATTATATTAATGGTTTTTATTAAAACCAATGGTAAAGGTTTTTATTAAAACCAATGGCAAGGGTTTTTATTAAAATCGATGAAAAGGTTTTTTAATTAGACCAACGAAAAGGGTTTTTATTAAAACCATTGGAAAGGGTTTTTCATTAAAACCAATGTGCTAAGACATCTCCAAATGATGATGGATGAAAAGGTTTTTTCAATAAAACCTAGGTGCAAAAAGTTTCATGGCAAAATTCAAAAGAACGAAGGAGATATCCCAATTCAAAGATAAGAGATGAATTATTAAATATTTATTTAATAATTCTAAGGTCTAAAGTTTAATTAAATTATCTATCGACGTGCAAAGGTTAGGGTGGCAAATCAAAGTTTGCCGATGTCATTCGAAGGCATTGAAAGGCATATAAATCAAAGAAGACTTTGGCTATTTCGTTGCAGAGATAGGAGAATAATTAGTGCATGAGAGAGAGTCGTCGAAGGGAGGCAACGTAGAGGCAAAACAAAATATTGAACTCAAGGGCAAAGACAAAATTGGAAGCTGCTAGAACTGACGTCACATTGGACAACGTAGCGTAGTTGGCAGGGCATCATCTTTGCATAAGAGAGGTCTATGTTCGAATCCCGCTAAGAGCAAAAGTTTTTTGTGAGAGATTGATTTCATTTTGACAGCCGAGCATAGAGATTAAAGGAAGTGTTTGGGATTGAATCCCAATGTGGGCCAACACTCATGTGGTAAGCGCTTCATAGCACAAGCAAGGAGGAACAAAGTTCGACTCCCATGAAGGTGTGAAGGCACATTGATTTTTGGGCAAAACGTTGACGATCACGATGGTGGTTAAGGCGCATTAATTTTTGGCAAAGATATTAACGTTTTTGAAGGTTGCGAAGGCTACGAACTTCATAAAAAGGTATTTATCTCTAGCGCATGGTAATAGTTGATATTGCCAAAGTTGTGGTGCATTAAAATCATTTCTACCAAAATTAGGGAGTCATAAGGTATTTTTTGGAAATAAATGATTGTTGTGTGTGCTTAGGGAGATATAAGGTGTTGAGATATTATTTGTTATTGCTATGTGTACTTAGGGAGTTATAAGGTGTTGAATTAAATAATTGAAAATTATTGTGTGTACTTGTGGAGTTATAAGGTGTGAAAACAAATAAATAAAAGCATAGGTGCTTGTTGTTTATGTCAATGAAATTAGGGAGTTATAAGGTAGTAAAGTGTTGAACATGTATATGTCCTAGTGCATGGTTTGATTATGAAATTAAACTAGGAACTTGAGACCTAGTTAATTGCTACCTTGAGTTAGAAGACATGCACATGAGTTAGGGTTTGAAGTTGAAGACAAATTGCTTGATTATGTGCCTTGACTATTGAGAGGAAGTGGATGGATTAGAAAATCAATTTTATGGATAAAATTGATGCTTGAGTTCATAATTGCTTTAGTGGAGTTCATTGAGAGTATTGCCACTATTGAGGAGGTTTTTGCTATTGTTTTGAGGAGAGTATTGTTGGTTACTTGTTGAGTACATTGCCTCTATTTGAGACCATTGAGGAGATCATTTGCTAGTCACTTGTGGATACATTTGTCTTTCATTTGAGGAGATCATTGTTGGCTATTTGAGAGCTCTTTGCTTGAGGGAGTTGTGCTTGTTTCTTGAGAGCTTATTGACATTGCATGAGGAAGATATTATTGAGAACCTATTGCTATTACTTGTGGAGATTGTCCTTGGTTGGTTGAAGTCCTCATTGTTATTGCTTGGAGAGGTTTTCATTAGAGAGCTCATTTGCCATACATTTGAGAGTATATTGTTGAGCATTGTTGTCATCCATTTGAGAGAGTATTTGTCATACATTTTTGAGATCATTGTGGATCATTGTTGTCATCCATTGAAGAGTACATTTCCATTCATTGTTGAGTTCATCATTGAGCCTTGCCTTCATTGATTTGTGGTTGATATTTGAGTGCTACTTGAGAGTGATTGGTTGAGCCTTTGAGAAGGCTTTTGGGACAGAATTTCTGGATAGATTTGAGACAACTTTTGTGCATGATTGGTTGAGCCTTTGATAAGGCTTTTGGGATAGAATTTCTAGACATATTTGAGATAGCTTTTGTGCATGATTGGTTGAGCCTTTGAGAAGGCTTTTGGGATAGAATTTTTGGATAGATTTGAGACAAATTTTGTGCATGATTGGTTGAGCCTTTGAGAAGGCTTTTGGGATAGATTTGTGGACAAATTTGGGACAACATTTGAGCAGGATTGTTTGAGCCTTTTGTGAAGGCTTTGAGGACATATTTGGGACAACATTTGAGCATCATTTCTTGAGCCTTTTGTGAAGGCTTTGAGGATATATTTGGGACAACATATGAGTAGGATTTTTTGAGCCTTGTGAGAAGGCATTGAGGCAGATTTGTGAGCAATGAAAGAGATAGAATAGAAATGGAAAAACTCATCAACACCAGTTGCCTAGTTGAGCAGATCAATGGATAGCCTAGATGAGCAGATCAGTGGATAGCCTAGCTAAGAATATCAGTGGATAGCCTAGCTGAGCAAATCAATGGAGAGCCTAGCTGAGCAGATCAGCGGATTGCCTAGCTGAGCAGATTAGTGGATAGCCTAGTTGAGCAGATTAGTGGATAGCCTAGTTGAGCAGATCAATGGATAGCCTAGTTGAGCAGATCAGTGGATTGCCTAGCTGAGCAAATCAGTGGATAGCCTAGTTGAGTAGATCAGTGGAGAGCCTAGCTGAGCAGATCAGTGGAGCCCACCTGAGTAGATCAGGATAGCCTAGCTTTGAGTAGATCAAAGTAATCATTTGTATTGGGATAATGATCCCTATTTCTTTGTGAAATATTATAAGGAGATTATCTTGTGGACTACCCCACATTGGGGGAACCACGTTAAATCTTGTGTCTCAATTGTGTGTGGTGATTTGTGCACTTGCTTACTATTGTTATCTATGTTATTAATGCACACTGCTTGTATTTGGTAATTGCAATTGAGGACACTAATTGATATTGGTTTGGAAAGAAAGTAAAAAGTGGGTGCTATACTATTCATCTCCCCTCTTAGTATAAGCTTGTGTTCTTCAATTTGTATCAGAGTAGGTTCCTTCAAAAAGGCTAACAACTTGAGGGAAGATTCTACAAGAACACAAATGGCTTCACAGAATGGATCATCTAAAAGTAAGGCTCCACTATTTTATGGTAACAATTATGCTTTTTGGAGCATGAGAATGAAGAACTACTTGATATCACAAGGATATGAGGTATGGTAGATGGTTGTAAAAGAGTATAAGGTTGAAGGTGATCCTGAGACATATAAGACTATCAGGAAATTGGTTGAGATCAATGCAAAGGCAATGAATTATATTTAGAGTGGGCTACGTGAGAAATATTTTGCAAAGGTCATGGTATGTAATTCAACTAATGAAATGTGGACCAAGTTGCGAAATACCTATGAAGGAGATTCCAAGGTAAAGTTAGCAAAACTACAAACTCATAGAAGAAGATTTGAGGAATTGAAAATGGAATATTTTGAAGATATTGCAAAGTTTCTACTTCAAGTTGATGAGATTGATAACAACATGAGAGGCCTAGGATTTGAGATGAAAGAACCAGATGTTACTCAAAATATTTTGAGATCACTTCCCATGAAGTATGATGCAAAGGTTTCAACAATAGAAGAAACAATGGATATTGACAAGCTAACAATGGAAGAACTACAAGGAACTATCACAACTTATGAGATGAGGATATATAAGCATCAGGCTCCAATGAAAGAAATTGCAATCAAGGATTTAGATAAAAAGAAAGGGACATATCCAAAGCAAGCATGAGAAGAAGAAATTTTTTTGTAAGACAAAGAAATATTTCTACATTGAAGAAGCAAATGATAGCTCAGATCACAGTGATAGAGTCAGGTTAGATGATGAAAAGGAAGAACATTTATTCCTAGGAATAGAAGGTGAAAGAGAAAAATGCTTTGTGTGTGGTCAAAGAGATCATAGATCAGGACATTGTAATGGCTTCAGTGATAGTGAAGATGAAGTGACACATCAAGGAAACATGCATGGTCAAAGAAATCATGAGAGTTTGTTTGCTATAGAAGATGATAATGATCTCAGTGACAGTGAAGATGAAGAAGGTTTTTTCTATGGGATAAATGAAGTAGATGAAGAACTATCACTCCAAACAGAAGAGGAGGATATTTCAATAAATACAGATGTCTCATTTGATCTAAAAGAAGACTTCAATGATATCCATGAGCAACTACAAGAGGTTAAGGAGAATATAAAAGAATTGATATGCTTTATACTTGAGAAAGATGATCCATCACATGATTCAAAAGGCCAATATACTTTCACTGAGAAGGAAACATGTATTTTAGAGGCTATACAAAGGTGTGCCAATTTTCTATTTGACACAAAGAAAGAAAAAGAAGAGAAAGGTTCCAAAGCACCAAAGGTATCATATTTTAGGTTTGGGGAATCACACTCAAAAGGAAAGGAAGTTGTAAAATATGAAAGCAAGGAAGCACCTAAGATTCATGAAGAAAGTTCCAAAGCTCCTATGGCTCCAAATATCCAGTTTGGATCTTGTTTTGAGATAGGTGAATCAAGTTCAAGAGGCAAAGAAATTCTTGAAGAGGAAAACAAGGAAGAAGTTAAAGAAGAGGATTTAGGTTCTACAAGTAAGGATCAAAGATACAATAAACAAGTCAAAGATGATCACAAGGATAATTTGTCAAGAAAGGGTCTATGTATCAAAGAAGTTTGATTTTTATAGAAGGAACTTCAAAGGAAGAAGGTATGTTTTTCAAGGACACTGCTTCTTATGCAACAAGATTGGTCATAAAGCTTCTTAGTGCAAAGAAAATGAGCAACATGGTTTTGGTATTAGAGCTACACAATTCAAAGTTCATGTTCATAATGATTATGAAAATTGAACCTCACAATACAGGGTTCAAGAAAGGAATGGATATGGAAATGACTTCACGAAAAAATTTAGAACATGGGTACCATCCAAAGGCTACAACATCAAGTGTTTTAATTGCAATAACTTTGGACATATTGCAAAATGGTGTAGGACTAAATTCCAAATAGGTTCAAGGTAAGAAGTTCAAGCAATCTCAAGGCAAGAAGTTCAAGCAATCTCAAGGCAAGAAGTTCAAGTAGTCTCAAGGCAAGAAGGTCAAATAGGTTCAAAATAAGAAGACCAAGTAACTCATCAAGAAAAGGATATCAACAATAAGTGGAAGGAAGTTGACAAAGGAAAGGAACAATGTAATATGGGAGTAAAAATGCTCCCACCCAAAAATTAATCACCTCAAGAGAGAAGGTGGTGGGGGGGCTAAACTTAAGAGTCATATATTTTAGCCCCATAGGTGTCCCTTTTTTCCATTGATGTCAAAGGGGAGAGATTTGAGTAATGGGGAGAGAATTGAGTTAGGGGGAGAAGCCTCCAAAGAGAGCATTGAGATAGGGGGAGCAACCTCCATAGAGAGTATTGAGTCAGGGTGAGCTCAAGAGAGAAGGTGGTGGGGGGGCTAAGCTTAAGAGTCATATATTTTAGCCCCATAGGTGTCCCTTTTTTCCATTAATGTCAAAGGGGGAGAGATTTGAGTAAGGGGGAGAGAATTGAGTTAGGGGGAGAAGACTCCAAAGAGAGCATTGAGATAGGGGGAGCAGCCTCCATAGAGAGTATTAATTCAAGGGGAGCAACATTGATTCTCAGAGATGGTTTTTACAGTGATTGTGGTGTTTTGCATTAGAGGTGTTGCCATCAATGACAAAGGGGGAGATTATTGGCAATTTGAGTTTTTTTGTGTTGTTATTGATGTCACATGGATCACATTGAGTTTTGGTGGCAAAAGCACTTCATAAATATTCATTTATGGCATTTTGGAGAGCATGGATATATACAGGGTTTTTTGGCACAAGAGGCATATAATATTTAATTTTTAAATATTATATTAATGGTTTTTATTAAAACCAATGGTAAAGGTTTTTATTAAATCCAATGGCAAGGTTTTTTATTAAAAATGATGGAAAGGTTTTTTAATTAGACCAATGGAAAGGGTTTTTATTAAAACCATTGGAAAGGGTTTTTCATTAAAACCAATGTGCTAAGACATCTCCAAATGATGATGGATGAAAATGTTTTTTCAATAAAACCTAGGTGCAAAATGTTTCATGGCAAAATTCAAAAGAACGAAGGAGATATCCCAATTCAAAGATAAGAGATGAATTATTAAATATTTATTTAATAATTCTAAGGTCTAAAGTTTAATTAAATTATCCACCGACATGCAAAGGTTAGGGTGGCAAATCAAAGTTTGTCGACGTCATTCGAAGGCATTGAAAGGCATATAAATCAAAGAAGACTTTGACTATTTCGTTGTGGAGATAGGATAATAATCAGTGCATGAGAGAGAGTCGTTGAAGGGAGGAAATGTAGAGGAAAAATGAAATATTGAACTCAAGGGCAAAGACAAAAAAGGAAGCTACCAAAACTGATGTTACACTGGACAACGTAGTACAGTTGGTAGGGCATCATCTTTGCATAGGAGAGGTGTGTGTTCGAATCCTGCCAAGAGCAATTTTTTTTTTGTGAGAGATTGATTTCATTTTGATAGCCGAGCACAGAGATTAAAGGAAGTGTTTGGGATTGAATCCCAACATGGGCCAGTGCTCACCCGATAAGTGCTTCACATCACAAGCAAGGAGGAATAGAGTTTGACTCCCGCAAAGGTGTGAAGGTGCATTGATTTTTGAGCAAAACATTGATGATCGTGATGGTGGTTAAGGCACGTTGATTTTTGGAAAAGACATTAATGTTTTCAAATTGTAGAGGCTACAAAATTCATAAAAAGGTATTTATCTCTAGCGCATGGTAATAGTTGATATTGCCAAAGTTGTGGTGCATTAAAATAAATTTTGCCAAAATTAGGAAGTCATAAGGTATTTTTTGGAAATAAATGACTATTGTGTGTGCTTAGGGAGCTATAAGGTGTTGAGATATTATTTGTTATTGCTATGTGTACTTAGGGAGTTATAAGGTGTTGAATTAAATAATTGAAAATCATTGTGTGTACTTGTGGAGTTATAAGGTGTGAAAAATAAAAGATAAAAACATAGGTGCTTGTTGTTTATGTCAATGAAATTAGGGATTTATAAGGTAGTAAAGTTTTGAACATGTATATGTCCTAGTGCATGGTTTGATTATGAAATTAAACTAAGAACTTGAGACCTAGTTAATTGCTACCTTGAGTTAGAAGACATGCACATGAGTTAGGGTTTGAAGTTGAAGACAAATTGCTTGATTATGTGCCTTGACTATTGAGAGGAAGTGTATGGATTAGAAAATCAATTTTATGGATAAAATTGATGCCTGAGTTCATAATTGCTTTAGTGGAGTTCATTGAGTGTATTGCCACTATTGAGGAGGTTTTTGCTATTGTTTTGAGCAGAGTATTGTTGGTTACTTGTTGAGTACATTGCCTCTATTTGAGACTGTTGAGCAAGGTGCAACAACAGTATTGTCATTGTTGTCAACACAATCAGATAGATCTATTGATGCAGTGGACAGGAAGTTCAAAAGCTATTCAGATGCAGAAGACAGGAGTTCAAAGGTTATTCAGAGTATGTACAATGATTTTCCAAGAAGACCGAAGTGGCCCATATGCAAAAGATCAAAGAAAAAAGACAAGTAAGAAAAGTGTCACGATATCGCGACATATACAACAGGCAAGAAAAACTGTCACGATTTCACGACATGTTGGAAGAGAGAAAAAGTAGGAAAAACTGTCACGATTTCGCGACATGTTGGAAGAGAGAAAAAAAGGAAAAACTGTCACGATTTCGGACATGTTGGAAGAGAGAGAAAAAGTGGAAAAATTGTCATGATTTCGTGACATGTTGGAAGAGAGAGAAAAGTAGAAAAACTGTCACGATTTCGCGACATGTTGGAAGAGAGAGAAAAGCAAGAAAAACTGTCATGATTTCGTGACATGTTGGAAGAGAAAAGGCAAGTTGAAAAATTGTCACGATTTCGTGACATGTTGGAAGAGAAAGAGAAAGTAGAAAAAGTGTCACGATTTTGTGACAAGTTCGAAGAAAGAGAACAAGTAAGAAAAGTGTCACGATTTCGTGACATGTCGCATTTTCGTGACTAAAATAGGAGAGAGAAAGTAAGTTTGAAAAGTGTCATGATATCGCGACATGTCACATTTTTGTGACAAAAGAAAGAGAGGAAGCGTACGGAAGCAGAACTATCATGATTTCATGACAAAAGTAGAAAGCAAGACTTGAAGAAGTGTCACGATTTCATGACAAAAGAAAAGAAGTAAAGTATGAAAGTAGAAGTGTCATGATTTCATGACAAAAGCAGAGAAGAAGACTTCAAAGGTAGAAGTGTCACGATTTTGTGACAAAAGCAAAGAAGCTAAGTACAGAAGTAGAAGTGTCATGATTTCATGACAAAAGCTAAGTTGAAGACTACGGAGGTAGAAGTGTCACGATATCGCGACAAAAGCAAAGTCAAAGTCTATGGAAGTAGAAGTGTCGTGATATCATGACAAAAGCAAAGACGAAGTATACGGAGGCAAAAATGTCATGATATCATGACAAAAGAAAAGATGAAGTCTACAGAGGCAAAAATGTCATGATATCATGACAAAAGAATAGAGAAAGCGTACGGAGGTGAAAGTGTCATGATATCGCGACATGTATTTTCATGGCAACAACAACAAAAGAAGCTATAGAGGCAAAAATGTCATGATTTCATGATAGGTCATAAATGCGCAAGTCAAGAAGGAGAACCCGACTGAAATGAGAAGTATGACAATGGACCGACATCACTACGACATTTACAGGGGTAGTTATAGAGTGATTTCATACTGCTAAAATATGAAGAGTGATCAAAAGTCAGTATGGTGGTTATAGGGTCTGTCCAGAATGAAATCATCAAGCGATGGATAAACCGAACATCTTCTTGAGTTGAAGTCGATGAAGACCGATGACAATCGACTAAAATTAGGGTTTATAGTTGTTATGAAAGCCGACTAAGATTAGGATTTACAACCGACTAAGATTAGGGTTTTCATCATAAAAAATATTGTTATAAAAGGAGGGTTGTTTGGAGAATTGAAGTGGTGTTGAATGTGTGTGAAATACGGTCATTGTGCATAGAGAGCAAGTCATGTCGAATCATGCTAAGTGCAAAATTTGCAAAGAGAGTAGAGTGCACAAAAGGGAGAAGATGATCGTGAAGTTTGACTAGTAATGAAGCAGAGTGTGCGAAGTGATTAGCAGAGAGAGTAGAGTGCATAGAGAGAAAAGGTTGAAGTTTGAGTTTGATTGAAGAGAAAGTAGAGTGCATAGAGAATGCAAAGGTGAAGAAGACCAGTCAGGGTCTTGCAAAAGCAAAGGTATCTTACTGTCAAACTTATAGATTCAAATTGAAGTCCAGGTTGCAGCTTGGCATCAAGGGTTGGTGCTCCTTTCTATTGGTGTAGATAAATAAGGGGTTGGTGCTCCTTCCAGTTGGTGCTGATAAATCAGGGGTTGGTGCTCCTTTTTGTTGGTGTAGATAAATTAGGGTTGGTGCTCCTTTCTATTGGTGCAGATAAATAAGGGGTTGGTGCTCCTTACAGTGGGTGCTGGTAAATTGATTGTAAAGTTGGTGCTTTGCAAAGGCTAGATTTGGATGGTAGTCCAAGCAATCAATTTTTGAGGAGTAGCCACATTGGTGAACCTCGTTAAATCTTGTGTTGTGTGATGCTCTTTTGTTATACTTGTTGTATCTAGTAATAAGTTTTAATTGCTAGGTATTAAGAGCTATAAATTTAAGTTTAAAGAGCTACACTGATTCACCCCCCCTCTCAGTGTCATTGTAAGACTAACAATTGGTATCAGAGCTAAGTTCCTGTACAAGCTTAACCGGCTAGGGTGATCTTGGAAGTAACACAATGGCAGGTGGTGAAGCTCTATACATTTATTATTAAGAGAAAAGGTGAAGCTCTTTTCATGGCATTTGAAGAAGTAAAATCAGAAAAGGAAGGAGTGAACTCTGAAGTATGTGGTGAAAACCCTGAGGCTGAAGTAGATCTAGAAGGTGAGTTGATCTCTGCACTTGAAGAGTGGAAAATAGAGAGGAAAAAGAATAAGAAAATTTCAAAAAAGCTTGAGGATGCAAATGAAATCATAACCAGTCTGAAAGTACAGACAGAAGAATACAAGAAAATATCTGAAGATCTCGAAGTACAAATTACCATGAAAATAGATTATTGCTGCAAACTAGAAGAAGAGAATGTTGGTTTACGGATGCAGATAGAAGAGATGAATCACAAAATTAGTTGCTATCACAAACGCGAAGAAAGTTCTATGAAGTCGGATAAGATTATAAATGACCAAAGGCCTGCAGGCATCAAATTTGGTCTGGGTTTCATCGAAGGAGAATCATCAAATGGATCAAAGGCCAGAAATGTAGAATCCATAAAGAATGAAGATAAGAAATAGGTTGATCAAGGAAAAATGTCTCATGCAAAAGAAAGCAATAATGCCAGGCACGAAAGGAGAATTGACAATGATGGATTCACCAATGTCACACATCAAAGAAGAAGAAGACCTATGGCTCCTACGACAACATGGCAAAGACCATCACCCAGGTTCAATTATCCCTTTTCCGGTTTCTATTTTAAATGCAATGGCTATGGACATAAAATCTCAGACTACAAATATAATGTAAGACCAAGGAATTTCACCAGTAGAAATGCTTTTTCTCCTTTGATGAATTATACAATAGAATGTTATAACTGTCATAATTTTGGGCACATTGCAAGAAACTGTAGAAGTACATTTGCATCAAATCAGTTTTAGGGAAGAAAATTTCAACCAAATAGGATGAGACAAAATAGAAAACTTCTCGAAAAACATGCACAAGCTATTGATAAGGGAAAGGCAAAACAAGAGCCCAAAACTACTATCAAAATGGAGTGGAAAGAAAAAGAGCGACTTAAGGAAGAAAAGGAATCCTTAATCGTACAAACAACATTTAAAGCACAGAATAAATATGTACCATGGATACTTGATAGTGGATGCTCCAACCATATGACAAGTAACAAACAAAATTTTGAGAAGTTACCAAAATATGAAGGTGGTTCAAGTAAAGTTTGGAAATAATGATGGAGCTAAGATAGTTGGCAAAGGTTCAGCTTAAAATTAGTGATGGAAAAATTAAGTCGAAGAAGTCTTGTTTGTGGATGGTTTGAAACATAACTTGTTGAGCGTAAGTCAGATTTGTGATAAAGGTCATGAAGTAGTTTTTAAGAAGCAGGGTTGTGAAGTCAGAAAAAAAATAGTGGAAAATTGATAGCAACTGGATCAAGGACATCCGGCAACCCGTACACGCTCTCAGAGACTTTAGAAGGAGCTTGTTTTATTGGACAGGAAGAAGAAAATTGGTTGTGGCACAAGAGACTCGGTCATATCAGTTTTGATAATCTAGTAAAAATCAACTCAAAAAGGGCAGTGAGAGATATTCCCACCATCAACAAACCCGCAAACAACATTTGTGCTTCATGCCAAAAGGGGAAGCAAACTAGAGTCACATTCAAAACAAAAGAGTACTACACAAGCAAACCTTTGGAACTAATACACACTGATTTATGTGGACCCATGAGAACACAAAGCATAAATGGTGACAAATATTTTATGTTGTGCATTGATGACTATTCTAGAATGACATGGATATTTTTCTTGAAGCATAAATCAAAAGCTTTTGAAATGTTCAAGACTTTCAAAAACCAAGTTGAGAATGAAACAGGAAAGAGGATCAAATGTTTAAGATCATATAGAGGAGGAGAATTCATTTCAGAGGAGTTTACAGAGTACTATGAAAAATACGGTATTAGGAGACAGTTTTCAGCAGCCATGACACCTCAACAGAATGGAGTGGTAGAAAGAAAGAACAGGACAGTGCAGGAAATGGCACGGACTATGTTGGCTGAAAGCAGAGTAGCAGATAGATTTTGGAAAGAAGCAGTCCATACTACGGTGTATATCCAAAATAGGTACATGCTGAGAACACATGAAAGCAAAACTCCTTATGAGTTGTGGTTCGGTAAAAGGGCAACAACAAAATACCTCAAAGTTTTTGGCAACAAGTGCTACATCAAAAGAACTCAAGATAATCTTGGTAAGTTTGAAGATAGAGCGGATGAAGGTATTTTTGTTGGTTATTCATCAAAAAGCAAAGCTTACAAATGCTACAACAAGAGGCTAAAGAAAATTGTGGACAAGTGTCGATGTTAAATTTGATGAAGGTAGAGAACGAGTAATTAGCTATGAAAAGAACTACCCAATTTATGAAGAGGTTATTGAAGGAGATGAGGAAAACGAAATGGAAAAGATACAAAAAATTGACTCAGATGATTTAAGTTGTGATTCAGAAGTGGAAGAAAATAAGAAATTCAAAACAGGCAAATTGCAGAAAAATCATCCTAGAGAGCAAATAATTGGAGACCCCAAAGTTGGTGTTCAGACAAGAAGAAGAGTAGTAAGTAACTACTCTCTATTATCCAACATTGAGCCCAAAAATGTTGCTTGACGCAAGCAAATATGAAAGTTGGATGAAGGCAATAAATGAAGAATTAGATCAGATCGAGAAAAATGAAACTTGGGAGTTAGTACCTAGACCTGCAAATAAAAATATAATCGGGACTAAATGGATTTTTTGAAACAAATTGAATGAAGACGGATAGGTAGTCAGAAATAAAGCAAGATTGGTATGTAAGGGTTATGCACAAGTTGAAGGCATTGACTTTGAGGAAACTTTTGCACCAATAGCTAGACTAGAGGCAATTAGAATGTTTCTGGCTTTAGCAATCTACAAGAATTTCAAAGTTTATCAAATGGATGTGAAATCAGCATTTTTGAATGGGAAACTTGAAGAAGAGGTTTATATTGAGCAACCTGATGGTTTCCAACTTGGTGATGATCCCAACTTGGTTTGCAAGTTGAAGAAAGCATTATATGGCTTAAAATAGGCACCCCGAGCATGGTATGCAAGGCTAGACAACTATCTCACTCAACAAGGGTTTAAGAAAGGTATGGTGGATAGTAATTTGTATGTCAAAATAGAAAATGGGCATCTTATTGTTCTTGTTGTATACGTAGATGATATCATATTTGGCAGCAACAAAGATGAGTCGTGTAAAGATTTAGCAAATAAGATGCAGAAAGAATTTGAAATGTCAATGATTGGTGAACTTTCGTATTTCCTCGGGTTGCAAGTTAATCAAAATAAGAAGGGCATATTTATTTCTCAAGTTAAATATGTGAAAGAGATGTTAAAAAAGTTCACAATGGAGGATTGTAAGCCAGCTTAGCACTCCCATGATGACAAGTTGCAAGTTGAGCAAGGATGACAAATCTCCACCTGTTGATCAAACCATGTACAGATCTATGATTGGGAGCTTATCATGCACCGACAACTACTAGACTAGATATTTTGTAGGCAATATGCATGGTAGCATGATTTCAGGCTAATCCCAAGGAGACTCATGTGACAACAATGAAGAGGATTCTTCGGTACCTCAAGGGTACTATGGAGTATGGGTTATGGTATCCGAAAGGTAAAGACTTCACCCTTATTTCGTATTCAGATGCAGATTGGGCAGGATGTGTCGATGATAGAAAGAGTACCAATGGAGGTGCATTCTATCTTGGAGACAGATTGGTCACGTGGCACAGTAAGAAACAAGAGTCAGTTTCTTTATCGACAATAGAGGCAGAATATATTGCAACGACAACATGTTGTACGCAGGTATTGTGGATGAAACAAACCCTGAAAGATCTTGGTATTAGCTTCAGTGAGCCAATATCAGTTAAGTGTGATAACACCAGTGCCATTAACATCTCCAAGAATCCGGTTATGCATTCACGCACAAAACACATTGCTATCGGTATCACTTTTTGAAGGAGAAAGTTGCGAAAGGTGAGGTTAAGTTGGATTTTGTTCCAACTACAGAGCAAGTAGCAGATATCTTCACAAAACCATTGCCCAAGGAAGTTTTTGAGTACCTTCGCAATAAATTGGGAGTGGTCACACTTCCCAAGAATTGACTAGCTACAGGGATCACATTCTCGTGGGGAGCATTTAAGTATTTGATTATCTTTTTGCTCATGTTCATGATTTTTGCTAAGTGTAATAAATTTTGCCTCGAGAATGTTGTGCATGGACTCGTGGGGAGTCTGCAGTAGCCCTTTGGTATTATTGTCAAAGGGGGAGAAGAGTTACAGGAAATTGCACATGTGTTGCCAACAATTCCAAAGGGGAAGATTGTTGAGCAAGGTGCAACAACAAGTATTGTCATTGTTGTCAACATAGTCGGATAGATCTGTTGATGCAGTGGATATGAAGTTCAAAAGCTATTCAGATGCAGAAGATAGGAGTTCAAAGGTTATTCGTAGTATGTACAGTGATTTTCCAAGAAGACCGAAGTGGCCCATATGCAAAAGATCAAAGAAAAAAAACAAGTAAGAAAAGTGTCACGATATCGCGACATATACAACAGGCAAGAAAAACTGTCACGATTTCATGACATGTTGGAAGAGAGAGAAAAATAGGAAAAATTGTCATGATTTCGTGACATGTTGGAAGAGAGAGAAAAAGTAGGAAAAACTGTCACGATTTCGTGACATGTTGGAAGAGAGAGAAAAGCAGAAAAACTGTCACGATTTCGCGACATGTTGGAAGAGAAAAGGAAGGGAAAGTTTAATGTTGGAAGAGAGAAACATCAGGGAAAAATGTCACGATTTCGTGACATGTTGGAAGAGAGAGAAAAAGTAGGAAAAAGTGTCACGATTTCACGACATGTTGGAAGAGAGAAAAAGTAGGAAAAGTGTCACGATTTCGTGACATGTTGGAAGAGAGAAAAGCAAGTGGAAAAATGTCATGATTTCGTGACATGTTGGAAGAGAAAGAGAAAGTAGAAAAAGTGTCACGATTTCACGACAAGTTCGAAGAAAGAGAAAAAGTAAGTTGGAAAAGTGTCACGATTTCGTGACATGTCGCATTTTTGCGACTAAAATAGGAGAGAGAAAGTAAGTTTGAAAAGTGTCACGATATCGCGACATGTCGCATTTTTGTGACAAAAGAAAGAGAGGAAGCATATGGAAGGAACTGTCACGATTTCATGACAAAAGTAGAAAGCAAGACTTCAGAAGCAGAAGTGTCACGATTTCATGACAAAAGCAAAGAAGTAAAGTACGAAAGTAGAAGTGTCACGATTTCATGACAAAAGCAGAGAAGAAGACTTTGAAGGTAGAAGTGTCATGATTTCATGACAAAAGCAAAGAAGCTAAGTATGAAAGTAGAAGTGTCACGATTTTATGACAAAAGCTAAGTTGAAGACTACGAAGGCATAAGTGTCACGATATCGTGACAAAAGCAAAGTCGAAGTCTATGGAAGCAGAAGTGTCGTGATATCATGACAAAAGCAAAGATGAAGTATACGAAGGTAAAAATGTCACGATATCATGACAAAAGAAAAGATGAAGTCTATGGAGGTAAAAATGTCATGATATCATGACAAAATAATAGAGAAAGCGTATGGAGGTGAAAGTGTCATGATATCGCGACATGTATTTTCATGGCAACAACAACAAAAGAAGCTATAGAGGCAAAAATGTCATGATTTCATGATAGGTCATAAATGCGTAAGTCAAGAAGGAGAACCTGATTGAAATGAGAAGTATGATAGTGGACCGACATCACTACGACATTTACAGGGGTAGTTATAGAGTGATTTCATACTGCTAAAATATGAAGAGTGATCAAAAGTCAGTATGGTGGTTATAGGGTCTGTCCAAAATGAAATCATCAAGCGATGGATAAACCGAACATCTTCTTGAGTTGAAGCCGATGAAGACCGATGACAACCGACTAAAATTAGGGTTTACAGTTGTTATGAAAGCCGACTAAGATTAGGATTTACAGCCAACTAAGATTAGGGTTTTCATCATAAAAAATATTGTTATAAAAGGAGGGTTATTTGGAGAATTGAAGTGGTGTTGAATGTGTGTGAAATACGATCGTTGTGCGTAGAGAGCAAGTCATGTCGAATCATGCTAAGTGTAAAATTTGCAAAGAGAGTAGAGTGCACAAAAGGGAGAAGATGATCATGAAGTTTGACTGTAACGAAGCAAAGTGTGCAAAGTGATTGCGTAGAGAGAGCAGAGTGCATAGAGAGTGAAAAGGTTGAAGTTTGACCATGTTTTGATTGAAGAGAAAGTAGAGTGTGCAGAGAATGCAAAGGTGAAGAAGACTAGTTAGGGTCTTGCAAAAGCAAAGGTATCTTACTGTCAAACTTATAGATTCAAATTGAAGTCCAGGTTGCAGCTTGGCATCAGGGGTTGGTGCTCCTTTTTGTTGGTGCAGATAAATAAGGGGTTGGTGCTCCTTCCAGTTGGTGCTAGTAAATCATGGGTTGGTGCTCCTTTCTATTGGTGCAGATAAATCAGGGGTTGGTGCTCCTTTCTATTGGTGCAGATAAATAAGGGGTTGGTGCTCCTTCCAGTGGGTGCTGGTAAATTGATTGTAAAGTTGGTGCTTTGCAAAGGCTGGATTTGGATGGTAGTCCAAGCAATCAATTTTTGAGGAGTAGCCACATTGGTGAACCTCGTTAAATCTTGTGTTGTGTGATGCTCTTTTGTTATACTTGTTGTATCTAGTAATAAGTTTTAATTGCTACGGTATTAAGAGCTATAAATTCAAGTTTAAAGAGCTACACTGATTCACCCCCCCTCTCAGTGTCATTGTAAGACTAACCGAGACCATTGAGGAGATCATTTGCTAGTCACTTGTGGATACATTTGTCTTTCATTTGAGGAGATAATTGTTGGCTATTTGAGAGCTATTTCTTGAGGGAGTTGTGCTTGTTTCTTGAGAGCTTATTGACATTGCATGAGGAAGATATTATTGAGAACCTATTGCTATTACTTGTGGAGATTGTCCTTGGTTGGTTGAAGTCCTCATTGTTATTGCTTGGAGAGGTTTTCATTAGAGAGCTCATTTGCGATACATTTGAAAGTATATCGTTGAGCATTGTTGTCATCCATTTGAGAGAGTATTTGTCATACATTTTTGAGATCATTATGGATCATTGTTGTAATTCATTGAAGAGTACATTTCCATTCATTGTTGAGTTCATAATTGAGCCTTGCCTTCATTGATTTGTGGTTGAGATTTGAGTGCTACTTGAGCATGATTGGTTGAGCCTTTGAAAAGGTTTTTGGGATAGAATTTTGGGACAGATTTGAGACATATTTTGTGCATGATTGGTTGAGCCTTTGAGAAGGCTTTTGGGATAGAATTTCTGGAAAGATTTGAGACAACTTTTGTGCATGATTGGTTGAGCCTTTGAGAAGGATTTTGGGACAAAATTTCTGGATAAATTTGAGATAGATTTTGTGCATGATTGGTTGAGCCTTTGAGAAGGCTTTTGGGACAGATTTGTGGACATATCTGGGATAACATTTGAGCATGATTACTTGAGCCTTTTGTGAAGGCTTTGAGGATAGATTTGGGATAGAATTTGAGCATCATTGCTTGAGCCTTTTGTGAAGGCTTTGAGAAAAAATTTAGGAAAACATATGAGTAGGATTTTTTGAGCCTTGTGAAGGCATTGAGGAAGATTTGTGAGTAGTGAAAGAGATAGAACATAAAAGGAAAAACTGATCAACACCAGTTGCCTAGATAAGTAGATTAGTGGATAGTCTAGCTGAGTAGATCAGTGGATAGCCTAGCTGAGTAGATCAGTGGATAACCTAGCTGAGAAGATTAGTGGATAGCCTAGCTAAGCATATTAGTGGATTGCCTAGCTAAGCAGATCAGTGGATAGCCTAGCTAATAAGATTAGTGGATAGCCTAGCTAAGTAGATAAATAGATAGCCTATCTAGGCAAATAAGTGGATAGCCTAACTGAGTAGATCAATGGATAGCCTAGCTGAGTAGATTAGTGGATTGTCTAGTTAAGCAGATTAGTGGATAGCCTAGATGAGTAGATCAGTGGAGAGCCTAGCTGAGAAAATCAGTGGAGACCACCTGAGAAGATTAGGAAAATATAGCTTTGTGTAGATCAAAGTAATTATTTGTATTGGGATAAGGATCCCTATTTCTTTGTGAAATATTATAAGGAGATTATCTTGTGGACTACCCCACATTGGGGGAACCACACTAAATCTTGTGTCTCAATTGTGTTTGGTGATTTGTGCACTTGATTACTATTGTTATCTATGTTATTAATGCACACTAATGTATTTGGTAATTGCAATTGAGGACACTAATTGATATTGGTTTGGAAAGAAAGTAAAAAGTGGTACTGTTCACCCCCTATCTTAGTATAAGCTTGTGTTCTTCAACCTTGGACTGTAACCCTCCAGTATCCCCTATAGCCTATCCACCTGGTCCTGCCTTCTCCTAAGCTATAATTAAAGCCATAAATCATACATGAAGCCTACCCACCTCATCCTTGGAACTTTTTAGCTGAGTTATAAAAATGACCTTATTCTTAGAGAATCCCCTACCCCTCTACTACTCTCTGGACAATTTTCTCTATAAAATAACAATATTAGTATCCCTCATAGCCAAATGTGCTTGGAGAGACTATATTTGTACCCTAAGCTGAGCATCTCCATCCTGTGGGTCCTCATCATCCATGCACTCATACTTTGGATCCTCCAATCCCTCGATGACCTGGTCCCACTCCCCCTCCATTTGGTGATGTAACCCTCATCCTCCATCACCTGCCTCATCTCCTGAGACCTCCTCTATTGCACCCTCTTCTATTGTAGCCTCAACTGGCCTACCTATAGGTCCACTTCCCTACTACAATCAAGTCACCCACCATGTGTCATACTTTGTAGTAGTGTTTGGATCCTCCAAACCTAGATTGGCCAGTGGATGATCCACCTCATCCCCTAATGGCTCCACCCAAGGCCACTCTAGCTAAGTATTTTCCCATCAATGGTGGTAAATGATAGGCTCCTTAGGAACACCTTGATGGATCCCAAACTATTGAGTGATGTGAGAGTACTAGAAGTACTCTCTCTCTATGCCATGCTACCCAATCAACCATTGGCCACAACTCACATGCCCTAGCTATGTCATTGCCTCTATCCATGGTAAGAAATCCCAATAAGGTTGCCTTACAACCTGCCCTAGTCTCAATACCTCAAGGGACCCTGCATAATGAGCCAACCTACCTGCATTGGTATGGCTATGACCTGTCTCCTGATATTATCTCAATAAATTTGCATATCCTATGTTAGTATCATCCATATCTTCTCGTGATGACCATGGCATCTCCTCTAGTTGGTCCACTCGAATATGCTTCCATCCCTAAACATGAAGGAGGAAGCTGTAGCCTAATAAACACTGACCTTGATGTCTTAAATCATATAACTCATTTTATAAATGATCAAGTAATGTGATCCCCCATGCCATTATAATTATATCCCAAAGATCGTACTCTATTAAATCTTGTACCAATTCGAGGAGGTTCCATGGAAACCTCACCCTTAAGTAGTTAAATAGTAGGATGTTTAATATAATGCCCATCAATGCTACATGCCTCTGAGTAAACACCTGTGTAGTGTACTATACCTTGACTAGAACTCTATCACTATCCATATGCTACCTCACAATATCTCACTCATAATGAAAAACTCTTTGAATAACTCTATCCTACTATAGAAAGGGAGTGGAGGTGATCAGGCGTCCCTTAATTAGAATGCGAAGAATTCGGTATACATCCTCCAAGGTGACTATCATCTTGTCAGTCAGGAGGTGAAATGTGTTAGTATAGTTGTCCCATCGATCAACTAACATAATTAGATAGGCCTAATTTGCCTTCACTACCTCATGTCAAGTCACTTGCTTGAGGCTAATTATCTCAAGCCATGTCCAATCATCATCAATAAGGAGTCCTCGCACCATCTCAAAGAGTGTAGGAAATCTATAACGAGCATTAAAAATATAAATACAAAAAAGTAAACAATCAGATAACTAGGTATAAAAAAATCATAAAACTGTGTCATTGTCTTAGGAGGAGATGGTCTGCAGGTGAAACCGTCTCACCCAGGGACAACTGTTGCAAAGGTCAAAATTTCACCATTATTTTTCAAACTACAGTTTCCCCTCCTTAGTATGGCCCCCAAAATCCCAAAGTGGAACTACCTATGCCTAAGACATCCTCAAAATTGAGGCACATACCATATTAAAAAAAAAAAATATAATAACCTACACTACATTTCCTAATCTAAGGTGTGTTCCTTACCTTAAATTTTAGGTGAGGTTCATTTTTCCACATTAATTAGTGAGGTTCATTTTAAAATTACCAATAACAAGAGAGGGAACAAGGTTTCTAACTTTCTCACTTCGACTCCACTCATCAAATCCTCAAGAGGGTCCATGGTAGGATCGAGTCGATAATCTAGCAGTGCTTCACATTAGAAAATGCTCTCCTCATCTTCACCTCTCATTTTCTCCAACTGCCAACAGTGCAAATGACATCAAAAATTTGGAAAATTTATTTTTAAATTTTTAAAATTTTGAGACTATCCTTGTGTGAGGCAGTCACATTTCTTTGTGATTGTCCTACCCTGAGATAGCCCCAAAATTGACAAAATGCAACTGTCCTACCTTAGGACATCCTCAAAATGACAAAATTTGCAAGCATCCCGCGAACATCTTTAACATCGATTGGGATGTTCAACAACATATAATAGTCCATATTAATAAAAAAACTCCAAAAATACCCAAAATATTTTGATCAAAACTCTCAAGTGATCCTCGTACCTAGTGATTTACCCTATACACCTAGCGGTTGTAGCAACTAATTATCCATGCAATCCAGTTGGATGGGTAGGTTACCATAAGGTCACTTGAACCAAAAATAGCTTCAACCAAAATCAAAATGGTATTATATCAATTCCCTAAGAAAGCCATGCAGCTAGAATACTCCATGGGATAAAGCTATACATTTCATTCTCCCATTTAGCCTCAAGAAATCATCAAATATAGTGATTCACATATGGAAAAAATTGAATTGTTATCACCTAAATTTACTAAGAAAGCCATGCAACTGGACTGCTCCAAGGGATAGAGGTGTACAATTCCCAATAATGGTTAAAATCATAGCTATAACAAGATTTTTTCCTTTCCACATTTGCAGCAGCCTTACAAAACCCAAGTCGGTCATCTTGGTCAAGCGACTCATTGCTTTCATCATTTTCCATCTCCTCATCGACTCATCACTTGAGGGGGTAGTCATACATCATAAAATTCATAATCAAAATTAATAATCAAACACTTAATAAATATAAATTGCATTCATTCAAAAATCATTGACAAAAATTATCATACACATACCTATTTGTTGGGGTAAAAGCAAAAATATGAATAAAAGCTTGGTAAATCTAAAATTTGAGAGAAAGCATCTACCTGGGGCCAAGACTAGGTATGCCCAAAATCCATCATTTGTAGACGATATACCCATGGTTCAAAATAAACTATTGCTTATAGAAAGTCTACCCATAGTTGAAAGGTTTACCTAAAATCAAGTCCACCAAAGTGTTGGAAGTAATGATTCCAAAGATGCAAGCTCTTTCCATGATTGGGAAATCTAACATTGATTAGATCAATGAACATCATAAATCCTCAGCTTGAATTTTAGATCATCTATTTTTCTTTATGTTGTGCCTTCACATAATGCATCCCAAGAAGGGATATCTGTAGATACCTAAAACATATCATATTGAGGAGACTACCATATATGGACCCTTTTTAGGCCATGCGACACACCTTGGGTACCCCAGGGCCTAAAAATAGTTTTTCACCACTCAAACAAGGAGGAATTTCCTTTTAAGCCTAGGCCATCCTACCTTGAGATGATCAAAAGTCATGATTGTACTACCCTAGTATGGTTGCACTTGAAGCAATAAGACCCTAAATCTCGAGCAACAGTTCAAGTAGTTACGAATGCCATCCAAGCATAATGAATTCTTGATAACAATTTCTTGAACTCAACCATTTCTTGTCTTCTTCTACAAGCTAAGACTCCCTTTGGGAAAGTCTATATAAGCATGCATATCCGTTATTAATAAGTCTATAAATTTCATATAACGAAGTGCTATTAAACTGTAGACTTGAAGTGCTCTCATCTCTCAAAGCAACAAAGTGCTACCAAAATTTAGCCATGGAGTTTCCAAGCATCCCAATGCACCATCCCAAAGGTTGAAGGTTGAATTTGTACTTCTTTGCACCATCCAACACTCTTGCTTCATGTCAAATCCTTCCATTAAGTCATTCTTCATGAGCACACCAAGAATGTTAATTCATCCATGGATCAAACTCGACATTGCCTCGCATCGGTTACAAGGAATTCATCCATAGTTCAACAGTTGTCTCACCCTGAGAAGGCCTATAGGTGCAATTGTCTCACCTCGAGATGGCCAGCAGGTGATATCATATTGCATAGGGAAGACCTCCCAGTGGAGATCTATTTTCCCTATTTTATTGATTTTATTAGTTTTAGTAATATTTCAATTACTTATTAACATATCTAGATTTCAATTTACATGCATTTATCAGTTATATTTCAATTTCTTTATCATTTTATTTATCATGGATATGGGCCTTATCTTGGAAGGTTCTTCATATGCTATTGATGCCTTTTAATATTATTTGTGTGCATATTATAGGTCTATACAAGGGAATTACAACATAAAGATTCAATCATCACCATATTACATTACGGAGGTTACGAGAAACCCTTCCCCAAATCAGTTTTTGAGGATGCAAAATAGATCCTGCGAAATACATCCAAAATGGCTATAATTGTATTTCATTGTATCAATATTGGTAGCAATCCCTAAGAGGGATTTTTTTGTAATCTTCTTGGAAAGAATTATTAATAAAAGGACACTGTTCAATTAGCTCTTCATCTTGTTCTTTATTTGTATGGTTACATTTAGATTTGCTACATTTCAATCTTGCATTTATTTTCTTGGATGTATGGTCTCTTTTCCATACTTCAAACATATATAGAATTTGTGAGAAAAGATACCCTACAAATCAGTGTGATCCCTTACCTAAAGTCAAAGCCATTTTTGGAAGGAGTCATCCTACCATAGAAGAACTTAATTATGTAGGATAACAAAATAATTTTTCCTATAATTAGAGAGCATCATGGGTAAAAAATCCATGGAATGCTCCATGGAATCATCCTCCACCAAACAACAATGGGGTCAGTACCCATGGTCCCCATATCTTGAGTGGATTAATCCATGATGGTTTAACTAACAATGGATGCAATTCATGGCTAATGAATCATGGCCAACTCAAAACTAGCGATGGTCAGGACCATCCCAATTTAATCAACCTTATGGAGGATAATGATGATTTAAAAATCAACAAATTTTGCTACCAGGATCCATTGGTGTTCCCTATATAGTATAACCACAATCACCAAAACAACCTCCACTACCAGCCTAACATTTGACCAATCCATATAATATTAGGTAGTAAAACCTTGTCTATAATACATAACACAATGACATAGTTAATCTTAGTGCTATTGATTGTGACAATGTTCAACTCTGATTAAAAAAAAATATTGCTTGATCTAGAACCACCTATAATAGTAGAATTATAAGAAAAAATGAAAACAACTCCACCAAATCCTGAGCCATTAAATAATGAAGAAGAATATCTTCCAAAAAGTATGCCTTTAGGAACCTATAAAGCACCATATCCTAAATGATTAGGACCCAAAGAAGAGAACTTTGAGGAGTTTGATCTATTAACGAAACTAAATAATTTAAATATAATAATCTCCTTATTCCAATCAATCAAGGATGCACCAATCTTTAACAAGGTTATCCAAGAAACGTGTATTAAGAAGCTTGGGAGAAGATGAATGACCTGTCCAAAGACAATACAAGTGGATGGAAAATTTGTCGACCTCTTAGCATGGAAGCTTATTCCACCTAAATATGGAGATCCTAGAAAACATACCATTACAGTCTATTGGATGTGTGCCAATATATTGGATTTGTGTTACATCCTTTAGGATTATACACCCGAGAACATGGTTTTTGGAATTTCCTTATGGTTGGGAGTCGCTAGACACATGTTGAGATGTTATTAGTTGGTTGCCTAAACATGGATGCGAAAATCCTAAATATGTGTGAAAAATCCTAAACATGGTACCTCCACATGTGTATTTATTATATAGATGCAACTCTGTAATATGTATATGTGTGAAGAATCATGTGAGAAGAACATCTCTTAGATGTAATGTTGAATGTATTGTGAATGAATGTTTACATGTAAATTGTTCTTTTGTTTTATGTCAGTTGTTTATCAACTACACATTATTTTATTCATTATATGAGTTTATTTTATCCTTTATTTGTTGTTGATTTGTTTGGCTACACATTCTACTATGCCAACAATTGGTATCAAAGCAACTTGAGGAAACTTATTTTCCTGGCTGTGCACAAAGCTTATAAACACTTTTTTGTCTGTTATTTTTTATGAATTTGTAGAAAAATCCATTTCCATAGCACACAATGTAGTGGGAGGTTTGTGAAGATTTAGAACAATAAATATGGAAAGTAAATTTGGAATAGAGAATTTTAGTGGGCAAAACTTCAATCTCTGAAAGTTGAAGATGGAAATTTTACTTATGGAAAGAGATCTAAATATGATTGCCATTGCAACAACAATGCCTGTAGGAATGACACACGTTGAATGGGATAAACAAAATGAGAAAGCCATTGACTTGATTGGGCTGAACTTTGTTGATTCTATTTTGATGAATATCCAGGGTTCTAAGACTACTAAGGAGATATGGGATACCTGGGAAAGTTGTGAGTCCAAATATTTGATAATTTTATATTCTTGAGAAAGAAGTATTCTTTGAAGATGAAGAATGGAGACAGTGTAGATAACCACGTAAATGTTTTCAATACACTGATAAACTACCTAAATTCTATTGGTTATGAGATTAAAGAGATTGAATAATGCATCTACTTGTTATGTAATTTTCTTGACTCTTGGGATAATCTTATTATTGTAATCAGTGGGAGTTCTAAGCTAGAAATTATCAAGAAATATGAGATTATTACCCAGTTGCTTCAAGAGGAAACAAGAAGGAACATGGAGCATTATGAGAACTCATAAGATTTGATAAGTAGAGGATGTTCCAAAGATAGAGATGGTGATAAATATTTTGGTGTTTGAAAATCTAAATCAAGAAGATCTACCGTTAAAGGAAGAAAGTCTCAAATTGGTGTGTTGGAGGTGCAAGCAAAAATATCATAAGAAATATGACTATAAAGTAGATTTTTCCAAAAACAAATTTGATTCAACTATAGGAACATCTACAAGTGATGAGAATATTTTGCATATTGCTAATGCATGCCTTGATATTTACATGCAGTCTAATGTATGATTGATAGATATTGGAGCATTCTTCCGTATGACTCCTAACAAGGAGTGGTTTGTAGAATATGATAAAGCAAATTGTGGTAGAGTTTTCTTGGGTGATAATTTTAGCCATGAAATTGTAGGTAGAGGTAAGGTTAAAATTAGACTCATATATGGGAGTGTTAAGTGTATCTCAAATATTAGAATATGTTTGAATTGAAAAGAAGTTTGCTATCAGTGAGCCAGCTAGCTGAAGTAGTGTTGTGGCCTCTCCACAACTAGACCCAAATTTTGGGGACCCACCTTTATGTTTTAAATTTGGAGGTTTTGATCGTCTCCATGAGTGGCACTTTCATGAGTTCTTACCCTTGAATTTCATGATGTAGGGACAAAAGTCCATTTTTGGTGTGTGTCTTTTCAAGTTGACCAAAGGATCTTGCTGTTGGTTAGTAAAAGTTGTGTTGTTTTGGTTTGCTTTGGTATTCTTTGGTTAAGTGTTTAGTATCTTTCATTTTGGTTTTCTTAGGTTGGTTGTGGTAATACTTTTTATTTAAAGAAGAAGGTATTTTAATTTTATTTTTTTAGGAAATTATAAAATAAAGTTTGTATTTATATATAACACATGTTAGCATGGCTAAATTATTTAATTATTTTTAGGTTATTGTTATGTTGTTATAACAATATATAATTCCGCCTTGGTTGGTTTTGTAACCTCTAGGATATTCTAGTCATTTGATGTATTATTTATTTGATTGAATCAATTTGATCTTTGTTCGTTTGCCTGACATGGTATCAGAGCAACCAACTCTCCACTCTCATTTTTGAATGATTAGTAGCGAATATTTGATGTTATGAGTAGCAAAATTTTGGAGTTTTTTTCTCCACCAGAGGCTGGGCGAACTTTGGCCGGACAAGGCCTACCTGACAGACTCATTGGCCAGACAAGGCCTGACGCGATCGCGAGTGGAGTGGAATCCCAAAATTTTTTGGGATCGACAAACAACCAAGGCAAATCGACTATCAAATCGAAGGTCAATGGAAGGCGAAAGGTCAAACTCATAGCAAGACAACAAGGCAAGGCACGAGTGTGTAGGTGGCAGCCAGCAAGGTGGCCGCCCCCACACGGGAGGAGAGCCCGCATCCTCTCGGGCCTCATCTCCCCAAGAGGAGATACTCCAAGAGTGGAGTGTCACCACTCTTAAACCTTGTTGGTATCTATTCCCACGCAAATGTGGGACAAATGATGAGTCCTTGAAACACTGTCATTTACTGCTAGTGTGTCCAGGGCATCAAGAAAATAAACCATTTGGAAATTTTTTGTTATCTCCTCCATTGATGCATGTGAAAACAGTTGCGTTAGAACATCTCTGACTGTGATTTTGTGCAATTTGGCTGGTTTACTTTTTAAATTTAATCCTTCATTTCTCCATGAATTGTCTGCTTCTTATCCCGTGTGTGTCATAGAATATGGTTGTAGACGTATTTTTGTGCAAAAATCTGAGAGTTTTTAGTGAATGAAGGGTTGCATATGTTTTTTTAAAGCATATTGGTGTAGAGCAATTTTTTGTTTTGTGGGAGAGCGCCTGGTTTAGCAGATCAAAGTGACGATTTTTTTTTTCTTGTCGCGTCGTCGCCCGAGTACCACCGACCACTCGAGCGCCACCCAAGCCCTTGTTGAAGTGGAGGCGCGGCCGCGCATTGAAAATGGGCTCGAGGAGCCTCCTTAATTAGGAGGGCTCCCATGATCCATATCGGATCAACCCGCTAGATCACATGTTAGTGAGTTGAGCGGTTGGGCTCTAGGAGCCTTGAGGTCACGGGGTCAAAACCCGCCGACCCCCCCAAGCAAGGTAAATATTTCTAAAGTTATTTTTTAATTTTTGTTTTAAGTTAATATTTAAATTTTTTAATTTTTTTTTTATATAGTTAAAAAAAGATAATTTTTTTAATAATTTTTTTTTCTATAAGAAAATAATTTATTTTTTATTAACTTTAGTTAAATTTTTTTATTTAAAGATGCTTTAAAGAGGAATTTTTTTGAAGGGGGGAGCATTCTTTTTTCAAAAATCAAGGGGGGAAAGAGTAATTTTTTGAAAAAGGTAATTTTGGCATTATTGTAAAGGTGCATTTTTGGCAGCACTCGACACCTAGTGGTTTATTTTTGTGGGCACTTTTATGTTGTATGTTGCATTTTCTATTTTATGCACTACTTCATTAAAATTTAAAATCAAATACACTCCCTAAGTCCCCGAAATAATTAAAACCCATCCATGCAATTTATTGCACTACAGTGTTCGGTTATTTGTGATACCTCTGGCCAACACTTACAGGTAAAGTTGTCATGATTGTGCTACTGTATCCGCCACCTAATATAGCTACCAAAATGACATCTAAGATTTTTCTTTATTAATCGTCGAGGAGATATAAGTTTACCATTTTGCAATTTTTTTTTTACTCCATCCACTACCCCAATCGCTCTCGTGTTTAGGCTTAAATCTAGATGAAAGTTTAGATATCCAAAGTGTTTAGGGGAAGTTATGCCCCATGCATTCAGATTGAAGGCTTTCTAAGGTCGATGCCATCAACGAGGTGATTCCATTTCAGTAGCGCCTAAGTACCACGTATCGTATAATCATTAAAATTACCTACAGTCTCCCTCACATAAGGGCGGGTAATTTTTATGTTTTTTAAAAATACCTATAGTCTCCCTCATGTAAGGACGGGTATTTTGTATGGTATAACGACTTAGAATTAAGGTATATCGAAGGGGGGACCATTTGGTGTTATAAGGAACCTTCACAATGTCTACAAAATTAATGACTGATGCTCATTAGTTGTTGAAAGGTCCAAACTATACACCATGGAAAAATAAGATGAAGGCAATCCTTGAGATGGATGATCTTTGGAATGTTGTTTCTGGAACAACAGTGAGAACTTCATCTATAGCTAGAGCCACAACTCGAACTGCTGATCAGAAAGAATTTGATAAGAAAGATAGCAAGGCAAAAGTGCTCATTTTGCTTGTTGTTTCTGATGAAGTTCAACCCCATATTGTTGACTGTCAAAATAGTAAAGAGGCATGGAATGCCCTTAAAACTATATATGAAGGAAATAATGATTCCACCATTCTATTTATTCAATCTCAATTACACGGTCTAAGAACGAAACAAGGAGAGACAGTTAAACTCTTTCTTTGCAGAGTGTCTGAATTGAAAACAAAGTTGAATTCTTTGGAAGAATAGAATCGATTGATGACAAGCTTCTTACCTCCATTGTATTGAGAGCTTTACCTAATTATTTTAGAGTGTTGATCACCTCACTTCAAGTATCACAAAGAAAATTTACCTTTGTTGAGTTGGTAAATTTGCTTCAAGAAGAGGAGGCATGCCAACTATAGCGAGATGATTCTTCTAACATTGCCCTCTACACCAACAGGAAGGGCCCCAAGAAGAAGGGTAATTTTTAGAAGGGAGGGAGTTATCAAAAGGATTCAAAAGGGAAACAAACTCAACAAACTCAATAGACTAAGAGATATTGCAAGATCTGTGACAAGGAAGGTCATGATACAAACATATGTTGGCATAAGAATAAGCAACCAAAAAAAAAAGACTAGAACAAATCACAAAACAAGAACAAGCAACCCAAGGTGAATGTTGTTGTTGAGGAATGTGACTCAGATTCTGTGTGGGCACACAAGGTTCTCATGACTACCACAAACTCCAAGCAGACGGATACTATATGGTATGTCGATTCTGGCACTAGTAAGCACATGACTGGTGACAAATCATGGTTTGAGTCCTTTGAGGCCAAAGAGGGCAAACCTGTCACTATCGCCGATGATAAAACCTACAAGGTTCAAGGAGAAGGTACAATTTTAGTCACTCTTCTTGATGGCTAGTGTTAGATTGAAAAAGTTCTCTATGTTCCAGGATTGGCAAATAATTTGTTGTCAGTCACACAAATTCTGGACAAGGATATGGTTGTAAAATTTAGTGTTGAGGGAGGCAAGAAGTGTTGTTCTATTACCAGGAGGGGTAAGAACATTGCAACCAATTCATATAAGCATGGCTTATTTGCCTTAGATGCTATATCTTCTCCACATGTAGCCATGACAATCTCTACAAAAGAGGCAACATCCCTATGGCACAAGAGATATGGGCATCTTAGTTTTGGCTACTTACTTGAGCTAAGTAAGTATGATATGGTAAAGGGTCTTCCTTCCATTTCTTCCATCTTGCCAGTGTGCTCTGACTGCTTGGCAGGAAAGCAACATAGAGTACCTTTTGAGAAAAGCTCTACAAGAGCAAAGAAACCTCTAGAGTTGATTCACATCGATATGTGCGGTCCTTTCACACCCATAAGTAGTGGGAGGAAGAGGCATTTTTAGTTGTTTATGGATGATTACTCATGTAAGATGTGGGTGTTCTTTCTTCATCTAAAATTTGAAGCATTTGGTTTCTTCCAGCAATTCAAGAAATCTGTTGAGGAGTCAGAGACTTCTATAAAGACCCTCCACTTAGATCGAGGGGGGATCTTACCTTTAAATAATTTTCAGCATTCTTGACTGCACATGAGATCAAGAGATAGTTAATTACTGCTTATACTCCTTAGAAAAATGGTGTTGTTGAAATGAGGAACCGTTCCATCATGGAAATGGTTCGTTGCATGCTCATAAGAGCTAGTCTTGAGCAAAAATATTGGGCATAAGCTATCACCATAGTAGTATACCTGTTGAATAGGGCACCCACAAAGGTCCTAAAAGGAATGACTCCACAGGAATCTTGGAGTGGTCGAAAACCCTCCATATCTCATCTACGCATTTTTGGGTGTAATGCTTTCATGCACATACCGAAATATAAAAGGAAGAAACTAGATGAGAAGACATTGAAGTGTATTCTTCTTGGCTATAATGAGTACTCTAAGGGTTATCGTTTGATAGATCCCTTGACCAAGAAGATTCGTGTCAGTAGAGATGTTATTTTTGATGAGGCTTTCACATCACAAAGCACATCAGATGTATACCTAGATCTTGTGGAAACTAAAGTTGAGAAGTCCCCTTCGTCACCAAATATTGGTGGTCCTTCAACTTCTTCATATTCTTCATCACCATAGAAGAAGAATCCAAAATGGTATACAAATACAATAAGAGACTCTAAACTATCCACTCCACCAAATTTGACTTTGGATAAACCTCGTACTCGTAGTATTGCTCGACAACAAAGAGCAACAACAAAGACTACTAGGGTTGATGATCTTTGTCAATCTTTTGAGGAACTTTCTATTGATCAAGAGAAATAAATAGAGGATATGGATATAGATGATGATAGGGTGTTTATGTCTTCAATGAATGAACATGAACCTGCTTCTGTACAAGATGCCCTTAGTGAGCCAAAATGGAAGGCTGCTATGGATGCTGAGTATAAGTTTGATGAAAAACAAAACTTGGAAGCTTGTTGATCTACCACACAAAAAGAATCCCATAGGCTGCAAATGGGTGTACAAAGTCAAGTACAAGGCAGATGGGAAAATTGATAAGCATAAGGTTTGTCTTGTTGCAAAGGGCTATGCTCAAAAGGAAGGCATTGACTACGAGAAAAATTTTGCACCTACTGCTCGGATGACCACTATTCGAGTCCTTTGTGCTATGGTAGCACAATATGGGTGGAAAGTTCACCAAATGGATGTCAAGAGTGCTTTTCTGAATGGTGATATCCAAGAGGAAGTCTACATGACTCAACCTGAAGGATTTGAAGTGGAAGGCCAAGAGAAGAAAGTGTGCAAGTTGGTCAAATCCTTATATGGTTTAAAATAAGCTCCTTGAGCTTGGTATATAAAAATGGATAATCACCTTATGCAACATGGATTTAAGAGATGTTCGTCAGATGTAAACCTCTATTTCAAGAAATAAGGTTCTGAGATAGTGTTGCTTTTACTCTACATTGATGATCTAGTCATTACAAGGAGTTCAAAAACTATGATCTCTACTTTCAAAAGAGACTTGTGTAAATATTTTGAGATGATAGATCTCAGACTTCTCCATTATTGTCTTGGTTTGGAAGTGTACCAGAAGGAGTACTACATCAAAGTATCTTAGAAAAATATGCCAAGACACAGTTAGAAAAATATTGCATGACTGATTACAAGCCAATGGCAACATCGATGGAATTCGGGCTTTAGTTATTGTGATATGATGATTCACCTCAGGTAGATGGTACTCTCTATCGATAGCTTATTGGGAGTCTCATATATATGACAAACACTAGGTCAGATATCGTGTTTGCTGTCAACTATCTTTCGAGGTTCATGCAGGAATATAAGACTACTCACTAGAAAGCAAAAAAACATGTTCTTCACTATGTCCATGGCACAATGGAATATGGCCTAGAATACAAGAGGAATAACAAATTCTTCTTGCAAGGATACACGGACTCTGACTATGCCGGGTCATATGATGATCGTAAGTCAACTTCAGGATATATATTTCATCTTGGATCTAGTCCTATCTCTTGGCATAGTAAGAAGCAATAGGTGGTTGTTATCTCATATATAGAGGCAAAGTATTGTGTCGTACGTGAAGTTGTGTGCGAAGTGATATGGTTGTGTTACATTTTGACAAGTATGGGTCGTCAATCAAAATATCCAATACACTTATTCAGTGGAAACTAGGGTGTTTTTAATGTTGTTAAGAACCTAGTACATCATGATAAAACCAAGCACATTGACACACAATGTCATTTCATTCAATACAAAGTTCCAAAGCACCGAATTCAGCTTCAGTACATTCCCACCGATGCTCAAGTTGCAGATATTTTCACTAAGGCACTTGCACATGTCAAATTTGAATTGTTTCGCATCTCTCTTTGTATTACTAAATGATGTAATCATGGGGATGTTAGTATAGCTATTTGTTATTCTATTACCCAAATAATGTAATAAGGGGGGATGTTAGCGTGGCTATATTATTTCATTATTTTTAGGTTATTGTTATGTTGTTATAACAATATCTAATTCCACCTTGGTTGGTTTCGTAACCTCCGGGCTATTCTAGTCATTTGATGTATTATTTATTTGATTGAATCAATTTGATCTTGGTTCGTTTGCGTGACAACACATATATAAATATGAATATAAAAATTATAAAAAAAAAAAAAAAAAAAAAAATAATAAAATAATAAAAAATAGAAATGATAAAAAAAAGAGTGTGTTTTATCTTATTATCTTTAAAGGTCCTTTTTGTTTTAATTATTAGACTTAGCATCTTTGTTCCTAATGGTCATTGTGTCTTAGTGTGGTTTTTCATGAGGTTGTAGTTTAGATTTTGAATAATTTGAAAGGCTAACACTTGGTTTTGGTTGTGTGTGCAGGCCAAAGGGGGTAATATCTTGGATGCTTGTATACGATGCCATGGTAGAATGAGGAGATAGATCACTCTGGATAACAATGAAAAAGGGAAAGACACATTGGACTGTCAGCATGAATACACAACGTGGAGTGGTGCAACAAAGAATGACCATTGACAGACCCTATTTATGGACAGTCTTCAGCGTGGACAACTCAGACATGGAATCGGCTTTGGATAACCCTTAACGTAGGTTAATGTTATAATGTTCTTAACCAAGCGATGTGGCATTAACTCAACATTGGATTTTGTATGCCAAGATGGTATTATCTTCTCGAATTGGATGACCTAGCCGAGGGATATGATGAAGATTTATGCACCATGGGTAGACTTGATACTCGATGAAATCATAGGCAATATGCTTGATGTTGATGATGACAACATGGAAGATAGGGAGTATTGATGCGACAATCCAAGAATTATGCGTAGAGTGATAAATTTCACCCATGTAAGAGAGCGGGGTCTACAATCACTGTTTAGTGGTAGCTACCCGAAGAATAGAAGAAATCCATCCGATTCCAAGGATTTAAAGAAAATATATCAACAATCAACGTGGATGTCATTGTTGTTCATTAAAACAGGCCAAAAAATAATGAGCATTGCCTCTCGAATTAGCTTCACTTATCAAAGTTTTGGCTAGAAAGTGTAACAGAGTTTTAAATGCTGGGGCAAGGCTCTGAACTTAATAGATGTATACCCCATCGGTAGATGCAATCGATATGTTGGATACAGGGACTATGCCATGTGGGCATAACAATAGAAGATAACTAGGGATGCCTTGTGTAGATGTGGACCATTTTACAACAAGAATGTTGTAAATAGATTTCAAATGCGGGCTGTGGTAGGCACCATTCAGAACATTAGAGGTTTCAGTCGGGGTGCAACAGTGTTCACCAAGTGCTTTGGTAATACACAACAGGCTACATCGAAGGATGAGCAATGCTGCAGACATTGAAAAAGACAACTGAGGGATAGGATGGACCTCCATAGATGATTATGAGAGTGACGTGACCTAACAATAAGCAAGATAGACCCAAATTAACTTGGTGACAGTGAGTTAGGCGTCAACAAATAAATTTGGGCCTAAATCAACTCTGACGCATCAACAAAGCAATTCAAAAACCAGTATAATAGTGTTTACCTACCTATTTTTATACCATTTCATACACAATATTTGAAGATATAATGGTTAATGTCTAAAATATATTGGAATCTTACGTATTCTGTATATCTAGACTGTGTGGTTTTGATGATGGGGACTTAATAAATATGGCAGCACAGAAGCAGATGAAATCGGTCATTACAAGAGGATTTTGCTATGGTGGCACCATGGCAGCATCCAATGTCGTGACGAGTGGTTGTATTGTCCAAGTGCACAATACAGAAAGGATATTTATTAAAGGCAAATGAGAGGTGCAGCCGCATGGCATCCTGAACTGAACACCACCAATAATAGGTGACTACAAAGACATTACCAAGAGGATTTCAAGGAATCACGGTGACCGTTATGCAGTAGTTCTATCCATAGGTATTACGTAGAGATGTGCATCGATTAACCAATTTTTCTAAAAACATGGGAAAATAAAATGTACACTTAATGGTGTAAATATTTTTGGACATATGTGGAACAAGAAATAATGTCATAGGTTATATAAAGGAAATTATAGAGACTTCCACATATGATAAGCGTTTTCTAAGAGTTTTGGGTATTTTTCTATTGGTGCTTACATTGTAACGGAAGAAAGAAGAGGATTGAGAGCCGAGCATTCAAGAAAAGGAGGAAGAGGAAAGTGTTAAAAGGGCCAAGAGGGCATTGTCAAAGGGGTTGGAAAAATTTCAGAATGAAGCAAGACATTGGAGATGAGATTTTTTGTTCTGAGAGATTTTTCTTCCATTCTACTGGGTTAGATTATTTTCCATGTAATGCCATAGCCGAAGTTGTATTTTGCACTTTAATGGGCTTATTGTAAATTCGTTGCATAGCAATATATTGGAGTTCTACAGGTTTTAATGCAGGTTTTATTTTGGTTAAATCTGCTTATTATTTCAATATGTTGTATTTTCCTTAAGAGATTGCACTTCATTAGAAGCTAGATTGTGTGAATGCAAGTCCCTTTAATGATAGTTTTCTGTGTAGGGTACTAACATTGCAGGGTTTATGGAAATTTTTAGTTGCAACACATTATTTTTAGTATTCTTATTTTAGTTTTCATTTTATTTCTAACCATACCTTTTCATGTTTTCTTTAATGTTTCCAAAATAAAATAAATTATAAAAAATATAAAACATAAAAATTCAAAAATAGATTCAGAATAAGCTCCGAAATCTCATTTGGAGTAGTTTCAGTTTTTTTCTTCAACATTTTTGAGATCCTAAAATTATTTAAAGTGTGCATTTTAAAAAGAATTGCAAGGTCTCCATTTTGGGCAATTTCATGTTTTGGATTCTATTTTCCTTTCAATCAATAGACTAAATTCTCTATATGAAAATTACGATTTCGTAAACAGAAGGTCAATTATTAGGCATTTCAAAGGCCTGCATATTAAAAAACCATGAATTGACTCCCTTCACGAAAAATATAATTTCATGAAAAGGGGGGTAATTTAGAGGACAATTCAAGCCCTATATTAACTCTCTTTATGAAAATCCATTTCATTAAAGATAGTCCATTGTAAGGCATATTGAAGGCCATTAGAGCTACAAATCTTATCATCCAAAATAATTATACTTCCACGGTTGAAATATTTCACCCATGCAAGAGAGTGAGGTCTACAAGCACTGTTTAGTGGCAGCCATCATGAGGATAGAATAAATCCATCCAATTTTAAGGATTTAAAGATAATATATCAGCAATCAACATGGATGTCACTATTGTTCATTGAAACATACCAAAAAACAATGAATATTGCCTCCCGAATTAGCTTCACTTATCAAAGTTCCTACTAGAAAGAGTAACAAAGTTTTAAATGGTGGGGAAGGGCTCCAAACTTGACAGATGTATACCCCATCGATAGATGCAATCGATATGTTGGATACAGGGACTATGTCATGTGGGCTTAACGACAGAAGATAGCCAGGTATGCCTTGTGTATATGTGGACCATTTTACAACAAGAATGTTGTAAATAGATTTCAAACGCGGGCTGTGGTAGGCACCATTCAGAACATTAGAGGTTTCAATCGAGGTGCAACAGTGTTCACCAAGTGCTTTGGTAATACACAACAGGCTACATCGGAGGATGAGCAATGCTGTGAACATTGAAAAAGACAACTGAGGGATAGGATGGACCTCCATAGATGATTATGAGAGTGACGTGACCTAGAAATAAGTAAGATAGACCCAAATTAACTTGGTGATAGTGAGTTAGACTTCAAAAAATAGATTTGGGCCTAAATCAACTCTAATGCGTCAGCAAAGCAATTCAAAATCTAGTATAATAGTGTTTGCCTACCTATTTTTATACCGTTTCATACACAATATTTGAAGATATAATGGGTAATGTCTAAAATATACTGGAATATTGCGTATTATGTATATCCAGACTGTGTGGTTTTGATGATGGGGACTTAATAGAGATGGCAACACAGAAGCAGATGAAATCGGTCATTACAAGAGGATTTTGCTATGGTGGCACCATGGCAACATCCAATGTCGTGACAGGTGGTTGTATTGTCCAAGTGCACAATACAGAAAGGATATTTATTAAAGGCAAATGAGAGGTGCAGCCGCATGGCATCCTGAACTGAACACCACCAATAATAGGTGACTACAAAGACATTACCAAGAGGGTTTCAAGGAATCACGGTGACCGTTATGCAGTAGTTCTATCCATAGGGATTACGTAGAGATGTGCATCGATTACCCAAATTTTCTAAAAAAATGGGGAAAGAAAACGTACACTTAATGGCTTAAATATTTTTGGACATATGTGGAACAAGAAATAATGTCATAGGTTGTATAAAGGAAATATATAGAGACTTCCACGTATGATGAGCGTTTTATAAGAGTTTTAGGTATTTTTCTACTGGTGGTTACATTGTAATGAAAGAAAGAAGAGTATTGAGATCCGAGCATTCAAGAAAAGGAGGAAGAGGAAAGTGTTAAAAGGGCCAAAAGGGTACTGTCAAAGGGGTTGGAAAACTTTCAGAATGAAGCAAGACATTGGAGCTGAGATTTTTTGTTCTGAAATATTTTTCTTCCATTCTACTGGGTTAGATTATTTTCCATGTAATGCCATATAGCTGAAGTTGTAATGGGCTTATTGTAAATCCATTGCATAACAATATATTAGAGTTCTACAGGTTTTAATGCAGGTTTTATTTTGGTTAAATTTGCTTATTATTTTAATATGTTGTATTTTCCTTAGGAGATTGCACTTCATTAGAAGCTATATTGTGTGAATGCAGGTCCCTTTAATGATAGTTTTTTTTGTAGGGTACTAACATTGCAGGGTTTATGGAATATTTTAGCTGCAACACATTATTTTTAGTCTTCTTATTTCAGTTTTCATTTTCTTTCTAACCCTACCTTTTCATGTTATCTTTAATGTTTCCAAAATAAAATAAAATATAAAAATATAAAACATAAAAATACAAAAGTAGATTCAGAATCAGCTCCGAAATCTCATTTGGAGCAGTTTCAGTTTTTTTTCTTCAACATTTTTGAGATCTTAAAATTATTTAAAGTGTGCATTTTAAAAAGAATTGCAAGGTCTCCATTTTGGGAAATTTCATGTTTTGGGTTCTATTTTACTTTCAATCAGTAGACTAAATTCTCTATATGAAAATTACGATTTCATAAACAGGAGGTCAATTATTAGGTATTTCAAAGGCCCTCATATTAAAAACCATGAATTGACTCCCTTCATGAAAAATACAATTTCATGAAAAGGGGGGTAATTTACAGGACAATTCAAGCCCTATATTAACTTTCTTTATGAAAATCGATTTCATTAAAGATAGTCCATTGTAAGGCATATTTAAGGCCATTAGAGCTACAAATATTATCATCCAAAATCATTATACTTCCATGGTTGAAGCAATATGAAAGGAATCATTTCATCATTTTTAGTTTCACCTTTCAGAGGCATATTTTAATTTGTACTTCATGCCTAAAGTAAGGTCTAATAAAGGATAAAAGTGGTTTAAACAGGCTTAACAAAGAAAGAGGAAAATGTCCTTTTTAAGTTTGTGAACAATAATAGTACTCTATACTAAAGCAACCCCAGCACAGGCCCCTTGTTAATAGTTGTTTTGTAGAGCACTAAGGTATTCCATGCAATCATTTGGTAAGCATAATGCACACATTAGAATAAAAGGAACCTTGAAGAAAATTTATTTCTTTACAAGAGAGGGTTTGCTAATGAATCCTTACTATGAGCGTGGTTTTGCACTTGAGAAAAATTACCACTCAACATTTTGGTGCTATAAGGAGGGCTTGATTTGGTTGTTTATTCATAAAGCTATCTGATTCATGTTATTTGAAAGAGTGATTTGAAGGCATTTATCTTGACTAATGAGGTTTTATTGATCATATCTATTGATTTGAAAGTTCTCCAATTAAAGGTACATTTATGCTAACCTTTTGCAAATTAAAGAATGTTCTTTAATGTCATGTTTTAATTGATGTATATCTTTTGAGATTTGTTGGTCATTTCTTGCTTATTGCAAAACATTTCTTTGACTAACAAAATTGGTTTTAAAGTCATATTCTTTGAGATTATCTAAAGACATTTCTTGCTTCTTTAAGGGTGGATTGTTATTTAAATGTACCCGAGCCTTCACATCATATGACCATAGATATTATGTGTAAAATACCTCAGTTTAGGCATGATGGGATGGAATCAGCTGAAGAACATATTCAAAGATATAAGAGCCTTTTTAATTCATTTGCAAATCATACATGAAGATGTTGTTTGTAGGATGTTTCTATCTATAGTAGATGAATTTGCTTATGATTGGTATATCAATTTACCTATAGGTTCTATCACTTCTTGGGATAAATTAGAAATAGCATTTCTCAATTAGTTTAGAAAACTGATTAATTTGGACAAGATACTAAATCAGTTCGTCTCTGTTTGTAGAGAGCTTAATGAGTCTACAAGCTAATTTAATGATAGGTTCCATAGGTTGTACATCGAGATGGAGAGTCATTATATCATTTCAGAAGAATAAACTATCCAAGTGTACCTAGAAAGCCTTAGACCCTTTTACCTCTTCATTTCTAGGGAGAATTTTGAAAGTCATCCTTGCCTAGAGCCTACAATGAGGCAATAACGGTAGAACAACGATGCATTTCAAAAGTTATGAATGTGGGACGATTATCTTTGCTCAAACCTAAATATTGCAATAAAATGCTACCAAAGAATCTAGTTGAGGAACCACCTTCCCCTAGGATGGATTCCTTTTTAGGAGTAATGGATTCCAACCAATACCAACCATCAAACCTTGTAGTCCTGAATCAAACAATGCCTAATGTAAGCAATAAAGGGGATAAAGTTGAATGTCCACAGATTACAACCACCTTAGACATCATCAATGAGGATGGTGATGATCAAGTTGAGAAAATTCTAGATGTTGGTTTAGGGTTACTTTTTACAAAGGAGGATTGGGATAACTTTAGAATTTTGAATACTATAGAGGATCCCATGGAAGAAACCCTTGACCCACCAATAGATGAATCCGAGGAAGATGAATTTTTCAAAGTTGAGGAGGATGAATCTGAGGAAGATGAATTATTTGAAGTTGAAGAGGGTGAATCAATGGTTGAATATAAATATTATACAAAAGCCTTGATAGAATTTGATAATTATGATGATGTTTGGGGAAAACATGAGGAATGTGTTCCTTTTGCGTATTGTGATAAATTATTTTCTTCATCTTACATGCATGAGTCTAAAGATGTTATCTTGCAAGAAGAGCCTACAAATTATAAACCTTTAGAGAATCACATGCCACCCATGGGTTTAGAAGATGATTATTATAATGGATGGGGAAGATATGAAGACTTGTTTGTCTCTCACTCTCCTACTAATGAAGGTTTTCTGTTATTTGATATGCAGGATGCTGAAATCGCTATATCACAAGAAGTGTTACAAAATGATGATGATGGAACACACGAAGAAGAAAAGGTCATAATGGCTCACCAAGTGTTGATAAATGATAATATACAAGATGTAGAATCTAACCTTTTGTGTCGAAACATCTAAACTTCAGGTGAAAATTTGCATAATCATTTATTGGATTCAAATTATATCTATTATGAAATGCCACTAGAAGTGAATGAATATTTAGAGTGGATTTTTTCTAACACCACTAATGAGATTGCTTTGTTATATTAGGGAGACGTAGACATGCTTGGATTGTTAAATTAGGTTTACCAACAACTAACAATTGAATCTAGGATACAAGATTATAATGATTCTCACTTAGTAAACATCCTAGATAATTGTAAATTGTTGCATGAGTATGATTGGCCTAAAGACATGGATGATGATGTTGCTTTAAAATTTTCAGAAATAGCCTATTGTTTGGAAGAAATCCTACATGCTTGTGAAAATGAATCTAATATTGAAATTTGCATCTCATTGAATAAGCGAAAGATAATTGAAAATCATGCATTCACTTGCAAGTTTAATGAATCAAATGTCCAACATTGAATTGATAATAAGCTTGAATCTGTTAGGAGAAAGAAAATTGATGGGATATTTTATTGATACAAATGAGTTACATATATAGGCAAAAGGCCTATATGATAAAATGATAAGTGTCAATATAAACTGACAAGTGTCAAAATAGAGGAATAGTGCACTTTAATTCTAACATTCCCCCTTAAAGTGCACTATCCTAACTAAAGAAAAAAACAAGTCAACATTAGGTAACATTCCCCCTTAATGTTGACTTCTCGAAAACAACCTATCATCCTCTCTTATTGCTAATTTGGTCTAGGCTTGTGCTCTTTGCGCTTGGCTCTCCAACTATGAATAATGCTAGATTCACTATGTATACATCTCGGTCTGTTGCCTTAGGGTCAACCACTTCCACGGGTCTGTTGCCACTGGGTCAGCCATCTAAGTGCCTCAGGGTCATCATGGGTGCCTCAAGGTCAGCCACTTCTGGGTCTGTTGCCTCTGTAGGTCATCCTCAAAGGATGTTGCCTCTCGTAGGTCACTGACTAGATTCACCATGAATATCAAATCCCTCCTCATGGTGAACTCAATCTAGAAGGTGTTGATATCTGCCAAAAATGCACCTTAATACAAAGGAAAAATGAGCCATATAAGAGTGTCGGTATCTGCTAAAAATACAATAAAATGAGCCATAGATCCAAATATGGAGGAGAAGAAGAAGAATAGAAGAGAATATTCTGAAGTGTAGTAGATCAAAAAAAAACCTCGGATAGAGTCTAGGGTGTCTATGTCTATAGTCCCTAGAATAAGTGTCCTTATGGTAGTCACCTCATCTTACCGGAATGCATGGGTAACCAGCCGTTGCATCCACCAAGTAGAAAGAGGTGAATACTAGATACTAGGTTCACTTACAAGTACCTTGGGAGTGTTGGGTACAATCGAAAGTGCACTCCAAGGTAGAAAAACTTTGAGGCTAAAAAACTCAATTGAAATAGCCTCAAAATTAGAATATGACACCACCATTGTGTTCGTCATGGAAAATCGTTTCCAACGACTATAAATACCCCTATATTCCACCATCAAAGGGGCCTTCATCATGTGGAAAAAAAAAATCATGCTATATAAGGCAGAAAATAGACAACATCGCTCAATGGCGGCATCGCTCTCAGGTGGAAAAAATAGCATCAATTTCCCTCGCAGGGGAATTACATGGGCCATTTAGGGCCATCAACTCTCTGAAAAAATACAATAAGAGGCCATGAGGGCCTTCCACTCCCACTTCCATGTGGAAAAAAAATGGCCTAAGGCCACCCAATACAAACCCTCCAACATAGAACATTGTTTCTTGCAAATATATGACTCCCCATACTCCACTTTATATAAAGTGGTCCCCTTCCACTTTATATAAAAATACTCTTTTCTTTTTAAAATATGGCTATCCTCCATAACCATAAAATAAAATATTGTCCACTAATAAAATGGCCCCCATTAGATCTCAGATATTTCAAAGATTTGATCCACCCATCTGCACTACTACACGGAGAAATCGAGCACTATTGTTGTGTCTCTTCGCTCTGACATCATGAAACAACAACTACATCGGGGCGCAAGGAAGCCAAAAAATTAATGAAAAACATTGTGGCTATTTTGATCAGAACATGGCACTTTGATGTATGGGAATCACCGCCATCCATGTGATCAACAACGGTAGGTGCATCATAAAAAATTTTTATCCAGCATGCCCTCTTAGTCATAGCATCAAAAACTATTACCACCATCGAGCTCCACTATCTTTGGGTTGCAAATAGTAAACTGTAGTATGGGCGCGCTTCAGTCACAAAAATTCGTTGGCTAAAACAAGCAATCAACATGATCTCTAACAATGACAAGACTCAGTGTATAAACTCTCACTTTTTCTGTCAGCTTTACGTCCTCGCACATGCTCCATCAAAATTTTCTCGGTAATTATGGGGACGAACTTAGTACACAATCACGAAAGCCAAATTTGACATCGAGAAGCAGGAAGCCCTTGGGAACTTTAATGACGTAGTCATCGACGTTAACCTCGATGGCCTCATCGGGGTTGGGAAGCTCCACCTGGGTGCCCCCCATTGGCTTCAGCATTGACGGCTCCACCTCTGGCTTCTCCAGTCCCCTCGTCAACGAGATTGCATGGATTTCACCACGAACCCTCATGCCTCAAAATTCCCCCTTCCTACAGGAGATTTAAGCGGCCGAATACGCATTTCGATCTACGCAAAAAAGGGAAAACAGGGAACAAAATTAGGAAACAAACCCCTGATCTATAGTGGCTCGAGTCTGATTTACAAAAAAAACATTAATAGTAATTTTGGCTCCTCCAACACAGGGTAGCCATACTCCCTTTCACAGTCTAGCAACGCTTTCAATTCCAGTTTCATGGCAGGAAGTCTGCTACCCTGCGCCTTCGTAGCCTCCATGGCCACCATCTCAGCCTCCACTCCATTTACCACTGTCATGCTTGACTTAATGCAGACGCCCAATCCACTACAGTACCAGCGAACCCCTCTGGGATTTCTTGCCAGTGGTACTCTAGGAGCCTCAAACCATGCCAATAAAGCATGAAATCTTCAGTAACAATATTATTTTCAATAGCATCTACACTTTCTCTACGACTGCTGCATTCTCTGATGACTTAGCAAAAATTTTCTCCCAACGCGCACCATTAACATCTATGTGGGGCTCTTTCAAAATTTTTACATCCAACAACCTCCATGGATCTCGAATATTGAATGGCAAAATCTCCACGTTGCAGGCACCAAATCGACCATAATTTTTGGCTAATATCCACCGCCACCTCGGAAGGATACCGTCCTTCCTCCTCTCGTCTACCCTTTGGCTGGAAAGGATCACCACTTTGCAATCATCCAGTGCAGTAGTTTTTGACCTGTATATCAGATTATAGTCAGGGATTCACCATAGCAGATTTGCAAGACATTCAAAAATCCAACAGTGCATTTGGTCAATCGTAAATCAGTCACCGTCGAGGAAGTAGAGCAATAGGTGCGTTTCATTCATTAAAACAGCAATATCAACAGCACTAATGGAAAATAAAAAAATATTGCAGGTCTTCTCAGTAAATCTTTGTAATCACTTCTGGATGGAACCGAGATCCACCAGATCCACCACGAGCTCGCTCTTGTCTGTGATCTTCTGCTTGGGTGGCCTGATTTTTGCCTCCTACTGCTCTCACGCCTCTCTCAGAATCTGCTTCGCTGTGATCTAGATCGGCGCTGGGGTTTTATTCTTAACCCTCGTTGGCCATGCCAGTTTCACCTTCATTTCTTTATTTTTCAAAAACCCTAGCGCGCATATTTTACCACCATTAATATTTCCTCAAGATTTTGGTTTTTGATCCATAAAATATGGAGAGCATACTCCCTCGCATGAAGAAACAAATGGGGAAAAAAAAATAAGGGGAGGAGGGAGGATTTCCATGAGGGAAATCCCCCATCAAGGGTTTCACAGGGCAGGGAAAGCCTGCTCTGATACCAAATGTTAGGAGAAAGAAAATTGATAAGATATTTTATTGATACAAATGAGTTACATATATAGGCAGAAGGCCTATATGATAAACTGACAAGTGTCAATATAAACTGACAAGTGTCAAAAATAGAGGAATAGTGCACTTTAATTCTAACAGAATCAAGGTGATGGTGTGAGAGAGTCAAGATGAAAGTTTTTGCATTGTTTGGTCTAATTTTGCTTAGGTGGAATTTTCATAAAGCTTGCCATGCATATCATGAGTTATGTGTTTTAATGTGTGCTAATCATGTTTGGGACCCAAGGAAGTGATGGCCAAATGTTTGCATCATCTTGTATATTATTGTACATAAGTTTTGGTTTTCATGTTGTAGTTTTGGATTTCTATTTTGGATTTTGTTTCAGATTTTGTTGGTTTGGTGTGTTTTGTGGTTGTTTTCCAGTTTTGGTTTGTGAGTTTTGATTTTTGGGTTGGTTCCTCTATTGGTGGTTGTGTTCTATAATAGTCACTAACCTATGGACTCTTGAAGGATGAAATGCTTATCATGTATATCCAAGAAAAGGAATAGAATTATTTAGTTGCTCCTAGATTTCGGAGACTAAGATAATGAATTTTGGGAACCATGAATCATTTGTGAAGGCTACACATGAACACATCATATTAAGGGGCATTCTTGGAATATTGAAATATGAAGTTATTTGGGTTGCAAATTAAGACAAAAATATTTTATATGCTCAATATTTAACCTTATATGATCTCTAACCCAGGTGATAGGTGAAATTTGCGAAGCAATAAAATGATAAAAAAAAGAAAAAGGAAAAAAAAATAAAAGAAGAAGAAAAGCCAAATTAATCAAATGGCTTAGGACATCTCCACTGGGGCTATAGATGCCTGGTTGGAAGTGGAGCAATGTTTACAAAAGAGGCGAATGCAAATCAAATATGATATCTGGGTGAGTGAGGCATATCCACTAGGACTATAAACGCTTGACTGGCAGTGGAGCAATGCAAAGGCACATATTTTATGAGTAGTATTTATAGCCTAATATAAACTAGGTGATAGAATTTGGATGGGTTTTCAAGAATGCCAAAATGAAAACACTTTCACACACTTAGCAGAAGCAATGGTTCATGTGCTTTCGATTGAAATTGTTCATCCCCATCATTTTTTGGATGTTGCTAAATAATTTTATTTCTAATATTCAGTTTGTTGGGTTTCAGAACCGAAGATTATGGGTTTTTTTCTGAGATGCTAAGGAGCATCTCCCATAAGAGTCGCCATTTGTTGTGGCCTCTCCACAACTAGCCCCAAATTTTGGGGACCTAAGTTTTAATTTTTGGGGTTTTGATCGTCTCCATGAGTGGAACTTTCATGAGTTCTTACCCTTAAATTTCACCATATAGAGACCAAAGTCCATTTTTGGTGTGTGTCTTTTCAAGTTGACCAAAGGGTCTTGCTGTTGGTTAGTAAAAGTTGTGTTGTTTTGGTTTGCTTTGGTATTCTTTGGTTAAGTGTTTAGTATCTGTCATTTTGGTTTGCTTAGGTTGGTTGTGGTAATACTTTTTATTTAAAGAAGAAGGTATTTTAATGTCCTTTATTTAGGACATTATAAAATAAAGTTTGTATTTATATATAACACATATAAATATGAATATAAAAATTATAAATAAATATAAATAAATAAATAAAAAATAATAAATAAATAATAATAAAAAAATATAAATGATATAAAAAAAAGAGTGTGTGTTTTATATTATTATCTTTAAAGGTCCTTTTTGTTTTAATTATTAGACTTAGTGTCTTTGTTCTCGATGGTCGTTGTGTCTTAGTGTAGGTTTGTCATGAGGTTGTAGTTTAGATTTTGAATATTTTTAAAGGCTAACACTTGGTTTTGTTGTGTGTGTAGGCTAAAGGGGGGTAATGTCCAGTATGCTTGGATTCGATGCCATGGCAAAATGAGGACATAGATTGATCTGGATAACGATGAAAAAGAGGAAAGACACGTTGGAATATTAGCATGAATCACAACACAATGTGGAGTGGTACAAAAAAGAATGACCACTGACAGACCCCAATTATGGGCAGTCTTCAACATGGACAGCTCAGACATGGAATTGGCATCGAATAACCCTTAATGCAGGTTAATGTTGTAATGTTATTGATTGGGTGATGTGGCATTGACTCAACATTGGACATTGGATGCCAAGATGGTATTATGGTCTCAAACTAGATGACTTGGCTAAAGGACATGATGAAAATTTATGCACCATGGGTAGACTTGATACTTAGTGAAATCATAGGCAGTATGCTTGACGTTGATGGTGACAACAAGGACGATAGAGATTATTGATGCAAAAATCCAAGAATTATGTGCAGAGTGACAGATTTCACCCATGCAAGAGAGTGAGGTCTAAAAGAACTGTTTAGTGGTAGCCATTTGGAGGATAGAAGAAATCCATTCGATTTTGAGGATTTAAAGATAATATATCAGCAATCAACATGGATCTCGCTGTTGTTCATTGAAACATGCCAAAAAATAATGAACATTGCCTCCCGAATTAGCTTCACTTGTCAAAGTTCCTACTAGAAAGTGTAACCAAGTTTTAAATGGTGGGGCAGGGCTCCAAACTTGATAGATGTATATCCCATCGACAGATGCAATCGACATGTTGGATATAAGGACTATGTCACATGGGCATAGAAACAGAATATAGCTACGAATGCCTTGTGAAAATGTGGACCACTTGACAACAAGAATGCCATAAATAGATTTCAAATGTGGGCTGCGGTAGGAACCATTTAGAACATTAGAGGTTTCAATTGGGGTGCAACAATGTTCACTAGGTGCTTCAATAATACACAAAAGGATACGTCGAAGGATGAGCAATGCTGTAGATAGTGGCAAAGACAATTGGGGGATAGGATGGACCTCCATGAATGATTGTGAGAGTGACATGACCTAGAAATAAGAAGGATATATCCAAATTAACTTGGTGATAGTGAGTCAAACGTCAACAAATAGATTTGGGCCTAAATCGACTCTGATGCATCAACAAAGCAATTCCAAATATAGTATAATAATGTTTCCCTACCTATTTTTATGCTGTTTCATACATAAGATTTGAAGATATAATGGGTAATGTCTAAAATATACTGGAATCTTGTGTATTCTACATATCCAAACTGTGTGGTTGTGATGACGGGGACTTACTAGAGATGGCAGCACAGAAGTAGATGAACTCGATCGTTACAAGAAGTTTCTGCTGTGGTGGCACCATGGAAACATCCAATGTCGTGATGGGTGGTTGTATTGTCCAAGTGCAAAATGCTGATATGATGTTTGTTAAAGGTAAATGAGAGGTGCAACTGCATGGTGTCCAAAACTAAACACCACCAATAATATGACTACAAAGATGTTACGAAGAGGGTTCGAGGAATCACAATGATCGTTATGCAGTGGTTCTATCCATAGGGGTTACGCAGAGATGTGCATCGATTACCCAAATTTTCTAAAAACATGGGGAAAGAAAATGTACACCTAATGGCATAAATATTTTTGGACATATGTGGAACAATAAAGTATGTCATAGGTTGTATAAAGGAAATATATAGAGACTTCCACATATGATGAGCATTTTCTAAGAGATTTGGGTATTTTTCTATTGGTAGGTACATGGTAATGGAAGAAAGAAGATGATTAAGAGCCGAGCATTCAATAAAGGAGGAAGAGGAAAGTGTTAAAAGGGCCAGGAGGGCATTGTCAAAGGGGTTGGAAAAATTTTAGAATGAAGCAAGACATTGGAGATGAGATTTTTTGTTCTGAAAGATTTTCTTCTGTTCTGCTGGGTTAGATTATTTTCCATGTAATGCCATAGCTGAAGTTGTATTTTGCACTTTAATGGGCTTATTGTAAATCTATTGCATAGCAATATATTGGAGTTCTACAGGTTTTAATGCAGGTTTTATTTTGGTTAAATTTGCTTATTATTTCAATATGTTGTATTTTCCTTAGGATATTGCACTTCATTAGAAGCTGGATTGTGTGAATGCAGGTCCCTTTAATGATAGTTTTTTGTGTAGGGTACTAAAATTGCAAGGTTTATGGAAATTTTTAGTTGTAGCACATTATTTTTAGTCTTTTTATTTCAATTTTCATTTTCGGTTTCATTTCCTTTATAACCCTACCTTTTCATGTTTTCTTTAATGTTTCCAAAACAAAATAAAATATAAAAAATATAAAACATAAAAATACAAAAACAGATTCAGAATAAATTTCGAAATCTCATTTGGAGTAGTTTCAGTTTTTTTTCTTCAACATTTTTGAGATCCTAAAAATATTTAAAGTGTGCATTTTAAAAAGAATTGTAGGGCCTCCATTTTGGGTAATTTCATGTTTTGGGTTCTATTTTCCTTTCAAGTAGTAGACTAAATTATCTGTATGAAAATTATGATTTCATAAATAGGAGGTCAAGTATTAGGCATTTCAAAGGCCCTCATATTAAAAAACCATGAATTGACTCCCTTCATGAAAAATACAATTTCATGAAAAGGAGGGTTATTTACAGGATAGTTCAAGCCTTATATTAACTCTCTTTATGAAAATCCATTTCATTAAAGATATTCCGTTGTAAGGCATATTGAAGGCCATTAGAGCTACAAATATTATCATCCAAAATCATTATACTTCCATGGTTGAAGCAATATGAAAGGAATCATTTCATCATTTCTAGTTTCACCTTTCAGAGGCATATTTTAATATGTACTTCATGCCTAAAGTAAGGTCTAATAAAGGATAAAAATGGTTTAAATTGGCTTAACAAAGAAAGAGGAAAATATCCTTTTTAAGTTCATGAACAATAATAGTATTCTATACTAAAGCAACCCCAACATAGGCCCCTTGTTAATAGTTGTTTTGTAGAGCACTAAGGTATTCCATGCAATCATTTGGTAAGCATACATGCACACATTAGAATAAAAGGAACCTTGGAGAAAATTTATTTCTTTGCAAGAGAGGGTTTTCTAATAAATCCTAACTATGAGTGTGGTTTTGCACTTGGGAAAAATTACCACTCAACAAGTAGGAATGTAGATTACATTCAATAAGGATAGATGTAGTTTGATGCATGAAGTCATTACTCAGGCAATTGGAGTAAGACTTGGAACATTGTATAAGATAGATGCAACATGTTTGAATATTGCATGTGCACATGTAGCCACTATGGAAACAAGTAAACCCTTATATTCAAAGATGTCAAGTATGATGTTTTGGCACAGGAGGTTAGGACATCTTGGTGAAAGGATCCTGAAAGAGATGTGTTCAAAGCATATAGTCTATAGATTGGAGAAAGAGAAGTTTGGTTCTATGGGTTTCTATGAAGCATGTATTTTAGGAAAGTATAAAAAAGTCACTTATGCCTCTAGTGACTATTTGTGGTCCTTTTAAAATTGCTTCATTAGGTGACTCTAGGTATTTTATTAATTTCATTGATGATTTATCTAGGAAATCATGGGTTTAATTTCTTAAATAAAATTTAGGGGCTCTTGTTGCCTTTAAAGAGTTTGTTGTTGTAGTTGAAAGATAAACTAAGAAGAAAGTAAAGGCTTTGAGGAGTGATAATGGTGTTGAATATGCTCCCAAGAATTCAATGCTTTTTGAAAGTTGCATGGTATTGCAAGATGGAGAACAAATCCATATATGCCACAAAAAAATTGAGTTGCAGAAAGGATCAATAGGAAACTTTTACAGAAGGAAAGAAGCATGAGAGAGGATGCATGTTTGAATAAATATTTTTGGGTAGAGGCTATTAATACAACTAACTATGTGAATAATATGTCACTTAGTTCTATTATCAGTGGGAGAACACCAAAGGAAGCTTGGAGTGGATGATGGCTTTTGAATCCTTAATATTAATGTAAAACTCACAAGATAAATATCATAGGATAAAATATATGAAATCCACAATGTAGTAAACTCAAGATAATTACAATAATGAAACTTAAAAACTTAACAAGAGAGGACACAATCTATAGAATTATATTATGTAAAGAAGTTGTACAAAAGAATATGGAGCTATGTGTCCATAGTATAAATTTTACAATATGACCTTTGATCTTCTTATCTCTTGATCTTTTCATATATCAAATAATATTCTCTAACACCCTTCCATATTACATTATTTGATGTGAACTTCTCTTGATATGCATAGATGATCTCTAAATATCTAAAACTTGTTTCGACCCAGAGCCTTTGTGAAAATATCTGCAATTTGTTCTTCCATAGAAATGTGTTTCAACTTGATATGATGATTCTAAAAATTATATTTGATAAAATGACATTGAGCTTCAATATGTTTGGTTCATTCATGTATGATTGGATTTTTGATCAAATTTAATACTCCTTGATTATCATAATTTATTATTGTTGGAGTTCTTTTGATTCCCATGTCTGATAGTATGTATTGTAACCATAATGCTTCATAGACTACATTCTTTGTTGTATGATATTCTGCTTCAATAAATGAAAGTGCTATTGCATGCTATTTTTTATTGTACCATGATATTGATCCTAAACCAAGATAAAAAAATGTACCTTGATGTGGATTTTCTATCATCAATAGAACCAACATAATCTGAATCTGAATATCCTTGTAGACAAAAATTCTTATCATCCTTTTTATATGTTGGTCCATATTATGTAGTCCTATCGATATATTGTAATATTATTTTTGTAGCCTTCCAATGAATTTCTTTGGGTTCTTGCATAAATATTGAGAGATAGTTAACAACAAAAACTATATTGGTCGTGTATTTGTCAATATATAAGATAATTCTAATCAATTGATGATAAGTTTTTGCTAAAAAAAATATGTTTCATCATGTTTGGATAACTATAGTCCTTATTCCATAGGTGTGTCTTTGGGCTTATACTTAGTCATTTTGTATTTCTCAAGTAAATTTTCTGCATACGTTGTCTGTGTCATTGTAAAATTATCTTCATTTTTATGGATTTCTAAACCAAGATAGTAATGCATAAGTCCCAAATTAGTCATTTAAAAATATTTTTCAAGATAGTTTTTAACTTTAGTTATTAAACCCTTTGAGCCCCTTGTTATCACTATATAATAAACATATACTATAAGTAGTATTATATCATTTCCAACCTTATTTGTGTAAAGATTTGGATCTGACAAGCTTCTCTTAAAATTATGTTGTAATAAATGATTGTTTATTTTTATATACCATGCTCTTGGAGACCATAAAAGGATTTGTTTAATTACAAACTTTGTGTTCTTATCCTTTAACTACAAATCCCTTTGGTTGTGATATATAAACTTCTTATTCAAGATCTCCATTAAGAAATGCACTTTTTAGATCCATTTGATGAAGTTTCCATCCATAGTGTGCTACTAAGGCATAAATTATTATGATAGTAGTCATCCTTGTTGGTGCAAAAGTTTCTTCATAATCAACCTATTTTGTTTGTGTATATCCTTTTTCTACTAATCGAACCTTGTATTTGTCAAGCGAACCATCTGCTTTATATTTGACATTATAAACCCATTTACAACCTTCTACTTTCTTTCTTAGAGTTATCTCCACTAGATTCCATATTTTATATTTTAGCAATTATGTATATTCTAATTCCATAGCCACCTTCCATTTTGGATTATTTAAATCCTAAAGTGTTGTTGTAGGTTCTACCATGGTGCTTAACAATCCTCTATTTATTCTAGTTAGACTATGAGTTTGAGGTCTTGTAGTAGTAATATTTGGTATTTTATCAATATTTGAATCTCTAAGTATATTTCAAAGCCATATATGTTCTCTTTTTTGTGAAATTGTAGAAGTTTTTGTACTTTCACTCTGTTCATCTTGAAATTATGATTCTATATCTTCATTTGATGAATTTTCATCTAAAAAATTTAGGAAAATTTTTGAATTAGATTTCTATTCTTTAATGCCATATTTAATTTTTCATAATCTAGGTGTTATAGTTGAGTTGGAGAGGAGAGGGCAATCCTCCAAGGGAGGTCCCAGGTTCAAATCTCCACCCTACCAAAAAGCTGAATTGGGTATCCAAAATCCAATTGATAATGTTGGTGCGGGCAGGGTCGGGCACGACTCATGGGTGACTTTGACGGTGTAGAACCCCCTGTTCATAGTCTCTCAGACCAAGGCGGCTCCGCAAGGGGTTTTTCGCTTAAAAAAAAATATTTAATTTTTCATAAAAAACTACGTCTCCACTTTTATAGATTTCTTTGTTGTTGGATCAATTATTATTTATCCTGCAGATATATCATCATAACCATGAAATATACCACAATATTTTCATCTAATTTTATCCTCTTTTATTTTAGAATATGCATATAGGCCTTACATCCAAAAATTCATAATATTTCTACATTTGGTTTTCATCCTAACCATATTTATTTGGATGTAATATTCTTAAGTATTCTTATAGGTAATCTATTCTAAAAATATACAACTATTTTAATTGGCTCTACCCAATACTGATGATCAAGATGAGCTTATTTTATCATATCTCTAACCATTTCCATGATAGATCTATTTCTTCTTTCTACAATACCATTTTGTTATGGTGAATATGTTATAGTAAGTTGTATTTTTATTCCATTTTCTTCTAGATATAGATTGAATTATTTTGACAAAAATTCATCTCCTTTGTCTAAACGAAGATTTTTGATAGTTTTCCTTGATTATTTTTCAAATAGAAGTTTGAATTGTTTAAAACAACCAAAGGCTTCATATTTGTATTTCATAAAGTATACCCACATATTTCTAGAGTAGTCATCAATAAATAATCGAAAACATTTATCCTCTAATACTAATAATTTTCATTGGACCACATAAATATGTATATATTAATTCCAATGGTTTTTGAGCTCTATGTTGACAAAGTTCAAAAGGTATTCTATGTTGTTTTCCTGCTAAACATTTTGGACATACTATAGATTCCCAAGAGAGTTTTGGTAACCCTTCTACCATTTTATATTTAACCATTTCATTTAATGATGATGCACTTATATATCCTAGTCGTTTATGCCAAATTTCTCGTCTCAAACATTTCTACTGAAAGAGACAAATTTGTTACTGTATCTAAAGTAAACAATTTATCTTTGTAAGATCCTAAAGCTATCATTTTTCCTTGTTTGATAATATGACATTGTTTTCTTCCTTTACTAACTTTAAATTCTATTGCCATGTTTTGATCCATAAGCTAATAAACTGAAAGAATATAAGTAGTTGATCTTGGGACATATAACACATTATTAATTGTTATTTTTCCATCTGTTATATTGACTAGAACATTACCTAATCCTTTGAATTCATAAGTCTTACTATCTTCTATAGCAATGGGTTTTTTATTTTTCATGGAACATATTAAAACATTGTTTATTTCTAGTCATATGCCTACTGGCTCCAGAATCTATGTACCAATGACCCATAATGATATTTTAGAGTAGTAACCCTTATATCTCTCTAAGAAATATAAAAATTGTAAATTTTATTTCACCTAAGTTTGATGTTGAATACCTTTTGTCTCCCAACTTAATTAATTTTGCAAATAATCTATTAATTCAAGAAATAATAAAGCAAAACTAAAAATTGATTTAATAAAGCTAACTTACTAGTTCCTACTTATCACTCCATAAAACAACTTCACTTTTTTTTCAATTAGTTATATGGGATTGAAATGGGCCCCACTCATATTACATCATCACCACATAGTGGTATTATAACAAATCTTGGATATTATCCATGTATCGCTTGGAAAGATTCGAACCTTGGTCTCCTCGAATGTTTGAGGAATATAACCGATTGATCTAATGCCATTTGATAAAACAATTTCAATTTATTAAAACCTAATCAAGCATTAATTCATTTCTTCAAACTTATCATTCCAAAAGACTAATAAAAAATTAAATTAAATATTCGACCTTATCTCTCCTTAATAATTAATAAAAACTATTAAACTTAATAAAACATTATTATTAATTTTTTTAAACGAAAAACCCCTTGCGAGGCCACATTGGTCTAAGAGACCACGAACAGGGGGTTCTACACTGTCAAAGTCACCCGGGGGTCACACTCAGCCCTGCCCGTACAAACATTATCAATTGGATTTTGGGTATCCAATTCAACTTTTTGGTAGGGTGGAGATTCAAACTTGGGACCTCCCTTGGAGGATTGCCCTCTCCTCTCCAACTCACCTCCAAAACCTGGGTATAAAACATTAAATTTTACCCAACCTTATCTCTCATAAATAATTAACTTGGAAACCCTATATATAATTACCTTTGGAGAATGTGCACTTCCGCTTTCAACTCTACAAATGCCTTCTATTCTCCCTTCTATATTGATTCCTTGAGTGTGTGAATAGGATTTGATTTATCCTCTTGAGTGTAATGCATCTTATGGATGTTTTGATTTGAGTAAGTGAGACATTTAATTATCCAATGTTCACTTGAAGTGTAATGCTCTTGACATTTCTATTTTTGGTAAAAAAACATTGAGTATCTCAATGTTCATTGATATTTTCTTGCCAAGTGGTTAACCAAAATATTTTTGCCTCCTTGCGACTATTCTCTCATTTCCTTGGCATTACAAAAGATGTTTATATGGAATTCAGATAAATTTTGGATTTATTCTCTTGTGAAGTAGTAGTTCCTCTTTCCTTGGTTACGTCTCTTCAAGTTTACTATGACTGCAACTCTCCTTGGTGCTTGAGATTCTTTAGAGCTTGGAATAACACTTCTCCTACTACAAAAATGATGCTTGATATGATGCTTCTCCTAATTCACCAATGATGGTTTAAATGCCACTTCATATTTTACAACTATGGTGCTTAGAATGGAGCTTCTTCTTCTGCAACTATAGCTTCCAACAATGGCATGAACACTTTTTTTGCAACTATGACTTCCAATAATTACATGGCTTAGTTAAGTTTTACTTGCATTTATTCTTGTTTACTTCCTCATATATGTAAGCTAATGCTTTGCTATACTTTCAGGTCAACCAACATGTAGGGATATGATGGTGAAGATGATTCTACCTTGAGCTTTCATATTGACGTAGGTAGAATGACTGCACTCTTCCTGTTGTACCTTAATATATTATACCTCAAGCTACACCATGAGATTTAAGCTTTTTAATTGCACTCTAAAATACTTCTACTTGTATAAAAATTTGATCTTTGATTGCACCCTAAAATCATGATATTTGACTGCACCTTAAAACTTTAATCTTCAACTACACTTTATTCTATTGGCTTCAAGAATGATCACTTCTTGTCTTGTTGAAAATTATCCTACTATCGAGAATATTTATTCACCTTTATTTTGCTTTTAAAAACACTAAATAATGGCTACTCTTATCAAAACATAATGTCAAGGTTTATAACCTGAATCTTATGTCAAGATCTAACTTTTAGACCTAAGTTTGTTCATATATCAAGGTCTATATTCTAGACCTAAATCTATTCATATATCTCCTCTATTCTAGATAGAGTTTCAGAATAGGTAACCTTTATCTATTTATATTTGTCAAGGTATTTCTTCAAGATATAAAATCTCTTTATCAAGTTCTTCCTTCAAGACATGAAACTTTTTATAAACCCTTATAACTCCTAAAGTCCAAGCAATTATCATGCACATGTTAAGTACAAGTTAGGGCAATTTACATGCATTACCTTTATTGCTGCAAGTCCAAAATAATTGGGCTCTCTAAAGAACACAAGATTATATTGAGGGGGGAGGGTGAACAATATAAGACCACTTTTTACTTTCTTTCCAAATCAATATCAATTAATGTCCTTTATTGCAATAACCAAATATAGCAGTGTGTATTAATAAATCAGATAGCAATATTAAGCAAGAGCACAAGTCACCATACACAATTGAGACACAAGATTTAACGCGGTTCCCCCAATATGGGGTACTCCACAAGATAATATCCTTATAATATTTCACACAGAAATAAGGATCCTTATCCAATACAATGATTTATTTTATTTTCTCAAAGAGAGGCAATAACAATCTCACACATAACTTGTCCAAATCTGCATAACAAGCTCACACAAAACTTGTCCAAAAACTGCTCAACAAGGTCACACATAACTTGTCCAATTTTTTTGATCTGCTCAAAGCTAGGTAATAACAAGCTCACACATAACTTGTCCAAACCTGCATAACAAGCTCACATAGAACTTGCTCAAATCTACTCCAACAAGCTCACTAAGAACTTGTCCAAAACTGCTCTAGCAAGCTCACCAAGAACTTGCTCAACTCTGCTTAATAGGCCCACTCAGAACCTCATCAAAATATGTCCCAAATATGTCCACTAATCTGTCTAAAATTATCCACAAAGCTGTCCCAAAATTTTCCACAAAGCCTTCTCAAAGTCTCAATCAATCATACACAAACTGCCACAAATCTATCCCAAATGCCTTCTCAAAGGCTCAATCAATCATGCTCAAGTAGTACTCAAATCTCATCCACAAATATATGAAGGCAAGGCTCAAAGATGAACTCAACAATGAATGGCAATGCACTTTACAATGGATGATAATAATGATCCACAATGATCTCAACTCAAATCAACTAAAATCAATCTCAACTCAAGTCAACTCATAGAAGCATAAAGAGAATTGTTAGAGACTCAATATGTTCTAAGCTCAATCTCAACTCAAATCAGAATTATAGAATAGTTTATTTCATGGTACTTGAACAATCACCTCACACAATCACTTGATTAGGCTCAATCAACTCAACTCAACCAATCACCACAAGGGACAACTCTTTCTCACAAAACCCTAGTCCAAGCATGTATCAACCAACTCAAATGTTTCCAACAATGGTCAAACACAAATCTCACATAACAATGATATCATGTTCTTCTCTAACTCAAGTTCAAGTTCTTTGCATAACCAATGGGCTTCAATAATAATGCTTATAAAACATTCTTCACATAACAATGATACTCATGTTCTTCTCAAACCCTAACTTAGGTTTTTCACACAACTAATGGCTTCAACAACAATGCTTATAAAACAAGGTTTTAATCATAACTCTCAAACCAGAAAACCTTGAAGCATTCAACCAACCACTTTCGAAAAGGAAACCACAATCAATCCTTTTCACTCCAATGATATTTCAAAAATCAACCACCATAAACAATCAATAGAAGAATGTGCCCATATCTTTTTTTATGCCAAGAAGTTATCCACAAAATATGCCACACTAAACACAACTTTCCTTTCCAATGTCAATAAGGGTTAGTGGAATTCAAATAATAATCACAAGATAAAGCATAATTCAATTTACACATTTTTACTCCAACTTAATAAACACATCCACCAAAGTCCTTTTAATAAAAACCCTTATAAAAAATAATAATCAATAAACCTATCAAAAATTATTTTATAACAACTCCTTATTTCTCCTAAATCTTAATTCTCAATTTCATGAACATCAAATTAAATCAACAACTCATCATCCACCTTTGAAATAATAATCACAACCCTTATAAAAACAAATTTTACTTAAAAACTTTAAATATTCCTAATCACCTTATAACTCCAACTTAGGGCTTAACAAAATTTAATGGAGCAAAAATGTATTTACCTCATCAAGGGGATTTGAACCCTCGAATTGCCCACACCGCGAGTGCCTTAGCCATGGCTAAGGTTGCCACATGAGCTAACCGCTCATTTGAAAGGGAAAGGCACAACGTGCCTTAAAACCTTTCCTCCATTTTTGCAAATCAAAAGTGCTTCGAGCGCTTTTCTTCCAATGCCTTCCAAACGCAGTCAAGGGGATTCGAAACCTTGATGTTTGTGCTACCACACGCCTTAGCCAAAAGCCAATTGCCAATGCGCCACTGACCATGATGACTTTGGACTTTGACCAACCTTCCTTTATTTGCTGCTTTTGCTTTCTAAAAGATTTTCGCACTAGCTCAATTTGGATGCTTAGCCAACGATTATTAACCATGAGCCAACATTAGTTTATGAACCTTAGGTATCCCTTTTATATAGCCTACTTATTATTTTTGATGACGTCGGTGGAAATCTTGCATATTTAATTTTAAATTTAAATTTAAATATTAAATAATTAAAATTTAAACTAAATATTAAAAATTAAATATCTCCATAATCGGGGCACATTTTTTGATGAAACGAAAGGCCAACTTGGGTTTTAAGAAAAATCCAGTTCAAATATTCCATCCATGGTTTTAACTAAAACCTTTTATTTTTCCTGCCTCGGTTTTCATAAAAACCCTGTATTTATCCATGCTTTCCAAAATATCATTTGGCCACCAAAACTCAATGTGATCCATGTGACATCAATGATCCATGTGACATCAATGACAACATAAAATAACTCAAATTTCCAACAATCTCCCCCTTTGTCATTGATGGCAACACCTCTAATTCCAAAAACAAAATCACTAAAAAAACCATTTTTGAGAATCAAAGCTACTCCCCCTGACTCAATACTCGTTATGGAGGCTGCTCCCCCTAACTCAATGCTCTCTTTGGAGGTTGCTCCCCTTAACTCAATGCTCTCCCCATTACTCAAATCTCTCCCCATTTGACATCAATGACAAAAGGTATACCTATGGGGCTAAAATATATGACTCTTAAGCATAGCCCCCTCTTCACCTTCTCTCTTGAGGTGATTAATTTTGGGGTGGGAGTAATTTTACTCCCATATTACATTGTTTCTTTCCTCTATCAACTTCCTTCCATGTTTTTCTGATATCCTTCTCTTTATGAATTACCTGATTTTCTTGTCTTGAACCTGTTTGACCTTCTTGCCTTGAACCTATTTGGAATTTAGTCCTACACCATTTTGCAATATGCACAAAGTTATTGTAACTAAAACACTTGATATTTTAGCCTTTGGATGGTGCCCATATCCTGAAATATTTCTTGAAATAATTTTGATATCCATTCCTTTCCTGAACCCTGTATTGTGAAGCTCTATTTTCATGACAATTATAACCATGACTTCTGAATTGTGTAGCTCTAAAACAAAAACCATGTTGCTCATTTCCTTTTCACTGAGAAGCTCTAAGACCAATCCTGTTACATGAGAAGCAATGTCCCTAAAAGCCATACCTTCTTCCTTTGATGTTCCTTCTAGCAAAATCAAACTTCTTTGATCCATAGACCCTTTCTTGACCATTATCCTTATGATCATTTTCAACTTGTGCATTGCATCCTTGAACCTTCTTTGTAGTATCTAAATCCTCTTCCTTAGTTTCTTCCTTGATTTTCTCTTCAAGTATTTATTTTCCTTTTAAAATTGATTCACCTATCTCAAACCAAGAACTAAACTAAATTTTTGGAGCCATAGTAACTTTGGAACTTTCTTCATAAAACTTAGGTGCTTCCTTGATTTCATATTTTAGAACTTCCTTTCCTTTTGAGTGTGACTTTTCTTGTAAATAAGATACATCCTTATAATATGTTTCCACTCATTTTTTAACCTTTTCATCTAATGTGTCATGTCTATCCATTATTAAAATTAGTTATTCATTCATCCTTTCCTATATCCTTTTTACATCTTGAAACTCATTTATTAGATCACTGATTGTCTGAAATAGTTATTCTATGATTTTGACATCTGTTCGAATATTTTTTTCAAGATTCCTGATTTCTTCTTTTAGCCTTTTGAATTTTGATTTTTGTTTTCTTGGCTCATCCTCTTATTTTTCTATTACCAAAAGTGAGACCTCTTCACTGTCATTGAGATCATTATCATCTTCTATAGCAAACAAACTCTCATGATTTCTTTGACCATGCCTGTTTCCTTGATGTTTTATATCATCTTCACTATCACTGAAGCCATTGAAATATCCTAATCTGTAATATCTTTGACCACACAAAGCATTGTTATCTTTCACCTTCTATTCCTAGGAATAGATGTTCTTCATTTTCATCATCCGACTTGTCTCTATCACTATGATATGAGCTATCACTTCTATAATGTAGTAAGATTTCTTTACCTTACGAAATTTTTTCTTCTTCTCATACCTATTTTGCTTATATCTATCATCTTTGTCATGCTTATTCTTTCCATATTATTTTCTTATGTGACCCTATTTTTCATCATCACTATTTTATTAATGTGGACACTTGTATGCATAGTGACCAAGATCACCACACTTGTAGCATCTGAATTTCCTTATAGATCTAAAATTTCTTGAGTCCTTATTCCTTTTGATGAAGTTAGCTTCCTCATCATTATCTACAACTCTATCCATTTTTGGAACTTTCCCTTTCTCTTTTTCTAAATCCTTGAATGCAATCTCTTTTATTGGAACCTAATGCTTACTTACCCTCATATCATAAGCTGTGAGATTTCCTTATAATTATTCCATTTTTAGCTTGTTGATATCCATTGTTTCTTCTATTGCTGAAACCTTTGCATCATGTTTCATGGGAAGTGATCTCAAAACCTTTTGATTAACTTCTAGTTATTTCATCTCAAATCCTATACCTCTCATGGTGTTAGTAATCTCATCAAATCTAAGTAAAAACATTGCAATATCTTCAGAATATTTCATTTTCAATTCCTCAAATATTTTTCTATGAGTTTGTAGTTTTGCCAACTTTACCTTGGAATATCCTTCATAAGTATTCTACAACTTGGTCCACATATCATTAGCTGAATTACATACCATAACATTTACAAAATTTGTCTCTTGTAGCCCACTCAAAATACAATTCATTGCTCTTGCATTGATCTCAACCAATTTCCTGATAGTCTTATCTGCCTCGGGATCACCTTCAACCCTATACTCTTTTTCAGCCATTTTCCATACCTCATATCCTTGTGATATCAAGTAGTTCTTCATCCTCATTATCTAGAAAGCATAATTGTTACCATAAAATAGTGGATATTTATTTGTAGATGATCCATTATGTGAAGCCATATGTGTTCTTGTAGAATCTACCCTCAAGTTGTTAGCTTTTTCGAAGGAACCCCGTATAATACCAATTGAAGAACATAAGCTTATACTGAGAGGGGGGTGAACAGTATAAGACCAATTTTTACTTTCTTTCCAAACCAATATCAATTAATGTACTTAATTGCAATAACTAAATATAACAGTGTGCATTAATAACTTAGATAACAATAGTAAGCAAGAGCACAAGTCACCATACACAATTGAGACACAATATTTAATGTGGTTACCCCAATGTGGGGTACTCCACAAGATAATATCCTTATAATATTTAACACAAAAATAAGGATCCTTATCCAATACAATGATTTATTTGATATGCTCAAAGCTATGCAATAACAAGTTCACACATAACTTGTCCAAATCTGCATAACAAGCTCACACCGAACTTGTCCAAAAAATATTTACCTCCTCAAGGGGATTCGAGCCCCTGAATTTCCCACACCATGAGCACCTTAGCCATGGATAAGGTTGCCACACGAGCTAGCTGCTCATTCGAAAGGGAAAGGCACAACGTACCTTAAAATATTTCCTCCCTTTCCATAAATCAAAAGCACTTCGAGTGATTTTCTTCCAACGTCTTCCAAACGTAGTCAAGGAGATTTGAAACCTTGATGTTTGTGCTGCCACATGCCTTAGCAAAAACCTAATTACCAATGCACCATTCTGCCCACGATGACTTTGGACTTTGACCAACCTTTGTTTATTTGTTGCTTCTGCTTTCTAAAATATTTTCGCATGAGCTCAATTCGGATGCTTAGCCAATGATTATTAACCACAAGCCAACATTAGTTTATGAACCTTAGGTATTCCATTTATATAGCCTCCTTATTATTTTCGATGACATCGACAAAAATCTTGCATATTTAATTTTAAATTTAAATTTAAATTTTAAATAATTAAAATTTAAACTAAATATTAAAAATTAAATATATCCATCACCGGGGCACCTTTTTTGATGAAACAAAAAGCCAACTTGGGTTTTAAGAAAAACCCAATTCAAATCCGCCATCCATGGTTTTAAATAAAACCTTTTATTTTTCCTACCTTGGCTTTCACAAAAACCTTGTATTTATCCATGCTTTCCAAAATATCATTTGGCCACCAAAACTAAATGTGTTCCATGTGACATCAATGATCTATGTGACATCAATGAAAACATAAAATAACTCAAATTTCCAACACTCTCAAATATCCTACACTTCCTTAATACACCAAAAACTCCTCATTCTAGCTTCAAATATATCCAATATTTAGCTCGTCTATTTACAATACACTTTCAACTTCAATTGGGATTGTTGTCAAATGGCAATGATTGTTCCAATGCCTACACTCTATGGATATGATACCGTTGATATCTTTTGAAGCCTTAATATTAATGTAAAACTCATAGGATAAATATCACAGGATCAAATATATGAAAGCCACAATGTAGTAAACTCAAGATAATGACAATAATAAAAATTATGGACTTAACAAGAGAGGACACAATCTGTAGAATTCTATTATGTAAAGAACTTGTACAAAAGAATATGGAGCTATGTGTCCATAATATAGCTTTTACAAGATGACCTTTGATATTATTATCTCTTGATATTTTCATATATCAAATAATGTAATATTATCTAACAGTGGAGTCAAACCCCTGGTTGCTCATTTGAGAGTGTTTGGGCGTGAAGTATATGTTCTTGTACCCAAGGAACATTCAAAAAATCTAGCCAATAAATCTGTTAAAGGAGTATTATTTAGATATGGTGATGGAATCAAAGGTTACAAAGTATGGATACCTTAACAATATTACCATGTGTTTAGCCATGATGCAATATTCAAAGAAGACATCCACAAAAAAGAAGAGTCCATGGAAACAACCTCAGATAATCAAGAACAATTTAGAGTAGCTATTGGTTTGAGAAATCAGCAAGCTAAAAATCAACCACAAATTGTTCCACCATTAAGTGTAGATCCTATTTCTACTCCTTTGTTAGAGTTACCACATGATACTAATGAATTTTCATGTAGTGGGTAACATTAGCAGGATAATGAGACTATTGCGAAAGAGTCCAGTCAGCCTCAAGTTATTTAAGATCAACCTTCACATGAGGAGCAAACACAAAATTCTAACATTATTCAATAAGTGCAAACTTTGAAAATTCAACGACAAAGGAGTGTACCAATTAGATTTGGTTATGATGAATACAATAAATTTGAATTATCTTCCACGAGTAATGATCTTGTAGGTATTAAAGACGCTCTCACTAGTGATGAAGCAATTCATTGGAATAAATCTATGGAAGAGGAAATGTAGTCACTAGAGAAAAATAAGACTTGGAACTTGCAAGTGTTGCCTAAGGGTAGAAAGGCAATTGGCTATAAATGGGTATTTAAAAGGAAATACAAGGTTTATGGTTCAATTGAGAGATATCAGGTTAGATTAGTAGCAAAAGAATACTCTCAGGTTGAAGGGATTGAATTTGAAGAAACATTTTTTCCCATGGAAAATATTGCATCTATTAGATCGCTTGTTGTATTGGTTACTACAAATGATTGGGAAATTGAGCAGATGGATGTGAAGAAAAAATTTATTCATGGAGATATCAATGAATAAATTTACATGGAGAAACTAGTTGGGTTTGAATTAAGTGGGAGAAATGTTATATGTAAGCTAAGAAAGTCATTTTATGGGTTGAAGCAATCCCCAAGGCAATGGTATAAAAGGTTTGATACCTTTGTGATTAGACGTGGTTTTGTGAGAAGTGATGTTGATCATTGTATCTATCTCAAGTGTGAAGGCAATAACATTTTAATTCTAGTGTTATATGTAGATGAAATTTTTATTTTAAGCAAATCAAAGGATCTTGTGAAGAAGACCAAGTCTGAGTTGTCAGGAGAATTTGACATGAAAGACCTTGGATCATTACACTGTTTCTTGGGTATTGAAGTAAAAAGAAACTATAGTGAGAAGAAGATGTGGATTAACGAAAAGAGATACATTGTAGACTTTCTTAATCTTTTCAAAATGGATCAATGCACTCCTATATCTACACCTTTTTAGGTTGGAGTTGAATTGTCAAAATATATGTGTCCAAATTATGATGATGAGAAGAGTATTATGGATAAATTTCTCTATGCAAGTGCAGTTGGTAAATTGATGTATGTAATGGTGTGTACGAGACCAAATATTGCTCATGTTGTTGGAGTTGTTAGTAGATTTATGTCTAATCCTAGTAAGCAACATTGGGTTGTAGTGAAGATAATTCTTAGATATTTGAAAGGTACCAATGATTTTACAATCTATTATGATGGCAAAGAAAATAATCAGTTACAAGGTTTTATAGATTTTGATTATGGTGGAGATGTAGATACTTCTAAATCTACTAGTGCATATGTGTTCACACTATTTGGAGGAGTTGTGAGTTGGAGAAGTAAAAAACAATAAGTGGTGGCTCAATCAACTACAAAAGCTAAATACATTGCTACTACAGAAGCATCCAAGGAGGTAGCCTAGTTACATGTAGTGTGTAGAGGCATTGGTTTTCAACAAATTTCCATTACTTTGTGGTGTGACAATCAAAGTGCAATTACTTTTTTTTTTCTTACAAAAGAGATCACCATTTCTGTTTTTCAATTTACTTCTATCCTACTTGCATCCACAAGGGATTTTCATAGCCATTTTTTAAATTTACAAGACTAGCATGTCAAAAATCAATTTGCATACTAGGATTGCCCTAATGACACCCATAAATGGGTTTTCACCATTGGATCTAATTTTTTCATAATTTTTCTATAGTTTTTTTAAATATAGAAAAGACACAATCATACTTATTACTCATGGGAGATGAAGTTTCTCCCACAACATACATATTAGACTATGCAAGCAAATAAGTAGAAAAATCCTCTTTTGACATTGATTTATAATATAGCTTCATACAATATCCATTTACCACCATATTTTACCTTGATCCATCAATAGGTACTAGTTACATGGAACCATTTTAAATTGCACTTCATTTGAGATATAGATATGTAATAGTATGATGATTTGAGATTGCTAGAATACTCCATTTGCATGAGGTGAGTTACCCTTCCATATTTTTGTAGAGTAAGGAACCACTCTAGGCTAGGTAGAAGTTACCATTTTACTACATTTTATATTTGTTGTAGCATAGATTAAACTATTGTTATTTCTTGCATTTCATGATAGTAAAATTATATGGAAATGTTTTGAACTTGTTTTTTAAAAATTGTATAACTTTTTGAGATCTTTGTATTCATGGTATTATTTCTAGTCACAATTTCATGTAAGATTTTTCATTTGAGAAGAATAGTCATGGGTTATCATGTACCCTTGTTGATTGTTCTAAAATATGATACTTAAAAATCAATATTAAAGATTTATTCTAAAGGGGTTACTCAATAATGTGAATGAGGAGCCTTGTGATACTTATACTGAAGAAGTGAAGTAACTCTATAGGGATAGGAAGGATGAGGCTCATGGTATCATAGATCTTCATGTTGATAATGTATATGAAACTCATGTTAGCATGACCATAAATCCAAAAGTGTTGAGATTTATTTTTTGATTAGGTAAATAATATTATAAGGGTGGGGCTATGTGATCTAATTGATTCCACATAAATTAGTAGATTGGAGGTTAAGCTTGTAACTTTATCCATGGAATAATTGTTACTATTTATGAACACATAAATTATTTTAAGAAAATGTAAGAAGATATCTAGATTGTAAGAGGCATGTCTAAGGAGAGAAGAGAATAACTAAAAGTATTGGATAAGGAAAAGAACATTGAACTACTCATTATTATATTCAATAATATGTAAAAGACATATAAGATAGTTTTTTTGTCTTTGAAATGCTTTGCGTGTACTTTCTAGACTCCCGTACACCATAAATTAATGAGATATTCAATTACTTAAACCATTAGGATAGAAGAAATAGATATAAGAGAAATAATTTTTCAATTAGGCTTACCCAAAGGAAGCTATTTCCAAAGATTTAAATGATAAGAATCCAAAACAAAATGAGAAGCCTAAGAAGCACTTAAAGAATCCTACATGTGAGTTTTGCAAAAAGGAAGATCACAAGGTAGAATTTTGCTAGATTCACACCAAGAAACTTGAGGAAGTAGTTGGAGAATATTACATTATTTGGTAGAAGTGAATGTACCCCCATGGTATCATTGTACAATTGTAAATATTAGATTATATGTGTGATTTATATTTCCCCTAAAGTATGTGTTTGTGTAGGATGAGTCCAACTATCATGTAATTAAGTGTGCAAGTGTATGTAATGTGTCATATAGGTTAGTTAAGAGTCATGTGTATGTGTTAAGTATCCAAGTGAAGAGTCACATGCATGTGGCAAGATGTAAAGTCAAGCGGAATAAGAGGTTTATATTATATGTGGAATATGAAAGGATGCATCTCCTAGATATGTGAGGAGAGCAATATTCAAGTATTGAAGAGTCGTCTTCTAAGGTTATATTATGGAGTTAAAGCTCCATGTATTATAATAGAAGAAAATTATAATGAGAAAATTTTATCTTGTATATTTGATTAATCAATCATATTGTGAGTATGTTGTTGATTGATATTGTTATTTATAAATGTTATTTTCATTGATATTGATCATATATTTATATGCATTAGTATTTTAATTTAATATTTGATCCTAGATATTAGGTGCTATGATTTAATCTAGCTAAAAATCCATCAATGGTTTTAGAGCCACATTCTAGCCAAGTGAGAAGCTTGGAGAATAAAAGCTAGCACCATAATTTTTTGGTGTGAATTTATGTGTGATAAGAATCTAGAGAGAAAAGTTTTAGATTGAAAATATAGCATTGGAGAAGAAATTTTGTGTGAATTTAAATTTAAGAATTTTGAAGGCATAAATTTGAAGCTTCAAGAAAGAAGCTCAATAGTTGAAGAGCCATATTTTGGCCATTTGAGAAATTGGTTTGATTGCACTTGAAACTTGTAAAGCAACACGTTCGTGATTATTATTATTAGAAGAAAAATCTATGTTAAGAAAGTGTAAGCAAAGTATATAAAACTTGATAAATCAGGTACAATATACCCTAGCTATGAGCAATGCCAATCATTTTGGAGAGATAGAAGATGAAAAAGTTGAAGAAAAGGTGTTTGAATTTAAATACATAATCAAACTATTGAAAGGAGTATTTGAGAGGATACCTATGAAAATATAGTAAAGGTGAATCACATATGAGAAGGATGAGTCCTAATATATTTTTAACAAAGCCTAAGATTGAAAATAAATCAAAAGCTACCAGAAGTAGTGAAAGAAATAAGAAATAAGTTACCAAAACCAAGGACAAAGTCTAAGAGCTTCAAAGCCATGGATGAAGCTAGAAAAATTCAAAGTTATGGATGAAACCAAAGAGTGCCAAATACAAAGATGAAGATAGAGAGTTCCAAATTCATATTCAAGCCTATGTTATAGCAAAAGAAGGAAGTTGAAGCAATTGCAGGCACATAGCAAGCAAGGTGAATGCATGAGTAAGCTTGTAGGTCGAAAAAACCTTGGTTGGTGACTAGAAGCATCTAAAAGGAGGGGTAGAGAATCATAGGCATTAGTAAGGCCTACTTGGCTTGGTGATGCCCTAATCAAGACCAAGATAAAAAAAGCCATCGTGATAAAGTCATTAGAAGAACAAACATGAATTAAGTTTAATTGCATAGATTAAATTTCGGAGAAATAACGTTTTCTAGTCCAAAAAGAAATTAATTTTAAGAGTTTAAAGAAATTTTTTTATTTGAAATTAAGATTTCTACATGAAAAAATTTCATCATGGAAGAAATTATTAAAAATGCATTTTTTGAAGATAGTGAAGAAATGTTGAACAAACTAAAATTCTATACACAAAATCTAATGGATGATTTTGATGAGAAAAAGGATATGTTAGACAACTTGAAGAAAAAAATATCTTCAATTCTAAAAAATGCCAAAGATGAAAAATTTACAACATTTATTAACTATCTTCATGAATTTGTTTTTGGTGCCTAGTGGAATTTTCAAAAAGCTATTATTGCCTATTGATTAGGAATAATGATGTACATGGTATTACTAAATTTTAAGATCTATCAAGAAAAAATACAAGAAGGATAAATTGAAATGAAAGATGTGAGTTATGATAAATTGATTTGAATACAACATATGTTAACCTCAACATGGAATCTCTAAATTCTAATATTGGAGAATATTAGAATTAATGTAATATAATATTGAGGGATGTTGGAGAATATTACATTAATGTTAGGGTACCTAGGAATAAATATTTGGGGATATATTATTATATTGTATAAGGGTTGGCATGGGCCACACATAACCCAAGGTTGATTGTATTATAATATTATATATTATAATATAATCAACCTTGTGTTATGTGTGGCCCATGCCAAAACTTATACAATATAATAATATATTCCCAAATATCTATTCCTAGGTACCCTAAAAATTATTTGGTAGAAGTGAATGTACCCTAATGGTACCATTGTACAATTGTAAATATTAGATTAAGTGTGTGCTTTATATTTCTCCTAAAATATGTTTTTATGTGTAGGATGAGTCCAAGTGTCATGAAGCAATGTGTGCAAGTGTGCAGAGTGACAGAGTTGGAAAGTGTCATGTGATTAAGTGTGTAAGTGTGTGTAATGTGTCATATAGGTTACTTAAGAGTCATGTGTGTATGTGTCAGTATGGAAGTGAAGAGTCACATGGATGTGGCAAAACGTAAAGTCAAGGGATATGAGAGGTTTGTCTTATGTATGGAATATGAAAGGATGCATCTACCAGATATGTGAGGAGAGCAATAGTCAAGTATTTAAGAGTCATATTATAAGGTTATATTATGGAGACAAAGCTCTATGTATTGTAATCAAAGATAATTGTATTGAGTAAATCTCATCTTGTATATTTGATTCATAAATAATATTATGAGTATATTTTTGATTGGTATTACTATTTTTTGAATGTTATGTTCATTGATATTAATTTGATATTTGTATGCATTGATATTTTAATTTAATATTTAATCCTAGATATTGATACCTATGATTTATTCTAACTAAAAAACCATTAATGGTAACATAGCCACATTCTAGCCAGTTGAGAAGTTTGGTGGATAAAATCTAGGACCAAACTTTTTTGGTATGAATTTGTGTGATAAAAATCTAGAGAGAAAATTTTTAGATTGAAAATATAGCATTAGATTGAAAATATAGCATCGGAGTAGAATTTTGGTGTGAATTTAAGAATTTAAAGGCATAAATTTGCAGCTTCAAGAAAGAAGCTCAATAGTTGAAGAAGCCATATTTTGGCCACTTGAGAAATTGGGTTGATTGCACCTGAAACTTGCAAAGCAAAATATTAGTGGCTATTATTAGAAGAATATAAAGCCATGTTAAGAAAGCATAAGCAAAGGATAGAGCACTTGATAAATTGGGTACAATAGACCCTAATTGTGAACAGTACCAATCATTTTGGAGAGATAGAAGTTGATAAAGCTGAAGAAAACGTGTATTAATTTAAATGTAAAATCAAGTTGTTAAAAGGAGTATTTGAGAGGACACCTATGAAAATATATTAAATGTGAATCACCTGTAAGAAGGATTCCTAATATATTTTAGACAATGACTGAGATTTAAAATAAAGTGAAAGCCACCAAAAGTAGTGGAAGAAATAAGAAGTTGCCAAAGTTGAGGATAAAGTGTAAGAGCTTAAAACCCATGGATGAAGCTAGAGAAATTCAAAGCCATGGATGAATCCTAAGAGTTTCAAAGCCAAATATGAATCCAAAGAGTGCCAAAACCATATTCAAGCCTATGTTATAGCAAAATATGGAAGTCAAATCAATTATAGGCACATAGCGAGCAAGGTGAACACATGAGCGATCTTGTAGGTTGATAAAACCCTAGTTGGTGACTAGAAGTGCCTCAAAGGAGGGATAAATAATTAGGGGCATTAGTAAGGCCTTCCTAACTTGGTAACACCCTAATCATGACCAAGGCAAAAAAAAGCCATCATGACAAAGTCATAAGAAGAATTAATGTGAATTAGGTTTGATTCCTAGTTGTAAGCTTACTATAGTGGTAAGGGCTTTGGCCTCTCTTTTAGATGTCCAAGGTTCAAACCCCACTCAGTATGAGGGGACTAGGACCCCTCATAAAAACGTGTGTAAACTCATTGGAAAAAATAAGTTTGATTACATAAATTAAATTTTGGAGAAATAAGGTTTTCTACTCCAAAAAGAAATTAATTTGAAGAATTTAAAGAAATTTGTTTATGTGAACTTTGAGAGAAATAATAATGTTTACATCATTTCATTTAGATTAAATGATTAAATAAGAAAATTTTAAAATAGTGAATAAATATTGAACAAACTAACATTCTATACACACAATCTAAAGGATGATTTTGATGAGAAAAATCATATGTCAGACAACTTGAAGAAAAAATGTCTTCAATTCTAAAAAATGCCAAAGATGAAAACTTTACAACATTCAACTATCTTCATGATTTTTTTTTAGAGCATGATGAAATTTCCAAAAAGCCATTGTATTACCTATTGAAGTAGGAATAGTTATGTACATGATATTACTCGCTTTTTAGATCTATCAAGAAAAAAAACAAGAAGGAAAATTTGAAATGAAAGATAGCAACTATGACACAATTGATTTGAATGCAACATATGTTTGCTTAAATCATATTTAAATTCCAATATTCATAAGATATATTATTGTGATAACTTGCTAACTCATTATCTAGAAGTCACACAAGCAACCATACCACAATTGGAGATGAAGATAAGAAGATCAAAGAAGAAGAGTAAATAAAATAATGGAAGAAAGAAGAATAGAAGACATGAAGCAAAATTTGAAGACAAAGAACAAAGTAAAGGACTAAAATTTGTATATTGAAGACTAAAGTCTTCAATAACCAAATTATAGAATACTTCAATAACCAATTTTTGTAATACAAGGGGATCTTCGAGAATATTACATTATTTGGTAGAAGTGAATGTATCCCAATGGTACCATTGTGCATTTATAAATATGGATTAGGTGCATGATTTATATTTCCCCTAAAGTATGTGTCTATGTGTAGGATGAGTCCAAGTTTCATGTAGAAATGTGTGCAAGTGTGTAGAGTGAGAGAGTGTGCAAGTGTGTGCAATGTGTCATATAGGTTAGTTAAGATTCATGTGTGTATGTGTCAAGTATGCAAGTGAAGAGTCACATGTATGTGGAAAGATGTAAAGTCAAGAGACATGAGAGGTTTATATTATGTGTGGAATATGAAAGGATGAATATATTAAATATGTGAGGAGAGAAATAGTCAAGTATTGAAGAGTCATATTCTAAGGTTATATAATGGAGATAAAGCTCCATGTATTGTAATAGAAGAAAATTATATTGAGAAAATATCTTGTATATTTGATTCATCAACAATATTATAAGTATATTGTTATTTTATGAATGTTATGTTCATTGATATTGATAATATATTTATATGCATTAATATTTTGATTTAATATTTGATCTTGGATATTGGGACCTATAATTTAATCTAGCTAAAAAGCCATCATAAGCAACACGAAAGGGGGGTGTTGATACTATTCTCTTTTATGCACAAGGTGAAGATAGTTTTGATGTCAAAACCTTATAAGCATATTGAGTGGTTCATTCAATTTATTGAACACCCATTTCTTTAGATGAGTGGATTGTAGGTTTAGGGGTAACTAGACACATGGTTGTTCATGCAAATAATGAAAGTCAAAAGTGACATTAAAGGCTTGGGCCTCTTGTTGGAGATATTACATTATTTGGTAAATGTTAAAGTATCCTCATGGTACATTTATATATTTGTAAATATTAGATTAGGGAGTGTGAGTTATATTTCTCTAATGTATGTGTCAATATGTGAGAAGAGTCCAAGTGTCATGTAATAAAGTGTGCAAGTGTGCAAAGTATCATGTAAGTCAAGAGTCATAGAGTTAGGTGTCAAATATACAAGTGAAGAGTCACATGATATGTGGAAATATGTAAAGTGAAGAGACATGAGAGTTTTATCATATGTGAGGAATAAGAAATGATGCATCTCCTAGATATTTGAGGAGAGCAATAGTCAAGTATTAAAGAGTCACCTTATAAGGTTATATTATGGAGACAAAGCTCCATGCATTGTACATAAGAGATCTCATGTAACTCAAAATTGATGATTTATGAATAATATTTGAGTGATTTTTTATTACAAAATATTATTTATCTATGAATGATATTTATATTTATTGGTGAGTGTGTTGAATGCTTTAATATCTATGATTAATATTTGATCCTTGATAAAAGGACTTGTGAGATAATTTGATGAAATAATTAGTGGTATCAGAGCAACACTCTAGAAACATGAGTGATTTGCTAAAGAGAGGGTATTACAACAAATATTATCGTTTGACAAGATTAAGGAAAATATAGCTCTATGAATTGGAGGAGAATTTCAGTTGAGAAAATAAACTATGATTTTTCTAGCCATAAGGAGATTGATTTGCTGATTGAAAAATTATTTGAGGTGGTTGAATAACATTTAAAGATATGGGCTAGAAACACAATAAGAATTTAAATATTTGAAGAAATTGAAGCTAAGAATATTTGCATGCTAGAAAGCATTAAAGAACATGATAAGAATTTATGCTGTGGAGTGAGTCATTGGATGAGCAAGAAGTCAAACGAGTTGATAGATTAAAGATTATGGTGTAGATCATGAGTTCATGAAGCCAAAAGGAGATCTCCTTCAATTAATCCAAAAGTATATTAACACCATTGAATCCAAAAGAAGATTGCTCTGATTAAAGCCAAAAGGAGATTACCATCAAAGAAGCCAAAAAGAGATTGCCACTATTGAATCCTAAAGAATATTGTTACCATTGATGCCAAAAGAATATTTTTATTTATGAAGCCATGAAGTGCCATAGATGAAGTATTGGATAAAGAATATAAAATACCAAGGAGCCTTAGGAGAATATTGAAAGGAGATTAAAAATGAGAAGTTTACAGAACAAAATTGGAAGAGAAGATAGTTTGCAAGTAAAGTATTTTATAATGTCTATACCTGACAAAGCACTAAATTATCCCTACCCTGATACATCAGATCATGTTAGAAGATTGAGTGCACACCAATACTTAAGGTAAGAATTTGGGGTGCCATTATTTCAAAATTTGGGTGCATATTTTAGGAGTTATAAGGAAATGTTTTAAATATTTATTTTATTTATCATTTAGGAGAGATAAGGTGAAATAAATAATTGATTAAATGGTGGAAGAAATTAATTAAGTAAAGAAGAAAATTAATTAATGGATGGGAGATTTAAGTAGAAATTAAATTGAATTGAGTTGGAGAGGTAATAATTGAATGATTAATTGATTAAAGAATTTGAGAAATTGAATGTGAATATTTGGGAGATACAAGGAGTGAAAATATAATAAAATTTGAAAATTGATTTAATGATTTGAAGATTGTGAAAATTTGAAAATTGAAGAAATTATTGATTCCTTGATTGATCAAAATTTTGGAGAAATAAGGAATTCTACTTCAAAGAAATTAATTTTAAGATATTTATATCAAGGATAGTAGGCAAAGAAGAATGAATGCATCATGACAATCATATGAATTCAAAGGGCCAAATAATATGAGAATACATTTTTAGAATAAAATATTTTATCAAATATATGAAATAAGAACACATCAGAACATGATAAATGAAAAAGACATATGGCACATAGATTCAGGTTCTAGTCATCACATGACTGGGAACTTACATTGGTTTGATTAAGTGGAAGTCAAGCCAAGAATTTCACTAAAAATAGCAAATGATAATATTTACCATATGCAAGGATCCAAAAATGTTATACCTAGCTTACCATATTTAGATTTTATACTAGACGATGTATTGTATCTTCCAAGATTATCAAATAACCTTAGTATCTCAATTGGTTGAAATAGGTAGGGTAGTGGAATTCAAATACATCAATGGAAATAGAAAGTGTGTCATCAAGAAATAAAATAGAATTGAAGCTATGGGTTCCATCAAGAATGTAATATTTATGCTGGATACAATGAGATTATCACATGAAATATTATATTGTCTTTGCCACAAACAATTTATTGATAAATTGTTTGACTTCTCCAAAATGTAAGAAACAATATAGTGGATTAGACACAATGCAACATTATCAAGCAGGGTCAACAGATAGATTCCATGGATGGACATAAGGCAAAATCAGAAGATGAAGATTGAAGACTAAAAGTCTTCAAACCAAATAATGTAATACAAGGGGATGTTGGAGATATTACATTATATAGTAAATGTTAAGCACCCCATGGTACATTTATATATTTATAAATATTATATTAGTGAGTAAGATTTGTATTTCACTCTAATATGTGTCAATGTGTGAGAAGAGTCCAAGTGACATGTAATAGAGTATGCAAGTGTACAAAGTGTCATGTAAGTAATTCAAGGGTCATATATGTAGGTGTCAAATATATAAGTAAAGAGTCACATGATATGTGGCAATATGTAAAGTGAAGGGACATGAGAGTTATCTCATATGTGAGGAATAAGAAAGGATGCATCTCTCGGATATGTGAGGAGAGAAATAGTCAAGTATTGAAGAGTCACCTTCTAAGGTTATATTATGGAGATAAAGCTCCATGCATTGTACAAAAGAGAAGATCTCATGTAACTCAAAATTGATGATTTATAAATAATATTTGAGTGATTTTTTATTATGAAATATAATTTTTCTATGAATGATATTTATATTTATTGGTCAATGTATTGAATGCTTTAATATTTGTGATTCATATTTTATTATTGATAAATGGATCTATGAGATAATTTGGAGAAATAGCCATCACATTTTAGCATTGTATCTTTAAGATACATGAATTAGCATCAAATGGCCATTAGGCTTCCATGAATATCCTCTCCAAGTGATGTATTCCAAGCAAGCATCATAAGGAGACCTTTCCAAAAGGGATTACAATATGAGCCTCTCATCCCTTGGAGATCATAAATATTGATGTTTGTGGAACTTTGGGTGCACCATCTCTTTTAGAAAATAGGTACTTCTTCCTTTTCATTAATGATTTTTCTAGTTGTGTGGTTGTAAACTATTTACACTACATATGAGATCTTTGAGATATTCAAGACCTTCAAGGCTCTTATTAAGAATCATATAGATAGAAAAATCAAATGTCTAAGGACAAATAAATAATGTTAGTATATTAGGCATGGCTTTCATTATTTTTTGGTCTCTCATGGGATTGCATAGTAGAGGACTATTCACTATTCACTATACTCTTGAATAGAATGGTATGGTTAAAAGAAAGATCAAGGTGATGATGTAGATGGCATGATATGTGATTGATGCCAAGGGGATGGATCTTAAATTTTGGGATGAGGCTATCTCTTATGTAGCATACATTATTTATGGAGTTCCTACTAGGGTATTCTAAGGCATAATACTTATTGAGATATTGATAGAGGATATGCCTGATGTGTCTTGATTCCATATCTTTGTATCTTCAACATGATATTACATACCAAAGGATATTTAGAAGAAGGAGGCACCAAAGATGCACGAGTGTATTTTTTTGGGGTTTTTAGATAACTCAAAGGCATAACATCTTAATGATCCTTAGAGGCATGAGATTTTAATTTGGAGAGATATTATTTTTTATGAGGTTCTTCCTAGTACTCCTTCCACCCCACCCCACCACTTGAGTTTTTGATAGGTGAATCTTTTGATCTTTTGACCATATTAGATTCAATTGTTTATTTTGAAATTTTGGTTGGTTCTGTTTCCACTAGATCATATTCTACATATTCATATTTTAGTAGAGGCTCTTTACCTATTGATTTGACCCATTCAAGGGAAACACTACATGGATCACCTTCTTCTCCATATTTAGGGTATGCTGATAAAGACATTAATTTAAAGTATTTTAGCTTTGTGAGGTGAGTGGTGATGTTGAATTGGATTCTTTAGTTTTAGCTTCTAATGTTGGGTTTTCACAAAGTGTATATGATTCTTCCTTAGTTTATAAATTACCTAAGTGCATTAAAACACTTCTAAAGGATTCTCAGTCTATTACATATCTTGAGTAACATCAAAAGGCTCCTTCTTGAGCATTTCTCTTGAAGGTAGCTCATTTTAAGGATCTTCTCACATATTCTTAGGATAAGGGATAGTTAGAATGGGAAGATGTTATATTGGTAGAATATGAGGCCTTGGTAAAGAACAAGACTTTCGAGTTGGTTACTCTTCCATAGGAAAGAATATTGTTGGTAAAAAATGGGTCTATAAGACCAAGTAACCACATCACACTCCTTGTTGCTAAGGGATTCTCTCAAGAGGAGGGAGTGGAATATTATGAGATATTTACACCATGGCTAGGATGGACTTAGTCAAGATGATTTTCTCCATCACCACCTCATATGGATGGAAGGTACATTAGATGTGATGGTATTTTAGGCCTTAATACTACCATAAATATCATAGGTTAAATACCATAATATCAAATATAATATAGCCACAATATAGTAAGGTAAAGATAGTGATATGAACAAAATAATATGAGCAAGTTAATATGTATATAAAGGCTTATAATATATCAAGTAACATTCAATAATAAAAAATAATATGAATGTAAATAGCCTGAATCATACATGTACAAAGCATGTAGCACAACTTACAATATTAATTGCTCAAAATGTATGCAATCTTTATTACTTATCTTTCTCTTACATCTATAACAAGAACTTGCTCTTCTCTATAATGTAATAAATCTTGATATTGATAATAGGATACATAGATCCTTTGATACTTATCTATGGAGTGCTATATAGCCATAGTAGAATGACTCTTTGGATTATTGACTATTCCTTTCCATTTTCCAAGTCTCATGACTCTTGGCTTCTCTATATGACACTTGCATACTTGATGAGTACATGAATCTATATTGTATGTACACCTAGATATGATTATTTACCTTCACTTTGCACACTCTAACCTAAGACACTTGAGCACATGTTTACATTACATATTTAATCTTTTACATGCAAGACACTTGTGCACATATACTCAACTCATACTTGCATACCTACATGACACTTGTGCATTTCTTGCACATACACACTTACATGAAAGGGGAAATAATAATACTCACACTCTAAACTATGACTCAATCCAAATATAATATTTACATATGTACCATAAATGTACCATGGGGGTACATTAGGATGTACCAAATAATGTGTTATACTCCAACACCCCCTATATTACATTATTTGGTTATTGAAGACTTTAGTATTTAATAATATTGATCTTCATTCTTCAAGTGACCTTGCAATGCATGTGATATTTTTTCTTTCTTCTGCTTCTTCAATTTGTTCTTTTTTATCTTTCTCTTATCATGCTGCTTTCTTATATCCTAATCAATTGTAAAGTTAGTACCTTCAAAACTCTTTTATAGAAATATTTATTGATTATCAATTTTGCTAAAAGAGTTTTGAATTCATTTTCTTCAGTAGTGTCTTACAACTCTTGAATTTCATGAATATATTGAGCTAGAAGTCCTTTTTGATTTCCATCTCTATATTGTAACGGAGGTTGACTATATTGATATTGATAAGGATATTGATGATGAAGTTGTTATCTTTGAGGATTGTATTGAGATTGGTATTGTATTTGCTACACTAACTTATTTTTTTGACCACTTTGATTCATTTGATTTCCTTGAGACTGATTCCTTGGATTTTATCTACAAAAATTTGTGTTATGACCCTTTTTCTTGCATATTTGACAATATATTGTATTCCATTTGGATTTGTATCTTGGAGTTGAAGCAAGATTACCTTGTGAATTATATTTTGATACTAAGACATTGTTAGTCATTTCATATTTAATTGAATTTTATACTTCATATTATTGTAGAATATTGACTAACTCATAAAATGTAGTATATTTTCTTAAAACTTTCAAATATGTGACTAGATGCTTGTAATTTTTTGGAAGTGCTCTTAATGTCACTTGAACAAGAAGTTTGTCTTCTACTTTTTCTCCTAGAGTTAATATTTTTGCTTTTATATCTTCTACCTTTCTAAGAAATAGTTCAATACTTTCACCACTATTAACTTTTAAGGAGTATAACTAAGATTGAAGATTGAAAATAGTAGCTTTGTTTTTCCCTTCAAATATTTTACATAGAGTGTTAGCTTTTGTAGAAGTTTTTGTTGCACTTATATAAGGTTGTATTTCATCATTTGTTGCAAAAATTGTTATCAAAAGTGCTTTGGTTTCACATTCTCCATATATTTAAATCTCTTTAACATATTCAATAGGCTTTATTTTTGCTCCACTAAATATATCCCAAATTTTTTCCACTATTAAAATTAATTTCACTTTAATTTTCCATGAAGCAAAATTTGGTCCTTTCAGAAGTTGAGATTCAGAAAGGAAAAATTGTTGTTAGACATAGTAGTACTTATTCAATAAAACCTTTAATGTCGACTTCCTTATAACTCCTAGGTTTAGATAATAAATCAAAGTTTCTAATTTAAATCCTATGGAGTAGTAATCCTTGTCTCCCTAGTTCTAGAAATTAAAAGAATGAATTTTACAAATTTAAAATTTCATAAGTTTGATGTTGAAAATTTCTTATCTCCCAAATGACTAAATTTGCAAATAATTAACCAATTCAATAATTTTTTATTTTCAAAAAAAACTATGAACTTAAATAAACTTCAAATTAAATAAACTCTTAAAGACCTTATAGCTCCATCTGTTAGGTAGGCAAAGATTTAAAAAAATTAAGCTAAATAATATATTCATAATACTATGCTTAAATAGGTGCATATGAACCCATTCTTACCTAAATCATGCAATACATTCCAAAAATACATAGGCATAATAATAGGGAGGAATTTAAACAATATTAGATGCTAAAAAATACATAGGCATAATAATAGGGAGGAATTTAAACAATATTAGATGCTAAAAAATACATAGGGTGTGCCAATAACTAATCAACTAATGCCACTAACAAATACTTGTCGACAAGAATATCTACCGACCATAAGGAACGTCGGTAAAGTAAATATCTAACCTAGGATAGTAAAATAATGTAATAACCTAATGGTAAAAATAATAATTTACTTTTTACCCTAACATCCCCCCTTATTACATTATTTGGGTAATGTATATAATTACCCCAATACAGTGAAAAATATGCTGATATAATGGCTCTTGCTCTAGCTCGGGCTTTGTCATAGTGCTTTGGATGCTCTAAGAAAAAAGTGGGTCATTCCTCACTTTGTTTTCACATCAACGAATGTCCTTATTGTAATCTTGTCATCCAACTAGATTGCATGGGTAACCAACCACTACAACCGCTAGGTGTAGTAGAGTAGATAAATTCATACGAGGTTCATTAAGTTACAATATGATTTTGTAAAAGTTTTGATAAGGTAGCTAAGGTATCGGTCACTACCGAAAATGCACCCTTATAAGTCTTCCTCATTTTTTTTTTACAAAAAAATTGTGTGAAGTAGGAAAGAAATGTTTACCCCCCTTAATTGCAAAAGAGATGCAACTCATGAAGCTTGTTAAGGCTTTTTACAAATATTGCCTCCTAGGAAGATTTTACACCAAAAAATCTCCCTCTTTTATTACAAGTACTTCAAACAAAAAAGAGTTTGCTATTTATGAAGCCTAAAAGAGGTACAATCACTCCTTTATTGCAAGTACTTAAAAAAAAAAACTTATGCTATTTTATGAAGCCTAAAAAGAGGTTTGGAAAGGTGCTTGCCTAGGGTGACAAATTTATTTTCCTTTACAATGTTGTTTGAGCTATGAGAAATTTATGTGCTCTTTCTGAAACAGAATCAAAATTGGAATTAGACACTTCACTAGCAACATTGCTTCTTTGTGATGTGCCTTTGCCATTTATTTTACTTTTTTTAAACCAACATTGATTGGTGTCATGGTTGTCCTTTTTACAATTTGTGCAAAACTTCTTTTGAGGTTGCTTTCCCTTACCTTTTGAAGATGATCCTCCCTTTTGAAAGTTTCATTTCTTCTTTCCACCTTGATTATTCGAGTAAAGTACATTGCTCAACACTTCATCTCTTTGGAGCTGATTTGCTTCCTCTGTTTGAAGCAAATTTACTAACTCCACAAAGGTGAATGTTCTTTGGGATACATTAAAGGATGTTATTAACATATTATAGGATTTTGGAAGAGCCCTCAATATTACTAAAGTTAGAATAGTATCTTCTACTTTGGCTCCTAAAGCATTCAACTTTGACTTCAGTTCTACCACTCTACAAAGGAATAGTTCTACTGATTCTCTTGACTTCATATGGAGTGTATGAAGTTGTGTTTGAAGGTTTAGAATAGTAGATTGATTCTTACCTTCAAAAATGGTACAAAGTGCATCCCATGCATATTTACCATTTTTAGCTTCACTTATGTGAGGCTAGATCTTATCAGTAGTAGCTAGGAGAATCAACATGTGAAGACAATTGTTCTTTTTATCCCATGCTTTTTTATCTGCTCCTATTGATGTAGGTCTTGTTTCATTTCCATCTACTAAATCCCATATTTCCTCTACAATAAGGATGGATTTCATATTGGTTTTCCATGCTGAATAGTTAGGACCTTTAAGCAATTGTGTATCATTTAGGTATTTGTTAATAGTTGCCATGATGATGGTTCCAGAATTTGCACCAAGATGGTCTTTCTTTCACTCTTAATTGGTATTTAATGGCACCTGCCTGAACACTCTCTTTGAATAAAGATGATCAGTTTGAGGATATTTAAGCCAAACAAATAAGAACTAAAAGAGAATTCACTCAAATAGATATTTAATGGCATCTTATTGAAAATTTTCCTAAAGAGGAATAATCAATTTGAGGATATTTGAGCCAAACAAATAAGAGTAAATTTTTAGGGTTGTATGGAGAGAATATCAATTTAAAAATGGCTTATATTTGTGCAATGAATTACACAAATTATTTGAAATTTTAGGATTTTGAGTGCTCTTGATTTTGATGACTTATAATTGCAAAGAACAAGAAATTAAATGCAATAATCAATCAAAGAGTGCCCACAAAATTTTTATCACTTAGGTGTCAGATGCAACCGAAAATGCACCTAATTTTCCAATTTTAAATAAAGGTGTTGAGTAATATCAAAAATGAATCTTTATTTACTTATTTTGGAACAACATTTTTGATTTGTGTTGTGCAAAAATTTGATATTCAATTTTCTCCTTGTTTTTCAATTTTGCAAAGAATGTGGCATAAAATAATTGCCTTTCCTTTTTTGTGTTTGCAAAATTAACAAGTTTTGATTTTTAAGTGCTCATCACTTTGTGTTACAATTTTGCAAAGAAATACAATTTCTTGTATTCCCCTCTTTGATTTGCAAAATTAATAAAGTTGCACTCCTTTCAAGACAAGTTGACACACGACCTACGTTTGAAAGTCTTTCAAGAACCAGTCGATACACAAATTGGTTTTATTTGTTATGGACCCAAGGTCTTCAATTACTTCTCAGTTTTACAAAAAATAAATGTGCAATTGCTTGTATTATACCCCCCCTTGGAGAAAAATAAATGCACTATTTCCCTTTGAATTTTACAAATTTGGTGTCCTTGTGTTACAATTTGGCAAAAAAAGAATTCAAGTTTGATCATTTATTGTTTGTAAAATTAACAAGGCTTGGAGAAGATTTTAGGGCTCCCTAATTTTGCAAAAGAAATGGTGCTCTTCCTTGTCTTACATCTCCCTTTATGGAGAAAACAAAAACTCTCATTGATTTGAATTTTGCAAAAAATAGGTCTTTTAATTTTTAATATTATTGCAATATTCTAATTAATTTAAGTATAATTTCATTAATAAGAAAAATTATTTTATTAAAAATCACTTTATTATTAAAATAAAAATGATTTTATACAAAATAACATTAAATTATTAATAAAAAAATTACTAAAAAACTAATTAAAAAAAAACAAAATATAATTAAAAAAATACCTTTGATTTTTTTTTTTTATCAAAAAAATTGATTTTTAGCCTCGACGGGCTTTGAACTAGTGACCCTGAGGGCCGAGCCTTAGCCCAAAATGATCAACCAATCGGGTTAGGCCTAGCATTGGGATAGAAGGTGGAGTACCTTCTATTTGTTCCTTTCCTCCGCTTCAGCAGAGAAAAAGAAATAATAGGATTTTTAATCCCACATGCACTCTACTGAGTGCATGTTCGCTATTTAAAATAGCGAACGTCCCCCTTGTAACATGATTGTCTATGGATATTCATGGTGTCCTAATTTTTACTACCAATAATGAATAATAGTGAGCTACATCACCACCCACTTCGACCATTCGGATAATGCCACCTCAGTAGCTTGTCAACCAATCAGGTGATGTCGTTTGTTGACCAGGTGTCATCCCATGTTTGCAGGTTTAATGCCATGTTAGCATCAGCCACTTAAAAATTTGTACCACATCAACTCTAAAAAAGTTATGCCACATAAGCTCTTAGAGGGTGCCACATCAGCATCAACCACCTTGAAAGTCATGCCATGTTAGCTCTCATAAAGCCGTGCCACATTAGCTCTTATAGGGTGCCACATCAGTATCAACCACCTCAAAAGTCATGCCATGTCAGCTCTCAAAGGGTGCCACATCAATAGTCAAATCCTCAAAATTTGCACCCACCAAGTCTTCGTGCGATTGCAGTTAAATTTAGGATCGAGGTCAGGAGTACCAAAATTTAGTGGTGCAGGTTGTTCAGGAGGTGCATGTTAGAATCAACATGTGCTTTGTGCACTGAGTTATCCAGTTATTTCCATGGAATCATCTACGATAGTGGGATTGAACCTATCAGTAATCCATCAGTGGTGTCTAGGAGATCATGCCGAGAGATTTCAGATTGCGGTCCCGAGAGTGGGGTACCATAAAAAATTCAATTCCAACCATTCAAAAGTGACTACTTCCAGATTATTGCCCATCTAGCAAGTGACATATTGTGTAGGTGAAATTCAGCAAGTAGTATCTCGTGTAGGTGAAATTTAGCATCCGTAGAGATTTCCATGCAAGTTCTAGACAAGAATGTGCCTTATGATGCATGCCTGTCCAAGGGTCTTGAGTCTCAGGATTTGGGCCCTTGGTCTAGTTGGAACGGGTCACTTCCTGCCTTGTCTAGATTCACTCTGAGTGCCCAAGTGAGCTCCCAAAGCTCTGATACCAATGTTAGGAAGGCAAAGATTTAGAAAAATTAAGCTAAATAATATATTCATAATACTATGCTTAAATAGGCGCATAGGAACCCAAATCTCACCAAAATCACACAATACACGCCAAAAACACGTAGGCATAATAGTAGGGAGGAATTTAAACAATATTAGATGCTAAAAAATACATAGGGTATGCTAACAACTAATCAACTGATGTCGCTAACAAATACTTGTCGACAAGAATATCTGTCGACCATAAGGAATGTTGGTAAAGTAAATATCTAACCTAGGATAGTAAAATAATGTAATAACCTAATGGTAAAAATAAAAATTTATTTTTTAGTCTAACACCAACCTTATAAGAAATTAAATTAATATCCTACTTATCACTCCAATAATCAAATCTAATAATTCAATAATAAACCTATTACTACTTATCACTCCTTATTCAACCTTAATAAAAATATTTAACTTTAATAAATATTTATCCTTATCGCTCCTAACATTAAAAACTTGAAAAAACCTAATAATTCAAAAATTACCTCGTGCACTCCTTTCCCATTTGCATTGTTATAAAATCTTTGAATGCTGCTATAGGAACAACTTGTTGTGAATTGCTTTTAAGTAGATTGACTGAGCACTACGTGCAACCAAGTCATTTCAAATTTTGGAATTTGAATTCATGCATGCAGAGTTGAATGTTACACTTTCCAATATTTCATTTCCAATTGCCTTGTAAGGAATTTACTTCCAAGTGGCTTGCATGCGTTACACTAGAAGCGTTACTCCTTGTGTTACTTAGTGAAGTGGCATTGATTACCCTAATCGTTGTGCCATTTTGCCTATGCTTTGAGTGTTACAAAGGATACTAAATTATGCTTGGCACTCAAGTAAGACTATGGTGCCAACCAAATGTTTCATTGTCATTTCACATCCTTAGGCCAACGTTCAATGTTCTAGTTGCAAATTGCTTTCCCTTGCAAATAATATTTCATATTCCTCATCGTGTTATGATCCTGAGTGTTGCCCAATGTTGTTATCTACTACTTCAATGTTACTCAATGTAGGAAACTCGTTATTTGATATTTCAATGTCAATCGACGTAGTATACTTGAAGAACATTGATGTTGTGAGTGGTATCAATAACTAAGATGCTACTAGAGTGAGCGTTTTTAATAATTTAGATGTTGTCCTTATATTAGGGTGCTATCTTGACTAGGGTGTTGTCAATATACTGAGGTCAGGGTGTTGTCCAATACTCAAAGTACTTAACCAATACTCCAAGCTCTATTTAAATTTTGAGCTATGTTTAGTATCTTGAGTGCTATCTAATCTCTAGGCACTATATAGTCTCTAAATGCTATCCTAAATTATAATTATTATTTAATCTCAGTGTGTTGTCCAATATTCAAGCACTATTCTAACTTTTGAGGATTATCCAAACTTTGGATGCTAAATTTTTTTTTAGCACTATCCAACTCTGGATGCTTATCTCCTTGCATTGTTGCTTAATAATATTTATTGCTATTTCTTGCACTTAGTTCATCGTTCTAGGACTAACACACTATGTTCACATATTTATGCTTCTCTTTAAATCTATGTTGAATAGAATAATTATTTGAGCTAGATGTCACTGTTTACTAGAGCTAAATAATGTTGCCTTCAAGAGTTGACTGCCTCTATCTACTAGAGTTGAATGCTACCTTTCAAAGTTGAATGAGGCTACCTTTCTTTGCTTTACATAGGGCTATTTTTTTTCTTTAAGCATAATAGTTTTCTCTTTAAGACTGTAATTTAGAATCCTTTTCTAGGGTTAGACATCTTCTATTGAAGAACACAAGCTTATATTGAGAGGGGGGTGAACAGTATAAGACCACTTTTTAATTTTATTTACCAAGAAATATTATACAATATATCAATGGTAATATCAAAAAAAATAATCAAAGCAATGCAAAAATCACCACATACAATAGAGACACCAATTTAACATGGTTCACCCAATGTGGGCTACATCCACAAAGAAAATATTTCACTAAAATTTTCTCAATAAATATCTTGGGAATCCTTACCTATTACAATGTTTATGGACCTCTATCCAAAGGATACACCAATCCCCTAATCAAGTTCATGTATCCCTATCCATAAGAGACACCAATAACCTCAGCTGGTTTGTGGATATCTATCCATAGGATAACTCCTCCTCTGCTCTAGTTGGTGATACTCTAGAAGACTACTGCCTCCACTACACTAGCTTGTGGATCTCTCTCCATAAAAGACTTATATACTCACTACCCTGGCCAATGGATCTCTATCCACTAGAGGCTATTGTCCTCTAATATGTCACCTCCAAATATTACTCTTAGCTTAGCTCAATATCTGTCTCAAATCTACACTAGACACAGTCCTTCTGTCTAGCACAAATCTACTCAATCTTTGTCTCAAATCTACACTAAACATAGTCTTTTGGTCTAGCACAATTCTGCTCAATATTTGTCTCAAATATGCACTAAACATAGTCCTTCTGTCTAGCACAAATATGCTCAATCTCTGTCTCTGGTTTGGCATAAATCTGCCCTAAAATCTATGCCAAACTATGTCCTCAAATTTGTCCTAAAGCCTTAACACAAATCAAATATGCTAGATATGCCCCAAGCCTTAACATAAATCTTGAACAAATCAATCAATCAACTCTACTCTCAAGTCTTCTCAAAGACTTACCTCAAATCTATCCACAAGTCCTCTCAAGAACTTGCTCAATTTGCTCAACAAGTCTTCACCAAGACTTACCTCAAATCTGCTCAACAAGTTCTCTCTAGAACTTGTCCAATCTGATTGTAAGCTTCCACAAAAGCTCACACAAATATATCCTTAAGATTTCATAAAATCTTACTCAAATCTATCCTTAAATCCCCTCTAGGACTTACTCAAATATGCCCACTAGATTTCACAAAATATTATTCAAATCAATTGCAAAACTTGCATACAAAACTCAACATAATCTCTTTCAGAAAACTTCTTCAATCACTCAAATAAGTTTCACTCAGAATATTGTTTAACCTTAGAAACATATAGAGAATGGTTAGAGACTCAATATGTTTCACACTCACAAAACACTCACAAAACTCAACTTAATATCTTTCAAAAAACCTCTTCAATCACACAAACAAATTTCAATCAAAATTTTGTTTAACCACATAAAAATATAGATAATGGTAAGAGACTCAATATGTTTCACTCTATGACTTTCAAACTCCATTTTAAATAAATTTAGAATAAAGAGCAATTTTAGTCATAGAACTTGAACTATCACTCCAATGTATTCACTCAATGATCCTCATACAATTTCACTCAACTATTCATTCAATGAAATAGAACTTGCTTACAAACCCTAAACAAGTGTTTCAAAATGCTTTCAACAACTCATACTATGAATCTCAACCCTTGAATCAAGATGATTCTAAATTCACATAACAATGATACTCATGATCTTTTCACAAACCCTAGTTCAATATAGGTCTCAACTTCACACTCAAATTTACTCACAAACTTCCACCAATTATGCACATGAAAGCTCACTCAAAAATGCTTATCAAACATAATTTTTCACTCCAACTTTACATTTAACAACATTCAACCCAACACTATTTCACTCACAAGGAAGATGTGCCCATACCTTTTATTTTGATGGAGATATATCTTCAAAACCTGTCTCAATCACAATCAAATATTCTTTGCCAATATCAAGGTTAGGTAGCAACAATCTATCTCAAAATATCCACTCAGAATTTTATTTCACCATACAAAAATAACAAGTCTCAAGTACACCTTATAATCTCCAATCTTATCAAAAATATTTCTCAACACATAGAAATCAATTTTTCTTTATCAACTCCAAATTAATCAATTTATAGAATACCAAGTTCTTTCACAATCACTTTATAAACTCCCAATGATAATTTTCAACCTATAAGAAATAATCCCTTGATTAACCCTTATTATTCTAACCTCTATTTAATTTTCAAATCACAAAATAATATAACATATCAAATATCCTTATAGCTCCAACCCTTATTTAATTTTTCAAAGCAAAAAATAATGTAAACTATCAAATACCTTATGACTCCCTACTTTCCAAGGCACTACCTAAATTCATGTGGACTTACAGTGCTTTACAACTTTGGCACTATTAAAAATTAAACAAAATTTTTAATTGCATACCTTGTACCCTGACCCACATGCAAAATGGATAGCGCTAGCCTTTGTTGCACTTTGAACCTGAAACCTCACTGGCACCACTGTGCTCTATCTAAAGCTAGGAAACCATTGGGCCACACACCCACACATGCCTAAACACTTAGGCACTCTTCCTTTTTGCCTTCAAAATTTTGATGAACAAAAAAACTCAACACTCTGCCTTACCAAAATGAACACGTGGGGATTTGAAACCTGAACTTGTGCCTTCCAAACTTCTTAAATCTTCCTTGTTCACCAACTGCGCTAACTAGTGCTTTGGGTATGCACTAAATGTACCACATGCATTTAAACCTATGCCTACCCTCCAAAGATTTTAATCACACAAAATCCTTTCTTACTCACCACAAACAACGCATGATTTTCTTTTGCTTTGGGTTATCGAATTATGCATGGATGACTTAATTAAATATTAAGTCGCTTTTATATACACTTTAGCTTATGCACTTTGACGTTGGAATTTTAATTTAAAATTTGAATTTAAAAATTTGAATTAATAATTACCTTATAATCTTTTACTTTGTTGCCCAAATTTATTTTAAATTTAAATTTTAACCTTTAGGTTAAAATATTTAAATTTAGGGGAAGATGGCTAGTCGTTGGAAGCACTGTTTAAGCGGGAGCTCTAAAATTCAAAATCTAAAATGTAGGAAGGATCATTTTCAAAATTTCAGAGCGTGCGAGGTTGGTTGCGAGGAAGACCAGGCTATGATTCCTACGGTTGTTCCTAAGATGGCCAGTCTTAGGATAAGGTTGTTGATGATGTTGCTGTCTTTTGGGGTGACGTTCCACCTGACAAAGGAACTGTGCCTAGGTCCCCCTTGGTCGAGGGACCCATTGTTTCGAAGCCTTCATTTTCTAAAATTATCGATGGAAATTCTTCTAGATCCAATTCTTCTTTGTCCCCCTTGGAAATAGTGGGGAACAAAGTTAAAATTCCTGCAAGCCTAGCTTCCAATTATCTATCATTGGAAACTTTTTCTCTTGTCAATAAAATTATGGGTGGAAGGCCTAATTTAGATACAATCAAAAGATGGGATTTTTCTAAATGGAAAGCCAAAGGGTGTTTGGAAATATTTGGGCTTTCTAATGGCTTCTTTGGAATCAGACTCAACAACCAGGAGGATGCGAACCAAATCCTTACCGGTGGTCCCTGGTTCCTAGGCAGGAAAAGTGTTTTTCTCAGACAATGGTCTCTTGATTTTGACCCTGACTCCCAAAGCATCAATTATGCTCCAATTTGGGTTCGAATTCCAAATCTCCCTTGGCACCTTTGGCACGAAGACATCCTTAGTGCTATTGCTAAAACCATTGGGGATTTAGTGGCCATTGACCGTGCTACTCTGGCCAGAACAAGAATGATTTCTACTTGATTTGTGTCAATGCAAATTTGGACTCTGCTCTCCCTACTTTTGTGGAATTGGAATATGAGTCCTTCTACAAGAAGCAGGCCATTGAATATGAAAACAAACCTCCATTATGCATTGAATATCGGACACAGGGACATCTTAGGGCCCAATGCCCTTCCTTAAAGGCTCAAGTTGAAATTCCTACTGAAAATAAAAAAGATAATGCTCCCTTCTCCAAAGTTGAGAAAAGGAAATATCCTTCCTCTAAAGGGCCTTTTTTCATCCGATCAGGAACCAGAAGTCTCACATCAACAAAATAATTTTATTTAGGGAGGCACCTCTCATGGGCCGCAAATTCCCCTTCAGGCTGATGATAAGGGCAAGATGGTCTCCACTTCTATTCATGATCAGAACAAGGAAGAGGTAAGTTCCTTCTTTGCCCTCCCAAATAAGTTTCAAATTCTTTCTGATTTACCATCTGGGGATGCCAAAAATAAAGGAATTTCTCAATGCCCTGGTCCTATCTCTAATCCATCTTCATCCCCTATTCAAGAAAAAATGTGGGAACATTCCCCTATTCCTTCCTCTCTTAATGGGTTTCCTAACAATTCTCCTAAGCATGGGGTTGCAGGCACTGGTTCCCCACATCCTTCTATTGAGTTTTTTCCTGAAAGCTCTTATGATCATTGTGCTCAGACCCAGATCGAGGAAGTTGCTTTTCCTACCTCTCTCCTCGAATCCTCAAGCCCTGTGATTCAAAGAATTAACAACTTTAGCCCAAAGCAAACCAGAAGTCACAAAAAATCTCCAATTGATTATGGAGGTGAAAAAAGAAGGGCAGAACTTCAAATGTTGATCACTGGAAGTAGGGATTAGAAGATGAAATTGCTAATGGAATTCAAAAAACCCTATTTTCCACAGGAATAAACCAGAGCAAAGATGACACAAAATGCATCAAACCTCCCCAACCCCAGGGAAAGGGAGGCAAAAGAACTTTCAAATATTCCAAATGAAAATCCTCTCATGGAATGTGAGAGGTCTTAATGGCATGGCTAAACAAAGGTTAGCCAAGTCATTGAGAAAAGAAATCAGTCCTTCTATCTTTCTAATGCAAGAAACCAAAGTTGGAGATTCTATTGCTAAGTCTGTTTGCAATAAAATATGGAAGAATAGTGAATCTATTTTCTGTAATGCAAGAGGGGCTTCAGGGGGTCTCATATGTCTTTGGAATCTTGCATTCCTTGAGGGCAGATTGATCCATTCTAATGAGGAATCTGCTAGTATTATTTTTTTTATAAATATTCCAACTCTCCTTGGGTTCTCACCAATGTTTATGCCCCAAATTCCATCCCTGGTAGATCCAAACTATGGGAAATTTTATCATCTATTAGAAAAGCTTTCACAAACCTTCCTTGGGTCCTTGTGGGGGATTTTAATACTCCATTGTTTCCTTCTGATAAAATAGGAGGGGTGGGCTCCTTTACAAAAAGCATGGATGATTTTCAATATTTTATTAACCATAATAACTTGATGGATGTAAACCTAAAAGGAAATCAGTTTACCTGGTCTAATAGAAGAAGTGACAGTCAGTTGATTCAGGTGAAACTTGATAGAGTCATTTTTTCTCAGGAAGCTACTACTATTTGGGGGGATGCCAATCTTCAATCTCTTCTCAAAATTGGGTCTGACCATAGTCCTATTCTCCTAGATACCAATAATCCTAAAAAATTTAGAATCCCTTTCAGATTCGAAGCAATGTGGATGCAACATCTTGACTTTAGGGATAAAATTATCCAGTGGTGGCAAACAGATTTTCAAGGATCACCTTCTTATAGACTTGGGAAAAAGCTCAAATTGATTAAAGATAATCTCAAAATTTGGAACAAGGATATCTTTGGAAATATTTTCAGAACAAACAAGAAATTAAAAATCGTCTTGCCGCTATTGAGAAAGATATCCAGGAAGGCCAAAGTTGCAGTGTTGAACAAAGAAGCGAAGAAGCAAATATTCTATCCCAGTTTCATAACATCCTTCAGTGTGAAGAAACCTTTTGGAGGTAGAAGTCCCAAGCTATTTGGCTAAAGGAAGGTGATTCCAACACTAAATTTTTTCATGTTTCTACCATGAGGAATAGGAGCAACAACAGAATCAAAGAAATTCATTGCCAGGATGGATGAATTACTTCTGATATAAAGGAGATTAGATCTGAAGCCATTTCTCATTTTATGCAACTGCTTGAAAACCCTTCTATTGTCAGCTCAGGTGAGGCCAAGGATTTCCTACTCCAATTTATTCCTCCTATTCCTGAAGACATCAATTCTAAGTTAATTGCTTGCCTGTCTGATGAGGAAATCAAGCAGGCTCTGTTCTCCATGAAACCAGATAAAGCCCCTAGCCTTGATGGTTTCTCTCCCAGATTTTTCCAAGCCTTTTGGGATTTTGTGGGTCCTGATGTGTGTGAAGCTATCAAGGAGATTCAAAACTCTAAAGTCATTCCTCGAAGTTTCAATTCTACCTTTATTGCCCTTATTCCAAAAAGTCCTAATGCAAAATATTTCAATGATTTCAGGCCCATTAGTCTCTGTAATGTAGTCTATAAAATTTTAACCAAGGCCTTAGCTAATCGAATGAGAGATGTCATGCCCCTTATTATTGACCATTGCCAAGGAAGTTTAGTTCAAGGTAGATCCATCTTGGATGGAATTATTTTTGTTCATGAAGCTCTCCATTCAACTTCTTTCACTAAGAAAGTTGCTTTCCTTTTAAAATTGGATATGAATAAAGCCTATGACAGGTTGAATTGGGACTTCCTCCTGGTGGTTTTAACAAAATTTGGCTTTCATCAGGAGTGGATCAACTTGATTAGTGGATGTATATCTTCTGCCTGGTTTTCTATTTTAATTAATGGTTCATCGGCCAATTATTTTCCTAGCAGTAGAGGTTTAAGGCAAGGAGATCCTCTTTCCCCTCTCCTCTTTATCATTGTTGTAGAAGCTCTTGGGAGATCCATTCATGCGGCTAGACAGTCAGGCTTAATTTTTGGTATTAAGGTGACTTCTCAAACTCCTCCTATCACCCATCAACAATTTGTTGATGATACTCTTTTATCCACATTTGCATCAGTGGTTGAAGCTAAAGTCATAAAGCATATTCTCCTTCTTTATGAGGAAGCAACAGGCCAAAAGGTAAACTTCCAAAAAAGCAAACTATTATTTCTTAACACTCCTTTGAGAAGACAACTCAAAATTGCCAACATCCTTGGATGTGCCATCTCCTCCTTGCCTGCTACTTATCTGGGGATGCCTCTGTTCGTGGGTAATGCTTCTAAATATTTGTGGGACAATGTCATTGAAAGATTCCAAAAAAATCTTTCCGGATGGAAAGGTAATATTTTATCCCAAGCTGGAAAAGCTATTCTGACAATGGCCTATTTACAAAGCATACCCGTCTACTTCCTTTCAATATTTAAAGCACCAATCAAAGTTTATCAAAAAATTGAACAAATCCAAAAGCATTTCCTATGGATAGGAGCTGAAAATAAAAATAGATTCCACCTGGTTGCTTGGGAAAAAGTGTGTAAGCCTAAATATCAAGGGGGAATTGGGCTTAGAAGAATCAATTTGTTAAATTATGCTCTCCTTGCAAAACAAGCCTGGCATTTGATTTCAGGAGACCATGCAGAGTGGGTCAAAATTGTAAGAAGGAAATACCTCCAAAATTCTAATTTTTTATATGGAGAGGTCCCCTCTACTGGTTCCACCTTATGGAAATCCATCTGCTCCATGAAACAACTTCTAAAAAAGGGATTAAGGTGGTAGGTCGGTAATGGAAACTCAGTGAATTTTTGGGAAGACAGGTGGTTAGGCAACCTCCCTCTCTTACAATCCCCAGGATTCAGATTGCTAAAATTTTTCACTGATCCTCTATTTGGTCCTAAAGTTGTGGACTTCCTCACTACTTTCAATGGCATCAGATCTTGGAAAAGGATCCAAAATCCCAATCTGGTAGCTGAAATCTCATCTCTTGAAGCCAGATTATCTTCCTTTCCTATCCCTTCTGAGGCCTCTTGTGATCATCCCATATGGGAACCCACTAATTTAGGAGAATTCTCTATTAAGTCTGCTTATCATCTTTCCTTAACTCCTATAGATGTTCTCATTCCTTTCAATCTTGTGTGGCTAAAACATTTGACTCCAAAGGTTGCCTTTTTCTCATGGCTAGCCATTCAAGATAGAATTATATCCATCAAAAATCTTATCAATCGAGGTATTCCCCTCCCTAATAGATGTTTCCTTTGTCTTTCTGATTGGGAATCCACTAGCCATATCTTTATTTTTTGCTCCTACTCCAGATCCATCCTATATAACCTTTTCCTCAAGTTCAAAATCAGTTGGGCATCTCCTCCATCTCTAGTTGATATTTTCTCCCAATGGCCCAATCCTTTCAAAAATCCTTGTCTCAAAGGCCTCTGGATTTTTTGCCTTCATCACTATCTATGGCAGATTTGGCTTGAGTGCAATAGGCATGTTTTCTCTAAGGAAGCTAGGGATATTGATTTTATAACTAATAGAATTATCTTTTTTGCCAAAGAAAATGCATTGATTGCACCTTTTGATCCTTCACCTATTCCCTGGTTTGAAGCTTCTTTACTCCATTCATTTCACATTTCCTTGGAAAATCCTCATCCTTGCAACTCCCAAACTTCCAGAAATAACATCAAATGGAATCCTCCTCCTCTGGGATGGGTTAAGCTCAATTTTTATGGAGCTACCAAAGGGAATCCAGGGAGAGCTGGTGTCGATGGTATCCTTAGGGATCATCTTGGAAATTCTATATTTGCCTTTGTAGAACCCATAGGGGATCAATCTAACCACATTGCAGAAGCAAGAGCTCTATGGAGAGGATTACAATTCATTAAACAAGTCCCAGGAAAAGTCATCATTGAAGGGGATTCATTAAATATCATTAACTACCTCAAAAATTCCAAAACACCAGGATGGAAAATCAAAAATCTCATTGAGGATGCCAGAAGCTTATTGCTGCTCCAACAGGAAGTCATAGTTCAACATGCCTTCCAGGAAGCTAATGTTGTTGCTAACAAGTTGGCCAATATCGATACGTTTACCCCTGGGATGCTGACCTGGATAGATACTCTTCCACGTGATGTTACTGAATTAGCCAGGTTGGATATAATTCAAACTCAAAAAAATGAATCCTTATCATTTAATACATAATCATCACCTTTTTCTACCCTCAAAATTGAGAAGAGGGAATACCTTAGGCCCTGGTGTATCTTGTATTGTGGCTATTATCATAATCATCTTCATTACTAAAATATTTTCCATAATGACCATTGTTTTCCCTAGGCATTCCCATTTTTGGAGCTTCATCTTGGAAATAATACCTTGGCACATTTCCCTTGAGCAGCACATAATCCCTATGCAAAACATTTATGTCACCGCCTTATTCCTACTGCTTTTTATCGGGGTTTTGACTCATATTGTGTTAAAGGTTTTTTCCTCCATATTTTTCCATAATTGCCAACTTTTCTTCCACGTGTGGGCTTTCTCCTCCTGTTTGTGGCCTTTTATTATTTCTCACTCCAGTTGCATGGTTCCAAGATCCATTTTCATCCCTGCTCTTTCTCGTATTTCAATATCTTGGGCTTCTAAATTGATCTTTGTTCTTTCCATGTTCAGTTTCCCATGTTTCCCAATTGGTCAACCATTCCATTTTTGGGCACACCTCTCTATTATCGTGACTGATCCTCTCCATTGGAAAATCTCTTTGTGTGATGTTTGGCACCCATTGGCCCATCCTTTCTGGCATGTGAGCTTTCCCAGATGTGGGCTTCTTGCGAGAAGATATGTGAAGGGTCTTCAAAAACATCTAGATTCTCTTTGGTTCTATTTAATCTTGGCTCAAAAAGTGCTCTGTTCTTCCCCTGTTTATCCTCTTCTCCTCTGCACCACTTCTGAGAGCTTCTATCCCCTTCCTCTGAGAGCCACTAGGATGACTTATATTGAGCCTGACACTCTCTCCATTGAGCCCATTGTTGAAGCAATCCTCAGTGACAGGGGATTTATTCCCTTTTTCAAGCTATTTTTAGGAACTGACTGGGATGTCAATATGGCATTTGCTTCAACCTGGGAGAAGGGAGTGGTCATCATCCATGGTGTTGATTTCTTGGTGGATGTGGACATCTTGGCGGAGCTGACCGGACAACCTGCTACTGGTCGCATGGTGAGAAGAGACAAACACAATTGGGAAGTGGAGGTAAGTCAGTTTGAACCTACGTCACCAATTAGGAAGCTCATTAAGAAGGGGTTATACCACAAGGATCTTCCCACACCATGGAAGGAAGTAATGAAACCTATCATGGAATACATAATAGTTGATGACCCTGATTCCCAGCTCCGTAGCTTTCACCTTTCTTTTGTCAATCATTTCAGGGATTCAAAATTACTTAATATTCCTAAATTTTTATTTTTATCTATGGATTACACTATAACCTCAACCCGTGCCAAGAAGGAAGAATATTGGCCTTCTCACCAAGGCCTTTTCAAGGTCCTATATGCATTTCTATTGCAGAAGTTTCCCAAGGGTAACATCACCATTCAGGACAATACAGAAGATGACACTTCTTCCACACCAGTTTCAAAGGTGAGAGGAGCCAAAAGAAAAGGAAAAGAGGATAAACATGAAGGCCCTCACAGTGCTAGGAAGAAGGTAAAAGTGGAAGTTACTCCCATGAGGAGTTCCCAATGGCTCAAGAATAAAGAAGCTCAGTGTCCTGAGAAGGCAAAGGAAGAGGATGTGGATGACCTCAATGACCCTGTTGAAAAGTATCTGCAAAAATTTGTTATCAAGACTACGTCTGCTATTATAGCTCATTTGGAAACCACTTGGGATGTTATAAGGAGAGCTATCACACAGTTGAAAGACCAAAGGAATGCACTCAATCTATTGTTCTTCTATGACACCTTCGATGAGGAGGCCCCTGCTAATTCCACTACTGTTGGAAAATCCGAGGTGAAAGAGGATGAGGTTGTAGAGATCACCAAGGAAGCATTCAAGGATGTCCCTAAGGACGAGACCAAGGAAGGTGAAAAGGAAACTATTGAGGCACCTGTCATTGATTGATTGGCTTCTATGTTGTTGTTGTTGGCCCATTGGGGCTTCTCCATATTTTTGTCTTAATCTTGTTTGTCCTTTTGTGTTTCAGTCTGTTCCTCTAGGATGCATTTTGCTAATACTGGCATCCTTTTCTTTTCAGTCTGGTCCTCTAGGATGCACTTTTGGTAATCCTTGCATCCTTTTCTTTTCTGTTGTACTAAGGCATTAGGGTGCCTTTCAAATGCCCTCTCTAATGAAATTCCTTAACTTACCAAAAAAAATATTTAAATTTAAATAAATTTAATTAATTATTTTGCAAACTGCTCAAGGGTCTTTTGAGGAATAAATTATTTTAATTACTCCTTGGACCTGTTCTCTTCATCCCAACCTGTAACCTGGAATATTATAATATTAAATATTATAACATTATTATTGCCTTTTAAATCTTCTTTGCCCTCCTTGGGACTTCCTTTTAAACATGCTTCTTCTTCATTGGATATTCAAAATTTTAGACCTCCTTAGGCATATAATATTAAAGATAAATATTATCCTATTCCTTTAAACCTCTTCCGTGCCTTTTGGAAAAACCACCTGGTGACATTAATTATGAACAAACTCTTGACAACTCTTGACATCCATGACAACAAATCTTGCTTATATTTCCAACAATCTCCCCCTTTGTCATTGATGGCAACCCTTTTTCATTTAACCATTTCTTTTGCCTTTTTCAGTTCTTCTCCCCTTGAGAAACTGCTCTCCCTAACTGAATGCTCCCCCTAACTCAAATATCTCCCCCTTTGTCATCAATGATAAATGGCAAACTTTGGGGCTTAGGACTAAGAATAATACTCTTAGCTTAGCCCCTCCCCCACCTCATTTATTTGAGTTGGTTAATTTTGGTGAGGGAGTATTTCTACTCCCAGTATACATTTATATTTATCTTTGTCCACCTTCTTCGTCAATTTATCCTACTAATTCCTTTGACTGTTCCTGTTCCTTCTTGTCTTTGGAAATTTTGCTCTACACCACTTGGATATATACCCAACATTATTGCACTTGTAACACTTAACGTTGTGATTCCTTGAAGGTGCAAATATCTTGTAATTGAAGCCATATTCATTCCTATCATGAACCCTGCAATTAACTACATTATGACCACATTGATTACAAGAGTAGCAATACCCTTGGAAGAGATGCTTATTTCTAAAGTTTCCATATTCCTATCTTTCATGTGTCCTACACTGTGTAGCCTTGTGCTCAAAACTGTGACATGAGAAGCAATTTCTATTAAAAAACCCTTGCCTTGACCCCATTGGCCTCTTAGTCTCTTCTACCCTGTGTTGTTTCCTATTCCATATATTCTTCATTTGTGCATTGTTCCTTTCCTTGTTGAACTTTCTATTATCCAACTTATCCTTAGAATTCTCACTCTCTCTTACACTCTCTTCTTCTGAAGCTTCTTCTTTGGAGATTGAGATTGAATCCTCTTCTTATTCTCTATATTCCTGCTCAAAACCAAGTTATGTCTTGTTTTATGAAGATCTTTGTACCATGATAATATTATCCAAATTCTTTGAGCTTCTCCTAAAATTGTGTAGCTTGTTTTTAGACTCTTTTACTTTCTTCATTAGTGAAGCTACCTCACGATCTAATATTTCACAATATGAAACCTTTGCCTCTAACCTCTCTTTAAATATTCTTGTCTTAGCTATTGAGTTGGTTAGATCCTCTATAATATTTCCTTTCTATTCATCACATTATTGAAATTGAAGCTTGAGTTTTGAGTTCTACTTTCTTACCTTCCTTAATTCCTTAAGAGCTGAAATAAGTTCACCCTCAAGATCAACTTCTCCTTCCTATGATTTTTCTGATTCTTCCTCTACTATTTTGTCTTTAATATCATCTTCATTTTTTTTTGACTCTTTTCCACTAGAAGCACTTCCTTCTTCTTCTATTGCCATAAGAAGACTTTCTTCTTCTAGACCTTCAAGTGCATCTTCATATTCATCTTCACTAAAACTGAATCCATTCCTTGTACAACTATCTTCAAGATGACCAAAGTTACCACACCTAAAACACTTGAGAATTATTGGTGCCCTTTTTACCTTTTTCTTAACATCTTCTTTTTCCTCTGTCAAAAATAGAATTTCTTCTTCATCATTATCTGAGGACCCTTCATCACTATCACTTGAATTCTTACCTACCTTATCTGCATAAAAACTCTTTTTATGCCTTTGGAAAAACTTCTTTCCTTGCTTGCCTTGTCCATCCCTACTTTTCTTTTGATACCTATGTTTTCCTGTTTCCCTATTCTTATGATCTTGTTTCTCATCTTCACTACTACTTCTAGCTTCTGGAAAATCCATTGCATAGTGACCATATTTACCACAGTTAAAATACCTAACTGATTTCATATCTTTATACTTTCTTGAGTCCTTGTTCTTGTTGCCATAGTTTGCTTCTTCATCACTGGATAACTCATTGCTTGATTCTAACTTCTTACCCTTTGACTTATTTGTTACTTTTAAGGCTTCTTCTTTCTGGGGAATAGGTTCCTCTTTTATTCTCATATCAAAGGCTATGAGAATTCCATGTAACTCATCCCTTGTCAAAAAATCAATATCTTTTGACTCTTCTATGGCTGAAATATTTTCACTGTACCTCTTAGGAAGTGGCCTTAAAATATTGTGACAAAAATCTATTTTTTCAACTTTGAACCCAAGTCCTTGCATGGATTTAACAACCTCATCTACACGAAGTAGGTATGCGACAAATTTTTCCTCATCCTTCATATTTAGATCTTCAAATGTTTTCTTGTAATTTAGCAATTTTGCCATCTTGAAATTTTTGTCTCCCTCATATATACCTTTCAACTTATCCCAAATCTCTTTTGCTAATGTGCAATGCATAAATTTTATAAACTCCGTTTCATGTAATCCTTTTAAAATTCCATTCATTACCTTTGAATTATTTAGTTGTAGGAGCTTACCATATTTTTTTGTAGGTGGAGTAGCTGGCGGTATGTATCCATCCTCAACTGCTTGCCATATTTCGTTCCCTAGTGCCATTAGGTGAATCTTCATTCTCACACTCCAAAGTGCATAATTATTTCCATCGACCAATGGTGTTGTATTCCCTGAAGATCCATTCTAATAATCCATCTGTGTTCTTGTAAGCTTTTCCTTCAAGTTGTTAAACTCTTCCAAAGGAACCTGCTTTGATACCAATTGAAGAACACACACTTATAATGAGATGGGGGTGAACAGTATAAGACCACTTTTTAATTTTCTTTACCAAGAAATATTATGCAATATATCAATAGAAATATCAATAGCAGTAATCAAAGCAATGTGCAAATAACTACACATAATAGATACACCAATTTAACGTGGTTCACCCAATGTGGGCTACGTCCATAGAGAAAATATTTCACTAAAATTTTCTCAATAAATATCTCGGGAATTCTTCCCTATTACAATGTTTATGGACCTCTATCCAAAGGAGACACCAATTCTCTAATCAAGTTCATGGATCCCTATCCATAGGAGACACCAACCTACTCATCTAGTTTGTGGATCTCTATCCACAGGAGAACTTCTCCTTTGATTTGGCTCGTGATCCTCTAGAAGACTACTGCCTCCACTACACTGGATTGTGGATCTCTCTTCACATAAGACCTTTATCCTCACTACCCTGGCTAATGTATCTCTATCCACTGGATACTACTATCCTATGCTATATCACCTCCAAATATTGCTCTCAACTCTACTCAATATTTATATAAAATCTTCACTAAACATAGTCCTTCGGACTAGCACAAATATGCTTAATATCTATCTCAAATCTGCACTAAACATAGTCCTTCGATATAACACAAATATGATCAATATCTATCTTTGGTATAGCACAAATATTCCCTCAAATATGCACCAAAATCTATCCTCAAATATGTCCTCAAGACTTAACACAAAGCTTAATCCAATCACAAATCAACTCTACTAGATCTACCCCAAGCCTTAACACAAATCTTGAAAAAATCAATCAATCAAATTTGCTCTCAAGTCTTCTCAAATACTTACCTCAAATCTATCCACAAGTCCTCTCAAGAACTTTCTCAATCTGCTCAGCAAGTCTTCACTAAGACTTACCTCAAATATGCTCAACAAGTACTCTTCTTAACTTATCCAATATGATTGTAAGCTTCCATAAAAGCTCAAACAAATATGTCCTTAAGATTTCACAAAATTTTACTCAACTTTGTCCTTAAATCCTCTCTAGGACTTACTCAAATCTGCCCACTAGCTTTCACAAAATCTTATTCAAATTAATTTCAAAACTTGCATACAAAACTCAGCTCAATCTCTTTTATAAAAATTCTTCAATCACTCAAACAAGTTTCACTCAGAATATTGTTTAACCTCAGAAAAATATAGGGAATGGTTAGAGACTCAATATGTTTCACACTCACAAAACACTCACAAAACTCAACTTATTCTCTTTCAAAAAACCTCTTCAATCACACAAACAAATTTCATTCAGAATTTTGTTTTACCACAGAAACATATAGAGAATGAAAAGAGACTCAATATGTTTCACTCTATCACTTTCAAACTCCTTTTCAAATAAATTTAGAATAAAGAGCAATTTGTTTCACAAAATTTGAACTATCACTCCAATGCATTTACTCAATGATGCTCATCTCACTCAACCATTCACTCAATGAAACACAACTTGCTTACAAAACCTAAATAAGTGTTTCACAATGCTTTCAATAATTCACACTATGAATCTCAACCCTTGACTCAAGATGATTCCAAATTCACATAACAATGATACTCATGATATTTTCACAAACCCTAGTTCAAGATAGTTCTCAACTTCACACTCAAATGTACTCACAAACTTCCACCAATCATGCACATGAAAGCTCACTCAACAATGCTTATCAAACAAACCTTTTCACTCCAACTTTGCATTTCACAACATTCAACCCAACAATATTTCACTCACAAGGAAGATGTGCCCATACCTTTTATTTTGATGGAGATATGTCTTCAAAACCTATCTCAATCACAATCAAATCTTCTTTGCCAATATCAAGATTAGGTAGCAACAATATCTCAAAATATCCACTTAGAATTTTATTTCACCATACAAAAATAAGCAAGACTCAACTACACCTTATTATCTCCAAGCTTATCAAAAATATTTCTCAACTCATAGAAATCAAATTTTCTTTATCAACTCCAAATTAATCAATTTATAGAAAACCAAGTTCTTTCACAATCACTTTATAAACTCCCAATGATAATTTTCAACATATAAGAATTAATCCCTTGATTAACCCTTATTACTCCAACCTCTATTTAATTTTCAAATCACAAAATAATATAACATATCAAATACCCTTATAGCTCCAATCCTTATTTAATTTTTCAAAGCACAAAATAATGTAAACTAAAAAATACCTTATGACTCCCTACTTTCCAAGGCACTACCTAAAATCACATGGCCTTACAATGCTCCACAACCTGGGCACTATTAAAAATTAAACAAAAATTTTAATTGCATACCTTGTACCTTGGCCCACATGCAAAATGAATAGCGCTAGCCTTTGCTATGCTTTGAACCTGCAACCTCACTAGCACCACAAAGCTCTAGCCAAAGCTAGGTAGCCATTGGGCCACACGTCCACATAATCCTAAACACTTAGGTGCTCTTCCGTTTTGCCTCCAAAATTTTGGTGAACAAAAAAACTCAACACTCTACCTTAACAAAACAAACGTGTGGGGATTTGAAACCTGAACCTGTGCCTTACAAATGTCTTAACTTTGCCTTGGTCACCAAATGCACTAACTAGCACTTTGGGTATGCACTAAACGTGCCACATGCATTTAAACATGTGCCTGCCATCCAAAGCTTTTAATCATATGAAATCCTTTCTTCCTCACCACAAACAACGCATAATTTTATTTTGCTTTGGGTTATTGAATTATGCATGGATGACTTAATTAAAATATTAAGTCCCATTTATATACACTTTAGCTTATGCGCTTCCACGTCAGCATTATAATTAAAATTTTTAAGTAATAAATTACTTTATAATCTTTTACTTTGGTGCCCAAATTTATTTTAAATTTTAACCTTTAGGTTAAAATATTTAAATTTAAATAAATTTAATTAATTATTTTGCAAACTGCTCAAGGGTCTTTCGAGGAATAAATTATTTTGAATTAATCCTTGGACCTGTTCTCTTCATATCAACCTATAACATGGAATATTATAATATTAAATATTATAATATTATTATTGCCTTTTAAATCTGCTTCGCCCTCCTTGGGACTTCCTTTTAAACTTGCTTCTCCTTCCTTGGATCTTCAACCTTTTAGGCCTCCTTAGGCATATAACATTAAAGATAAATATTATATCCTATTCATTTAAACCTCTTCCTTGCATTTTTGAAAAAGCGCCTGGTGACATTAATGATGAACAAAATCTTGACAACTCTTGACATCAATGACAACAAATCTTGCTCATATTTCCAACATCTATATATTACTGCTTCTTTCTAAAATTTTCTTGTATATTGAATCTCCATCAAGGTCAATATGACTTGAGTCTATCTTATTATAGATCATATATATTTTGAATCTCTTTCAAAATAGGTAACCTTGACCTTCTGCTACTATTAATTGCTACTTCTATTCTACTCTTTTTCTTCTTGCTATCAATGTCAAGGTCTAAGTGACTTGAAATATTTTTAATCCTCTATATGTCAAGATCTATCTTCAAGACCTGAATCCTTTGTGCCTTATGTCAAGGTCTATCTTCAAGACCTAAATATTTTTGTCTCTTATGTCAAGGTCTATCTTCAAGACCTAAATGCTTTATGTCAAGGTTAATTTCTTTGTGACATAAAACTCTAATGGATGGAAAATTTAATTAATCTTTACTTGATGAAAGCTTACTTTCAGACTAATATATCTTCCTTAATATATCCTTCTCCTATTCTAATTTCTCTTGCACTTAGAAGATGAAATTATTCTCTATCTATTGTAGGAAGCTTCTCACAATTTTGACAATCAATATTTGTTACAAAATTTTCTTCTATATTATCAAGGTGACTTGAATGTCCTTGATGCCTTCAATATATGTCAAGGGTTGGCTATTTTCTTGAATGATCAAATTTATCAAACTTGATACGCCTTCCACTATAATTGAGTCCTAGTATTCATTGGTTATAATCGTGGAAAGACTCTATAGATGAGTCCTGGTCTTCACTAGTTATTATTCAACTATGGAAAGACTCTATAGTTGAGTCTTGGTCTTCACTAGTTATTCTTCAACCATGGAAAGACTCTAGCCTTTCTACTCACTATGACCTTACAATAGAATTTGAGTCGCATTTCCTTTAAAGTGGACATACTCTAAATCAATCTTATCAAACTAGACAAGATAGACTTTTGTAAGTGGTTAATAAACTCTATCAATTTGGATAGAGTATGGTGGTATCTTTGATACCACTAATTATTTTTAAGCATTAATACTACCACAAATATCATAGGTTAAATATCACAATATCAAATATAATATAGCCACAATACAGTAAGGTCAAAATAATGATATGAGTAGAATAATATGAGCAAATTAATATGTATATCAAGGCTTATAATATATCAAATAACATTCACTAATAAATAACAATATGAATGTAAATAGCTTGAATCATACATGAATAAAGCATGTAGCACAACTTACAATATTAATTGATAAAATGTATGTAATCTTTATTACTCCTCTTTCTCTTAAATCTATAACAAGAACTTGCACTTCTCTATAATATAATACATATTTTAATAGTTGGATACATAGATCCTTGGATACTTCTCTATGGAGTACTATATAGCCATAGTAGAATGACTCTTTGGATACTTGACTATTCCTTTCCATATGCCAAGTCTCATGACTCTTGGATTCTCTATATGACACTTGCATACTTGATGAACACATGACTCTATATTGTATGCACACCTAGACATGACTCTTGACCTTCACTTTGCACACTCTAACCTAAGACAATTGATAATATCTTTACACTACACTTTTAATATCTTACATACAAGACACTTGTGTACATATACTCAACTCACACTTGTACACTTACTCACGTGATGCTTGTGCATTTATTGCACATACACACACGAAAGAGAAAATAATATTCACTCTCTAAACTATGACTCAACCCTAATCTAATATTTACATATGTACCATGAAGATACCATGGGGGCACATTAGCAGGTACCAAATAATATAATATAATCCAACAAGATGGATGTAAAGAATGTGTTTCCACATGGGAGGCTTCAAGAGGAAATCTACATGTAGTAGTCACCTGGTTTTGAGATTGAGGGTCCTACTTCACTGGTTTATCATCTAACTAGGTTCTTATATAGAATTTAGGAGGTCACTCATGCATGGTATGAGAAGATTCATACTTTTTTTTAGTTGTGGGTTTTTATGATGTGAAGCCAAACACGATGTTCATCAAACATAAGTATGAAAAAAATTTGTGATTGTTTTGTATACTTATCATCTTCTCATCATTGATAGGTCTACTTTGATTTAAGATACAAGGTCTTGGATTATTCCACTTTTGAGATGATATATTTATGAAATTTACATTACATTTTACAAATTCAAGTTGATCAAACAAATTATGGTATCGGCATTTTCCATACCAAGTATACTTTGGATCTTCTTTAGTGTTTCAGAATAGAGGATTGTAAGTCCACTTGGACTACTTTTGATTTAGATCTAAAACTTCTAGTTGATTGTACCACTTCTTGGGTGGATGCTATGTTCTATCAATATTTTGTGGGAGGACTTATCTACCTTACATTTTACCTAATATATATTTTATTGTTAGTTATTATTCTGGATATATGGAGGTACCCTAGGAGAGTCATTAGACAATGGCTAAGATGATCCTTAGATACATATGAGAGAATTATCATATGGGTATTCACTACTCTATTTGCTCCGTTATGATTTTTATAGGACCTTTAGATGTTAATTAGGTTGGTGATTTGAATGAGTGACATTCCACCATAGGTTTTATGATCTATTTGGGACCTAGTTCTAGTTCTTAGTCTATAGATACCAATACACTATTTCTTAGCCTTCCATAGAGGCTAAATAGTATGCTACGATTGAGGCAGCTAGGCATATTAGGTGGATAATCATGATTTTGTAGGAGATTAACATTCCTTAGATCTTTACAATCTCTCTTCAATGTGACAATTAAAATACCATATAGCTTATGTATAATCTAGTGTTTCATAAAAAAACAAAGCATAGAGTATTGGATGCACTTTGTGAGATTGTTCCATGCACATGGTATGCTTAATCTAATTTTTGTACCTTAATTAGAGAAAATAGCAAAATTTCTACCAAGATTATACCTAAGGTTACTTTTGTACTCATGTAGAACCTTTTTGCGGTAGGAGAGTATTCCTTAAGAGGAGAGGATAAGTAAGGGTCTCTATTTAAGTCCCCTATTTAGCTAGAGGTGTTATGTTGGAATATATGGTGGTTAAGCTTCTATTGGGGCTACAACTAACTTTTGTACTTAAATTATTCATATTTACCCTTCAAGCCCATGTAAACCTTGAACAATGTACTTTTATAATATTCTATTTCTAAAGGTTAATCTCACAACCATGACCTAAATGTAACTTGCATTTGTGTATAAGTACCCCATCATATCCACCATTTTTATTATTGGTCAAAGTGTTATTCAATACATTTGATTGTGATATCACTTTGTGTCCACTGGCAACCCCATATATTTTATGTTCTTCATTCTTCATTTTATGCATTTATTTTCAAGAAATACTGGGTAATGTTTGATTCCATTACTTTATGGAAATTGCTATGAAATATAACATTTTAAACCAAATCATGGAAAAATTATTCATTTTTCTAAATGTTGGATCTATGTTGCCCTAGAGAAAAAATCCTTTGCTTTATCTCAATAGCATTATTAAAACCAACAATGTTGGCTAAGTATCTTCATGGTCATTGAATGTTGGCCAAGATACTAAAATTGAGTAGGGAATATTTTTGTATCTTATGAACCTAAATGAAATAAAATTTACCCCTATTTTTATTTCTTGTATCTCCTTGGAACATGATACTAGGTATATATTTTTTTATCCAAATAGCTTAACCAAGCAAATTGAACAAGATTATGATGACAACCCTATGAGAAAGTGGAATAGGGAAGGCCTTAGTGGATTTAGATAGAGAGAACTTATTTGGTTGTAGGGACATGATGGTCTAAGCCTTAGTCCAATGCTATTGAAAATAAAACTATAAGGAAGTAATGAAAAAATTATCTCATTGTATACTATTTTAATTTCTTTCCATCTCAACAATTATAGGGACTAGCTATCTTGTGCTTGACTGAAGGTGCCAATGGTTGCAGCACCATAGGCATTTTTATAAAGAACAAAAATAGGTATTGAAGCTAATATTTTATTTTTTATGAGGAATATTTCAACATTGATCTTGTTTAGGACTTATTGCTATCAACTTTATAATCTCATCAAGCCAATGTGGGACAGTTATTAAAATTCTATTTTTGACTCAATGTTTGGGTAAATAACTAATTTCAAGTGTGTTATTGAACCCAAATATACTATATATTAAAATAAGAATATGAGAGAAAAGAGAAAGTAGGTACACTTTTTTCGTCAGCCTAGATGCTAGATATCCATGGTTGAACCAAAATAGTATGAACAATATGCTTGGAAGAGTGATTTGTCCTTGTTAAGAAAGAAATTATCTTTATGCTATCATGTATACAATCTATTTTTTAAGCTAACCTAAAACTTGATTTTCTTTTTCCATTCTTGAGTTGTATAAAACCCAAATTTGAGGATTAACTCATGTTTAGCTTATTTGACTCGATTTATGATGTAACTCTTAAAAGTTGAACTTCTTTGGGTTAATGTAGTATACTCATTTGGAATGGTTGTGCTTGAACAATGACTAGACTCAAAATAAATGCATAGACATAAGATGTTACTCCTTAGTGGAACATGAATTAGGGTTGTACTCATACTAAACCACAATGACCATAAATATATGCTTGCGAATATACACATTACTACTATTCTTCAAATTTAATCCTAGTAGGAAGATAATAAAATTATAATGGTTGTACTTGATTAAGATTACATCTCATTCTATAGCCCAAGTGCAAATTATGTTGAAAATAAACCATTCATGTTGTTATTGATTTGCAACATTCAAACATAGAATTAGTAAATTTCTTGAAATTTGAGCAATAACACTATCTTTATTAGAATTTAAATTAAGATTATACTTTAGTGGAATCTTGATAAAAAACATTGAATCTTATCCTTGCTAAAATTTTATTATACCTATAACTTTTTCTGTTTTATTAATGAGCATGGATGAATCTTCATTTAAGACTTTCCATCTAATTTCAAAAACTAATTTTTTATTAAAATTTAAATGGAAATTTTAAATCATCTTTTGTATTAAGTAAACATGAAATTATGCATGAAGTGGAAAATGCATAATTGATCGAGTTAAAAATTATGTTTTATGAAATCATATTTAATTTACCACCATGAAACATGTCTAACTAGAAACTTGTTTAGAATTTTGACAAGAGAAACCTTTACCTGAGAATAGGAGGAAAATTATTGTTGTTCTCTCCGATTGTCTCATCCACAAAGTGTGGGACTAGATGGTTGGGACTATCATGCCTTGCATGGAGTGGTATAAGAGGGTAACTCCAAGAGCATGAAGATCAGATCAATTGGGTGCCTCCAAGGTTTTTGAGAAGGCCATATCCTTTTAAGATGTGATCTTTAGCACTCTTCCTACTCTATCCTAATATAACTATCTTTAGGGGGAAAAGGGAAAGAGAAAACAAAAATAGAAAAAATGAAAAAGATCCATAGATAATAGGGGGTGATGCACCAAGGTCAAAATAATATTCCTATGCATAACAAAAAAATACATGAATATGTGAGTGTAATGGGAAGACAACTCAAAGGTGAACACTTCCTCCTCTTAGCATGTTAAGCACATATTGCATATAAAGGAAACAAGACAAAAATTAGTTAGTCACAACCTCCAATATACACACATAAATACACATACATAGAATAAATAGGACAAAAATAACCAAATAGTCACAACATTAAGCATATATATATGAATATGAAAAATTATAGATAATGCTAGAATTGGATGCTTGAAAGCTTACTTGATGGCTTTACCAGCATTGTATTACACCATGATATAGAGATCAAGGTAATAGAACATCTTATTCAATGAAGATATGAGTTGTATACAAATGGAACAATGTGGCCCTGTATATAGGAAGATGTACTCCTTGGCCAACACTCTACCTAGCTATACAAGGAGACACCTTGCACACTTACAAAATGCACAATGACACTTGTGCATATGTTACTTCTTCCCCAAGTAACTAGATAAATTCCCTCTAAAGTAATCTAATGTCCTAGATATGTACCTTAAGAACATTACATAATATCACCCATATGATGTAATATACTCTAATTATAACACCCCATGTACTACATTATTTGGTATGAGATTCTCTTGAATCACATAGATGATCTCTGAATGTTTGAAACTTGATTTTTCCAAGCACCTTTGTAAAGATGTTTGCCAGCTAGTCCTCTATAGGTACATACATGAGGATGATATGCTTAATATAAAAGTGTTCTCTAATGAAATTAATTTGAGCTTCAATATGCTTTGTTCTTTCATGTATGATTGGATTCTTGACCAGATTCAACACTCCTTGATTATCATAAAATATCATAGTAGGAGTTCGTTTGAGTCCCATGTCAGATAGTATGTATTGCAACAATAGGGATTCACAAGTAGTATCTCTTGCTGGTATGTATTCTACTTCAGTTGATTATTGTGCCACTGTATGTTGTTTCTTGCTATGCCAAGATATGGGTCCTAATATGAAATAGAAGACATAACTTGAGGTGGATTTCTTGCCATCAATAGATCCAACATAATCTAAATTTGAGCACCCTTGCAGATGAAAATATTTCACATCCTTCATATAAGTTAATCCATGGTTTGTATTCTTCTTGATATATTGTAGTATTCTTTTTGTAGCTTTCCAATGACTTTCCATTGGTTCTTGCATGAACCTAGAAAGATAATTTACTGCAAATGGTAGGTTTGATCGGCTGTTTGTTAGATATAGAAGAAATCTGATTAATTGAAAATTCTTTTTTGTTAAAACCGATGGTGTTTAATAATTTTTATATAGCCGAATTTCTTGTTCCATTGGTGTATCTTTGGGCTTACATTTTGTCATTCTATACTTTTCAAGGAGATATTTTGCATATCTTTATTGAGTGATGACTATTCTATATTTTCCTTGATAAATATCTAGACCTGGGTAGTAGTTTATTAGACATAGATCTATCATTTCAAATGATTTTTCCATATCCATTTTGATGTCAGTTATTACCTTCTATGAATGTCTAATAATCACTATGTCATCAACATATACTATGAGAATCAAGATGTTGTTTCCATTTTTCCTAGTATATATAATAGGATCTCATGAACTTAATTTTAAGTCAATATGTAATAGATGATCATTGATATTTATATTCCATGCTCCGGGAGCTTGTTTTAGCCCATAAAGAGATTTATTCAATTTGCATACCTTGCTTTCATATCCTTGAATAATAAAGCCTTCAAGTTGTGTCATATAGACTTCTTCTAGTTCACTATTAAGGAATGCACTTTTCATGTCCATCTGATGAAGTTTCCATCCCTGATGTGCTGCTAGCATGTAGACTGTACGAATAATGGTCATTCAAGCTATTGGTGTGATTTTTTCTTCATAATAAATTCCATCTGTCTAAGTATATTCTTTGGCTACTAGTTGACCTTTGTATTTGTCAAGTGTTTGATCTGCTTTGTATTTGATTTTGTAAACCCACTTGCATCCTACTATTTTATTTCCTTGAGGTAGATTTACTAGATTCCATATCTTATCATTTTTGAGTGATGCATATTCAGATTCCATAACTACTTTTTAATGTGTGTTTTCCAGTGCTTGGCTAGTTGATGTCGATTCTACTAAGTTGCTTAATATTCCACTGTTCATTCTGGTCATACTAGGAGTTTGTGGTCCTGTAGTGGTGAGATCTAGCATTCTTTCCAAATTTGACTCTCTGAGAGTATATCTAAGCCATATGGATTATTTTCTAGGTAATGTTGATGATGCTTTTGTATCTTGTCCTTGATATTCTCATTCTGACTCTATACTCATTGTATCTTCTTTTGATAGATCTATGAGAACTTCTGTATCACCACTGGATTCATCTGTTTTGGTCTTGGATTTCTCATAAATTAAAACATCTCTACTAATGTAGAATTTATTTATAGATGGATTTAAAATTCTGTATCCTATAGATTTATTATCATAGCCAATAAATATCCCTGTCATAGTATTGTCATCTAGTTCAGTTCTCCTTTGTTTTGGAACATGCATGTAAGCTTTGAATCCAAAGATATTTAGTTTTTCTATCCTGGGATTTTATCCTGACCATACCTCTTCTGGTGTAATATGCTTGAGTATTCTTGTTGGTAGTCTATTTTATATGTAAATTGTTGTTTGTACTGCTTCAACCTAGTATCAATGACCAAGTTGTGTTTCTTTCAACATACATCTTATCATTTCCATTATAGATCTATTTCTTCTTTTTGCAATTCCATTTTTTTGAGGTGAGTATGCTGTAGTAAGTTGTATCTTATCCCATTTTCTTCAATAAATGAGTCAAATTACTTGGAAATAAATTCTCCTCCTCTATCTAAACGAAGTGCTTTTATGGTCTTCCCTAATTCTTTTTCCACTTGAAGCTTGAACTAAATGAAGTGACTGAATGCTATTGAATTGTACTTCATAAAGGATACCCATATTTTTCTAGTGTTATTATCAAAAAATAACTAAAAATATTTGTCCTCCAACACTGTCAACTTTCATTAATCCACATAAATATGTATATATTATTTCCAGAGGATGTTGAGCCTTGTGATGATGAAGTTCAAAAGGAATTCTATGTTGTTTTCTTGCTAGGCACTCTGGACATATAATAATTTTTGGAGATAGATTGGGTAGTCCTTCTACCATTTGATATTTGGATAGTTCCTTCATTTATGTCTCACTGGTATGTCCTAGTCATTTGTGCCATAGTTCTGAAGCATTAACTAAGAGTGTTGAGTGAAGGGCTATGTCTAATACAAATAGACCATTTTTTTAAGATCTTGATGCTATCATTCCTCCCTATCTAGAGATGTGATATTGTTTTTTGTTAGTGAGAACCTTGAATTCAACATCTAGATCTTGATCCATGAGTTGAAAAAAAAAAAAAAATATATTATTAATTAATCTAGGAACATACAATACATTTATTATTACACCTTTTTCATATTTAAGATTCACTAGAACATTTCCTATTCCTTTTACTTCATATGTTTTGCTATCTACAACAATTGGTTTTTCATTTATCTTCTTTAGAGATTTGAACCAATGTATGTTTCCTATCATATGCTTACTTGCACCTGAATCTATATACCAATAATCCATGCTTGCTATTTTAGATTTTTTATAATGCCTTATAACTCCCTAATATGTTTTGGACAAGATATAAAGTGCTTTGTAAGTTATAGTTCAATTTTGTTTGATTTTGTAAAGTTTTGTAAATGATAAAATCAACTTCTATTGTCCTTATTGCTCCTATTGAACTAAGCACTTTTTCTAGATTTCAAGAGGTTTTAATGTTGGATCTTTTGTCTCTTTTTGAGAATATTTGAGACAAGTAAATATTATAATTTCCAATTTTTATATGTTTTTTTTATAAACCTCTTATAATGGCCCTTTGAAATTTGATTTTAATTTTTCTAATTTCCAATAAATAAATTTGTAGTAGTAGACCTTATGACTCCCAAATTTGGAAAATTAGAAAAGATAATAATATTTGCAAAGCATTAAATAATTCAACCTAAGTAGAAAGCATTATATCTCCTAGGTTAGTTTGCAAATACTATTTTGATGTTTGGTAAGTTATCTCCTATTTATTTTGCTTTCTCAACCTTAAAATTAATCCTTAAAATTATAACCTTATATCTTCTATGTTTGAAAGAAATATTAATGATGTATTTTTATTACCTTAGCCCCTTGAATTCACACTTGAATGGTGCTATTTTTTACTGAAATAGAATAGTCCTTTACGTACCCTTTCTGCAGTGCTTGACTTGACGAGTTTGTATGACCAAGTGTAATATGGTTGTCAGGCTTCCTCTTCAATGCTTGAAGAGTAGAACTCTCAACATTCATCTCTTGAACATTAGAGATATGATAGCCATTAGGGAATAATATGACAAGTGGAACTTAGCCCTCTTGCATGGGATTTTATACATAATGCCTCCAAGAAGGAGATTATAACTCCTTCGATTATCTTCCTCCTTAGTTTGCTTTGGTTTCTTGAATAGCAAGCAACGTATTTTCTTATGCAGGTAATTTGTGATCTTTCTTAGAGCTTCAAATGAGGATGAGGTAGCTCTCTTGCTACCCTTTGTTGATGCTATTCCCAATGTAGCATCTAGTTTCCTTCTTTTTGCTTATACCTTCACTGTGCTCCCTGTTCATGTTGATAGAGGTGAAGCTTTGATGCATATGAATGTTGGATGTGCTTTATCCCTTTTTACATAGATAGATCCTTCTCCTTGCTATGTTTTATGTAAATATTTGTGATATATTTCCTTTGGATTATGTAAATAACCTTGGTAGGCTTGTTGTCATTTACGTAAAAGCTTCCTTTGTCTGTAGGTTCGATCTTGGAGAGAATGCCCTTTCGGTGTTGGAGAAATATTGATCCTTTGACCCTTCCTTTGGCCCTTACTTTGTCTACATTTTTCCCTATACTTGTTGTGTTTATTGTGGCACCTTTAAATATGCTCCTTTCATTGCGTTTGATATATTGTAGAAGTGCAACACCATGTAACATTTACATGTATATAGAATCATTTTATTGCACCTTTTCTTGTAGTATTTTGCAAGTATGAAATTATTATTTTTGTAGCATATTAGTGAGTGCAAAATGAGGGTTTTAAGGATCTCTTTGGCTAGACTCAAAAATTTTCTTGGATTATTGATGGTGAATCCAAGCCTTTTAAATGTTGTAGAACATAAGCTTTATTTTAGTTGCACTAACCCTAAGTGCTTTGGATTTGAGACTCAAAAAGTCTCTTGAAGCTTCTTTTTGGTTAGCTTTTCTTTGCTTGTACTAACCAATTTTGGTGGCTTCTATTGGTCACTATGAGTTGCAGGTTTCTTGTGGTCTAAGAGTGCCTTATGACACTTGATCCAGACTAGATTTTGTAGCCTTTATTTCAAAGCACAAAAATAATTTTTTTTGAGATTAATAACAATGCAAATTAATCTAACAAATTCTACTTTTAATGCACTAACAAATTACACCTTATCACTTCAATCTACTCTCAAGAAAATGTACTTAATCAATTCACTACAACTAATCAAGGATAATTTGAAATGAACCTTCAAGATTTATTCTGTAAAATTCTTATAAGAAATATATTAGGAGATAGTCTTCTTTTGCTTTACAAAGTAGATAATAGGCTAGTTGATAGATTATTGAAATTCTGAAATCTAATCAACTCCTAATGTGCAAATGAACCTTAAAAAGACCTTTCTTTTTGCACACTTGAATAGTGTAATAAATTTAATAAGTAATCCAACTAATGAATCTACTTGCATCGATAGTTGCTTACCTTTTTTTGAATGCTTTTGTAACTCTTTTTCTTCTTCTATAGAGGATGTAGATCTTGGTGCCTAAGATCACTAGGTTGCTGCCTTGAGTAGGATCTTGAAGCTCTTTGTAGATTGTCCTAAACAACCCCTTCTGTATTCAAGTATCCTTGTCAAATTTTGACTTCAAGCAGGATCTTCTATATCTTCTTTTCCAGGGATTTGGTAGATCTCCTTTTGGTCTTCTACCTCCTTCTTTTTGGGCTTGTTGTTGGATGGCAATAATTGTCCCAAATATTTTGCTTATCAATTTTTTTTTTGATCTCCTTGTTCTTGTCAAGATCTTCGAATGATCTCAAAGTAATGGAATTTGTAAGTGGCAGGTCCAAATGCATGTCTATTTTACAAAACCTATAGCAATGAATTTCCCTATTCCTATCTAAGAATGACCATAGCTCTAATACCATTGATGATTTTACCAGCATTGCATTACACCATGAGATATAGATCAAGGCAATAGAACATATTATTCAATTAAGATATGAGTTGTAAACAAATGGAACATGTAGCCTTGTATATAGGAATATGTATTCCTTGGCCAACACTCTACCTACGTGTACAAGGGGACACATTGCACACTTACAACATGTACAATGACACTTGTGCATATGTTACTTCTTCCCCAAGTAACTATATAACTTTCCCCTAAAATAATCTAATGTCCTAGCTATGTACCTTAGGCACATTACATAATATCACCTAAATGATGTAATATACTCTAATTCTAACATTGCTTGCAAGACCACTTAGGATTCAAGCACTGCTATACAAAATAAAATGAAGGAAAAGTTATACAACTCGTCGATCCTTTATAATGCCTAAAAAAATACTATTTAGAGATACAAAAAGGGGATATTTTCCCTCAAAAATTATGTAGGAGTTTCAAAATTATTGCTTTCCTACAATATAGCTCATAAATTCATCAAATTCATAAATTCCTTTGAGGTATCTAGATCTAAACTCATTAATTCTAAATGGTTCTAGGATTATGGATGAGCAACTACCACTAGTATTATTATCCAACTACCTTTCCTAGGGATCCTAACAACTTAATATGGAAGACCTCTATAATAAATACTCTAGGGTTAGAGGTTGTTCTTGTTGTGGTTCCCATGTTGTTGTCTTTAATGTGCCAATAATTTTAGTGGACTAACTAGTTTAAGTGGTTTTAGTAAGTGGACTTGAGGCTCTTTTCCATTGCTATCTTTATGAGATCAATTTCTATATTTGAGATATGTGTTGTATTATTTATAGTAAAAGGCTTGTACATATTAGGAGGCTATACACCTCAGCATGATTTACATATTATAGGGTCACAACCTTGAGTGGGGGGTATGAAGGGCCAACAATTTTAGTCCATTACATGAGCTGGATTTTTAAATTATAAGAGCATGATTGGTTTTAGGCCATTACATTATCATCCATGCGATGTTGTAGGCTTCATATTTGACTAGATAGCTAGCATGACTATTTCAAATAACCTTTGGTTTTTGAATTTATTTTCAAGTCATGAATTACTTAAGCTGAATAATTTCAAAACATAACATGAGTCATTGATCTTTATGTTAGAAAATCTAAATTACTTTTCCTTTATGATGTTAGACATTTTTGGTTAGTTCAACTTTTGAAACTTTTGGCTTTCTTTAATTCTTGAAATATTTTCTTCTTTGCAACCTAATCCTCAAATTTTTTTATCCTCCTTCAAAACTTTTAAAAACTCTCAATCTTCATCCTTTGTGCCATTGGAAGTCTTTATCATCTGAGGAGAATCATCCCATAAAAATCTTATTTTCCCTTTAACATTTTATAAATTTTCATCAACCTCTGTTGTTCAAAACTTTTAGATGATTCTTTATACACTTCCCAAGTCATTAAAACTTTTGCTTTTTATATTTGGTTAAAATTTTTATAAAGTGGTGCCATTTTTTTAGTTAAAACTTTTCCTTGCATTTTTCCAACACTCAATTATCCACTTCTACCTATTTTACCTCCACTTAGGCCATATTTAATATTTTACCTAAATTGTTTTAGAGTATAGTGATAATTCACTACAAGCATCATTAGGGATAGGTCAACAACATGAATAGAAAGTGAAACTCACCACACACCATGACAAAAACAAAAATTAATTTTGAATTCCATTAGATGTAGTACACAATAAAATCATGATAAGAAGTTGTTCATATTGCATATGCATTTAAGGTTTTCAATTAAATATACCACCAAGGATTTAATTTTCTTTTGAAATCAATATTTCCAATGAAAATAATTATGTCACCTCCAACTTACCAAGGGAAGGAAAAAGTGGGGTTAACTCCTTTAAAGTGTTCCATATGATATCCTTTTCAGAAGTAACCAAGGGAAGTAAATTGATATAGAGGGAATCTTTCCATAAAAATAAAATAAACAAAACAAAAAAATCCTTTAATGTGCTTTTGGAGGGAAAGAGGAAAAGGAGTGGCAAAAACCCTATAATTCAAGTTTTAGATTATATATTTATACTTGAAGCCATTTTTGGCTACAAGTTTTGAATGGGAAGCAAACTGAATTATATTTGAAAAATCTAAATTAGTTACATAAAGAGAACCAACTCTATTTTGGGTTTACTTTGTATATTTTATTTTTTGGAGTATTTTCCTATTTAGGTAAGAAGCCAATCTTGGACCATAAAATAATATTTTTAAACCTTTCCATGCCTTTAAAATGAGTATGGTGGTAGATATAAAACCAAAACCTTATGGATAGAACTTTATCTCAAGGATTTCAAGGGTGAATAAGGAAATTTCAAAGCGATCTTCATTTATAATGTATTCTTGGTTCTACAAAATTACAATTGGGAAATGCACCATTTTTGTTTTCTCCTCTTCCATCTCTAATCAAAAATAGAATTCACATTTATTTTCTTAAATTGTGATGAGATAAAGTTTGTGAAAAAAGTAAGAAAAGGGAAACATATATTTGTATATTTTCCAACATGGGCTTGCTTGGAAATTTTAAAACCAACATATAAGGGCTTTGGATATGTTTATATTTTTGAACATTCTTGTAATAGGTCTTGTATAAGTTAGAATCCACTAAATCCTCCTTAACTAATTTATTGAGGTATTGGACTAAACCCTACTAAAATTGTTCACTTTTTCTAAATGTTGAATTTTTGGTTCCCCAAAGGAAATTCTTCTACTTGATCATAAAAGATTTGTCAAGATAAACATGTTGGCTAAGTTTGTCCATGTTAATTGAATGTTGGACTCTATTAAGTTAAAATTTAGTGAGATTTATTATTATTTTTATTTCTTGAAGATGATAATAACAATATTTAGTTTATCCCAAAGGTCTAAGTTAGAGTGTGAGGACAATCCTATGAGGAGGAAGAATAGGGAAGACATTGATGGAGTTAGACCAAGTATTTTTCCTTAATTTTATGGGAAATGGACATAATATCTTGTTATACATTGTTAAAATGGTGATTGTAATGAAGTTATGGGAAAACTACCTCATGCTAGGTTATCCTAACTTTCTTCCATCCTAAAAATAAAAAGACTAGTTTTCTTTGTTCTTGATTAATTATGTCAATGAATATAGAACCATTTCCTTTATATGGGGAGAAAAATGGGAGTAATAGATCTAATTATTTTTAGGAAGGAATTTGCACCAACTATGTTTAAGTCATACCACTATCAATATTGTCACCTTGACAAGTCAACTTGGAACAACATTTGAAAACCTTTTTGTCATTTCATGTCGTTGAAACTAGATCTACTATAATACATACATACATATAATATGAAAATATTGGAATATGTGTTGGTTAAGCTTCTCTTTAGGCCACAACCAAATTTTGTAATGTATTATCCATATAACCCCTTTAGCCCTTATAAACCTTGAAAAAAGTATTTAAGTAATATTTTATTATTTTAATCCTTAAGGTCGATCAATTAACCTTGACCTAAAGGTAACTTCTATTTGGGTATAAGTACCCTCTCCTACCAACCACTTTGTTATCAATTGGAGTGTAAATATATTATTTGATAATAAGATTATTTGGTGTCCATGGACACCCCCATATATTGTATGCATTGCTTTGTGTATTTATTTTTTAGTAATTCTAGGTAATGTGTTGATTCTATTAGTTTCTAGAAATTGCTATGAAATCTATCATGGTATTAGAGTAAGTGTGAATCTATAATACTTGATTACTTGCTATTTGTAGTTTGGATTCTATAGCTTATATTAAGGACAATTATATTTGGGACAACCAATAAGACTTTTTATAAAGTTGATGATAAAACTTGAAGAAGAGTTTCTGAAAAAACCTAGATTGGGATTGCAAGGATCTCATTGGATTTAATAGATTTGCTTTATGGAAAATAATCATTAATAGGTTCTTTTGTTCGTCTCATTGAAAATCAATCCTCTTTTGTTTCTTTTGAGTTTTGATAAGATAGATGCCCTAGTTTCAAGATTGAGTTTTTCAAGGTTTTTTGAAAATTCTTTATCTTTTATGAATTTTAAAAAATCCATTTCCTATTGTCTTGTAGCTTGTGTTCAATAGGATCATAGATGAGAAGATAGACTAATTGGACACTATGAAAAAATAAAATAAGATGATAAATATATTTAGATAAATCCCTAGTGTTAGAGAAGCCATGGGCAAGCTTCCATGCTTAGAAAAGACCTCCGAGTCACTTGAAAAAGTTGCTAAAATAATGCAACACATTTTTTGTTGCATAGGTATGAGAGGATTTCCTGGTTGGTTACACTCAAAAAAATGATTATACAGGGAAATCCATGATAGATACAAACACATTTTTGGATTCTTTGCAAAATTTGGGGGGGGGCCTAGGTCAACACTATTTTCCAACTACCTCCAAGTGTTTTTTTAAGCCTAAAAAAGTTGTACAATTTCCTTAAATACAATAATTTGAATTCTAAAAATAGAACATTTAATAAAATATTCCATGGAGGGCATATATATGTGTGTGCATCAACATGATGTGCATTCCTATGACACACACAAAAAGTGAGAGGCATTTAATTTGGGTAGTTAGCATATTAGTGGCTTATACTACTTATCTCCCTAGTGGCACCTTGGGGATAGTGACTAGCCTAGTCCAAATTAAAGCACTTGAGGAAGAGGTCCTAATTTTAAACCCCCAACACCATAATCATTTGAAAGATAATGATGTTAGCATGACAACATAAATTTATGATATCACAAGACATGAGGACATGGTAGTATATGTTGACATGGCACATAATGATACCATCCATTGGCAAGTGAAACATGTTGACATGACATAACACATGGCGACTTGCACAAATAACATGAAATATTAGATAGCATAATAGTGGTATTCTATATAGGTGATATGGAAGTCAAGGTGGCATGACATGTGGAAATCCATATAGGTGACATTGTAGTTGAGGTAGCATGACACACATTTGATGCAAAAAATGACATGGTATATATAGAGGGATGACATGATAGGTTGCATGATGAATAACATGGTAGGCATATGCCACTTGGTGCATATAAATATAATGTCAACCAATTAGATTATGTAAAATTATCAACTCAACAAGTCATTCACATAGTCAACAAAAAACTTGGTAAAGAATTATTTTTAGAGTGAACCAAGAAATGATAAGTGTAGTAGAGTGGTTCATATATTGAAAATATAAACAAAGAATGATAAGTGTCAAATTCTAGTTTATCAATACCCTTCATAGTGCCTTGCATAGTTAGTGCACAAGTGACAATCCCTTGATCGTGACAAGGGGGTCATGTGATTTGCCGATACAATGTTTACTTAGTGCATAATTGTAACCCCCTCATCCACTCATACGACAACATGTGGAAACCTCTCACTCACTGTATTTACTAAAATTTAAATTTTCAAAGGTTTTAGAGGTATTTTATGTAATTTTTGGGTTAAACTTTTAGGGCCATAACTTTTGCATATGAAAGCATTTTGAGTCTATTTTTTTAAATCACATAGTTTTTGACATCTCTACATTTGTGGTGTTTTTTATGGTTATAACTATATGTAAGAATTTATATTTTTATAGGATTATTATGGATCATCATATGCCCTTGTTGTGTGGTCCAAACTATGCTACTTGGAAAATTAACATTGAAGCTTTACTTCGAAGCAAGAGGTTACTCAAGTATGTGAATAATAAACCTTGTGTTATTTATTTTGAAAAATAAAATAGGTCTACAAGAATAATAAGGATTAGGATCATGGTGTTATAGCCCTTCATTTTGACAATGTCTATGGCACCCATGTTAACAACATCACAAATCCCAAGTAGTTGGAAAATTTCAAGGATTGTGTGATTGCATTGATTCTATACAAAGTAGTAGGTTGGAGGTTGATATTGCTACCTTTTCTATGGTCTATTTTGATATTGTTGATGAATATATTAGTCTCTTCAAGAAATTACAATAACATATCTGTATTTCAAGAGGGTTACCTTATGTAATAGGAAAATGAAAAAAAAATAATGAATATTATCATATGAGATAGTTGATATTGAATTTGAGATGCTTTTAGTGTACTTTAGTTGATATTGCATTTGAGATGGTTTGAGTGTACTTTTTCAAATCTCTTGCACCACCAATCAATGAGGTATTCAAGTAATTTTTGCATCATCAAGCTATAATACAAAGGTATGTGGGTAATTATGTGATCAATTAGGACCATCCAGAGGAAGCTATTACCAAATTTGGAAAATAAAAGAAGCCAAAATAAAATGAGAAGAATCCCAATAAGCCCTTAAAAAAATCAACATGTGATCTTTACATGAAGGAAGGACATAAAGCAAAATTTTTCTAGATTTACATCAAGAAGCTTGAGGAAGATGTTTCTATTTTCTATGTATAGGGTGAAAACAAATTTGATAGAGAAACCTCTTAGGTACATATAGTTATTCATTCAACATATTGAAAATCCACTTATTCTAATAAGTGGATTGCAAATTAAGGGGCCACTAGGTAAATGATAAAGTAAAATAATCTCCTCTAGGGGTAAAATAAATCACATTCAAGGGAGAATGTTGTTATTGGAGATGATTCTTCTTTGCAAGTTATAGGGTGTAGAGAAATCAACATTGGATTTTCTTCTTTTGATGAGGTACTTCATGTTCCTAATTTTGGAACTAATCTCTTGTCTATTTATCATATTACTCATACAAATCAAAAGATATAATTTTGAGTTGATAATTTGGTAATTAGGGATATAAAAAATGAATATAAAATTATTTTCTTTGGCTATTATGATGAGTTGGACCAAATGTACAAACTGGGAGAAATGCCCACCTCTTATATTTCTTCTTATAGGAAAAACATATTTTTTTGCTATGGTTGCATATGAAAATGGTGAGTCAAATGTGGAACCATAGGCTTGGGCATCTCAACTATGGATCCTTAAGGTACATGAGTCATCATCAGATGACAATTGGACTTCTGCACATATCCCCTCCAAGTGGTACATACAAGGGATGTATTATATGAAAGCACCATAGGGAGACTTTAGGGACTATTGATGAGCTTATCAACCCTTGGATATTATACATAGTGATATTTGTGGACTTATGGGTACACCATCTCTTTCTAGAAATAGACACTTCTTCCTTTTATTGATGATTTTTCTAAATATGTATGGTTGTATACTATTTGAATTAATAATGAGGTATTTGATATATTCAAGACCTTCAAGGCTCATGGAGAGAATTAATTATATAGAAAAATAAAATTTCTTAGGACAATGGTGAGGTGAATACATAAGTCATGCTTTTAATATTTTATAGATTTTCATAGGATTACATATTAGAAGAATCTTCACTATACACTTGAGTAGAATGGTGTGGCTGAAAGAAAGAATAAGGTGATCATGAAGATGACACAAAGTATGACTCATGCCAAGGGTATGGAGCACAAATTATTGGAAGTCGCCACTTGTAAAACATACAACATCAAGAGGGATTCAATGAGGGCAATGCATGATATTACATCTCTTGAGCAGTTGTTAGAAGATAAGCTTAATGTGTCTTATTTTTGTATCTTAGGTCTTAAACATGGGATCACATACCACAAATATATTAAAAAATAAGGCACCAAAGATTCATAGATGCATATTTATGGGGTATTCAAATACATCAAAGGTATATCATATTTATGACCCTTAAAGGCATGAGGTTTTGATTTAGAAAGATGCCAATTGATGAGGTTCTTCTAGGTGCTCCCTCTAGTCCACTACTTGAAATTTTACCAAATGATTGTTGATACTTTGACTAATTCAAATTCAACTATACCTTTATATATTTTAGTAGGATCTACTCCCATTAGATCATCTTCTTAATATTTATATTTGAGTGGAAGTCCATTGCCTTTTAATTTGATCCCTTCACTGACAATACTACTAGTAGCATTTCTTTTCTAGATTTAGGGTATGTTGAGGATACATCAATTTAGAGTGCTTCAAATTTGCATGAGTGGTGATTTTGTGTTGTATTATTTAGTTTTAGCTTTTGATGTTGGTTTTTGATAAAGTGTACACAATTCTTCCTCAGTTTTTCCAACACTCATGTGGGTTAAGATGCTTTTAAAGGATGCTTAGTATATTCTACCTCTAGAGTGACATCAGAAGGCTCCTTATTGATATTGGATATTTAAGGTTACTCATTATCAATAACCTCTTATATATTATTAAGGGCTAACTAGAATAGGAAGATACTATGCTTATGAAGTATAGGGCCAATAGGACATGGGAGCTTGTTCCTCTTTTAGAAGGGAAGAATATAGTTGGATGAAAATGGGTCTATAGGAATAAGTATAATTTAGATGGGGAGGTAGAGAAGCACAAGGTATTCCTTGTTTATAATGGATTCTCTTAATAGGATGGAGTTGATTATTCTAAGATATTTTCTCTAGTAGCTAGGATGGACTTAGTTAGGATGATTCTCTCTATCATTGCCTCATATGGATTGAAGGTATATGATATGGATGTGAAGAATGCCTTTTTACATGGGGATCTTCAAAAGGATATCTAAATGTAACCAAAACCTAGCTTTGAGCTTGAGGGTCTTGATATAATTTATTGTTTGACTAGGTCCTTGTATAAAGTTAAGCAAGCCCTACATGCATGGTATGAGAAAATTCGTTCTTTTTTCTCACTTGTGGATTTTAGTGATGTGAGGTTAAACACAATGTTTACATCAAACACTAATATGAAGAAACTTTGGTGATTGTTCTATATGTTAATTATCTTATCATTATTGATAACTCTCCTGATTTGATCCAATATATGAAGTCATGACTTTGTTCCACTTTTGGGACGACATATTTTGGGCTTTTGGACTACTTTTTAGGGATCCAAATTGATTAGATAGATTTGGGCATCACCATTTCATAACCCAAAGATGATTTGGATCTTTTTTAATATTTTAGAATGGAGGATTGCAAGTGTACTTAGAATCCTTTCAATTTAGGTTTGAATCTTGTGGTTGATTGTATCACTTCTTTGGTAGATGTTATATTTTATCACTCTCTTGTAGGTGGAATTTTTTATCTTACTCACACAAGACCCACTATAAATTTTACTATGAGTTATTATTCTAGGTATATACAAGCACCTTGAGAGATTCACTAGACCACAAGCAAGAATATTCTTAGATACATATAAGAGACTTATTAGAAGGGTATTCACTACTCAGTTTGTTCCACTCATATTCTAACATAATTTTTAGATGTTGATTGGGTCAATGATTTGGACGAGTGATGATTTATAATAGACTTTCTGTTTTATTTGGTATTTGGCCCTATTTCTTGGTGTTCCAAATGCCTATCCACTATATATTAGTATTTTATGAAATTTAAATATTGTTCTTATAATGAGGTAGCTAAGTGTATTTAGTGGACACATTATTTTTGAGGAAATTGACATTCCTCATATTTTTTTAGTCACTATTTGAAGTGATAATCAACGCACCATACAAATTGTTTGTAATTCAGTGTTTCATTAGTGGATAAAACACATAGATATTTGGATGCACTTTGTGAGATGGCTTCATGTGTGTGGGATGATTGATCTAGTTTTTGTATCTTCAATAAAGCAATCAATTAATATCCTTACCAAGATCATGCCCAAGGCTATTTTTTTGCATATGTGGGGGCTACATGGTGTAGGAGAGTGTCCCTTAAGGGAGATGAAAAATAAGTATCTCTCTATAAATATATACCTTGTTCAACTTAGAGAGATGTTGGAATATATGGTGGCTAAGATTCTCTTAAGGACACAAGTGACTTTTGTATTGTCTTATTCATATAATCCCTTTAGGCCTTTGTAAACCTTGAAAAAGGTATTTTTGTAATATTTTATTATTTTACTCTTTAATATAAGTCACTTAACCCTTACCTAAGAGTAAATTGTATTTTGGTATAAATATCCCTCCTACCAACCATTTTTTTATCATTTGGAGTGTAATTCTATTCTTTGATAGTGATATTATTTGGTGTCTAGGAAGGCTCTTATATACTATGTGCATTGCTTTATGTATTTATTTTTAGTAATACTAGGTAATATATTGATTCCATTTGTTTCTAGAAACTTCTATGAACTATAACAAGCAATAATAAGTAGGTTCACTTGTTTGGTTAATCCTACTTATTAGACTTTGATGGTTGAACCTCAAAAGCATTGATAATATGTTGGGAGAGTAATATGTCCTTGAGCATGAAATTATGTTTGTGATACCAACTATAATATATTTTTTGAGGCTATCATAGAAATTAGAATCTTTCTATTATTTTTGAGATATATGAGATCCAAAGTGGAGGATTAATTAATGCTTAACTTACCTGTCTTCATGATTTGTGATGTACCTCTTACAAGTTGGACTTATTTTATCTTGTAAATACCTTTTGAATTCTTATACTTGAATAGTGACTGAACTCAAATCTATGTATAAAGGACCTTGATTCCTATGGAATCTTTTATTTGGACAATATTTGTGCTTATAGCTAGAAATATGGTATGATATCCTCGTTGGTCTTCATAGTGCTTAGAGTGATTGTACTCTAATTTAGGATTTTTATTTAATCAAAAGGCTAGTGTGAGGTATTGAATTGGTGAAGTGAATCATGTTGCTATTGACCTACAATATTAACCATGAAAATATGGAAACACATTTTGCAAATTTTAAACTTGGGATGTCACATCAACTTTGTCTAAATTATGAAGCTTGCACATGGAAGTGTCAAAAATAATCCTTACTAACAATGGATATGCTTGTAATATTGATTCTATTATTCTTGAACTTAACTAAACCTTCAATTGAGGCTTGGGACATAAATTTTAACGGGAACTATCCTTGTACTATTGTTACACTTTATTTGATATATTTTTTTTTGAGATGGTGGCAATGACTTTATGTTATTATAGATAGGATTTAAGTAGTAACTTGTACACTCAAATCAAACCATATCATCTATCCTAGTGTGTTTTATTCTTGATAGAAATCAAATTTGATGAAAGTAAATATTTATGGACTTGTAAATGAGGGTATTCAAAAATATGGATAAATAATTGTATTCTTTTGATTTTTTAAAGATCTATATACCATCATGGGTAGGAGTCATTTTTTACTATGATTATAGTTTAATATTATGATCACCTTTGTTGAAGAAAGGTACGATAATGACTAAGTATGACAAATTAATATGTGGTGATACTTGTAAGGATGTGGCTATTATTCTTGGATGAGGTCATCAAGAAATGTTATTAATAAATATCATACAAAATTGTTATGAAAAATTATCATCAAAAGTTGTTATCATTAATTGTTATAAAAACTATTACAACAATTGTTATAAATATATTTCACCAAAATATACTATTGATTGCTATCATTAAAAATAATACCTAGTCTTTCCTTGATGGATACAAATATTACTTACAACTTGATATCTTCCTTCTAAATGCTGCCATGAATTGATTTGATGATTATGATGTTTGAGAGTTTTGTTACAATCCTTGATCTATGGGAATATATCAAGCTCTATGCATGGTACTTGGGAATATGAATCTACCTTTTTCTATGATGACTATGATTATTTAATAGATCCTATTAATTTGTCATCACCAAAATCAATGAATTAATTTTTTGGAGCCATAGTGAGAACTTATCTGATGAGAAGGAATGGGTGAAATTTAAAATAGATGCATAATGACAATGGATAATTATAGATAGACTTGTAATTTAGGTTGTGCATGGCTAAAAATGGGGGTGGCATGCTCAAGGAGGAGTCTTGAAATATGATTGTATTAATTAATAATAAATTATACACCAGTGAACTAATCATGTGGATTGTTTCAACAAAATGTTTTGTCAAACTATGATTATAGTAATCATTGTGTTTATAGTAAACATGAGTAAAATATTTCATGTAGATAGGATGTATTGATATGATTGCATGAATATGTGTGTGAAGAATTCATGGTTTTAGGATGCATTCTATATGTGTTAAGTTGTATGGTAGTGTGACATCATGTAGATCAATTAACACATCCATGAGTTTAGTTTTTCTAACATGATGGTGTTCTATATGTGATATCCATTTTTAAGGGTTGGTTATCTTAGGTAGAGAAATAATAGAGAAGAAAATTCTAAGAATTCTTTGTCTAAGTATTAAATTAATCTGATGATGATCTCCCTCCTATTAGCTCATTGGTGAAGGTCAAAAAAACTAATTATCATCTAAATGACTCATGTACCTTGTATATTCAATATTTGCATCTATTGGAGATCAATAATGGTTGATATCACTAAGAAGTGGTTTGAATTAGAGTAAATTATTGATATAAATAAACACATTTGACATGAAACCTAGAACTATTTTATAACCTATCAGTTGTAACTAGAACTTCCATGCTATATTTAATAGTTGTTTTTAATCTTGATGAGTTATTTTGAGGATTTGAGAACTATACTTATATTGAGTTTTAATTTCTTGTATACTATAACACCCTTTTAAATTATGCTAAGTCTCCCTTTAATAATTTCTCCTTCTAGGATCATGTATAGTCCTAACAAAGATAAAGTTTATGTTTTGTAGCAAAAAATGAACTGTTAAGAAAAAGTGTATATATATGTGACAATGGGAAGGGAAAAGGTATCACAAGTGTCCTCTTCACAATGATATTCCACTCTCTACATAACTCAAATACTAGGGGTATTTTATATGTACTTTTTATTTTATGGATTAGTTTAAGAACACTTACATTTCTCCTACGATACTTCTTTGTCTAAGCTTAATCTTAACCTAGCCCTAATATACATATAAATGCAACAATCAAGGCCTACAACTAAAATTATCTTTTGATTTTGATGAGGAAGGAAATAATAATTTTATTTTGAGAGGCAAGGGTGTGAGAAGATACAACAAAAAACGCCTAAGATGTAGCTACATATACCTTTGATTAATTGATAAATCTTAATGACTAAGTTGGTCCCATATATGATTAAGATAACTAGTTCCTTCTTTTATTTTTTGTCTATTTTACCATCAATTAGAAAATAGAATATAGTTTACATATATAGAAAAATAAATTTACAACTAAATGCTTAAATGACATAGCTATGGGGTAGAATAATTTGTTTCTACCATTATGGGAAAATCATCATTGGCTCTATTGCTTGTTGATGGTATTATCACTTATGCAGAAAATGAGATAGTTTATAATAGAGGGGCCTATATAAGCTACTAGAGGATAGTTAAAATTTCTTAAATAGAAAGCATACCCCTCTTTAGATAGAAAAAAATGGTAGAATACAAGAAATGAATTTTAAGCCACGAAAATGCCACTAGGTCACAATAGCACCACCATCACTTTTACTTAATGCTAGCACATTTTATTTATGTAAAAATAGAGAGTAATAGTTCCTCTGACCTATAGTCTAGTAGTGCTTTCACTTATGTGATCATAATAATAAGATATAATGCAAGGAATTCCAAGATTAAGATGACTATGCTAAAGGGATTTTACTTGGGATTATAGAGACCTTGTCCAATAGTAGAAACACATACTTAAGACTAAGATTAAATGAAAAATTAAAAGATTATTTAAATAAAAATAAAAAAAAGCAAGAACAGTTCTAGGTGCAATACTATAAAATCCTAAAGCTACAAGGAAAAGGAAGAACCAAAAGCAAATAAAGGGAAAGAGCACAACCCAAGATACAAGAAAGATCCCCCTTGTTGGAAGCTTGTTGAAAGTTTGCTAGCTTGTACGTTGATGGCACTTGAATTCTTGGATACTTGATGCTTGATGATTGGTTGATAGCTTGTAGACTTGATTGCTTGAATACATCTTGGATACTTGATTGGATGCTTGTAAGAGTGTTTGGAGATAAATTGTAAGGAACAAGAGCTTGAATGCATGTAAATATGGCCTTTATAATATTGTGATAAGATTCTTACATAACCTCACAATGCAAAATGATAAATTACCAATCATTCTAGAGATATTTTAATAAACTTTTGTTACTTTAGAACTCTTGATGAAATGCTCACCCTAAGTGCTAGTTTTATAAGTAACCATGGATACTTGGGGTAAGAATTGTATTAAATATGACATGATTAAAGAAGGTAAAGAATTTGAAAAAGGGATCAAGAAGTCATTAATGGAAGAAGATGAGAATCATAATTCTTGGGTTTGGGATTCCTTATAGGAGTTGTAGATCAAATTTTGGGGATTTGATTCATTAATGATGGCTAGCTTGAAAGAGATAAAAGTCAAATTTCTTGGTTTTGGCATATGACAATCAAAAGCATTGGCTAGTGAAAGCATTGATGGTGCTTTTGCAATGACACTTATGTCATGATCGTTGGAGGTCAAATTTGGTTAGGAAAAGGTAAATAGGTCAAACTTGGCAAAATTTTTGATAGGGTCATGAAAGTGCCACTGGCACTATTGCTCATGCCCTAACATTTTTTCTCTTTGAGTAGTAAATGATCCAAATTTGGGTAAAAGGAGGGTTTATTCAACTTGGATAATTGAAGGGATTATTAATGGAGGGATTTACAAACTTGATGATTAGCCCTATGCAAAAAATTAGGTATCTATATTTTTCCCTTTTTGATGCATTTATTGCATAGTAAATGCATAAAAACCTAATAGAGATATCCTAATTTTGAAATAAATTTTTTTGTTGTTGCTTATGGTCAATGATGCTAGATGAATGATGCTATGATTGCTTTCTTAGAAGTGATGTTAAATTTTTTGCTTTGGGTAACATTAAATTCTTCCATGCCTTGTTGTGCCCCCTCATGTTTTGGAAGGAAATTCAAGTTTGACCAAGGAAAATTGGCTTGATTATGATCCACACAGGTGTAGTGATAAAATATTGGTATAGATGGGTGATTTGTATTAATATTAAGATGCACAATTTGATTTAGTGTTGAAAATGGATTTGTAGATTAGGAGAGGATGGTTTGATTTTAAGTTTTGAGTTGCATATATTAAGATTAGATATTTTGTTAAGGATGACTGATTAAGATTAGATATATTTCAAGAGTAAAAAATGAATTGATTAAGGAAAGTAAGATGAATTATGAGAGACACAAGATGAAATATGCATGATGTACCCAAGAGGATACTACTATATTTCAACTATGTACAAAAATATTTACAAATATATATAACTATATACATAGATAATTTACCAAGGGGACTTTAGTTAGCTTTTGACTTGCCCTGGGGTACTTTTTTTATCTTTGAGAATTTTCCAGGGGGACTTTTCTTAGCTTTTAGTCTTGCCTAGTGTTGGTCACCAATTTGACATCATGCGAAGGGTGGAGGTAGGCCAACACCAACCATAGAACAACCGCTACATCGGGATAGGATGGATGATATCTAAAGGAGACTAGTTCCTTGGGGTGGTTCTAGCTATCTGTGCCACACAACAAGAAAAGGAAAAAATAAGAGGAAAAAGGAATAAAAAGGGGTAAAATATGGGAAAATGGTTGTAGTTGAAACTCACAAGGATGACTATTGTCGCATCAATACCTATGTAGGTGGTGTACCACAGGTGAAAATACATACTCCACTCCTAATAGATCAGCTAATAATACCCTCATTAAAGCTCTTCGAAGTGGTGGGCGGAGGCAAAATTATAGAACTAGAGGCTAGGTGCATGAAATCTAGGATGTAGAATTAGAGTTCTCCTATCCTAACAACTTTAACAGAAATAAATTCCCAACATGTGTTTACAAATGCACAATCTTGAGTTAAGAAAATCCTATGGAATTTAGATTACAGAATATCATGAGACACATTAAACAACCAGAAAAAATATGCATTCACACATTTAGAAAAGAACGCTAATATAAAATCGGAGACCAAAAAATGTTGAATCTATATTTACATAGTGGTGAAACCTTACATATGAATTATAATGGCTAAAGAGCTACCCTTAGGAATGACCAACATTCCACTATTTATAGCCATATTTACATTGAATTCAAGATTAAAAATTAATGGTGATAGGCAAGAAGATAATCCTTGCAGCTGATAGGTGCTACACTAGTACATTGCTACTCGGGATAGCATCGCTCTTCTAGAAGGATGTAGATATGTATGGTTTTATATGGACCTTTGGATACTCTAAAATTTTTGCTCAGCTCATCAATTCTTAGCTATCTCATCCTTTTCCTTGACTCACGATCCTATGGTTAGGCTATGGGTAGTAGGTATTAATCACATTGGAAGTACCACACCTTGAATCTATCACTTTTATGTATGAGCACATCGTACTGGATGGTTGTGGTAGTGGGTATGTATCTTGCTCAAAATTAAAGTAATGGCAAGAGCTTTATGTGTTGTGAAGGTGCCTCTTTTATCTTTCATTTTGCTTGTGGAGGCATCAGGAAAGAGGGTGGATATTTATCCGTAGTTCCACCCAACTTGTGTTTTGCAACTTCCACTCGAGATAGGTGGGAGCTCATATATTTCTCAAGGGTGGGGTTTCCTATTTTTTTTACCTTTACTAGCTACTTGAAAGGCCCACCCAAGGAGTGGGAAGGCTTTTCAAGATAGTTTCACCCAAGGCCAAGGGGCGGGTCTTCTGCTCACTCTATTACCCCCCCTGCTTCAATCTACCATCCATTCACTACTTTGGTCCACCCATGACTACTACTACCGCTACTTGATTTATTTTTCCCATACTTGATTTATTTTGCTCATCCATGAATATTATTTAAAATTTTATGGACTCCTTTCGATCAAAGGGAATCACTTCCTAAAGGGAAGAGTGGGTGAAGGGTGTAAAATTTCACCCACACTTCTAGTGACTTACAGGGGTTTTCCATCTCATGGAGAAAGGTAACCTAGAAGGATTAGGAAATGCAACAATCAAAAAAAGAGAAGAGGATGAGGGGAAGTAGATAGAGAAGAAATGAGGAAATGAAGAAGAAGATAAAACAAGGGGGAAGCTATGCACGAAAAGGTGCCAAAAGAGGCGACACACTTAACATGGCAAAAATTGGGGTGGAAGAAAGGGAACAGGGGCCCAACCAGTGAGATCCAAAGAGGGAAGAAAGGAAAATAAAGCCAAAAATATAGGACCAAGGTGGCCAAAATAGAGAGAACTACTATAGACAAGAGCAGTAGGAAGACAAGCAGTGGAAAAAATAAGTAAATACTCGAAAGGCTTATTGAAAGACAAATATGGGAAGAAGGGATAACAAGAAATGATTGAGATAAGGAAACCCTTGCCATCAACTGAAAGAGTTATAGGCAACAAAAGGAAGATAATGCAAAGGTGAGGAAAGGGTGGGGAAATGAGGAGACATAAAGGGAAAAGTAATCTAAAGCCTATCAAGTAAAATTGATAGGGCATAGACCCTTCTCCACGAGACATTCTTACGGATTGAAACCCCTTAAACGTAACCCATTGAGGACCTGAGACATTCTAAGAGTAGACATATTCCCAATGTTTCTTATCTCTTCTATCCTAAAACTTCCTTTTTACATGATCCAAAAATAATCCTCTTTTACTGACTGTTATCGATCAGGAGGTCCTTTCGCTTTGACCACTACTTGCGGTTTGCACTCTATGATCTCATTTTCATCTAACCATGAGGGTTATTTATAGCATACTCGCCTTACCTTGTGATTGCTTCTGAGAATACCAAGGCCTACTGTAGCTCCCAAGGATAAGTTAAGAGGCTTTGAAAATTGTTTAATGTGTCCATTGGGCTATGGGGTCACGACAACAACAGATAGAATAATAGAGAACTAGGAATACACCACAAAAATGAAGGATGAATGTTACACTTCCTAGACAATCCTAGAGGAACCCTTTCTTGCAAGGTTATGCATAAGGGGTAGTACCAAAAAAGTAATTATAAAATCGGGGTGAATCAAGGTGAATGGTGTATAAAATTTGGGGCAAATTTTTCAAAATTTCGAAGAAATTTTTTCAAAACATGGCGATTTTTTTTTTTTTTGCACAAAAATTATCAATAAAATTTTATGGCTACTGGCAGAGGGTGACTTGCAGAGGGCGAGTGGCATAAGGTGAGTGGCATAAGGCAAGTGGCACAAGGCGAGTGGCACAAGGCGAGTGGCATAAGGCGAGTGGCACAAGGCGAGTGGCATAAGGCGAGTGGCACAAGGTGAGTGGCACAAGGCGAGTGGCATAAGGCAAGTGGCACAAGGCGAGTGGCATAAGGCGAGTGGCACAAGGTGAGTGGCATAAGGCGAGTGGCATAAGGCGAGTGGCATAAGGTGAGTGGCATAAGGCGAGTGGCATAAGGCAAGTGGCATAAGGTGAGTGGCATAAGGTGAGTGGCATAAGGTGAGTGGCATAAGGCGAGTGGCATAGGGTAACTGGCATAGGGCAAGTAGCATAATGTAACTAGCAGATGGCAAGTGGCATAAGGCGACTAGCAGATGGTGAGTGACACAAGGCGAGTGGCATAAGGTGGCCACCATAATTCATCAATTAGATGATGCCATGTGTCCTCTCCTCTACCACGTGTCATGCATCTATTAACTTTCGCCATGCAAACTTCTATAAATTCATTTGCAGGATCATTTTTTGCCTCTCCCATAACGTTTTCCAGAGCAATTTTAAACCTTTTTCTAGCATTTTTAGGGTATTTTCCACAACGGTTTCTGAGTATTTTCAGAGCATTTTGGGAGCATTTTGGTAGTGTTTCAGAGCATTTTGGCAATATTTTCAGAGTGTTTTGGCAGCATTTCCAGAAGGTTTTGGCAGCATTCTCTGAGTGTTTTCCAAGGCATTTTTGAACGTTTTCCTGGGTTTTTTAGAACATTTTCCTACGTCTTTTTAGAGATGGCTAGCTCTTCCTCTCCTCTTCCCTCTAAAGTGTATTTCAAGAACATATTCTGCCCCAACCTCAAGAGCATTTTCAACACTCCTGGAAGAGATTCCCAATGGCTTTACACCGCTGGACTTGTTGGTGTGTTGAAGATGCCACAGTTGAACATTAATGTTCAGTTGATGCAACGGATCGTTACTTGTTACAACCATGACGTGTCCACTATTTCGATCCGAGTGGATAACAAGGACATTGTTTTTTTGTTAAACCCTCCGATGTGCATCGACTAATAGGGCTACCATTTTTGGATGGTGTATTGGTGAACAACCAGTACGCCTTAACCGAAGATGATAAATCCACCCTAGCAGTCGTTTACTCTGTTCATTCTGACAATTTGAAAGGTATAATTTTAAAATTTATTTTTTATTTAACATTAAATATTGTTGTATTGTAGTTTCCATTCTCTAATAATGTTCTCCTTGTTGTACTTTTTGTTTTCTAATAATGTTGTCTCTTTTTTTTAGTTAATTCTTCTAAGTCCAAAAGGGGCTTAAACATTTCCAATGTTGCAGATAAATTTCTATATGCTTGCATTGAATTTTTTTAGGCAAGGCTTATTCTACAGGGGCGACCTACATAAATGCCTTTTTGGGCACTTTCTTTATTGATTCATTGTATTGGTGGTGGTAGATTTGATTGGTCCACGCACATTTCCAACCACTTGAAACACGACCTTTTGAGTGCCTAGAAAATTCAATCTACTTATACAGTGACTACCAACAATTTTATTCTTTGTCTATTTCAAGAAGCTTATTTCAACCTTCAACAAAGTAGTCCTCCCACTGCATTGCACCCCAGTTTGTTGTCTATTGGCATGTATGATGATGAGATACAGGTAAACATATTTGTTGGAATATCTTTGTTTTCTTTTTTCATTCTATCTTGTTATTCTCTAATTTTATTTTGAAAACAGAGAAGAGCATCTCAGTCTTCAAGTAAAAGGGATGCCGCATTTAGGGTTCAGGAAGTATCTGCTGATTCTGACACATAGTCACAGTCATCACCAATAACTCCCACCAAACGTGTGAGGTCTCATGGTGATCGGATTCAACATACACCTGCGACACCTTTTACTTCTCAAATTGTTACTGTCGACGTGGAAGAAGTTACCTCCAACCCACAAGGTAACCTTATTCTTCAAAAATACTATTTTAAATGATTTATTTTAATGACTTAAAATTATGTTTTTTAATGTATTTTAAATATTTTTCAGAGAAAGGGCAAATGGTTGAATCATCAATGGTTGCAGAGTTTGAGTCTGGTATGTATGGTTTAAATAAATATTTTTTTATGATATTGTTATTTACACAAGATTAAATTTATGTTTTTGTGTGAAATTTTATAGAGGGACCTGCTAGATTCAAAAGGCTAAAAAAAATATGGCTCCACCGTCTGTCCAGCCACAACAATAGCCACAACAACAACCACAACAATAGCAACAACCACAACAAGTTCCACTATCTGTCCATTCAAAGCAAGTTCCTGTCCATCCATAGCAGGTTCCACCAATGAGGAACCAATCACGCATGCATGGTAAAATGTTCCTCACACCGTCGTCTCATCATGCAAGAAGTGCTATAGAGACACAAAATGTGTCATCATCTAATGTTCATGTTTTATCGATATTAACCTTAGAGAATTTTTCAAATGTTGAGAGTGCATCTCAAATGCCCTCGGGAACTCTAGAATGTGATTTTCTTTATCAGGGTATGAATCCTAAAAATTACCCTTTAAAGGCAAGTGATATTCTTGAGGATGAAGAGGGCATTGATGGAGAAGAGGATGTCAATGTAGATGCCACCGAATTTTCCCCCTTCGACCCACAACAATATGTCACTCGTAGTATAACAGATGATGATATCCTAAACTTTTCTAAAAATGTGTTATTAGCCGATAGATGTAAAGTTGTAGTTCATAATACTCTTCTTTTGGATATTGATAAATTGAAAGAATGGGAATATCGGGCCAAGGTTTTGATTAAAGCAATCAATGGTCGATATAAGAATTTTTCAAAGAGAAAAGAGTTGTTTTTAAAGGTTGAGAATGAGCCCCAAAAGCTCGATGCTTTGCTACATAAAGTTGAATCTGGCACTATGGAGGCCGAGTCTACATACACAGATGAAATTTTAGCCATTGTTTTGAATCGTTTGGAAAACCTCAATGCAGAGGCCCAAGCATATTTCAATGAATGGGCACTAGATCAGAACAAAGTAGCAGTTGCAAAAACAACACGACTTACAACTGATGTAAGTTTTACATCTAACTAAAAAATCATTTTTTGTTAAATATGTTTTGTTTATAAATATTAACCTTTTTTCATTTCTGTTTTGTAGTCTAATTTCCAGCACCTAAAGCAATAGGTCGGTGCCATGAAAACGTTGATCAAGACTGCCAAAATTAGCATTAATAATGCTATTGAAGTGAAGAAGAGGTTACAACAGATGGTTAGAGAAAATAATTGGCTGAAGAAGTTTATCAGAGATAGGGGCCTGGATGTCGAGGCTAAACTGAAAGAAAATGAGAAGGAGCTGAATGCACCTTTCAAAGAAGATCCAACGAAGGAAGAAAGTGCCTTGTTATCGGGGATCAACACTACAACAGAAAGTTTGGTTAGGGTTGGGGCATTAGAAGAAAAGGATATTGAGATAGATGAGGGTGGACCTTCAGGAAACATTGAAAAATAATAGAAGTTTGTTGTGTTGCATTTGAAGTGAAACAAAAACTCTTTGATATTTTTATAAATTATTAAAGACTGGTATTTTTTTTTAAATTGAAATCAATGATAGAGACAATTTCTGAAAAATTTGTATTATCATTTTGAAATTTTATTTTTAATTATTGTTATGTTTTAATTTGAAGTGGAAGAAATAATGTTTGATATGTTTTGTAAATTGTGAATGAATGGTATCCTTTTTAAAAATTGAAATCAATGAAAGAGACTATTTTCGAAAAATGTGTTATCTATTGGAAATTTTGTTTTGAATGTTGTTATGTTATGATTATATGTGTTGATGTATTAAGTAATTTGAAGTGGAAGAAATAATGTTTGATATGTTTTGTAAATTGCGAATGAATGGTATCTTCTTTAAAAATTGAATTCAATGAAAGAGACTATTTTCGAAAAATATGTATTATCTCTTGGAAATTTTGTTTTAATTATTGTTATGTTTTTATTATTTATGATGTTGTAGAAGTTTGTTGTTTTTAATTTGAAGTGGAAGAAATAATGTTTGATATGTTTTGTAAATTGTGAATGAATGGTAAATTTTTTGAAAATCGAAATCAATGAAAGAGACTATTTCCGAAAAATGTGTTATCTCTTGGAAACTTTGTTTTGAATGTTGTTATGTTTTGATTGTTTGTGTTGATGTATTAAGTAATTTTGAAGTATTTGGATGCAGTAAGATGTTATTTTATGTTATATGAATTAATTTGAAATGACAGAAAATGCAGCATAGATAATTACTTTCACAAATTGCCAATAATGATTTATACAATACAAATCTACAAGAAAAATTGAAACTTTAGACTAATACTTCAATAACAAGGCTTATGTAAAATGATATACAAAATATCCAGTAACACATTTCTGATAATCCAATAATCAAATCATGTGTAATCAAAGAATATGTGTAACACATGTGTAATCAAATAATACATAATCAAATCAGAGGGCTATGCTATACAGAGTATCCAATGGCAAATCTAATATCATATTATATGAATAATGACATCAAAATTATACAAAGTATCCAATTGCATTTTTAATATCATATTATATGATTAGTGACATCAAAATTACATGTAACAATATAATCTCAATATTACTTTCATTATAATGTTGAACTGAAATCAAATCAAATGAAAGCATCCTTTCATTCTGATATGTGAAATCAAATCAAATGAATGCATCCTTGCATCATAATGTTGGAAGCTGGAACAAACTTTTTTTAGATTGTACAAAATATTTTGCACTCATTCCCAAAATTTTTGTCGTCACAATCTGACCAGTGTTACCATCATCCTCAATATTCGTTACACCTCTTCTCTCTGCCATAGAATTCCAATGTGACAATGCTCTTTCGTAAGGAAACTCCTCCACCTCATAGGTCGACACATATACTCTCAAACAATTCTCCAAATTTTTGTCCAACCTATTTCGAACTTTAGATTTTACATATGATAGTGCATTGAACACCCTTTCATCTTCCATGGATCCCAAAATCATCGTTTGACATAATTCATATAAATGAAAATATTCACTCATAGTATGTTGTAAGATAGTACTTGGTTGTAATCTTCTCCACAAACGTGAAATAGAACCTGCTTCATGATGGTTAGAGAGCTGTGAAACTTGAGTAGACATTGTTGTTCCAAAATAGTTTGATTGTTTTGTCAAAAGATCTCTGTTGAGAATGCCATTGATTTCAATACCATTGACTACAACACTTTTACTGAAATGGCCAGCAAGAATGCCCATGTATTTGAGAAACAAACCATTTATAGTCTGGTATTCATTACAAGGATCCCAAAACATCGGATTAACCACACCCATAGCCTCTAGCAATTCATCTCTTTGAAAACGGTCTCTTATTTCTTTTGTCAATGATTCTGCTATTTGTTTCAGTTTAAGTTTTGTATCATCTACAACTACATGAAATCTATTGTAGGTTATGGGCATTTTCTCAACTTCATTTGTAGCTATATCCATTCACATGCCATAACAATATAAAGGTATTTCCTTTCCACGGACATTAATACATAGATGATCATTTATATTGAACTTCAAAAAGCTCTGAGGATCATTCACGTTTGTTAATGCTCTCCAACTCTCAAACATGGGATCCATAAAATTTTGACCAGATGCGTACATCATATCAATATGCATGCAAATTTGTATTCTCACCCTGATGAAATCCACAATATAAATCGATCTTTCTTGTGCAATTTTGATCAAAGTATTCATTTTTTCCAACATTGGAAGAATACTGCACAATGTGAGAAGAGTTTCAAAGTCACTCATTCAAAAAAGTAAATATTTAGCCTTATCAACTGCCCTACGATTTGCATACATAAACCCTATCAAGGATTGATATTCTTTGAAAACTCTTAATACCGGTTGATACATCGAAATCCACCTAGTATCCACATCTTTCAACAGTTTTTTACCTTCAGTAACTCCTAGTGCAAACTATTGAAACTCTGAAAATATTTTTGGACTGCATGAAAAATAATCATGAATTTCATGGACAAGCTCTTCCACTCTCGCAACATTTGTAAATGTATCCACAATTTTGTATGCAAGATTCATTCTGTGAGCCATGCAATGAATAGGGATCAAATATGGTGCAACAGATATTTGTAGTCTAACACAAAGACCATTCATGTGTCCTTGCATTGTAGCAACACCATCAACTCCTACACATATTAACTTAGTGGCTATTTCAATTTCATTCATTCCTGCTTCTTCTTTAAACTAGTTACAACAACATTGTAAATGTTTTCTGCATTACAATTTTCCACCATCTTGCGTATTCCAAGTAAATGAGGTTGCCTTAAATGATTTTCCAATGTGTAAACATGCATGCAAATCCAAGATGTATTGTCAACAATAGTCACCTCATCAATTGAAAGTGAAATGAATTTTACCTTTTTTACTTTCTCTCTGAGGTCATCCTGCTCAACCAATGAGAGACATTTTGCCATTTTCCAACCACTTCGATCTGACCAATGGGCGTTGGGTAAGTTCTGCACATCAACTAGTTGAAATAGAGATTTATAATCCATGAAATCAGACATAGGTCTACCCTTCTTAAGAATAGAGAATACAACAACAAACTCAAACTTTTTGAAGCTAAAGTTAACTTATTCATTTTTCAAAATTGGGCTTGAATCGTTGCACCTTTCTCAACCAAAGTTTGCTTTTGTTTCATTTCTTTATCATATTCTTACGCATATCTTATATGTGCACACTCTGATGCATCCTTCCACCTATAAGTTTTTGGTGTTGGTCGATCACCTTCTTTTGTTTTGATATAAACCTTTCCACAATGTTTTTCTACTGTATCTTTCTTAAGTTGCAATCTATGATCCTTTTCGTGTTTCCAACTGCAAATTATGCATCTCAATTCTATTATATCATCACTACTATTCTCTGGAAGCACTATATCAATAAATGGAAATTCTGATATCCAATCAGGCTGAAATGATCTGTTAATTGTCCACCTAGATAACCTTGCACGTTTATTTTTTTTAGATGAAGATTCTCCAGAAGTAGGGATTGCATAAGAACTATTAGTTTCTTTTCCACTTGGCATGTTAGATTCAGGAATCTCTTCATGTTGTTGTTCGATTTGATTGAGAATATTTTCATCTATGGACTGTTCATTAACGTGGATATGTGGAAGTGGAGGCATACCAGGGTAAACATTGTTTACTGTATAGATAATACTAGTGTCAATAGTAGGGTCATTATCACTATGGCATTTAAAAACATACCTTCTACATATTAAAATGGACAAAGCCATCAACCAAAAAGCACAGTTATTTATGAATGAAGACATTATATTTAAAATTAACAATGTAAAAAAATAACTAGTGAGTAAAGGCGTTCATACCTTCAGTTTGTGTATATGTTGATGGTTGACTAGATTTTGAAATATTATGAAAGTATTTGAGGATACTCCTTTTATTGGAAGACTGGCCTCCCTTCTTTCCACTGCCTGTAGTTGACATTTTACTTGTATGAACAGAAGAATAACATGAACAATGAACATCATTTTTAAAAATGAAAATAACTGGTAAAAGAGAACTACTGCTAGAGACAATAGAATATCTATCCCAAGAATATCGTTCGCAAGCAGAATAAACCTCCTTATTGAGTGTCCATGAATAAAATGTTAAATGAAATTTAATGGTAAAAGAAACTTACTGGTAAATTGAGTCACCTTATGCCACTCGCCTTCTACCACTTGCCTTTTGTTACTCGCCTTATGCCACTCACCTTATGCCACTCTCCTTATGCCACTCGCCTTATGCCACTCACCTTATGCCACTCACCTTATACCACTCACCTTATGCCACTAGCCTTATGCCAATCGCCTTATGCCACTCGCCTTATGCCACTCACCTTATGCCACTCGCCTTATGCCACTCGCCTTATGCCAGTCACCTTATCCTAGTCACCTTATGCCACTCACCTTATGCCAGTCACCTTATGACAATCGCCTTATGGTGATCACCATATGCCACTCAACTTATGCCACTCACCTCATGCCACTCACCTTATGATGGTCACCTTCTACTGGTCACCTTATGCTGATCACCTTTCACTAGTTTCCTTATGCCACTCACCTTTTTCTAGTCGCCTTACACCAGTTGCCTTATGCCAGTCACCTTATGCCAGTCACCTTATGCCACTCGCCTTATGCCACTCACCTTATGTCGCTCGCCTTATGTTGGTCACCTTCTACCAATCGCCTCCTACCAGTCACCTTCTATCAGTCATGGACTCGGGTTTTGTCAGTCATCTACTTTGTATCGCTCGCTATCCAAAAAAAATGTTGTAATTGTATGGGAGTCACTGTCAGGGTTAGCTATATATAATGGGGTACAAGGGGTGATTTGGGTAGGATATTTCTTATTTTTAATAAATTTAGGGCGAAAATTAGGCGGGAAACCTTATGACAATGGGGTGAATTTACCCTTAAAAAAATTGGATCCCAAAATTTTTGGACGAACGGGCCGACCTCTATGGTCCCAAAATTTATAAAATTAACATTGTGAAAATCTGAATATTCACGCTAAATTATGAAATTCGCCACTATGCAAAACCCTAATTTCTTGATGCTTCTTCGTGCCTGACCAAGTGGCAACCCTTCATAGGGATATGTTTATGAAATGATCGCTAATAAAATTTATGATTCCCAATACACTAGCCCTACATAATGTAAGGATTTATTTACTGGCCACAAAATTGTGATATGACAAGCATGCATGAGCCAGGATATATTATGAAAATCATCCCATGAATATATAATGGTTGGACCAGATTACATTATATTTAAGGCATCGCTTGTAATCCATATGGTACCATCTACACTGGCTCAAGATTACAATGAAATTATAATTATTATTATCTTGCATGAGCCTTTGAATTCTTAGGCCTTTGAAACCTAGGGTGGTAAAGAATTTTGCCACCGTATTCCACCCTCTAGGCAGTGAGCTATCAAGGACTAGATCTTCATGTTGTTCCTCTTTGAGATTTTCTAGCTATGGCAATCTCATGGCTGACTCTCCATCCACCATCGTATTCTTCTCCCACTCATAGGCATCCACATCCTTGCCCAGATATCATTGAGTTTGGGGTTGATCTATCATATTATCTTCATGGATGTGGTTGTTGTGGTACACCTACTACTGGTATGTGCTCATTGCATTATTTGGTACTAGCTTCTAAAAGAAAATAATTGGATGGAGCCTCCACATAAAAACTTGCTCGACTCTAATAGCTTTCTTGTAAAGTTATGGGAAACTAGTTTTCCCAAATTGGTACAGAAAGAATCTAACATCAAGACCAAGAGCCCAGATGTAGAACATATATGCTTGGGCAAATATTAGGAGTATTTGTCATGGAATCCTCTTCTAACTCTTCTCAAAATGAACATTGAAGTCCACCACATTTTCAAGAGGATTCCTCTTGATAAATACAAATTGATTCAAAGACTAGAAGGGGTCCTCCAGTTCGCCAAATGTATCCATGAGAGGCTTTGCTAGATCTTCCCATGTAGAGATGCTCCTAGGATTTAGGTTTTAAACTAGAACCATGCTCTACCAGTAGCCTGATTGTCATATCCTCATGCATGATATTGTGAAGGGTGGTTAGAGAAGCCATATTTTAAAGGTGTTCCTTCACAGATCCCTTGATGCCACTATATTTTGTTAGGGTGTTGAAGGTAGCTTTTGTAATATCATATCAATTATGGAGATTGAGGAGACCAGAGTCATTCTAGTTTAAGAAATTCATGATGGAACTGGTCTTCAATTATCTCGTTGATTCTGGAGTTAGAGTTGGAGTTGCTAGATGAACATATTATCTTTTCTAGCGAGTTCAAGGTTATTCATCATACCTTGAGTCATTCGGGATGTTTGGATCTTCAATGTGAATAGGTGATTGTTCTCATGATATGGAAGTGTCACACAATCAAATTCACTAGGTGACTTTGAGCAGATATGGGCAAATCAGAGAGTCACCAAACTTTGATTTCTTAAAATACAGAAACTCAGTGAGTTCCCCAGTAGAGTCACAAAAAATTTTTGGTCACAAATTCAACACTACGTGTAGGGTGGGAGGGTAGACCAAAACCAAGTATAGAATGGTTACCATGTTGGGACAAGGTGGACGATCTTCGGAGGAGGCCAATTCCTCGGGGTGGTTCCAGCTATCTACACTGCACAACGAGAAAATGGAAAAAGGAAAAAAAAGGAAGAAAAGGGGGAAAAGAGATGGGAAAATGACCATAGCCAAAACTCATAAGGATGGGTATAGTCACATTAAGACCTATGTAGGTAGTGCACCATGGGAATAAACACAAACCCCACACCTAACAAATCATTTGATAATACCCTCGTTCAAGCTATTCGATGTGGTGGATGAAGGGAAAATTCCAAAACCAAATGCTAGGTGCATGAAATCCAGGATGCAAAATTAGAGTACTCCTATACTAACAAATTTAATATAAATAAACCCCCAACCCATGTTTACAAATGCACACTCTTGAGTTACTTAAGCAAATACCATAGAATCTAGATTGTAGAATATCATGAGACACCTTAAACAACCAGACATAAATAAGCATTCACACATTTAGAAAAGAACGCTAAGGCAAAATCAAAGACCAAACAATGTTGAATCTATATTTACATAGTGGTGAAACCTTACATATGAATTGTAATGGCTAAAGAGCCGCCCTTAGGAATGACCAAAATTCCACTATTTATAGGTATATTTACATTGAATTCAAAATTGAACATTAATTATGGTAGGCAGGAAGACAATCCTTGCAGCTGATAGGAACCACATTGGTACATTTCTCCTCGAGATAGCACCACTCTTCTATAAGGACGTAGATACATCTAGTTTTATCTGGGCCTTTAGATCATGTGACATTTTTGCCCAGTTCATCAATTTTTAGCTATCTCATCCTTTTTATCGATTGATGATCCTCTGGTTAGGTGGTGGGTGATAGGCATTAATCATCTTGGGAGCACCACACCTTGAATCTATCACTTTTGTGTATGAGCACCTGGTACTGGATGGCTATGGCAGTGGGTACATCTCTTGCTCAAAATTTGAGTGATGGTAGGAGCTTTGTGTGTTAGATGAGTGCTTATTTTGTATTTTCTTCCACCTGTAAAGGCATAAAGGAATATGGTGGACATTTGTTCATAGTTTCACCCAACTTGTGCTTCACAACTTCTGCTTGAGATGGGTGGGAGCTCATGTCTTCCCCAAGGGCAGGGTTTCTTGACTTTTTTGCCCTTACTAGCTGCTTGAAAGGCCTACCCAAGGAGTGGATGGGTTTTTCAAGATAGTTGCACCCAAGGCCAAGGGGTGGGTATTCTGCTCGCTCTATTATATGCCTTGTCAATCTGCCATCCACATGCTACTTTGGTCTACCCACAAATACTATTGCCGCTACTTGATTTCTTCCACCTGTCCATGAATATTCTTCAAAATTTTATGGACTCCTTTTGAGCAAAGGGGATCACTTCCTAAAGAGAAGAGTAGGTGAAGGGTGTAAAATTTCATCCACACCTAGGGGGATTTTAGTTAGTTTTTTTACTTTCCCAGGGAAAATTTAGTTAGCTTTGCTTGGAGGACTTCTAATTAGATTTTAGACTTGCCCAAGGGACCTTTAGTTAGATTTGCTCAGAGGACTTTTGGTTAAATTTTAGACTTTCCCAAGGGGACTTTAGTTAGATTTACTTGGAGTACTTCTAGTTAGTTGCTATGATACAAAGATATGTATAAGCATGAAAACAAATGATTTACCTTTAAACAAACATTTCAAGGAATTTTATCTTGTCCATAGGACTTGTGTTTAGACTTTCCCATAAAACATTTCATTTAATATTTTTCTTTAATAAAATGCCTAAAGGACCTTTGCTTTGCTTTTAAAAAAATGCTTAAAGGGATTCTATTTAGATTAATTTACCTCATAGAGGAATGTCATAGAGGACTTATGGTTGATTGGTGTAGTAACACATGATTTCCCTAGTTAGGGAGACAATTTCATTGTGAATTAGTTGTCCCATGCATGGTGGTATGTGAAAGATAACAAATGATGATATTGAGAGAGCTATAAACACATTTGAAATTTGTATTATCCATCATATATCAATTGATAAGATAGAAGATATTGATTTTATTTTTCCATCATCACCTACAAACTTCACAACATTCATCATGTGGAAAAAGAGTTGTAGTTTGGAACACTTGATATATATAATTTGAGGTAAACCAAATCGAGCTAGATAAAGATAGATAGTTGTGCAAACCCCAATTTGGTTCATAAGGATAGGACAAGGAGGATCCACTGGCATTAGTAATCTAGTGCAATGAAAAAATATCAGTCCTAAATAGGATCATCATTTGTATACGATTGTGGATCCTTAACATAATATGGAATAAGTAGTCCAAACATAGTTAGGCATGTGCATATAGGCATATATGAAATCAAGTAAGATGCAAGAAAGTAGTGACAAGTAGCTGAAAGAAATAGACAACCATTATAGTCTCAAAGGTAATACCTTTCAAGATTTATTATGTTCATTGGTTCTTTAAGTTCTTTTCCATCAAGAATGGAAAGGTGGTAAGCACCTAAACCAAACTTCATGGTTATGATGAATGGACCTAACCAATTAGGCTCAAACTTACTTTTGAGATTCATTTTGGAATTGGTAGTATTTTGATTCTCTTTAAGAATGATATTACCAACCTCTAGGGAGTGATTTCATACCTTTTTGCTATAGGTACAATTAAGAATTTTTAGTAGATCCACATGTTCTCTAAGGCATGGATCTACTTTTTGTTAAGAAGTTCTAATTGGCTACGATGGGTGAGATAATATTTATCTCTAAAAGAGGAGTCTTGCAACAAAATGTGCAAGAAAGGTACCTTAATATCAAAAGGGAATATGACTTCAATTCAATAAACCAAAGCATAGGGAATTGCACTAGTGGGAGTTTGAACACCTATGCAATAGGTCCACAAGGTAGGATAAATCTAAATATGCCAATATTAATCAATTTTTATAACAAGATTCTTAAGGATATTAATAAGAGTCTTGTTAGAATCTTTCATTTGGTCATTACCTTGAGGATAGTAAGGCATTGAACATTTGTACTAAATATTTTATTTAGCACACATTTTCTAGATATTATTGTTCTTAAAGGGTGTTCCATTATCAAATATTAATAAAAAAGTGATGCCATAATGACTAAGGATCTAAATTAGGATAAAATTGGAGACTTGGAGTTTAGTGGTTAAGGCTAAAGGAATGGATTTGACCCATTTAGTGAAGTACTCACTAGCTATTATGATGAACTTATTTCCATCAAAAAATACTAGGTTGATCTTCCCATGATGTCTAAGCCCCAAATGATAAAAGGCCATGGAAAAGTCAAGGGTTGAAGAGCTTGGGTGGATCATGGATAAGGTTTTCATGCTTCTAACACATATCACAATTTTAGAAATAGTTGTAAGAGTTATTTACATGGAGGCCCCAAAATAACCCATTCATTCACATGATCCATCATAAGCCTCTTTCATGACTACTTAGGATTTATCTGAGGTTAGGCTCTAAGGATAATTTCATAAAGGGAATAATGATATAAGATATAACTAATGAGGACATGCTGAAAAACACATTGCTTAAGGTTTTTGCACTCATTGTGGTTCAAACTATCAAGCAATGTGCCATTTGGAAGGAAGGGAAAGATATCCTTGTATAAAGGATCAAGAGAAGAAGATACTTCTATGGAAGAAAATACTAGAGAAATTTGACTTAAATATATGATTGAAGGCTCTCTAATTTTCCAAATAATAATTATGGATTGTTCATCATCTAACTCTAAGGGTATAAGGGATGCAACCATGGCCATGGCATTGGCATGCTAGTCACTAGACCTATGGATGACTTCAATGGTGACTTTTCAAAAGTTGACATTAGCTTATCAAAAATATATTTGTATGGTGTGATATATTTTTTTTTATAAACACCATTGAATTGGTTGACTACAAGCTAGGAATATTTGAATTTAGAGAGGGTTCTATCTTGCACAACTAATGTTGCATGAAGCCTTAAGATAAGAGCTATGCACTCAACAATATTATAAACATAGAAAAACTTAAAGGACAAAGGGATAAGCTATTGATAAGGAGTGTCCAATATTATTCCTACCCTTGTTCCTTTGACACATAAAGCACCATTGATGTATACAATCCAAGAATCAGGTTGATCAATTTCTAGACTATAAGATAACTCATTTTTAAAGCCTATGGCTAAGGAATGGCTAGATTCTAAGGGTGTGGCTACTAGTTGGTTAATAATGACCTGACCTTTCATAGACTTTGGGATGATAAAATCAAGTTTAAATTTCCTAAGGGCAACAACCCACTTAGCCATATGCCTTGAGAAATGAGGCTTGGACATTAGATATTATAAGATATCAAACCTTGTGATGATAAATATCTTATGGATGAACATGTAGTGTCTAAGATTATGGGAAGCAAAAATTTTAACAATAAAAAACTTACATAAAGGGATATAGTGGACTTTATAATTGATCAAAGTCCTTATAAGATAGAAAATTACTTGCTCTTTATGTTGGTCATCGTACTGTGCTAATGTCATGACCCTTTTTGAAGAAATAGGGTCATGTAAATATTTTTGGTAAATATTATTATATCATGTGTGGTGTGAGAGAAATAATTATTTTTATTATTATTATGTGTGGTGTGAGAGAAAATAATAATTATTATTATTAAAATACATTTTATATATGCAACTTCAATGTGGGCCCAACTCAACGAAGGATTATAACATGAGGCTTATATATACATGAGCGCTCATATTTCTCATTATGTTTTGATGTTTTATGAAAATTGAGTGAGGGCAAAACCCTTCTCTTCTTCTGTGGCTTTCGAGAGGTGCTCAAAGTTTGCAGGGGATTCCAATCCAGTAGTTGGGAGGTGCTCAACTATTGTGGTTGAGGAGTAAATCCATCCAGGGTTTACCTTTTGTGCTTCAGAGGGCTTCCAGTATTATTCAGATCTAATTCTCTATCTAGGAGGAGTTCCCTCTTCTTGAGGGTTTGGTGATACCGTGGAAGTTTTAGGAGAATTTATCCAGCATTGGGGCAGATTTTATACATATTCAGTGGCAGATTTCAAGGTTGAATTGCAGAATTTCAGTCTAGAAAAGGAGACATCCCATATTGGAGGTTATTTATCAGCATTCTGAGCGTTATTTGGGCAGAGTAAATCATCAGTAGCCACACGTCCCATCTGGCAGCATTCTCAGCATATATTTTGTGTTGAAAAAGGGTTTCTAAGACCCCAGTTTGGCAGCATCCCATTGTGCATGCATCTTAAGCAGATTTTGGATGTTAATTTGAAGCATTTTGTTGGGGGGGGTCCCCCGCCCCCTTTTTGGTTTTTTTGTTTTTTTTTTTGTGGGGGATAATAATCAGAATTGTGGTTGTGAGTTTATTACAAATTTTATAAGTATTTGCATGGTGGATCTAGTCATTATTATTGTAATTCCAGTTTTGGGTCTTTGAAGAAAAATAATTAAAATTCACAAAAATATTTCATTTGCTCAAATATTGTAAGAATCGTGTTGTGTGTTTCTATTTTTCTATTTCGGCTCATTACAGTGGTATCAGAGCCATGATCTTGCCAGCCTGTGGATTGATTCAGTAATTTTCAGAGATTCGGAAGTTAGGGTTTTGTTGTCGTTTTCAGATCTAGGGTTTTTGAGGACTTAATTGCAGATTATGGGGAATGATAAATTTCTTGACATGATATTTCAAGTCGATAAAGGGAAAATGGATACACTATTGGATAAGTTGTCTCAATTACTGGCAAAGCTGGATCAAGGTAGGAGTTCTCCACCAGTTCAGAGTGAAAATTCAGAAATGGATGCCCTAGTTTTAGAAAAGAAGAGGAATTGTGTGAAGAGAATTCAGAAAATTATTTTTCAATTGCAAAAATAGCAGTTGATGATGATATGCATCCATTGGATGATTTATGGTTTGAGTCTGAATCTGCCCTATATTCAATCTATGGGATAGAAGAGTGTAATGTTGTTGATTTTGAACATTATGCCAAGAAAAATAAAACAAAATTACTACTGCATGGAGCTGATCTGGATCAGAATTATTCCTGCAGTGAATATGGGACAAGTCCTGAAGAGAAAGTTTCATCAGTTCCAAATTTGAAAGAATATGCCTTGTCTCAAGAGCAATGCAAAGAACATGTCATGGAAGTAACTGATTTAGATCGTGGAGAAAAACCAGAAATTGTTGGCCGAGAATTTCCCTTGCCACATGAGGTATGTAGGGAAAATATTTTTCATAAAATTGATGACAATGAAAGAATTGTTACCAATGATAATTTTGATGGATGTTGGATAAATTTGCTAGCTATGCCTATGAATGTTCACAGCAGTTTCAGTTTCTTTGATCTGGAAAGTGAGCATGAGTCTCACAGTGAGCAAATTCTTTCAAAAGAAAGATTTCAGTCTTTGAATGCATGGGATCCAGGCATCACTAGAAAGAATGAAGGGTATTGCATTCATGAGATTTGTGATGAAGTAAACTCTGAAGGTGATTATCTTCATGTGTTTTATCCCCAGTCTTTAGAAACCAGAGCTGAGCTTTCAGAACTATTGAGTGATGATCAACAGTTGTTTAGATCTCATGGTGAAGAAGCAAATTTTGCTCTAACAATTGACACTTATCTTGCTTCACAGCTTCTATATTGCACCTGCCTTCTAAATAAAACTACTATGTATCAGTTGCCTAAGTGGGTCTCAACAATCTTACCTAAATCAGCACTGTTTAGAGTTTATGATGAAGAACTGATTAAGGAAGAGGATGATAATGCACAGTTGGAGACATCTTGGATAGCAGTTGAAGACAGTATTGAAGGCAAAATATTGACAACTTGGTTAGAAACAAAGGGGACAGCATTTCAGATGTTCCTTGAACCCATTCTTCAATGCAAAACAGGAGCAGTCCTTACAACAAAAAAAAGACTGTTGTTGTGGTGCATAAAACTGTTTTTGGATCTCTAGAGGCTGTGATTCACATCGAATCTGAATTTATACTGTTTACTGCTATTTTTTCCACTTGTAGTTGTTCATGCATGGTTAATTTTCTTGAATTTGCTAGGCATGTTGGACAGATGAGGTGCATTATATTTGTTGAGAGGGTGATAACTGCTATGTTTTCAGGACATATGGATTGCTTCTCATATTTGCACTTTAATTATTTGGCTGCATCTGCCTCAGGGAAAAATAGTCAAACCCGTCATCAACAGGACCAAATCATTCATCAATTTCGTGAAGGAATGGTAACAGGAATTGTTGCTACTAATGTTCTAGAAGAAGGTTTAGATGTCCTTGGATGCTATTTAATTATTTGTTTTGATATGCCGAGTAACACTGCGGGAATTATATACAATCTTGTGGGTGTGGGCAAATGCAACGTTCTGACTATCTTATACTCACAAGAAGAGGCGATGAGTTGGAAAAAATACGACTTGAGAAGGTCATTGCTAGGGGAGAAATAATAAGAGAGTGTGCCTTGAACAAAGATCTTGTTTCTTCAAATTCTTACAGAGAAGACCTACAGCAAGAAGATATGTATTGTGTGGAATCTATAGGAGCGATTGTCACATTAAATTCTTCTTTGCCATTAATCTACTATTATTGCTCTCAACCGCCAAAGGATAGGTATTACAAACCAAGGTCTTATTTTCGTATAAAAAATGAAGATGGCATCTGCATCCTAGAGCTCCTGATGAAATCTCTTGTCTTACATGTGAAGGCTCATGGAAATGTTTCTTTATTGAGGAAGTTAGTCTGTCTTAAAGCTTGCAAGGAACCTCATGCAGCTAGAGCTTTGACAGATAATCTTTTGCCTGTTGAAGAAGAGGAACAAGTATATGAAGAAGATCAACATGAAATTGAAGAAAGCAATTTTGGATTGTATCCAAAACCTAGAAATGTGGTACCCCTTGTTTGTCATGCTATTCCTCCAAGTGTGGTTAACATGAGACAGTGTTTGGAAATGGATACTGGTGCTGTTACAGTCCAAATTAGAGCAGATGGCATTTACAAATTGGATAACAATCAGGTTGATATTGCAAGGAAATTTCAAGAAATTATATTCAGTATTTTGAGAGAGAGAATTTTGGACAGCATAGTCAATTTACTTGATTTAGATCACCCCGTTTCAATATCAAATTCACATATCATGTACCTGTTGTTGCCAATGAAAACCACTGGTATACTTGAAGCATTAAAGTCAACCATGATAAATTGGACATGCATCACTACGGTTGTATTTCAAATTTTCTCACCATCTGAAAGGGGTATTCAAAGAACACCTGGTGGACATTTTCCTCTAGGCTTGTTACAAAATTCAATTATAATAACCATACACAACAGACAAGCTTATTGTATGTCACATGTCTCAAAGGATTCAAACTCAAGAAGCTTTTTTTGTGCAAATGGAGGTAGAGAAAAAGAACTTTCTACATACGCAGATTACTTCAAAAGCAAGTATGGTACCATGATAGAAGCTGCCCAAACCTCAGAAAATGGAGGTGTCTTTCCAAAGCCAAAGATTAAGATCAGGCCAACACTTTACAACCAACTTGTTGACAGTTTTTGGTGGAACAGCAGCAAAGTATTTTTAGCAAATCATTGGGGAGCTATGAAAGCAACCATAACAACCCTTGCAATTAGCACATCATTGGATGTTGTTCACACTATGGGGATTGCTTCTTTTGCCATTTGTTGGGCTGCATATGCTGATATATTGACTGCTGTGGGTGAAAGGACTATTATAGTCTTTCCTAGTGATGTTTTGAAAGTTGTTTCTACCTTGTCATGGATTGTAATGGATGGTGAGTGGACTGTCATTCAGTATGAGGAAGAAAGGGACATTGCTTGGATTGTTGTTGGTTCTTTTGAGACTGTTTTGATGGCTGTGAATGACACTTTAGAGACCCTTGGGAATCTTTGGACAACAATTATGATTGGTTTTGAACAACCAACCAGCCCTTCCTCCATGAGAAGTTCAGATCTAATCCTGATTGGTATTTGCTTTGACCTTCCATGGGTTAAAACATTAGCTACTTTGATCATCCTAAACATTAATGGGAAGAAAGTACAGTTTGGGCATGGTAGGTTTTTCATCAAAACTGCTTGGAGACTGATTTGGGACCCTGGAATTACAGTTGGTTATGATTTGGATCAGTTTGGAAATGTTGAGGTTATGCTCATATTGCTTGAGGACAAGCAATGTGAGAGGGGGAGATTTGTCATGACCCTTTTTGAAGAAATAGGGTCATGTAAATATTTTTGGTAAATATTATTATATCATGTGTGGTGTGAGAGAAATAATTATTTTTATTATTATTATTTTGTGTGGTGTGAGAGAAAATAATAATAATTATTATTAAAATACATTTTATATATGCAACTTCAATGTGGGCCCAACTCAACGAAGGATTATAACATGAGGCTTATATATACATGAGCGCTCATATTTCTCATTATGTTTTGATGTTTTATGAAAATTGAGTGAGGGCAAAACCCTTCTCTTCTTCTGTGGCTTTCGAGAGGTGCTCAAAGTTTGCAGGGGATTCCAATCCAGTAGTTGGGAGGTGCTCAACTATTGTGGTTGAGGAGTAAATCCATCCAGGGTTTACCTTTTGTGCTTCAGAGGGCTTCCAGTATTATTCAGATCTAATTCTCTATCTAGGAGGAGTTCCCTCTTCTTGAGGGTTTGGTGATACCGTGGAAGTTTTAGGAGAATTTATTCAGCATTGTCAGCAGTTATATTGCATTGTTTGTGGGTTATTCAGTGTTTGTAAGTCTTGTGATTGCAACATCCAGCATTGGGGCAGATTTTATACATATTCAGTGGCAGATTTCAAGGTTGAATTGCAGAATTTCAGTCTAGAAAAGGAGACGTCCCATATTGGAGGTTATTTATCAGCATTCTGAGCGTTATTTGGGCAGAGTAAATCATCAATAGCCACACGTCCCATCTGGCAGCATTCTCAGCATATATTTTGTGTTGAAAAAGGGTTTCTAAGACCCCAGTTTGGCAGCATCCCATTGTGCATGCATCTTCAGCAGATTTTGGATGTTAATTTGAAGCGTGTTTTGTTGCCCGGTTCCCACCCCCCTTTTTTGGTTTTTTTGTTTGTAATTTTGTGAGGAATAATAATCAGAATTGTGGTTGTGAGTTTATTACAAATTTTATAAGTATTTGCATGGTGGATCTAGTCATTATTATTGTAATTCCAGTTTTGGGTCTTTGAAGAAAAATAATTAAAATTCACAAAAATATTTCATTTGCTCAAATATTGTAAGAATCATGTTGTGTGTTTCTATTTTTCTATTTCGGCTTATTACAGCTAACATCACCTAAGGCATGGTCTATTGTTGCGATGTATAGAAAGGATAGGAATGATTAGGAGGGAAAATAATAGAAGGAAACAAGTGGTAATATTTGATATCAATAAATACCTCTTCACAATAAATATCCCAATTGAAGACCACATCCTTCCTCAAAATCTTAGAAGAATATTGACTCTTATTAGCATGCTAGGAGATGGATCTCTAAATAACTTGGATTTTGCCCTAGAGAATCTTAAGCTAGATTAGAGTTTGATTGGGTGACATATTAAAAATAGCCAATATATTTTTAGGATAAAATTCAATGTCATGTTAGGATAAAATTAGTCCTAACAATTTTCTTGATGTAACCCAAAAGATACTTTTTTGAGGCTTTAGGCTTACCTTGTACTTCCACAACAACTCAAAGATGTGTCTTCGATATTGAACATGATATTTATAGTTTAAATACTAACCAAGATAATCATGAACATAATTTTCCATGATGTCATGAATTATGTCATGAAGATGCATGTCATGGCTCATTGGTAGGTAGCTCTTTTATTTTTAAAGTGAAAGGCATGAATTGATAGCAAAAGGTTCCCCATAATGTGGAAAAATATACTTTAGATTGGTCCTCAATAGTGATTTTGATATGATTATACTCTAGGAATAAATCCATAAAAAATATAACTCCACATCTTATAGTAAAATTGATGATCATGTCGATGTTGGGTAGAAGAAAGTATTCCTTTGGACATGCTTTAGTGATGTCCCAAAAGTTTGTACAAACTCTAATCCTACTTGTTTTCTCGTCAATAGGAACAACATTGGATATCTAGTTAAAATAGCTAATGTTTTTGATGAATCTAACATCAAGAAGATTTTAAAGCTTCTCTTTGACTAGCAAAGTTACTTTTAGATGCATATTTCATAGTTTCTACTTTATAAGTTTTGCATTGAGAGCGATGGCTAGGTGATGGATAACTAGGGATAAACCTAGTATATTAGTTTAGGACCAAGCAAATATGTCATTAAACTCTATCAAAATATTGATGTGTTACTCTTGCTTAACTAGGATTAAAACTTTGGTTAGCTCAAGGATCTTGGCATCTTTAGGAGTTTCAATATTGATGTGTATGGTTTTCTCAATTAGAATGCAAGACTTGTCTTCCAATTGAGGGGGATCTAGTAGAAAGGCTCTCAATATCCATAGGATCTAGGGATAGATAAGTGTGATCGATCAACTATGAGAGAGCAACATTCACAATTTTGGATAAACACCCACCAAAATAGAAGTTGTTTTGGTCTAGATAGTCCAAGGACCATATTGAGGAGGGTCATTTAGGACTTCCTCCACCTCAAGATAATCTTTAGTAGAAATCGCCCTGGGATATGATATGGTTAGGTGATTTACATTTATAAATCATGTAAATTGAGAGAATCTAGGATCTATTAGGAGAGGTGATCCATTGTCATCCTCATCTTCCCAATCCAATCAATTCAAAGAAACAGTGTCATCATGGGAATTCCCATTAGGAAATTTGACTTTATTTTGCTATAAAACAAAGAAAAAGGAGGAAAAGGCTAAATATTACTAAGGATATAACCTATCCCATAATATCCCAATCAAGCTTTAGCTTGTAGAAGCTCTTTGATAGCTTGTTCATACAGGCATAGTCCCATACCTTGATATCCCAAATTAGAAAGCATTTATTTTGGAATGGAATACGAGTTTGAAAAGAATCATGAAGCATACTATCACTCAGTTGGTAAAGGGTTACTACCATGGTTTTTATCATTGTTTGCAGTACCAACACAAATAAAGGAGCAAATTTCAATTTGCACTATTTTACCCTTGCTACTAGAAAGGAAGCCTAAGGTTTGAGAAGATGGATGAAGCCTAGGTAGGTCTATAAAAGGTTGATTATTATCTTTATTATTAATTTTAATATTGGTTATATTAGAGGTTTGACCTTCATATTCATTATATGTTTATTAGTTAAGATGAGGTACCTAAATGTATTAGTGATAGAAAGGTGAGAAGAAATTGGCTCAAGAGATGAATTGAGAGAGGGGCAAAAATAAGCCTTAGGGTTCTTGAATGGATCTCCTGGAAATAAGTGAAGGGCTTGGGTTTGGATGGAATATGATAAATATTACCCTTGTATTCAAATTTAAGATGCTTATGAAGGGTTGAAATAATGACCTACATTTTATGGGTCCATGGCCTCCCAAGAAGAATGTTATAGGTTATCATAATGCAAGACATCAAAAAGATATTGATAATGCAGGGTCTGAAATTGAGGGGTAATACTATAGTACCATTAGCCTCATGCTCCCCATTATATAATTGTGTAATAACAAGATCAAATTTCTTAAAAAAATTTTGGTTAACCAAAAAAACTGATGAATCTTAGGCTACAAACATTAAGACCAATTCTATTATTGATTAGGATTCGTTTGATGAACATGTCATCTATGTGTCCTATGGTTTATAATGGGAGATATTTGACAAGAAAGGATTGAGGGATATCATCCTCATGAAATGATATAGTTGTATGGTGAACCCCAATGGACCCCACTATGGAAGTGATATCATTTAGTTTGAGGTCTTAAGGAGCAATTTTTTCACTCAAAATTTTGAGTAAGATGTCCCTATGAGTCAGAGAAGTCCTGAGAAGCTCAAGAAAGGGGATTTTAATTTAGGTATTTTCAAGTTGACAGAGAAAATTAAAATTTCCATTAGCCTTAGATATTTATTAGATGATTAATGTAGGTTCTTTTGGGGGAGAACTTATTTTTTTAGGAAGGGCCAAAGGAGCTCTTGAAGGTTTTCAAATGAAGGATCTTTATGTTGTTGTCTAGTTACAATATACATGGAAGAAGGGATATTAGAAAAATGGTTTGTCCCCACCATCTTTTGGTTTGGGTGTGGGAAATTCTTATAGTAAATGTTATTTGCTATGTTTTGATTTTTATTATGATTAAGTAGAAAATTTTAGAAAATTTTAAGGTCTTGATTAGAATAAGTTTGATATTCAAATCCATTGAAATTTGCTTGAGCTTTATCAATTAGGCCTTCGATTAGGTTCCTAAGGTTCATGCATTTATCAATTGCATAAATATCAATATGATGGAAGGCACATTTATTATTGGGGTAAAATTAATAATATTTCTCCCTTTTGAGATATAAAGGCTTGGTAGGTGGAAGCTCCACCATTTTGTCTTTTAAGTGTTAATCTAGGATAGATAAAGGAGGCTCATCAAGGTGGAAGTACTTCCTCCTAGGTTTTGGTTGTTGTGGTTTTCTTAAAATATTTTGAAGTTTTGTCATAACACTAACATTGTTGGTTTGATGTACCAATAGGGACACTACAATGGAAAAATATATTGGATCTCCTAGTAGAGACCCAAGTTCAACTCATGGGAAGGGTGGCTCCTAATGTGTCCCCAATTTTTAACCTCTTAAAAAAATATTGTTGGTTTGGCATAAGTCCATAACTCCATTTCCTATAATGTGTTGGCTTTTGTATTGGATATTTTAGTATGAGGAAGACTTATCTTCCTTATGGTTTTTGGATATTAATTGTCCTATTTTAGGGAGGGTGGTCTCTATTCTTTTGGCCATGTCAATAGAATATTCAAAAGAAGATACATTGACCATATCTAAATAAAAGGCCAATTGCTCATTAAGGTTTCTTATGAATATATCTAGGAGGTCTCTTTATGGGGGGACATATTGGAGTCTCCCCACTAGGGCTTTCCATCTTGCCAAGAAGTTAGTAAAGTTCTTGTCTTTTAATTATTTAAGTTGATATAGGTTACTAATAATAATCGTCTCCTTAATATAGATAAATAATTTTTTGAAAAAGATCTCAACAAGATTCCCAAAGATCTTAAGGGAGTGCCTTGGGATTTGGTAATACCCTTCCAAGGTAGGGCCATTAAGGATTTTGACAAAGAATTTGAGTACCAGTATTTAATCATAGGAAATATCACTATAGGTGGTTGTAAATAACCTAAGGGGATTGATAGGAGCTTCCTTCCCTTTATAAATTTAAATATGGGAGTTTCAAAGTTGTGGTGGAAATGCAACTAGCTACAAAAGGATCTAGAGGTTTATTGCACAAGTTTTTATAAGAGTACTTGTGACCAGAGGAAGACCCTTAGATTATGTTCATTTGTTGTTTTAGTAGCCCTAATTGAGAGGTTGGAGTTTAAATTTTATAAGCAATTAAATTTGATTGCACAAAAGGCATGTGATTAGAGATAAGAGGATCTTGATGATTGACATATGGATAAGATTGATGCATTTGGACATACAATATTGAGGTTGGAATCATATAACTTACTCCCAAGATGCTTGAAGTGAAATGATTAGAAGATAAATGATGAGAAATTTTTAAAGTAGGGTTTTGAGTAAAACCTATGCTTGTGCTTGTGGGGTTAGAATGAAGGTTATTAACATGAGGATTAGAATTTGGGATACTTTATGGTGAATTAGACTTAGGAATGTAACTTGTGCTCACTTGTTGAGAAATAGAGCAACTCACATTATGTTATAATAGTTCTTCAAGATAAGACAAAGATGAATGATACACCAAATAAAATAGGAGGTTTTGCATCCCAACATATGCATAAGTGGTGATGTTATTAGATGTTGACATATTAAGGTTTATATTTAAGGATCCAAAGGATGGATTCACCTGATTAAAAAAAATATTTAGAGCTAGGTTGGTGGGGATGGTCCAAGAGTGAGCCCTTCCCTATAGAAACACATAATATGTCATGAACTTACCTAACAAAAGATTCCACAACTTCCCTATGTTTATGCAAGAAGAAATCAAGTAATTAGAAAATTTAAAAACCACTCTCCCTTGATCATCATAGATGGGGGTTAGAGAAACCGAAGTGGAAAATCCTTGGCTTCTTCAAATTTTGGGTTCTCAAAGGAGGGATGGTCCTTGCGACCTTCCATCAGAGGATTGGGGTTGATGACCAACTAATGAGTGTCACTATGGGTTAGGTAGCATCTCTTAGACATGGGTTCAAAGGAAATATAAGGGTTTTTTATTTTTATTTTTGTCAATTTTACCAATAAATATAAACTAAAATTAAGTTTACATAGACAACAAATAGAAATTTGCTACTAAATATTAAATTATAGAGTAATGGGGTAAAATAACCTATTTCTATCTTTGTGGCAAAGGTTCTACCAGTACATATAAGTGCCATAGATGTTATTGCATATTGATGGTGTTATCACTTAAATTGTAAAATAGATAAAAGGAGATAGTCAATTATAGAGGGGCCTATTTGAGCCGATAGAGGATGGTTGGACTTACTTGAACACCAATTATATAGATTTAAGTGATATAATATAAGAAATGAACATTAAGTGGAAAAAGCACCATTGGGTTATGATAGTTCCCTTGGCACTTTTGATTAGTGTCAGTGATTTTATTTTGTGTAAAACCAGAGAGCGGTAGCACCACCAGCTTGTAGTTTAATAATGCTTTTGTTTCTAAGAGTATAATAATAATATTTGATGTAGGATGTGCCAAGATTAAAATGACTACGATGAAGGGATTTGAATTGGGAGTATAGATGCCCTATCCAATAATAGAAAGATATAGATTTACTTGCTTAAGACTAAGATTAAATGATAAAATAAAGATGAACTAAATACAAGTGCAAAAATTCAGGATTGGTTCTAGGTGCAATAAGATAAATGCCTAAAGCTACAAGGACAAGAAACAACCAAAAGAAAATAAGGGAAAAAAGCATAACACAAGATACAAGGTTATTTTTCCCTTGTTGGAAGCTTGTTAAAATCTTGCTAGCTTGCTTGTTAATGGAACTTAAATTCTTGAGCTTGTATGCATGATGCTTGATGATTGCTTAAGAGATTTCAAACTTGATTGCTTGAAGAAATCTTCGAGACTTGATTGGATGCTTACAAAAGTGCTTGGAAAGAGCTTACGAGGAACAAGAGCTTGGATTCATGCAAATATGGGCTTCAAAAGATCATGACAAGAATTTTGTATAACCTTATCATGCCTATGATTATGGAGAGAAAATTTTGTTACTTTAAAACTCTTGGTAAAATGATCACCGCAAGTGTTGGTTTTATAGGTAGCCATGGCTCCATGGGGTAAAAAGTGCATTGAATATAACACGATTAAAGAAGTAAGAATTTGAAAAAGGGATCAAGAAGTTATTAATGGAATAAAATGAAAATGACAATTCTTAGATTTGGTATTCCTTATAGGGTATATGGATAAATTTTTGAAAATTTGGTTCTTTAACAGTGGGTGTCTTGAAAGAGATAGAAAGTCAAATTTCTTGGTTTGGTGCATGATAGTAAAAAGTGTTGGCTAGAAAAATCACTGGTACTTATGCGCCATGATTTTTGGAGGTCAAATTTAGGTAAGAAAATGTTAATAGGTCACAATTAACAAAAGCATTGGCAAATTCATAAAAGTTCCATTGACACTATCACTCATGCCTCAATGCTTTTTCTTTTAGAGCAATAAATGCTCTAAATTTGAGCCAAAGGAAGGTTGATTCACTTTGGCTGATTGAAAGGCTAATTGATGGAAGGATTGACAAAATTGAAGATTAGCCCTGCAAAAATTGGGTATCTATGATATATAAACATATATATATATATATATATATATATATATATATATATATATATTTATATGATAAAAAATGAATATGAATAGGTAAAGGTTGTGTCAAAGTATTGTTGGACTATTCTATTGTGTTGTGAGAGATGCATGTCTTACTATGGGTCATGATGAATTATGTAAAATATAATAGCTATATGCTTGATTGTACATTAAGTTGTTGTCATGCATTACATTGATGGAGGATGTAAATGCTTGATTTCATACTTTAACACAACCTTTAATATAATGAAAGTTGTTGAAATTAGATGAAGTAATTATATATGGTAACTCTTGCTACTTGTTGTAAATGGCTAAGAAGTGCTGCTAAATCTTATCGTGTATGTATAATCTAGGAAGAAAAAAAATATAACTACTTATATAGCAATATCTCTCATGATGCAATGTTATCTTGGTTGAATTTGATTGCTTAATAAAAACTATTGCATATTTAAATAAAATGGCTTATTTCTTAGTAGTTGAATATGCTTAGAGAAAACCAAATGCAATATTGAGAATAATACCCTATAAAATATAATTGTATATGATGATTGAATAAATTCATTAATTTGAGACATGGGTGCACTCATTGTAGTGAAATTTATTCCACTAGGCAAATCTAGCCTAAAGGGAAATTTTTAGTTGAATTTCCAAATAGTGCTAAACAAGATGAGAGGGCCTAAAGCTCCATCAATCTATCAAGTTGTTTATGATGTAAATATGTTGAAGATGTTGACAAGGGAAGGACTATATTGAAATTTTCTAGTAAATTTAAAACTCCCTATACCATGAGGTTATGCTGACCCACCAGACTAGAAAGATAATGACATCTCAGTTCCACTATTGGTACGACTTCTATCTACTCAAAAAATGTGGGAAAACTCCTCAAAAAAAGAGGTGGATTAGTAGATAAAGCCATCCTCTTTTGTAATTTGGATTTACAAGACACCACATGCCCCAATGCAGTTGCAAAGAACCACTAAAAAGATCTTGAGGAAGAAAAACCTAAGAATAATTTAGAAAAAAATAAAATGAGATAGATGATTGAATTAATAATTTAGTAATATAACCTTATCTTGGTAGTCCATCTAAGCAACATTCCAAAGTTCATGAAAAATACAAAAAGATCAAAAGCAAGTAAGAAACAAATTAGCAACAAGGGATGTTCATAAAAATAGGAGAATAATGAATGTGCAAGCCTGAAGAAAGTGTTCTTAGATATAACTATTCCAAGTATTATATTTTAGAAAGTAATGGTAGATCATTTTGAGTATTAATTAATGATTAAAAGGGTGCCCAATATTTCAAGACAAAAACTTGTAACTAGACTAGCTTAGTGTTGGACCTACAAAGGGAGAAAGCGAGAACATCTTCTATGCTAACATCAGCAAGAACTTTCAAATATTCAACAAAGTAAGGATCTCATAAGGAAAAGTGTCTAAGACTAGGTGCTCTAAAAGATAACAAGCAAAATTTTCTCCTGAGGTGATATCAACACAACTTGTTAAAATTTTTGTATAAAGTAAAGTCAAAAGCTAGAGGCTAGTCAACACCTTGTTGCATTTTCAAGTTTGGGAACCAAACTAAGAAAAGGGAGTGTGCCATAAATGATAAGGTGGGCTAGAATATTTTGATAAATGATATCAACCAAGCTTCTAAAATATTTGGTAAAATGCAAGCAACACATAAGGGAGCCAAAAAGGCAATATGAACAACAACAACATACTAAACTTGAAGGTCTCAATGTGAAGGACACTTGGCACTTTTTCTAGGGAGCAATTAGGCCATGCAACAATTGTTAGAACTAGAAAGCGGTAATCAGCTCCATGAAGCATAATTGTTGATCTAAAAATTACAACCATTTGATAAAGTACATGTAGAGTAATTTGAAGAGGCTGAGTGGTGCAAACTTAGCCTAAGATTGTACCTGATTAATTTTGTCCAATAATTTTATATAGTAGTTAACTTTATTTTAACCTGGCAAAAATTATAAAAGTAGTGCTCCTCAAATGTAAGGGTCAGATATTTCAGTGTTTACCTATAGTAGAATGTATGTTTATGCTACTCTAATGTAATCTACAGTTGTTTGATATACCATAATTAAAGTATGAAGAACTGATATCTTTTGTAATATTTACACATCCTGGATTTTCATCTATGTTATGATATAAGTAAATTCTAATAGTCTTCATGTTGTTTGAATCATTTCAATTGGTAGTTGAAGTGAATTATATTAGAATTAAAATTGTTTAACTTATTTTATCATGGTGCTTAATATGTTGGATATTGCAATATTTTCAGTAGTTCTAGTTATGCTTTGATTGGAGGAAATTTTGTTAGATTTTAAGTTGTTTGGATTATTTTAATTTATTTGAAGTAAAGTATGTTAGGCTTAATATTGTTTGACTTCTTTTGATTAAAGTTCTTGGGGTTGTAGTATCTATTATTACACTAGTTTATTTATAGCTTCAATTGTATAATCTATTAGGTTTTTGCTTGTACTAAGTAACCTATTCTCATGCATCTGAAAATAATGTTATTAGCTAAGTTTTGGTCGCTCTTAAATAAATCTGTCTCAACCTACTATTTTTATTTATTTAGTATTTTAACAACATTCTTTAAATAATTAAGAAGTTGAACTTATTTGGATATTTATCTAGAAGCAGTTCTAGATCATCCAACCTTGACTTTGATATAGAGAACACATTTCATACCTAGGAAGATCAATGTTGAAGAGTTTTTGGCATACTCGATGGGGCCAAATTTCATCAATTCATCCCATAAACAATAAGACTTTACAAATATATCTAAGAGAAGCATCCATTGTGTGTGCTCAAGAGTTTTTGACATGCTCGATGGGACCTAATTTTATCAATTTGGTCCATATTCAAAAGCTGGTGGACAAAAGTGTAATGATAACTTGATCAAAATTTAGAGCCACTATGTGAATAAGAGCATTTGGCACACATGCATTTCTAGATGATCAAGATTTTGGTGAATATCTTGGTCTCAAAAAGTGGATAAAATCCATTCACCTTGTGATTCCACTACTAAAAGAACCTAATATTGGTAACTCCACTAGAAGAACTTAGCTCTAGAATCACAAGATTACTAGATCGAAAGCTAAGAAGCTAAAATAACTAGTGTAGTTCATTGAGCTATTAGCTATAAATATTGAAGAAAATTACAGTATAAAATCCATGATATTTTTTAATAACACTTCCTTAGATATATAATGTATTATTGCATAGTTAGAATACTACCATAAATTTATTTAGGTATTCCTTTGTCTGATAAAGCAAATAAGAATGAGATGTAGGACTCCTTTTTGGATTGAATAAAATCATGTTTAGTAGACTGAAAAAATAAGTTCTAAACCATGATTGAATGACTATAACTCATAAAAATACATTAAAATTTATCCCTACATATATGATATCACTTTAAATATTGTTAACATATATAATCCAAGTTTGATAAACTTTAAACATACTTTATTTGGAAAGGATGTGAAAAATTTAGATTTCCTCTTTGTAAGTGGGATAGGGTTTGCAAAGGAAATATATTGGATGGGTAGGATTGCAAAATTACATACTTATAAGTTGAAAATTAGAGGAAAAACTTGGTTGAATATTATTCAAAGATCAAGGAAAGAGTCGGAAAAAATATTACTTCAAAAATATATGGTTTTGTTGATGCAATAAAATTGTTTATGAAATAAAGGCTACTTAGAGGGGCGATAATATGGGACTTCATAGTAGATAGTTTATAATTAATCAAGCAATATGTTAAATCGTCAATCAATGAAGAGGGTCTTATATTTTTTTTGGTTCAATTCTTGTTTGAATATTTCTCCTCTTATGTATGATCTAAAATCAAAACTGTTAGTTTAGGCATGATTAGCTCACAAAGTTTCAAAAGAAAAAAATCATATTAATATGAGAAACAACTCTAGATTATGGATTTTTGCTATTAATATGGTCAAAGGAAAAAAAACCCAAAAAAATAGCAAATGAGCTTCAAATGATGCTTCAAGGGTTATTTTTGTTTATTTTTATATGAAAGAATGAGGCGGTTTGAAATATATTAAAATATGATGGATACTCGATCAAATTGGGATATAAGGATTAATAGTAATCATAATTTACTACTCCCAAAGATCTATTTTGGAAGATTGTTTGATCAATCAAAGACCTCTCTAAGGCCTCAAAATTCCTTTGGTTGGCATTCCAAAGAAATATTTTTATAGGTGAGAGTTTGTAAAGAAGAGGATATCATGTACATTTCAGGTGTGCATTATACGAGAAAGATCTAAAAACATGAGATCATTCACTTCTTCATTGTTATTTGCTTACACTATTTGAGGGTAGGTTTTCAAAAACATGAGAATATATTAGGTAGCTCCATCAACATTGAAAGAATTTATAAAATTTTAGATTAATTTTTTAAGCTAAAATATTATGTATTTTGTGGAGGAATTTATCACTCGAAAGAATTAATATAATTTTTAATAACAAATATCAAAATCATATCAAAGTTATAAATTATATTATTGTCTCTCTTGTAGAATATTCACAAAACGATGCTCATCATGGGAAGTATTAATTATAGAAAAGAGGTGCTAGCCTCTTGATTATAATATTTGAATATACATGCAGGGCCAACTATTATAAGAGAGTTATTATAAAGCATCCACTTTGATCTATGATAAAATAAAAACATCCAAAAAATAGGTTTATCAAAATTAATTTTTATGGTGCTTTCAAAATAAATCTAAAAAAATTTGGTGGAAATGGTGTATTTGGAAATAATAAAGACAAAAATCTCCTCACTTAATTAGAATAATATGAAAATTAAACTAAAAACTATGTAGAGTCTAGGGCACTTTCTATAAGACCACAAATTTTATTGAAAAAAGGATAGAAATTTAAGGGATTTATAATTTATTATTATTGATATCAAGAAAAATAAATGTGGAGATTGGATAAAAAATAATATTATTTTGATGTCGATCGACTATTGTTGGAGGTAATCAAATGGCATTAGCTTATCCAATTACATTTCTCAACTTTGAAGAAGGAGATCCAAGTTCAAATCTTGCCAAGCAATACATGCATAAATGCCATGTAGTTGTTGTTAGATTTTGATGCAACATGTAATGGGAGATAGCAATCACAGGATGCAGAATAATATGAAATAAATTAAATTTGCAAGATGACTGAAAATGTACTATAAACATAAATTATGGATATGTTTACAAAGTAGCTATGGAGGAACTAAACACTCCATGAATAAAGATACTACTCAATAATGGGTATTGAGCATATCACACTCCATCACATTACATCACACTGCTACATCACACCACACTGTTCTACAATCCTTCCTACTGCTATGTATTACTCTATGTCTATGGCCATTTATAGAGGAAATAGGTTCCTTGGCCAACACTCTACCTAGATGTGCAAGGGACAACTTGCACTTTGACACTTGTGCATTTATTATATTGCATAAAGTAACTAGATAACTTCTCCCTAAAGTAATCTAATGTCCTAAGTATGTACCAAGAAAGGTACATTTACATGATCCAAATGATGTAATATAATCTATTTATAACAACCCCCTGTATTACATTATTTGGATATTGAAGACTTTAGTCTTCAATGTGGATCTTCTTCCATCATATAATGGAATTTGTATTCTCCTTAATTTCTTACTATGATCAGGTTTAGTAGATAATCTATCTTCATATGATGCAAAGTAAGTTGTAGCTAGAGGTTCTTCTGACTGTTGTATGTGTTCAACTGGGTTAGTCTTCATGATGCTATGTTTATTTTTAGCATGTCTTTTATTTGTTTTTCTTATTCTTCTTCTCTTGTGATTCTGCATTGGTGCTGGTAGAATTTCTTCTTCATGACAAGTTAGTTTATAATCATAATAATATTTTTCTTTATTATGTTCCTTGTGTTGAGTAAGTACAAACACAATTAGTGATAAATACACCATCAAACATTCTTCTGGTGAAAATATAACCAATCTTTGTGAATTCCACCATGCGGTGAAGAGAATATCGTGAAGATAACCAATCAATAATGTAAAGTTACCTTTATATTCTTTAAGAAATAAGAAAAAAGTATCTTTGTCACTAATGGATAGATACTCGTATCCTTCTAGAGTATCTATTAAGTTTTGGGAGTAGTATTCTACTTCATGCAGTAGTTCTTCATTATTAAAGGTATTTCTCAAGATATCATCCATGATAGATCCTTATTTGAACTTGCAAGAATATTAGAAGTCTACCTTATGACTCCCTATGTTAGGATATATGATTCCTGATTTACGAATATAAGCTTGATTTGATAAAACCTTTATTAATACTTTTTTTTAGACTTCCTTATGTCTCCCAAGCAATGTGAGTATATAATCCTAAGAATTTTTAGATTTTGAGGAAAGCTTATATTTTGCAACTTGATAATCTTTGATAGATTCTGATTTTACCAAGTTTTGTAGAATACCTTATGACTCCTTAGTATGCTATGGATAAGATATAGTGCTTTTGTAAATTATAGTTCGATATTTGATTGATTTTTTAAAGTTTTGTAAATACCAAAAACAACTCTTATTATCCCTTATTTCTCCTATTGAACTAAGTACTTTTACAAAATTTTAAGGAGGTTATAATGTTGGATCTTTTGTCTCCTTTTAGAAGTTTGAGATAATAATTTTATAAATATCCAACCCTTGAAAAAACTATGATAAACCTCTCTTTTAAATAAACCTTTGGGAAATTAATTTAAGTGTATCTAATTTCCAATTAATTAATTTGATGTAGTAGCCCTTATGACTCCTTAATATTTGGAAAAAAATAGACCACAATAATATTTGTAAATATTTAATATTTTTTTTAGTAGAAACCCTTATTACTTTTAGGTTTTATATTAAAAATATTATATTTATTTGATAAAATATTCCCTTTGATGTATGGCTTTCAATATAGTTAAATTCCTTCAATTTTAACCTTATAACTCCCAAGGAAAGAAAGCACATAAGAATGAGAATAAAATTTACCTTTCACCAAGCAATATTTGACATTATTTTTAGAGAAGCTAGGGCTACAATATTGATGTAGATGTCTTGAATTATGTGACTGTACCCTCCAAAGGAATCACTTGGAGCTTAAAGTGTTCCAAATCTGGCATCATTTAGACTCTTCCTTTGACCTTGGTTGCATTGATCATTAAAGGCTCTATCACCTTCTTTACATGCTACAACTCGGTCCTATGCACACAAATGATGAGGTGGTAAATACAAAGATGAAGATTGCTTGTTGACCTTGATCGTTGACATCCTTAAAATGGAGAAGATTCTTGTTTGAAGTGCCAAGTGGCACGTCCATTTCCCTTTGAGCACTTGAGGAGAGTTAGGTTCCAAAGAAATGTTTGTCTTCCTTCTTGTAACGTATGAATGTTACATTCTTTAGAAAAATGTTTGGTCTCCCAATGGACAAGTGTATCCCATACACTCAATGCACTAGCCTATTCATGTAACTCCTCTCTTGAAGATGAGTGCTCTCTTGATTTGAGTGTTAGGGTTTTCCTTTAGTGACAAGTATCACTTTCTTCTTTGCATGCACATCATATCAACCACTGGTTCAAATAGACCCTTTGCAGATCCTTTTAGCTTTGAAAATTCCCAATTCTTCTTTCATTCACCTACACTATTTTTAGCTAGGATATGGAGCAACAAACTGGAGGCTTTGAGCATCAATTTTATCTAGCGGATGTGGAGTAAGTGACACTCCAATGGTGCTTCAATTTTATCTTTCTTACTTACTTGTTACATCCTCCTTCCATAGATGATGTTGCTCTCGAATGACGTATTTTCTTCCTTTTCTTTTGCACATTGTATCTTGCAGGTTTGGCCATCCAGGATGTGAGGAGAATGAGCCCTTTGAGTAGCTCCTTAAGCTAGGCTTGGATTTTTGCTAGCATACAACCACTTTTGACTGGTTTTTCCAACAAGTGTAGTGCCTTTGAAGCACCTTTAAATCTTCCTTCTCTTCCTGTATAACCAGATTAGGATAGTGCAATATAATTTAAAATAGTTTTTATACAAAATATCTTTATTGCACCTTTTTTTGCACTCTTTTAAAATCTGAATTTCTGGTTTTGAGGCAGAATATTGAGTGTAATATAGGGTTTTTGAGGTTGTCTCTTTGATTAGACACCTTCTCATTTTTTCTTGGATATTTTATAAATGGATCCAAACTTGTAACCACATGATAGAAGCTCACATTTTTTTGTATTTTTCTGCACTATTTCTTGTGCTTTGAACTTGAGATTCACCAAGTCTCGTTTGAGGCTTCCTTTGATGCTATTTTGGTGGTTACTTTATTCTTCAATGCTTGGAGGATTGAGTTGATTTTGTGGCTTCCTTATGCTACTAAAAGTTACAGATCTTTGTGCACTAATAGTGTCTTTAGACACTTTGACAAATTCCATTTTTGTGCTCTTCTCATAAACACAAACAATAATATTTTCTGAGAGCAATATAATATTACAAATGAATCTAATAATATTTTAATTTTAATGCACTAAAAATAACACCTTATAACTCCAATAAAATCTAAAAAATAATGCACTTAATTAATTTACTTCAACTAATCAAGAATAATCTGAAATGAATTTTCAAGAATTATTCTGCATTTTCTTTATAAGCAAGGTAATAAGAGCAAGTCTTCTCTTTCTTTCCAAAGTATATGGTAGGTAGTTGATAGATAGTTTGAAGTTCTTAAATCTAATTAACTCCTAGAATGCAAATGAACCTTAAAGAATCCTTTATTTTTTCACTTTTGAAGACTTTTAATTCAACTCTTATTTTTGCAACTTAAATCCAATTAAGGTGCTTAAACAAATCTGATAAGTAATCCACTTAATGAATCTACTTGCACCAATAGTTTCTTACATTTTTCTGAAAGCCCTTTTCACCACTTCTTTAGAGGATGTAGATCTTGGTGTCTAAGATCACCAAGTTGCTACCTTGAGTAAGATCTTGCAGATCTCTGTAGGTTGCCTTGAACAACTTCATCTTCACCAAAATATGGTCTCCAACTATCTTTCACGAGCCTAGGATTTTTGTAGCTTGTTCTCCTCTTGTAGTCTCCTCATTTTATTGTATATTTGAAGAGATATTTGATTCTAAAGTGGTGCCTTCTTTTTGTGAGAGGTAATCCCCAAATATCCTGGAATTGGTAGGCTTCTTCTACCAAAATTTTCCTTCAATCTTCTTGTTGAATTATGAATTCAAACATGATCTTCTTCTCAAGATTTTGTATGTCTTAAGGTCTTCTAAGATTTTGCACTTTTTTCCAAATTATTCTTCTTGGGCTTGTTTTCATATGGTGATAATCATCCCAAATATTTCACTATATCCAATAGTGAATTTCTCCAATAAGTCCTCCTTGGAACTCCTTTGATGATTTCCTTAGCAAGGCTCTCCAAGCCTTTTATTGGATGCTCATAGAGGCCTCTCCAAGGCCTTTGATCTTGCAACTTCTTATGGTCTTCCTTTGAGACCTTATATTGAACCTTCTACTTCTAGAAGTGTTGGTGGTGATATCTTCTCCTGGATATATGATTTTTCTACCTCTATATTCAAGCAGGACTCTCCTAGTACTTCTTCATAAATGATATCTTCTCTTGATCTCTTTTGATCTAGGTGTTGGATTGATTCTAGAGAAGATACTCTTCCTATCCTTTTTATAGGAAGCTTTCCCAACTCACTGAATCTCCCTGTTCTTGCAAAAAAATATTAGTAATTAAATATGCTTCTGAATTAGATACTCTCTTTTGGAGTCTTCTTCAGGATCAAGGCTTATATGGCCTTTTTTAGTATCAAGGCTTCTATGGTATTTTTTAGTATCAAGGCTTTTGTGGCCTTTTCATCTAGATCAAGGCTTCTGTGGCATTTTTTAGTATCAAGGCTTCTATGGTCTTTTTTAGTATCAAGGCTTTTGTGGCCTTTTCATCTAGATCAAGGCTTCTATGGCCTTTTCTTCTAGATCAAGGCTTCTATGGCATTTTATTATAAATCAAGGGTTCTATGGCCTTTTTTTATTAAGAATTCTATGGACTTTTCTTCTTATGAAGTTTCCAATCTAGCAATGGAGATATCTTATCTCCCAACTTCACCATAATTCTTCTCCAGAAGTCTCTTTTGTAGTATTCTTCTCTTGTAGCAACTAATCTTTGCACTATGAAGGCACTCCAAAATTTGGGTAACAAAGTTGAAATCTCCTAGTTTTCTATTGTAGGAGGTGTTCCAATCATCTGAAGAATTAATTTATTGTAGTAAAAGAAACTTTAGGTAAATTTCTCTAGATCTCTTAGATGAGCTTCACTAGTTGATTCATCAAAATAGTGGATCAAATATTGAGTCCTAGTCTTCACAAATTTTCCCTTGAAACTCTGTGGAAAGACTCTAGCCATATGCAATATTAGTATTCTAGAAACTAAGATTTCTTTCAATCCTTACTTGTATCTCTCCTTAATTCTACTACCTAGACTCTTCTAAGAGTTTTTGACACTGACTGGTCCAATGACACATCAGTTTGACAAAAACTTAGGGTCAATGATAATTATGGTTTTCCTATTTACCTACCATGGCTCTGATACCACAGTTAGATTTTGAGACAACATGTAATGGGATATAGAAATCACAAGATGCATAATAATATGAAATAAAGTAAATCTACGAGATGACTAAAAATATACTATAAATAGAAATGATGGATATGTTTACAAAGTATCTATGGAGGAACTAAACACTCCATGAATAAATCTACTACTCAATAATGGGCATTGAGAATATCACACTCTATCACATTACATAACACTGCTACATCACACAACATTGTTCTATACTACTTCCTACTGCTATATATTGCTCTATGTCTATGGCCCTTTATATAGGAAATATTTTCCCTGGACAAAACTCTACCTAGATGTGCAAGGGACAACTTGTACATATACAACTTCCACTTTGACACTTGTGCATTTATTATATTTCATGAAGTAACTAGATAACTTTCCCCTAAAGTAATTTAATATCCTAAGTATGTACCAAGAAAGGTACATTTACATGATCCAAATGATGTAATATAATCTATTTCTAATAGTTGTAAAGCAACTATGTGGCCATGATGTAATATGTGTGATGCTCATTTCAATTCTATGTAACCAATTTAAAAATTATTATTGGAGGTAGTATCTTAGAAATGTCAATATATCTATAGAGAAAGAATCGAGTAATAGAAATTTAGAAAATCATGGTATGATCTCTCTTAGTAAAGATAATGTTTAGAAGACAACTTGTTGAGTGAGATTTCATCTCTTAATAAAAATAATATTAAGGAGTTGATTGCAAAAACATACCTACTTAAAGAAAAACAAGAATATCATTGATTAAAAAACAAACTAAATATCGTTCAATTGAATTAAAAACAAGAGAATTTTTTCTTATTTTCATGATAATATCCCCTAATAGAAGCTACACATAGCTTATTAAAAATAAAAATATTAAAACTAGCATTGAATTTCATTAGAAAAGTAGTCTACCCTAACCTTTAAAAAATCACTCCACCTAACCCATGTTTGGCATGGCTCGTCCCTTATATATTTTTTTCCGGTTACATAGGAGAGTTGGTCACAACCACACTATTTTTAGTAAGTGACAAGTTTAGGGTTTAAAATACAGGGGCTACTTCCACCAAGCCTATTCTACTTCGTTATTGTTGACCTGGCATGAATGGGACCACCGATCACTCAGGATTTGTACCATCATCGTCGGTCTAATGTGCACTTAGAGGATTCAGATCAAACTACTACCTTTGTAAACAAGCTACCCCCAAGGTTTGAACCTGGGTGTCTTCTTGGTAAATGCCTGACCAAACAAGCACTTACCAATCCACCTAGCCCTCAGGTGCTTGGCTAGTCCTAACATAAATAAATTAATAGAACGACAACCAAAATTAAAATTTTCTCTATGTTGGCTAGTCCCTCCCTTATATCAACATAGAGAAAATTTTAATTATAGTTGTAGTTCTATTAATTTCTACAGAAAGCTCAAAAAATTTGGTTGTAGTTCTATTAATTTATAGAGAAATCTCAAAAAATAGAATTTCTAGAATTTATTTGTGTTGAAACCAACATCCAAATATTCTATGATTCTCCAAAAATTAAATCTCAACAAAAAATAATCTACATGGGAGTGTCCATATCACCCTAGCATATGAGGAATCCTCCCAACCCATACATCACCATCAATTTTCCTTAACCCTATTCACTTCGATCAAATAAAGGATCAAGAAAAAATCATCTTTTATCTATTTAAGTTATTCAATGCATATTTTGTCTATTCAAAAATTGAAGAAGCCAAGTCTGGACATACCGAAAATAAATGAGGTTCATCGCATTTTACTGTCTACGTTGTTCATCATCTATTCAAGAGTAAGTTATTCGAATTGAACCCATTTTCACATAGTCCAGAAACTCTTCAATTTTGAACTCGTTTCTTTTGATAGTATAAACTACAAGTGAAGATGTTAAGAAAATAGAATCCACCTTCGATCAAGCTCTGCCCTATTTCACTCGATTCCCCTCCCCCTCCTAATTCTACTATACAACAATAGAAATATATAGATTGCTTAAGACTAAGATTAAATGATAAAATAAATATGAACTAATAATAAGTACCAAAATTTAGGATTAGATCTAGGTGCAATAAGATAAAAGCCTAAAGCTACAAGGATAAGAAACAACCAAAAGAAAACAAGGGAAAAAAGCATAACACAAGATACAAGGTTATTTTTCCCTTGTTGGAAGTTTATTAAAAGATTCCTAGCTTGCTTGTTAATGGAACTTGAATGCTTGAGCTTGTATGCTTGATGCTTGATGATTGCTTGAGAGCTTTTAAACTTGATTTCTTAGAGAAATCTTGGAGAATTTATTGGATGCTTACAAAAGTGCTTGGAAAGAGCTTACAAGGAATAAGAGCTTGGATGCATGCAAATATGACCTTCACAAGATCATGATAAGAATTATGTATAACCTTAGCATGCCTATGATTTTGGAGATATTTTTACAAAATTTTGTTACTTTAAAACTCTTGGTAAAATTATCACCCCAAGTGCTAGTTTTATAGGTAGCCATGGCTCCTTGGGGTAAAAAGTGCATTGAAGATAACATGATTAAAGGAAGGACTTGAAAAAGGGATCAAGAAGTCGTTAATGGAAGAAAATGAGAATGGAAATTCTTGGATTTGGAATTCCTTATAAGATATATGGATCAAATTTATGGGATTTGGTTGATTAACGATGGGTGTCTTGAAAGAGATTGAAAGTCAATTTTCTTGGTTTGATTCATGATAATCAAAAGCTTTGGCTAGAAAAAGCACTGGTACTTGTGCATCATGATTTTTGGAGGTTAAATTTAGGATCACAATTGGCAAAAGCACTGGCAAAGTCATAAAATCAGCATTGATGCTATCACTCATGCCTCGATGTTTTTGCTTTTGGAGCAATAAATGCTCTAAATTTGAGCCAAAGGAGGGTTGATTCAATTTGGCTAAATGAAAGGTTGATTAATGAAATAATTGGTAAAATTGAAGATGAGCCTTACAAAATTTGGGTGTCTATGATATATAAACATATATATATATATATATATATATATATATATATATATATATATATATATATATATATAATATTAAAATGAATATGAATGGGTAAAGGTTGTGTCAAAGTATTGTTGGATTATTATATTGTGTTGTAAAATATGCATATATTACTATGGGTCATGATGAATTCTGTAAAATATACTAGCTACATGCATGATTGTACATTAAGTTGGTGTCATGATTTACTTTGATGGAGGATGTAAATGCTTGATGTCATACTTTCAACACAACCTTTAATATAATGAAAGTTGTTGAAATTAGATGAAGGGATTATATATGGTAACTATTGCTACTCCTTGTAAATGGCTAAGAAGTGATGCTAAATATTATCGTGTATGTATACTCTAGGAATAAAAGAAATATAATTTGTTATATAGAAATATCTCTCATGATGAAATGTTATCTTGGTTGAATTCGATTGCTCAATAAAAACTATTGAATATTTAAGTAAAAATAAATAAAAATGGCTTATTTCTTAGTATCTGAATATGCTTAGAGAAAAAAAATGCAATATTGATAATAATACCCTACTAAATATAACTATATGTGATGCTTTAATAAATTCATTTATTTGAGTCATGGGTGCATGTATCTTCTCATTGTAGTGAAATTTTATTCCAGCCTAAAGAGAAATTTTGAGCTGAATTTTCAACTAATGCTAAACAAGATGAGAGGAACTAAAGCTCCATCAATCTATCAAGTTGTTGATGATGTAAATATTTTGAAGATGTTGACAAGGGAAGGACTATGTTGAGAGTTGCTAGCAAATTTAAAACTCCCTATGCCATGAGGTTATACTAACCCACCAAATTGGAAAGATGATGAATTATAGCATTTTTTATGGTAGCTAAGCCAAACCTCACCATAGGTAGGAATCCTAGAGCCTTTTTAGTGGTAGATTAGTTCCACTATTGCTAGGGTTTCTATATACAATGATTGTGGGAACAATCCTAAAAACAATGAGGTGGATTAGTATATAAAGCCATCACATTTTGGGATTTGGGTTTACAAGACACCACATGCCTCAATGTAGTTACAAAGAAGCACTAACAAGATCTTAAGGAAGCAAAACCTAAGAATAATTGAGGAACAAATGAAATGAGATAGATGATTGAAGTAAGAATTTAGTAACATGACCTTAGCTTGTTGGTCCATCTAAGCAGCATCCCAAAGTTCATGGCAAATACAAAAACATCAAAAGTAAGTAAGAAGCAAATTAGAAGCAAAGGATGTTTATCAAACTAGGATAAGAATGAATGTGCAAGCATGAATAAAGTTTTTGTAGATATAACCATTTCAAGTATTATATTTTAGAAAGTAATGGTAGATCAGTTTGAGTGTTTAATGATTCAAAGAGTGCCCAATATTTCAAGTTAAAAGCTTATAGCCATACTAGCTTAGTGTTGGACCTACAAATGGAGCAAGCCAAAACATCTTCTATGCTAACATGAGAATGCACTTTCAAATATTAAACAAAATAAGAATATTGTATGGAAAAGTTTCTAAGAGTAGGTGTTCTGAAAGATAACAAGCAAAATTTTCTCCTGAGGTGACATCAACACAACTTGTTAAAAGTTTTGTATAAAGTAAACTCAAAAGCTAGAGCCTAGTCAACAACCTATTACCTTTTCAAGTCTAGGAACCAAACTAAGAAAAGGGAGTGTCCCATAAAATTTTTCTTTCAAACATCAACAAAGGTGTTTATAATATTTGGCATAATTTTGGGTATATAAGGCAAATGGTATTAAAACTAGGATAAGGCAGGCTAGAATATTTTGACAGATAATGTCAACCAAGCTTCTAAAATATTTGGTATAATGTAAGCAAAACATAAGGGAGCCAAAAAATAAATAGGCACAAAAAAAAATCCTAAACTTAAAGGTCTCAATGTGAAGGACACTTGGCACTTTTGCTAGGGAGCAGTTAGGCCATGCAACAATTGTCAAAACTAGAAAGCAACAACCACCTCCATGAAGCATAATTGTTGATCTAAAAATTGTAACTAGTTGATAAAGTACATGTAGAGTAAGCTCAAGAGGTTGAGTGGTTCCAACTTAGCCCAAGATCGTGCTTGATTAATTTTGGTCAACGATTGTATATAGTAGTTGTCTTTATTTTAACCTAGTAAAAAATATAAAAGTAGTGCTCCTCATTTGTAAGGGTAAATTATTTCAGTATTTACCTATTGTAGAATGTATGTTTATGTTTCTCTAATGCAATCTAAAGTTGTTTGACATACCACAATTGAAATATACATAACTAATATCTTTTGTAATATTTACACATCTTTAATTTTCATCTATGTTGTGATAGGAGTAAATTCTATTAGTCTTCATGCTATTTGAATCATTTCAATTGGTAGTTGAAGTGAATTCTATTAGCATTGAAACTGTTTAACTTATTTTTATCATAGTGCTTAAGATATCGTATACTGCAATACTTTTATCAGTCCTAGTTATGCTTTGATTGGAGGAAATTATGTTAAATTTTTGGTTGTTTTGATTATTTCAATTTAGTTGAAGTAAAGTATGTTAGGATTAATATTGTTTGACTTCTTTTGATCAAATTTCTTGGGGTTGTAGTATCTATTCTTTTGCTAGTTTATTTATAGCCTCAATTGTATAGTCTATTAGATTTTTGCTTGTGTTGAGTAGCCTATGCTCATGTAGCTGAAAATAATGTTATTAGATAAGTTTTGGCTGCTCTTAAATCAACCTATCTCAACCCTACTATTTTTCTTTCTTTAGTATTTTAACAACATTATTTAAATCTTTAAGGAGTTGACCGTCTCTGGAGGTTGATCTAGAAGCAATTCTAGATCATACAATCTTGACTTTGATCTAGAGAGCACATTTTATACCTAGGTGGATCAACACTTAAGAGTTTTTGTCATTCCCAATGGGGCTAAATTTCATCAATTCATCCCATAAACAATAAGACTTCACAAAGATATCTAAGAGAAGCATCCATCATGTGTGCTTAAGAGTTTTTGGCATGCTCAATGAGACCAATTTTTTTCAATGGAACCCATATTCAAAAGTTGGTGGACAAAAGTGCAATGATAACTTGATCAAAATTCAGAGCCACTGTGTGAATAAGAGCATTTGACACATGCATTTATGGATGATCAAGATTTTTGTGAATATCTTGGTCTCACAAAGTGGATAAAATCCATTCACCTTGTGACTCCACTACTAAAATAACCTAAGATTGGTGACTCCATTGGAATAGCTTAGCTCTAGAATCACAAGATCACTAGATCAAAAGCTAAGAAGCTAAAAGAAATAGTGTAGTTCATTGAGCTATTAGCTATAAATATTGAATTATAATACACTATAAAATCTATGATATTTTTTAATAACACTTTCCTAGATATACAATGTATTATTGCATAGTTATAATACTACCATAAATTTATTTGGGTATTCATTTGTATCATAAAACAAAGAAGAATGAGATCTAGGAATCATTTTTGGATTGAATAAAATCTTGGTTGGTAGGTTAAAAAAAGTTCTAAACCATGATTAAAAGGCTATAACTCATAAAAATACATTATAATATATCCCTACATATATGATATCACTTTAAATATTGTTAACATATATAATCCAAGTTTGATAAACTTTAAACATACTTTCTTTAAAAAGGATGTGGAAAAATAGATTTCATCTTTCTAAGTGGGATAGGATTTGCAAAGGAAAGATATTGGATGGGTAGGATTGCAAAATTACATACTTATGAGTTGAACATTAGAGGAAACTTGGTTGAATATTATTTAAAAATTAAGGAAGGAGTTGGAAAAAATATTACTTCAAAAATATATGGTTTTATTGATGCAATAAAATTGCTTATGAAATGAATGCTATTTAGAGGGATGATAACATGGGACTTCATAGTAGATAGTTTGTAATTGATCAAGAAACATGTTAAATTGTCAGTCAATGAGGAGGGTTTTATAAATTTATTGGTTCAATGCTTGTTTGAATCTTTCTCCTCATATGTATGATCTAAAATAAAAACTATTAGTTTACGTATGTTTAGCTCACAAAGGTTCAAAAGATAAAAATTATATTAATATGAGAAACAACTCTAGATTATGGATTCCAATTTTTTTTTTATAGATGAGAGTTTGTAAAGAAGAGGATAGCATATACCTTTCAAGTGTGCATTGTATGAGAAATATCTACAAACATGAGATCATTCACTTATTCATTTTTATTTGTTGATAATATTTGAGGGTAGGTTTTCAAAAACATGAAAATATATTAGGTAGCTCCATCAACATTGAAAGAGTTTATATAATTTTAGATTAATTTTTAAATCTAAAATATTATACATTTTTTGGAGGATTTTTCCTTCCATTATTTGTTGGAATTTATCACTTGAAAGAATTAATATAATTTTTAATAACAAATCTCAAAATCATATCAAATTTATAAATTGTATTATTGCCTCTCTTGTAGAATATTTACAACATGATGCTCATTATGGGAATTTTTTTATAGGAAAAGAGGTGCTAGCCTCTTGATTATAATATTTGAATATACATGGAGGGTCATCTATAATAACAAAGTTACGACAAAGGATCCACTTTGATCTATGATAAAATGAAAACATCCAAAAAATGGGTTTATCAAAATAAATCTAGAAAAATTTGGTGGAGATGGTGTATTTGGAAGTAATAAAGACAAAAATATCCTCACTCAATTAGAATAATATGAAACTTCAACTAAAAACTATGTAGAGTCTAGAGCACTTTCTATAGGACCACAATTTTTATTGAAAAAGGATAGAAATTTAAGATATTTTTAAATTATTATTAATGATATCAAGAAAATTGAATGTGGAGATTGGATTAAAAATAATACTATTTTGACGTCCATCAACTATTGTTGGAGGTAATCAAATGACATTAGATTTTAAGGGGAGACCCAAGTTCAATTATTTCTAAGAAACACATGCATAAGTGCCATGATGTTGTAACATAACTATGTGGCCATGATGTAATATGTGTGATGTTCATTTCAATTATATGTAACCAATTTAAAAAGTATTTTTGGAGGTAGTATCTTAGAAATATCAACATATCTATAGAGAAGGAACCAAGTAATATAAATTTAGAAAATAATGGTATGATATTTATATTAGTGAAGACAATGTTTAGGAGGCAACCTGTTAAGTGAGGTTTCATCTCTTAATAAAAATATTGTTAAGGAGTTAATTGCAAAAACATAGCTACTTGAGGAAAAAGAAGAATATCTTTGTTACAAAGACATATGAAAAATATCTTCAATAAAAAGACAAGCTAGATATGGTTCAATTAAATTGACAACAATATAATGTTTTGTTATTTTCATAGTAATATCCACTAATAAAAACCACGCAAAAATATTAAAACTAAGATTGAATATCATTAGAAAATAGTCTACCCTAACCCTTAAAAAATCACTCCACCTGACCCATATATGTGCAGGCATAGTTCTATTAATTTCTAGATAAAGCTTACAAAAAATAGAATTTATTTATGTGGAAATAATAAGCTATAGGGTTTACCAACATCCAAATATTTTACGGTTTGGTCTCCAAAAATTAAATCTCAACAAAAAAATATACATGGTAGTGTCCATGAGGAATCCTTCCAATCAATACATTAGCATCAATTTTTCTGAACTCTATTCACTTTGATCAAATGAAGGATCAAGAAAAATTCATCATTTATCTATTTAAGTTATTCAAGGCCTGTTTTATCTATTCAAGGAATTCAAGAAGCCAAGCCTAGATGTGTCAAAAAACAAACGAGGCTCATTGCATATTATTGTATATGCTATTCATCATCTATAAAATAGTAATTTATTCAAATTAAACCCATTTGCACAAAGTTCAGAAGTTATTCACCTCTAAACTCATTTCTTTTGATAGAAAAAACTACAAGTGAAGATGTTAAGAAAATGGAATCCACCTCTAATCAAACGAAAAAACCTCAAAAAAATAGAAAATAAGCTTCAAATTATGCTTCAAGGATTATTTGTGTCTATTTTTATGTGAAAGGATGAGGTGGTTTAAAATATATTAAAATATGATAGATACATGGTCAAGTTAGGATATAAGGATTAATAGTAATCATAATTTTCTATTCACAAAGATCTCTTTTGGGAGAATGTTTGGTCAATAAAGGCCCTCCCTAAGGCCTCAAAATTCCTTTGGTTTGCATTCCAAAGAAATAGTTTTATAGGTGAGAGTTTGTAAAGAAGAGGATATCATCTACCTTTTAGGTGTGCATTGTATGAGAAAGATCTAAAAATGTGAGATCGTTCACTTCTTCATTGTTTTTTGCTTACACTATTTGAGGGTAGGTTTTCAAAACCATGAGAATATATTAGGTAGCTCCATCAACATGTTAGAAATAGATTATATTACATCATTTGGGTCATGTAAATGTATCTTCCAAGGTACATACTTAGGACATTAGATTACTTTAGGGGGAAGTTATCTAGTTACTTCATGCAATCTAATAAATGCACAAGTGTCAATGTGCAAGCTGTATATGTGCAAGTTGTCCCTTGCATAACTAGGTAGAGTGTTGGCCAAGGAACCTATTTTACCTATATAAGAAAGATCTCATTGTAATACAAATATAAATATAGAGATTTGGGGACATAGTAGCTTAGAGAATAGTACAATTCTATGTATATTATCATCCAGTGATGATGGGTGCAATTTAGTTTAGTAGCTTTATTAATGGAGTGTTCATTTCCTCTAAAGATACATTGTATTCATTTATATCATTTCTATTTATCACATATCTTAGTCATCTAGTAGATTTACTTTCTTTCATATTATTTTGCATCTCATGATTGTTATCTCCCTTTGGCCATTACATCAAAATCTAACAATGGTATCAAAGCCACGATATATCTAGTCTACGCAGATCAATATGAAAACCACCATTATCATTGAGCCTAAGTATGTTATCAACCTGACATGCTGCTGGACCAGCCACCATCAAAATATATTTGAAGAATCTAGGTGGTAGAATTAGGGAGACTCACAAGTGAGGACTTAAAGAAATAGCAGTTCTAGAAAATATTGAGATTACGTTTGACTAGAGTATTTCCACAAAGTTATAGGAAAAAATCGTGAAGACCAAGACTCAATATTCAATCCACTAGATTGACATATCATCTAGTGAAGATCATCTAGGATATTTGGAACTTGCTAACTATTACCCAAAGTTTCTTTTTTTATAGATAATTAATTCTTAGAGGATTGGTACTCCTCCTAAAATAGAAATCTAGGAGACTCCAACTTCATTACTCAAAGGTTGGCATACCCTCATAGTGTAGATATTAGTTCCTTGTGTAAGAGAAGAACATTACAGAAGAAGAATTTTAGTGAATATTCATGGTGAAGTCAAGAGACTAAAGATATCCATTTCTAGATTGAAGAACTTCATAGTTGAAGAATAGACCATAGAAGCCTTGAATAAGAAGCCACAAAAGTCTTGATACTAAAAATGCCATAGAAGTCTTGATACTGAAAGGCCACATAAGTATTGATACTAAAAATACCATAGAATACTTGATACTAAAAATGCCATAGAAGCCTTCATACTAAAAAGGTCACAAAAGCCTTGATACTAAAAAGGCTATAGAAGCCTAGATATTGAAAAAGGCTCTAGAAGCCTTGATCCTAAAGAAGAATTCAAAAAGAATATCTGATTCAGAAGCAGATTAAGATTTTAGTACTAATATTTTTGTTGCAGGGAAAGAAGATTCAGTAATTTGGGAAACTTCCTACAATAAAGTTAGGAAGAGTATCTTCTTCATAATCAATTTAGCACTTGAAGCAAAAGAGATCAGGAGAAGATCTCATTGAAGGACTTCTAGACTTGGAAGAAGAAGAAGGATTAGAATATTCCTACTCAAATCCAGAAGAAGATCTCACCATCAACAATTGCAAGAGTAGAAGGTTGAAGAGGTCTCAAAGAAAGATCAGTAGAAGCTACAAGATCAAAGACCTTAGGAAGGCCTCATTTAGAATTTAGTAAAAGGCTAGGAGATATTTACTAAAGAAATCATCAAAGGAGAACTCACTGGAGAAATCCACTACCAAGGAGAAGCTCCTGATAGCGAATGACTTGGGATAATTATCGTCATCCGACAAAAAGCCCAAAAGAAGGAGAATTTGTCAAGGAGTGCCAAATATGAGAAGAAGAATTTGGCAAGGAGTGTAAAATCTATAAGAAGAATATAGTGAAATACCTCAAGTAGAATCTTGAGAAGAAGATCCTACTTGAAGTCAAAATTCAACAAGAAGACTTGAAGACAAAAGAAGCTCACCAAATATAGGAGATTTGAAGATTACCTCTCATAGAAATAAGGCATCGCTTCAAATACAAAGACTTCTCCAAATCTATAGTAGAAGGAGAACACAAGAGGAGAATAAACCACCAAATCTTAGGCTTGTGAAATAAAGTTTGAAACCATATTTTGGTGAAGAAGGAGTTGTTCAATGCAGTCTACAAAAAGCTACAAGATCCTACTCGAAGCAGCAACTTGGTGATCTTAGATACCAAGATCCACATCCTCTACAGAAGTGGCAAAAGAGTTACAATTTTTTTTTTTAAATGTATGCAACTATTGGTGCTAGCTAACTCATTATTTGGATTACTTATTAGATTCAGTGGAGCACTTTATTTGGATTAAATGTGCAAGAAGGAAAAGCAAAATTACAGTCTTCAGAAGTGCAAAAATAAAAGGTTTATTTTAAGGTTTATTTTCACATGGTTGATTAGATTTCAGAGTTATCTATCAACTACCTATCTTCTACTTTGAAAAAAAGAGAAAAATAAGACTTGATCCTACAACTATGTTTGTAGTGAAATATGCATGGGTTCATTCCATATTATGCTTGAAAGGTTGCAATGAAATTATTAAGTACATTTTTAAGAGATTAGTGGAGCAATAAGGTGAGATTATTGTTACCATTAAAAGGTACATTGTTAAGCACTATACTAGTTTATTTGTTAACTAGTTATCTCAATTAATTTATGTTGTTGAAAGCATAAAAATTAGCACAAAATCTGCAACACTTTCATGGCCTATAGAAGCCACCATTGGAATCAAAAGGTGAATAAGAAAACCACCATTGAAGTCCTTGAAGGAAGCCTCAAATTGAGACCTTGGAAGTCTCAAGATTCAAGGAAATTATAAGGGATTCATTTCAGTGCATAGAGTAGGAATTCCTATTCAAAATTAGCATTAGCAAGGATCATCTATCATTGAAGGAAATAAAAAAAAAGGATTACATAAAAACTCTTCATTTTGGTGCAAAAACTATATATTACAAAAGCACCACTTTTGTTCTTTTGGAAGGATAAAAATATTATCTACAAGGGGAACAACAAGGACATTTTATCCAACAAAAAAAGGAGCCATCGAAGAGCCCATACATCCAAGGAGTCAAGGTGTTTACAAACACCAGTTTTCAATCTTCAAATCAAACCCTAGAAGAGTATGTATCACCTGCAGCATTGGAATCATAATAATAAGCCAAAAATCAGCCAAATATTATGTATAAGGGTAGCCTACAAGAAATAAATTACCTACGTAAGAGGAGCATTATCAAAATCAAGCAAAAGGGAAGCATTTAGCTATTGTAAAAATGAACTAGTAGCATATTACAAAGGAAAAGGAAGTGCTATATCCAAGGATAATGTCCACCATTGAAAACTACAAGGAGCTACCATAGGACCACCATGGAGGAGCACCAAAGATCCAGGAACCAATACGTAGAAGCAACCAAGAACATTGGGAGATTACTTGCATTTCAATAAACAAGGTAAGTTTACGTAGAAGGCAAGATAAAAGGCTCCAAGAAACATTACAAGGGAGGCCTACATGCATAAGCCTTGATTTCTACTTGGCACAAATGCTCTACACTCTCCAATGTATGTGAATAATCAAGCACTCACCATAAAGACATTACACATGCTTGGAAGGATTTACAATTCTTGGGAGGTTACCACTAACCTCATAATTACAAGGTTTACGTTGAAGGTATCTACAAATTTTTTTTTTCAGGTGACACTTATCACAAAGTGCAATAAGCTCATCCTATTTAACATGCCAAGGAGGTCAAACAAGGAAGATGAAAGGCAATACATAGCTCATTTGGAAGGAGAAGACTATTTTCCAGCCATACACCATTCAAAGGTGTAAGAAGTGCATTTAAAGCACTGTCATAAACTAGTACCTAAATTTAGAAGGAGAAAGTATATTTCAAGGAGGAGAAGGAGTGTCATACGAGGGAGAAGAAAGTGCAGGTCAAAGGATACTTTGACTCTCATAAGCACCCACGCTCCAGCATTGAAGACAAGGAATTCCAAAGCATATTCATTTATTCTAGTGCCAAAGGTAACCTTAATATTGTTGTTATAGCTAGTCAAAAAAATCATCAAACAATGAGGAGATTTAGCATCCAAAGGTAAGATTTAATCCCATTTTATTATTGCTTTTTAGAGATATAAGGGTTATAAGCTAAGGTTAAATCTTAGATCTTCAAAGCAAAAGCTATAAGAGATAAATTATCAATTTGAAATAATATTTACAATTCAACCTAGGAGAAATAAATAATTCTACTTGGATTAAATTATTTAATATTTTGCAAATATTATTAATTTTCTAATTTTCCAATTTGGGAGTGATAAGGGTTACAACATCAAACTAGGTTATTGGAAATTAGAAACACTTGAATAAAATCATAAGGGTTGCAAAAGAGGTTATTAAATATTTTTTTGTTAAGTTTAGGAATTTATAATTTTCTTGTCTCAAAATATATAAAAAGGGATAAAAAAATCCAACATTAAAACCTCTTCAAAATTGGAAAAGTGCTTAGTTCAATTAGGAGTAATAAGGTGTCAGAAAAGTTGATTTTTGATCTTTACAAAACTATACAAAATCAACCATAAATTGAAATATATTTTACAAAAGCACTATCGTATATTCCAAAAATATTAGGGAGACATAAGGAAGCCCACAAATATTTTTTTTTGGTAAGTTGGAATTATATTACAAGCGGGTTTTGAAAGGATCCCAAAAACCTTCTTACAATAGGTCAAAAGACCAAACCGAGGGTTAAAACCCAAATGACACATCCCACCTAGTGGGAGACTTATTACAAGGATGAAGATAAAATCTTGTCTAGCAGGAAACATTCGAAGACCACCACAAAGGAAATCCTGCCCAACGGGAAAAATCGGCAGTCAAAAAGGGAAAATTTCGCCCAGCGAGGACCTTAGCAAATTGAAAAAAATTTCCCAACACGAAAAACAACAGAAAAAATTACAATCCCGCCTCATGGGGAAAAAACCACACAATCTGGAAATCCTGCCACGTGGGGAAAACAAGCATGTTTAGGAATCCCGCCAATCAGGAAAGGCACACAAAACCTAAACCAACATGTTTGAGAAATCCCGCCTAGAGAGAAAACCAACAAAATTGGAAGATCTTGCCTACGAGAAAACCACCAAACCAACCCTAAATCGGGTGTGAAGGGTCCCACCCAACGGGGAAAAAAACTAGCAGCAAGGGAAGGTCCCACCCCGCGGGAAACCCAATAGCAACAGGAAATCCCGCCTTGCAGGAAAAAAATAGTAGCATGCCCAGAATCCCACCTTCAGAGAAACCAATAAGAGAAGGGGAACCCGCCCAACGGGAAAAACTAGCAGTACGCCCAAGACCTGTATACAAACCCATGACTCCCCATCAGGGAAAATCAACACACCTTGAACCTGCAAAAAATCCCACGAACTCATGGATCTTGCCCAGCAGGAAAATGAGCAGCATGCCCAGAAGAACACAACCCCTGCCTAACAGGAACCCCGATCTGGGATGCAAGCTGCAGAGGGGAGATAGGGAAGCTGTCCCATGAGTGTCCATGACTGAGAAGGATTTTGACGGGTAGAAAAAATAACGGAAGCCATGGCATTGTAAGATATTGAGCCCCCATCCCAAGATAAAACCCTACAAGGAAACAAGCCATTAAAACCACCATCAAGAAAACTTCTAGCCCCACCATTGTCTGTCAGGGAATGGATCCAAGGAGAGATGTAGCTGCATGCATGGGCACCCCCCCAGAACCCAAACAACAGACTACAGAAAGATCGCTGAGATCCATCCACAAGAATAAACAAACCCCGGATCTATAAGGAGATCCCAAAGATAAGGGTTTCATGGGGCGACTGGGAAAACCATCTACAGGAAAAGGTGCCCCCCAAATCCAAAAGAATGCAGATGAATATCCCGAGCAACAACCAAAAAACCAAAGCCAACCCTCTTCCAATAGCCCCGAAAGCACTCTGGAAACCCATTGAACCAGGAAACTCAGGGCAAGAAACCACCGAACCCTCCTTGCAGACCAACAACCCCATCAAGAGGGAAACCTGAGAAAATAGGGAAACCTAAAAACTAGGCCCGAGAGAAGACCCGGGAGGGGGGCAAGGAAATGGAGAAGTGGGACTAGTTAGTCCTAGGGAACCTGGTGCTGGAGCCATCCCTCCCTGTTAGATGTGTCTCATTCTTTGCCAGAAAAGAATTGTACGACAAGCACTACAGTGCAAAAGACGACGGGTAGGGGGGGTTCGGGGGTGCTGGAGGCACCCAAGGACCCCCGACTACGGTAAAGGTGATTACGTAATAGGTGATGGCTCGGGGTGCGTAGGGGGGCGCCCTCAGATACAATGAAAGTGATAGATGCCGGCGAAGACGATCTTGGCTGCGAAGCAGTCGCAAAAAAAATTTCACCTACTTTTATTGCTACTTTTCACCTACTTTTATCGCTACTTTTGGAGTGACCCTCGGTATTCCCACGGTTGGTGGGTGGTTAGTGGGTGTGGGTGGTTTAACCCATGATGTTGTATCCACGGTACCCTAATACCACTTGGTGGTTTAGGGTTGTATGATTTTCCTTATATAATTATTGTAATGTCCCGTTTTAGGGATGAGAGAGAATAATATATCAAGGAGGATAGACTCTTGTTTTCTAGACTAGCGCAAATTGGGTGAACCAGGGTAAATCTTGTGTGTTATATGTGCATTGAATGGTGTCATTATTTCCATAGTTATCATTTCTGCATTATTTCTAGAATATGTTTATGTAATTTCTCTTCATTTGGTATCAGAGCCAGGTTATTAGCCATAGGGGGACACCTTTATTGCTAGGGTTTAAATCTGTTTGAAGAAGATCTAGGGTTTCTAGGAGTGAGAGGAAACCTATTATGGAGTGGGAGTTACGCAGAAGGAGTTTGAAGGAAAAATGTCAGGAAATCATTCAAGGATAGAGATCGAGAAATTTGATGGCAAAATTTTTGAGCTATGGAAGTTAAATATGGAAGATATGCTCGTGGACAGAGATCAGTGGGCTGCTATTTTAGAAACAACAAAACCTACGAGTACTTCCGATGAAGATTGGGAGAAGATGAATCGAAAAGCAAGGAGTCTGATTCGATTGTGTCTTGCAGATTCGATGCTCATCAATGTTTCAGGAGAAGCTACAGCGAAGGATCTCTGGGAGAGGTTAGGGGCTTTGTATCAATTGAAGTCCCTAGTAAACAAATTATTCCTCAGAAAGAAACTGTACAATCTTAGGATGCATGAAGGTGATTCGGTTGCAGATCATCTGAATGCATTCAATACAGTGGTAAGTCAACTAACATCTATAGAAATTAAGTTGAGTGAGGAAGATAAATGCATTACTTTGTTATGCTCTTTACCAGATTCATGGGATAACTTAGTAGTAGCAATTGGTAGTACAACTTCATCCACATTAAAGTTTGAAGATATAGTGGCATCTCTATTATTTGAGGATATGAGGAGAAAATCCATGGAGGGCACATCTAAGGAAGCCCTAACAGTGAGAGGGCGTGCCAAGGAGAAGGACAAATCTAGATATGGTGATAGGTCTAAGTCTAAAGGTAGATCCAAGTCTCGGGGGAAGTTTGAGAGAAAATGCTGGAATTGTGGCAAGCTTGGTCATATGAAGAAGGATTGCAGATCAAAGAAAGTTGAGTCTGGAAAAAATTTTGATGAATCAACTTCCATAGAGATGAATAAATCCATTGATGAAGCAGGGGATGTATATTTGGCATCCTGCTCATCATGCTCCACACGATCAAATAAAAATGATTGGTTGATTGATACTGGTGCCTCTTTTCACATGACTCCTCATAGAGGGTGGTTCAATGAATATGAAAGATATGATGGAGGGGAGGTACTATTGGGAGATGATTCACCACTCAAAATCATGGGTCATGGAAGAGTGAAAATTTTGCTGCAGGATGGTAGGGTTAAGACCCTACCAGGTGTGATGCATATTTCGAGACTTGCTAGAAATTTGATTTCGATAAGCAAAATGGCCGATGCAGCAGTGAATGTCAGTTTTGGAAAGGATTCATGCAAAATGGTTCGTGGATCAATGGTGTTGGCAAGGGGAGTTCGGATTGGAACATTGTATAAGCTATTGGGAAGCACTATGACAATGAGTGCAATAGCTCAACTGTTCCTGAGGCTGATTCTGATAAAAGCTCAACACTCTGGCATCAAAGGATGGGACATATTTGAGAAAAGGGATTGCATACCCTGTACACAAAAGGTATGGTTCATGGTATCCCTAATTACTCAATGTCTTTCGAGTTCTGTGAACATTGTATTTATGGTAAATAGAATCGGGTTAGTTTTCCATCTGGTGCCACAAGATCTAGTGGGGTACTAGATTTGATCCACAGTGATATTTTTGGTCCTGTTCCTATGTCGTCTCTTGGAAAATCATGGTATTATGCTTCTTTTGTTGATGATTTTTCAAGATATGCATGGATTTACTTTCTTAAGAGCAAAGATGAAGTGTTTGAAAAATTTAAGGAATTTAAAGTACTTGTTGAGAATAAAATTGATAAAAGGATTAAGGTGTTGAGGTCTAATAATGGAGGGGAATATTGTTCTAATATATTTGAGAAATTTTGTAAGCAATGTGGTATTGCAATACAGAAGACTACTTCATATACACCTCAACAGAATGGAGTTGCGAGAGAGGTTGAACAGATCATCGATGGAGAAGGCTAGAAGTATGCTCGATGGTGCGGGTTTGGCACAGAATTCTAGGCAGAAGCAGTTAGTGCAACATGCTACTTGCAAAATCAGTCACCTACATCAGCATTGCCGGATCAAACTCCATTTGAAGCTCTATTTGGTAAGAAACCATCTATTTCACATCTCAGAGTTTTTGGTTGTGATGCATACATGCATATTCCAAAGGAGAAAAGAAGTAAGCTAGATAATAAGGCTGTTAAATGTATCTTTATTGGTTATAAATATGGTGTTAAAGGATATAAGCTTTGGAATCCAAAAACTAAAATTATAGTGTATAGTAGAGATGTGGTGTTTAGGGAGATGATCAGTGATTCCAGGAAGGTAGTTACAGAAGAGGAACCTGGAACGGTCCAATTTGATCTCATGGAAAACTATCAGACAGTAGAGGATCTGGAAGAGGAGCATACAGATGAGGATATGGAAGAGGAGCATACAGGTGAGGATCTAGAAGAGGATGAAGAAGAGGTTCATACACCTGTGGTAAGGAGATCAACACGGGAAAGGAGGCAACCTAAAAGGTACAGTCCATCTGCTTTTCCTACTTCTTTTGTACTATCTGTTATTGATGAAGATCCTAGAACAGTTAGAGAAGTTGTTAATTTTGGAGAGGCAAACCATTGGGAAGAGGCCATGGATGAGGAAATGATGTCCCTGAAAAAGAACAGAACATGGGATTTAGTAAAATTACCAAGTGGTAGGAAAGCAATAGGTTGCAAGTGGATCTTTAAGAAGAAGCAGAATGCTGAAGGTAAAGTGGAGAAATATAAAGCTCGCCTGGTTGCTAAAGGTTTTTTCCAGGTTGAAGGAATTGATTATGGTGAAGTTTTTTCTCCCGTTGCAAAGCTAACATCAATTAGATTTATGTTAGCTATGGCTACTGCATTTGATCTTGAAATAGAATAGATGGATGTGAAAATTGCATTCCTTCATGGAGATTTGGAGGAAGAAATCTATATGAGGCGACTCTGAAGGTTTCACCATTGCGAGGAAAAGAGGATCCGGTATGTAAGTTAAAGAAATCATTGTATGGACTGAAACAATCACCTAGAATGTGGTACCAAAAATTTGATACTTATGTTTTAGGAATTGGTTTTGTTCGTAGCAATGCTGATCACTGTGTGTATTCAAAGAAAATTGGTAATGTAATTGTCATTATAGTTCTTTATGTTGATGACATGTTACTAATTGGAAATAGCAAGAAACTGGTCAAGGAAGTAAAGTCTCAGTTGGCATCACAATTTGACATGAAGGATCTTGGCCCTGCAAATTTTATATTGGGTATGCAAATAAAAAGAGATCACTCTAACAGAAGGTTGTGGCTGGATCAAAAAAAGTATGTTGAGACAGTGTTGAAAAGGTTCAATATGCAGGAGTGCAAACCAGTGAAGGTACCTATTTCTTTAGGGGAAAAATTGTCTGCTGAACAATGTCCAAAGACGAGAAGAAGAGGTAGAGGAAATGTCACATATTCCTTATGCAAATGCCGTAGGTAGTTTAATGTATGCCATGGTTTGTACTAGAGCAGACATTGCCCATGTAGTGGGAGTCTTGAGTAGATATATGTCTAAACCTGGTAAAGAGCATTGGACTGCTGTGAAAAGGGTGTTTAGATATTTGCATGGCACCTCTGATTTTACAATCTGCTATGAGGGTACAGGTAAAGAAAATAGACAATTGGATATAGAAGGGTTTGTTGATGCAGATTGGGCTAGAGATCTGGACAGGAGAAGATCTACTAGTGCTTATGTATTCAATTTGTTTGGAGGGGCCATTATTTGGATGAGCAAGAGGTAGACTGTTGTTGCTCTTTCAACTACTGAAGCTGAGTATATGGCTGCCACTGATGCAAGTAAGGAAGTTGTATGGCTGCAAAGACTATGTGCTGAAATTGGGTTCTTTCAAGGAGATGTGAAGATAAACTGTGACAATCAAAGTGCCATATTTTTGGCAAAGAACCCTGCTTACCATTCAAGAACGAAGCACATTGATACAAAGTTCCATTTCTGAGGGACATGCTTGAACAGAGGAAAGTGTTCCTGGAAAAGGTAGAAACCAAGGAAAATGTTGCAGATGCTTTAACCAAGGCTGTAAGCACTAAAAAGTTTAGATTCTGTACAATTGAAATGGGTCTAGAAAAGTATTCAACAAGTGGGAGAATGTTGGATGTGTCTCATTCTTTACCGAAAAATAATTGTACGACAAGCACTACAGCGCAAAAGACGATGGGTAGGGGGGGTCTAGGGGTGTCGGAGGCACCCAAGGACCCCCAGCTACGGTAAAGGTGATTACGTAATAGGTGATGGCTCGGGGTGCATAGGGGGGCGCCTCGAATATGGTGAAAGTGATAGATGCCGACGAAGTCTATCTTGGCTGCGAAGCAGCCAAGAAATTTTTTCACCTACTTTTATCGCTACTTTTCACCTACTTTTATCGCTACTTTTGGAGTGACCCCCGGTATTCCCACGGTTGGTGGGTGGTTAGTGGGTGTGGGTGGTTTAGCCCATGGTGTTGTATCCACGGTACCCTAATACCACTTGGTGGTTTAGGGTTGTATGAGTTTCCTTATATAATTATTGTAATGTCCCGTTTTAGGGATGAGAGAGAATAATATATCAAGGAGGATAGACTCTTGTTTGCTGGACTAGCCCAAATTGGGTGAACTAGGGTAAATATTGTGTGTTATATGTGCATTGAATGGTGTCATTATTTCCTTAGTTATCATTTCTGCATTATTTCTAGAATATGTTTATGTAATTTCTCTTCACTCCCTTGCCCCCACTCGGTTCCCTGAGAATGTGGAAGCCCACAAATATAAGGTTGGATATTAGGAAGATTTAAATGACATCAAACAAATTCTTCCTAGCATAATCTCATCTACTCAAGGGTCCTAATTATTTATCTTCAAAAAGTGAAAGCAATCTTAGTATATGAAAAAAATTGGGATGTTGTCAAAGGGAAAACATAGAGACATGCCACAGGTGAAACTGAAATCGTGAAGTTTGAAGAAAATGATTCAAAAGCTCTAATGATAATAACCTTTGCTATCACTGATGAGATTCAACCTTATATCAGTTTAGCAAAAACATCTTCACATGCATGGACAAACCTAGAGAAAATATTTGAAGTAAAGAATAAGGCAACTATCATTTTATCCAAACCCAACTTCACTAATTAAAAATGAATAGTGGAGAAAGCATAGAATTATTCCTAAGGAAGGTAGTAGATATTAAAGGGAAATTGTTGACCTTAGGATAAATAGTTAAGGATGAACTTCTTACTCAAGTAACCATGAGAGCATTTTCGGATAGCTATAAGTATTTGGTAATATCTTTACAGGTCTTAAGTAAAGATACTTCTTTTGATGACCTAGTCAATATACTTAAAGAATATGAAGTAGAAAATATTGTGAAAGATGAGATGACTAACACTGCATTGGCATAAAAAGATAATCCATAGGGAAATATTGCTTCATCAGCAAGAGAATGAAAAACATGGTATTTTTAGATATGCAGAAAGAAAGGTCATAGTACCAACTATTGCAGATACAATCCCAAAAATCAAAACCAAGGAATTCAAATGAATAATAAGAATCAGTTTCAGCCTCGACAATACTAAAGGAACCCTTATTAGCAACAATTGTAGTGACCAACCAATTATCCTCAACTGAAATATCAAAAGAGAAATCAGAAAGGTCACCTGGTTCTAAGGGTAGAAGAAATTGAAGAACTGGAAGAACCCATAGAGGACTATGAGGTGAAAGCTCTATAAGCAAATGTAACATATTACAGAGATACTAACTATTTTCTTGAGCAAGTTACAAATAATGCAAAGGAAGAATACAAAGCTCAAGAAGAAGAAGAAGAAGATCCATATTGAAGACTAAAGTCTTCAATATCCAAATAATGTAATACAGGGGGTGTTAGAAATAGAGTATATTACATAATTTGGGTCATGTAAATGTATCTTCCAAGGTACATACTTAGGACATTAGATTACTTTAGGGGTGATTTATCTTGTTACTTCATGCAATGTAATAACTACACACATGTTAATGTGCAAGTAGTATATGTGCAAGTTATCCCTTGCATAGCTTGGTAGAGTGTTGGTCAAGGAACCTATTTTGCCTATATAAGAAAGGCCTCATTGTAATACAGATATAAATATAGAGAGTCAGGGACATAGTATCTTAGAGCATAGTACAATTTTGTGTAGATCACCATCAAATGGTGATGGGTGTAATGTAGTTCAGTATCTTTATTAATGGAGTGTTCATTTCCTCCATGGCTACCTTGTATTTATTTATATCATTTCTATTTATTGCATATCTTATTCATCTAGTAGATTTACTTTCTTTCATATTATTTTGCATCTCGTGATTGTTATCTTTCTTTGCCCATTACATCAAAAGCTAACACAACATTGAAAGAGTTTATAAAAAATTAAATTGATTTTTAAAGCTAAAATATTATACATTTTGTGGAGGATTTGTCCTTCCATTATTTGTTGGAATTTCTCACTTGAAAGAATTAATATAATTTTAATAACAAATCTCAAAATCATATCAAAGTTATAAATTGTATTATTGCCTCTCTAGTAGAATATTTACAACATGATGCTCATCATTGGAAGTATCAATTATAGGAAAAGAGGTGCTAACCTCTTGATTATAATATTTGAATATACATGGAGGATCATCTATAATAACATAGTTATGACAAAAAACATCCCAAAAATAGGTTTATCAAAATTAATTGTGATGGTGCTTTCAAAATAAATCTAGAAAAAATTGATGTGGGTTTATCAAAATTAATTTTGATGGTGCTTTCAAAATAAATCTAGAAAAAGTTGGTGGAGATGGTGTATTTGGAAATAATAAAGACAAAAATCTCCTCACTTAATTAGAATAATATGAAACTTCAACTAAAAACTATGTAGAGTCTAGGGTATTTTCTATAGGACCATAAATTTTATTGAAAAAATATAGAAATTTAAGGGATTTTTAAATGATTATTAATGATATCAAGAAAAGTGAATGTGGAGATTGGATAAAAAATATTATTATTTTGATGTCCATCAACTTGTTGGAGGTAATCAAATGGCATTAGTTTAACCGGTTACATTTCTCAACTTTAAAGGAGGAGACCCTAGTTCAAATCTTGTCAAGCGACACATGCATAAGTTCCATGTTGTTGTCAAGCGACACATGCATAAGTTCCATTTCATATGTGTGAGGCTCATTTCAATTCTATGCAACCAATTTAAAAATTATTGTTGGAGGTAGTATCTTAGAAATGTCAACATATCTATAGAGAAAGAATTGAGTAATATAAATTTAGCAAATCATGGTATGATCTTTCTCTTAGTGAAGACAATGTTTAGAAGGCAACTTGTTAAGTGAGATTTCATCTCTTAAAGAGTTGATTGCAAAAACATAACTACTTAAAAACAAACAAAAATATCTTTGATAAAAAAACAAATTAAATATAATTCAATTAAATTAAAAACAATAGAATGTTTTCGTATTTTCATGATAATGTCCCTAATAAAAACCATAGAAGCCCAAGCATAGCTTAATAAAAAGAAAAATCTTAAACCTAGCATTGAATTTCATTAGAAAATAGTCTACAACCTTTAAAAAAATCACTCCACCTAACCTATGTTTGTCACATAGAGAAAATTTTAATTCTGGTTACAGTTCTATTCCAAGCTCAAAAAAAATAGAATTTGAAACCAACATCCAAATCTTCAATTGTTTGATCTCCAAAAAAAAAAAATTAAATCTCAAAAAAAAAAATCTACATGGGAGTGTCCATATCACCATATCACCCTCGCATATGAGGAATCCTCCCAACCCATCCATTACCATCCCATCCATTACCATCAATTTTCCTTCACCCTATTCACTTCGATCAAATGAAGGATCACAAAAACTTCATCTTTTTATCTATTTAAGTTATTCGAGGCATATTTTGTCTATTCAAGGAATTCAAGAAGCCAAGCCTGGACGTGCCGGAAAACAAACCAGACTCATCGCGTTTTACTGTCTACGCTATTCATCATCTATTCAAGAGTAAGTTATTCGAATTGAACCCATTTTCACAGAGTCCACAAACTCTTCAACTCTGAACTCGTTTCTTTTGACAGAACAAACTACAAGCGAAGATGTTAAGAAAACGGAATCCACCTCCGATCAAGCTCCGCCCTGTTTCACTCGATTCCCCTCTCCCTCCTAATTCCCCAAGGTAACCACTACATATATTTCTTTCATTCTTTGCAACCCATTCCAAATAATTCAAACATCACTGGATTTCTTTGACAGCCTTCCTTTCTTGTATGCAGATCTCAGCAACCACCAGATGTCCAGATTGCGCACACATCCACAACAAGCAACAGCCGCAGCACTCACAGCCATTGGAAGCGCTTGCTTCAACATTACCGCGTTATCAGTCTGTGTTCTCCTCTTCTTTTATAAAAATCTAGGGTTTCTTTCTAGGGTTTATTCAGGTTTTCTTTCTAGGGTTTTCGCCTCAATTAAATCATGAAAATTTGTGATTGCAGAGGCCAAGTTTCAGGTTTCTTTCTAGGGTTTATTCAGGTTTTCTTTCTAGGGTTTTCGCCTCAATTAAATCATGAAAATTTGTGATTGCAGAGGCCAGGTTTCCGGACTTTTATGCGGCCTGGATGGAACAGCACACCCTGCACGCAGAGAGGCTAGAGAATCTCGTCACGGCCGGTCTTGACATCCACCACGCCGTGAAAGAAGAGCTTCGGCGTTATCACCAGTTCTACACAGTCAGCATGATCCCCCACCCCTGCAAACCACTCCACGTCAGCCATCTTGTGATGCCCACGTGGAAGCCTCCCTTGGAGAACGCCTTCATGTGGCTGGGAGACTGGCGCCCCTCCGCCATCTTTGGCTTCTTGTCGGCCTGCCACGACACCCACGTCATCCGCCTCCCACCCCACCACGTGGGGTTCCTGAGGGAGCTTTTGCGCATCAGCCACGTCAACGAGAACATCCTCGACGTGGAGTTCGCCGCGTCTCAGTCCATGTCGGTGCCGGACGACGTGTCAGGCGATGGCGACAGTCTTGCTCTTCCTGCGCTGTTGATCGCGCTGCAGGACGGCGGGTGCAGTTCCGGCAAGCGCCACGTCAGGGCGGAGTTGGTGACGTGTCTGGGGAGGAATCTGGCGTGGATGAACAGAATTGTGGCGAAGGCGCAAGATCTGCGGTTCAGAGCGGTGGAGACGGTCGTTAATTTGTTGCTGACGGAGACACAGGCTGCGCATTTCTTTCAGCTCTTCGCTCGTTTTCAGGGCATGTTTCATGACGTTGCTTTATCGCTGATTCACAAATTACGTTGATAACAATTTTAATTTCTTTCTTCCTCCATTTTTGTAAATTCAGGACATGAACGGTTCTAGATGGAGTCTGAACCAGCATTCATATGTAAATTTGAAGAAAATAACAGATTTCATCGATAAAGAATCTTGAGGATTTTATTTCGAACGGATGATTTTTTTTGCTTTGTTTGTCATTTGCTAATTAACTGCTCGAATAATGTCTTTCATTCTTAGAAATTTTGGTTTATGTGAAAATTTATTTTAAGATTGCAATATTATAAATAAATAGTTGTAATTTGTTGTACATACAATAATGGTTTAGTTAACTTCATACTTATTAGTCCTTATGATCAAGGACAATAAACTATTGTATCTATCGTTTGATAAAGCTAAACTATCAATCATATCCATTTGCTTTTCAATAAAGCTAAACCTTTAAAGATTATAATAAAACTATGTTGAATGAAATGTGTTCTTACAATTTTCTTAAACATGATGACACTTAACTAAGTGGGCACTAGTAAAGTGGAGATGGGATCGTTTTCACCTTTGATGGTAATTAGCTACCATATGTAGATAACCATTAAAAACTTAATTAAAGTAAAATAGTTTTTAACATTTATGAGACCATAAGTTATATGAGACAATATTTATAAAAGATATTGTTTACCTTATATGTGTTTATTTAACCAAACTCCTATTACCAAGTATGGGTACAACTCCACCCCTTAGAAATGAATATTAACCTATTCATAGTTTCAAAGTCTTATTGTTAGGTCCACTGAATTAAAATCCAAATCTTCAATATTCTACCTATTATTTTAAATGACTTACGTAATAGTTCATATTTTTAAGTTTTAGTTAAAATCTATGCCCTCCATGTATGCTTTGTGAAGCTATTGAATTTAATCATGAGGCCTTTTCATACCTCTACTTAAAAGAAGGGGATGACCATGGTATTGTTCACACGATGACAAATCCCTAGTTAGGTTTCTTTAGAGGCATCAAAGTTTTGTTCTCCTTGTTTGAAATCAAGCAACAAATTATCTTTTTCAAAGTTTTTTTTTTAAATTTGGAAGAAGGCCATTTGCACATGGAGGTAGATGAAATGGAATTAAAGAATAGCACTAGTGATATTCCTATAAGAGGAGTTTTATTTTAACATTTTCTCTTCTTAAGAATGAAGTTAAGGGATGTTAATGACTTTGGATTTCACCTACAATTTATTGTGTAAAATATTCATCATCTAAATAGAAGATAAGTTTCCATAACTTTTTGGAATTGATCCCTTATATTGTTCCATTGGTGTTATTGCTTTTGCAAAAGAAAATCATCTATAGTTTTAATTTAGATAATTATGGACAATGGACACGTTGAGAATTTGGTTACAAGGACATCCAAATTTATAACCATAAATATAATAGAGCATGACCCACAATAGGACTCAAATAAAGTCCTCTTGTTGAGTACTACTATGAACCTTACAAATAAAATATTTTAAATGAAAAGCTATTACAAGCAGTGTTATGAAATTGGAGAAAGAATTTTTGGAAGCATCTACATGAGAAATTTGAAAGGTAAATATGTGACTATAAAGAAAAATAAAATATAGAGGTAAGGACATCAAGAAATTAATTGACTATGGAATCACATTTCTACAAGGAAATGAGCACAAGAATCTAGTCATCCTTATTACATTGCATGTTGAAATATGCATATGTTATTTGGTGTACAAGTATGTTAACGGATGCACTTTATATGAGTACCTAAGAGGGAATTAGGAAGGGGACTTCTCTGAGTTGGAAGAAGTGCATCAAAATAACAGTAAGCATAGCTAATAGAATAGAGTTCTTGCATAGTAATAAAATCATACATGTTGACATGAAGCCCCAAAACATCATATTGAATAATAAGGTAAAAATTTTAGATTTTGGTTTTTCATGGCACTCAGGTTGGAAAGACACACATCAATTTATTGATAGAATAATAGGCACCATAGGCTATTGGGATCTAGAATATTAATTCAACTACAATCTCTTCAAAAGTACTTCTATTGGCCCAAGATGAGAAAAATGTCAAGAGGTGCATCAAATCATGTACTCCCTATGTTGTTGTCAAACCAACCAGTAGGAAGCAAGTATTGTATACACAATTTCTAGTTCCATCCAAGCCTTGAGGATATATCTCCATGGATTTTCTCTTAGGTTTACCCACATCTAAGCATGGTAATGATTATATTTTTGTAGTAGTTGATCATTTTTTTAAAATGGCTTATCATGATTGATGAGGCCTAGAAATGCCTCATTGTTACACTATGGTTGACATATAAAAACTACCATATTATTAAATATGACAAAGTTAAATTGCCAAATAGTTGATTAAAATATATTATTTTTTAATTGTTTGCATGATTTTATTTTTGAAACATTATACCTATGTTTTGACTATTTTTAGCATTTTATGCACTGTTTCAGTTGATTAAGTAGCAAATAAAACATGTATTTCAATTAGCCAAATGTTGTATGTTGAGTAAAGGAGGCCCTATATTGTTTTGTCATTGATGTCAAGTTGTTAGGATGTTTTGTCATTGTTGTCAACACAGTCTAGGTATACTTGTAAAAGATCAAAAATGAGTATCATGTCAATTTTGGTGTCATACTGTAATAAAATTACATTCTAATGGTATGAACAGATTTCTCTCATCGAGAACTACAACTTTACTTTTTGAAGCAAGTCAATCCGAGCTGTAGATAAAAAGTTATGAAGGTTACATCATTCTAGAGCTCATTCTTTCTGGTGCTTACTCAATGTTCATGCTTTCTAGAGTTGTTAACAAGTGCAAATCTATGTTAAGGGGAACATTGGCGAATCTACTAGGAATGATCCAAAGTGAGTTAAGGTACCAAATTCATACCAATGGTAATATATAGTAGAGAGAACACATGACCCAAATTTGAAGGCATATGGACAAGTAATCTAGAAGTTATGGGGCCCACAAAGTGAAAGTTTCATACTTTTTGACAACTGAAAATTTTGGTGAAAATATGTGTTAGAGGCCAACTTGACAGCGATGCTGGAAGTGATTCCTGAAGAGTTAAGAGCTAAAAATAGAACCAAATGTAGTTCATACAACCAAGAACACGTGGATACAATTTGGTATACATTGGAGTTACGAGGCACAAGTTATGAGCACTCCAAAAGGGCAGTTGGGCATGTTTTGATAGCTGGAAATAATAGGTGACAGTCCATACAAATTCCAGCCACTTGTCACTATGAAGGAAGGCATGGAATTTGTCAACTAAATATGAGGGAAATGCTTGAAAACAGTTGAGGGAGGATAGGAATGACTCTTTCTCCACCTGACAGCACTTCCATGTGGTTCAAATAGGAGCAACAAGTCAAAAAGGCTAAAATACAGGAAATATACAAATTCCAACCAGTTATCAATGAATGGCATGGCTTGGAATTTGTCACAATTGATGTGCAAAACCTATTGGGATCATCTCCTAAGGAATAAGAAAAACTTCCTATCCAGTAAAAACTACTTTGTTGACCATTTTTATCGCATATGAGCATAAAGTTGTTGCACTGCCAGATATTTCAAAGTAGCTCCAGAATGAGCAGAGAAAGGACCAGTTTTAGTCAAAATTGTATACAGAATGCCCAAAAAGGTGGAAATGGAAATATGAGGATGGATATAGGTGTATGAGGATTTTTTTCACCCCTTCTAATGCATTTCCACCAATGGATGACACACAACAAGGAAAATGAAGATGTTGCAGCAGAATAATTTTTTGCATTTCAGGAAGACAACTTCAAAACAATTGCTGAATCCTTGAAAAACAACAACATAATGGATTAGCATATGTAGTAGATTAGTATAAATAAAAAGCTCCCTTATATGGTTGAGCTAAGTAGAATAGAATAGAAAATAGAAAGTAGTGTGTGTTGTAATTAATTTTCAGCAATTAGCAGGAATTTCCTACAACATTGTAATGTTATGCAGTAGTCAATAAAGTGTAGTTTTTCCCTCCATTTATTGTTTTGAGTGAATGTGTGAGCATTAAGTAGTTAGAAGTAGCCTTTCACCTTCTTCTAGATCTGGGAGCAAGGGCCACTTCCAGGCCCAGGAGAAGGACTAATCATTGACAGGTTTTTTTGTGAACTTTTGCTACAGCAGATTACAGAGAACTTGGCAATTTCTATTTCTTGTTACTAACTATGATTATTGTAAATGCATGTAATATTTGTGGTTTGTAATAGCTAGGTGTGCATTTCAGCTGATCTCATAGCATAGGTTTTGGAATTTTACAGCATTTGTGGTTTTCCCCTATTTTTCAGCAGTTATTTCCAGCTTTTTGGCATTTCCATTGTGTTGGTTGATTATTAGCTTGAATATTTCAATTATGCAATTCTTTCATTCCTGTCATTTCAATTTTGCAAATGTAGTTAAGTTTTATTTTCTATAACTCTTTCATTCCTATCATTTTCATTTTGCAAGAGTAAGTAGGTTTCATTTCTGTCATTTCAAATTCTGCAAAAGTAATCAGGTTTCATTTTCTGCAACCTTTATATTTTTGTAATTTTTACTTTTGTAAGAATAATTAGAATTCAAATTTAGTTCATAGGAGTAGAAGTGACACCATAACTCCCAAAGGCTAACTTGTCCCACCAATAAAGTCTATTTTTGATTGTCAAGCTACCTATATCTGCTTTCGTATACAGCCTTGGACACTGCCCTGGATTTATAAATTGTAAGAATTAAATGATGTGATTAACGACACTCATCAATGATTCCTTGTAAGAAATCTATTTCAATGAAGGATACTCCTTAGTTTTATTTTAGTCATGTTTGTATCAACTTTGGCTTACTAAATTACATTGTATCTGATAGGGATGGCATATTTTTTAGTATTATTGGTCCACCATATAGAGCATGATGACACCATGTTGACCATGTCTACAACCTTCCATATTGAGACTAATGAATAGATAAAATTTATGAGTTGAATGATTATAAATCTTTGAATGTACAACTACAAGCATCCATGCACATAAGATGAGAGCTTCCCTTACATCCAATATGGATACAACTAAAAATTGCATCTCTATAAAATACAAAATATTTCATGTTTTTTTTGGATTGTAACCCTTGGCATCCATAAATGTAGCTCTCTCTATGCAACCGTTTGTGTTCTCACATCATGGATTAAAATAAGTAGAAAAGGTAGTATAGTCTATGGAATATATTCAACACATCTAGCAATAGGTCAATGACCTCTTAAAAAAGATAAATCACAACTACAAGTGATGTCATGACTAGCATCATGTCCCACATCAATTCAAGGTTGGATATAAGGTATGGTTATATCTTTAGAAAGAGAAACTTAAAAGACCCCATAAAAATATTACACCTCTTTGATATAGACCATGCACCATCAACAAGAAGGTGGAAGAAAAATCCTTTGAATTTAATCTTCTATCTTATCTTGGTTTGCATCCAATCTTCATTGTTGAACCTCTTAGGCCCTATCATCTACCTATGTTGGACACTGTTGAGTGTATATTTTTCCCAATTGCAAAATACCACCACATGCAGAGTATTGAATAGAAAACTCTCTCTTGAAAAGAAACCAAATGACAAACATTCAACTTCTCCAAGGTTCTGGTAAAATATCTAAAATATAGTGCTAGAAATAATTCAATAATGGATGTGACCATAAACAAGGGGCCTTTATTGGTTCTAAACAATGCTTAGTGATTTGAAAGATCTAACTAAAAATAAAAGCAGTTCTTTTTAGGGTTTTTTTAAATTGGTGCTACCCTGAATCCCTGTTAGTAGAGTATTTTATCTTCATTTAAAAGGTTTCAAATGACAAAATGTGGAATTTTCCACCTCATTTTAATGCCCGTGCCTTTAAGATGAAGTAAATTTTAGATAGTTGGGTTCATTTTATCTTCCTTATGTTGATGCCACTACCCTAATAGTGGTTAGTAGAAGTTAGCATGTTAGCAATGTTAGCAAAGTTAGCAATTACTTTCATTTCTTATCTTAGTTTAATGTGAAATAGTAGGTTAGTATCCCTCCTAAACCATGTGTTTTATCTGAAAGCTTTAGATTAATGAAACTTGGAGGTGCAAAAATTCTGGAAAATGACCAGAATGGAAATAACTTGAAAGCTTAACAATTCTAGAAATGGACCAGAAAAAATGAAACTAACAAGAAATTAGCAGAAATTCTGGAAAAGGACCAGAATGGAAATGAAAGAAACTAAAATTCTGGATGGACCAGAATGGAATGCTTGAATGCTTGAAATAAAATAAACTTTGAGAACAGTAAATGAAATAAACATGTAAATTTGGTTAGCTGAAAAAGTCAAATTCTGAATTAGTTTAGCAAGCTCCTCCCTGCAAAATCCCAAGTTATGAGGTAATCATAAAACAACCTGAATCAATGGACCTGCAACATAAGCACAATACCATTAAATCAAGTGCGAGACTCAAAGGAAACATAAAGAAACTGCATAATCTTGACCTTCGCCTATTGCAACCCATTTCATGGCATAAGACAATGGCTAGAAGTCACTAAAATGCAGAAATGATAAGACACTAAAAACGTTAGTTTTATGATAAAAACCCTCCTTTTGATTTTGCTCACAGAAGTTTGCTACCCTCTCAAAATCTGAAAAATGCTCTTTCTTTATTGCTTTCTCGAAATGTTACATCATTTCCAGCCCCCCTTGAAAAAGGTAGGATAGCAAGGTATAAATAATGCTTAGAAGTCCTTTCACTTCATCTTCTCTCACAACCAAAATAATGAATGGATATAAGAAAATAATCCATCATCATTTTCTGTGATTTAATAAACATAACACTTCTAAACGTTATTTATTTTTAAAAAAACTAACAACAAAAACATAACCCTGCATGACTCCTTATATCTCCCCTTTCTCTTATAAGCATTCTACCCAAGAATACCCCTTTACATCCATCAAACGAATGATAAAAGCATTAACTATACCTTATAACCCCTACGATTTTAGACCTCCTTTAAAACATTGAACGTGATCAAACCACATTCACATTAACTAAAATAATACAGGCCAATCTTATTCAACGAAACTTTCATTGTCACTTTTTGAGGCCGAGACCCGATGGTATTTCTCCTAAGCCATACCAATGTGCCCAAGGACTGGGATGGCATTCCCCCATCCTGGGCACTTTGGTTTCCATGTAACCAAATGAAACCATCACACTGCCTACGCAGCCATGGCACTGTCCAACTTACGTAGCCATAGCACTGCCAATGACGCAGCCATGGCGCTGCCAAGACTACATAGCCATAGCGTTGCCATCGTCATTGTGGTGCTGCTAAACCTATGCAACCATCGATGTCATGGTGTTGCCAAACCTACGCAACCATCGATGCCATCGACGTCGTGGTGCTGCCAAACCTACGTAGCCATGGCATTGTTCAACTCCCTACTCTCACACTCATGTTGCCATAGCGTAATGAAATAGATGCAACACTAAAACCTTCCATGCTCTTCGAGGCTGACCTTTAACTCCATCAATTGGCATCATAGGTTGCCCTAATAACGCTTCTTCCTTCCTTGTTCGATGGCATACCTCTGCCTCTCGACCGTTTCATTGACAACTTCGATGCCTTTCATGTTGTTCTTCTAAAACCCTAATGCCATCTTGGACCACCTCTTCTTTGTCGACGTTGCTCCATGAAGCTTCGCTGCCATAGCGTTGAACGTTCTTGGACTAGCCACTCATGTCTTCGAATGTTTTTGAATAGCCACCATCGCCTTATCTGCAATCAAATAAAACGACGTTAAACTTTACCTTATCGTAAATATTATTATCACGTCTTTTATAAAGTACATTATAATAATATTATTATATACAATATAATAATATTATTATAATAATAACATTTTAGAAGAATATAATCACAAAAATATTATTATAATAATAACATTATAATATAATCATAATAATATTATTATAATGATAACATTTTAGAACCTTATAACATAATCTTAAAAATATTACTATTATGTACATAATATAGTTAATGCAATTATATTAGGTAGATAATAGCATATTGGCTTCTATCTCAATTTCTTTGTACCTTTTGTATCCTCTTTTTGTTTTAGGTCAGGCCTTGCTTTGTTAAACACATTCCATCACCTTAGATAGTATGAAGAACATTAAACTCTTATTCATCAAAATGGATTTTAATTAATCTAAGCATTAATGCCTAGATTAATTAATCATTAAATATCAAATAACCAAAGCAATTAAAATCATTAAAACAAAACGGTCAAACATCCCTATTCTTACAAACCAAAGAAAACCAAAAACCTTTCATATCAAAATATGACAAGTGGGTCCCCAAGAATTTTGGGGTGGTTGTGGAAACTCCACAACAAATGGCGACTCTATTGGGAAATGCTCCTGAGCATTTCGGTGAGAACCCAAAAGAAAATCTGAAAACACACTCCAAACCAGAAAGCAACAAGCATCAACAAATGCATGAATAATGTCAATAGACTTATAAGAATAGTAAAATATTAGAATCATGCAATATTAGCTCTGGGTGTGTGTAGCACTCCACACCTTTTTTTTTTGTAACTTTTCTGCATTGCATCATCAATTTTACTTGACTAGAATTATGGCAATGGATATGGAGAGCTTTGAGGGTAAAATTTTTTATAGCATGAGCAGCACATTCTATGGTGGCTTGAGCAAACACCTCAAAAATGTCTAACCATCTTAGGATCAACTGTGTGTGCGATGAATTCATTGACTAGATCTAGGGCTTGGTTATGAGTCATCATCATCAAGGACCAGTGTGTGCAAGTGTACCTTAGAGCTTTGGGGAATCGGATTCTCAACCAAGGTGTGATGAGAATATAGCCCTATCCTTTATTGCTCTCATATTTGACCAAAATAATTAAACCGGTTATGGATGAGGTCATCAGACTAATCTATCCTCATGGCGGCCATAAATCTCAACCTTACGGGAGTCATGTCACCAGGCATGAGTGTACTCCACTGCCAGTCAAGCGTCTATAGCCCCGATGGAGGTTAACTCCATAGTCCATGATTTTGCTCTTGACTTCTTGAATCTTGGGATGACTACCCATCCTTCTGAGGGACACGTAGTACGATCCTTACAACCCAATAGTCAATGGTGTGATGGAAACGGAGTGGTGAACATTTTGCTTTGGATTTCTTGAATCTTGGGATGACTACCCATCCTTCTGAGGGACACGTAGTATGATCCTTACAACCCAATGATCCATGGTGTGATGGAGGCAAAATCAAAGCTTTGGGGAATCGGATTCTCAACCTAAGCATGATGAGAATTTGACCCTATCCTTACTACTCTGATTTTGGGCTTTCAAGTATTGCGAAAGTGGTAAAAACCACTGTTTTATGGACTATGTGTAGGGCGGGATAGACCAGAATTATCTTTTCACCTCACATCCCCATCCAAGTATGGTTTCATATTATTTTACCCAAGATGTTGGACATGGACAGAAATGTGATAGACCTACGACAACTTCGGCAACAACTTCCAAACCTAAGATCTTCTTAGTGTTCTTTGTGCCTTTGATCCCAAGATAATTGGACATCACTTTCGGTGTTTGGGTTTAGCATATGATGTTTATGTAATAAGAATGTGCCTTTGAGACATGGGTGGATGATATGCAAGATCAACGACTTCATGCTTCATGAGCTGCAAACAATATTTCACATGTTCAAGCCTTTTGCCATATGATTCCAATTTTTCACATCCTTTTAGTCTTGGTTGACATTCGTATACACATAGGCTGACCTCTTACTCCTACAATCAAATCCAAAACTGGACCACTTTGACATACTAAAGACTTCTGAAATCAAAGAAACAAGATCAAATAAATAGGAAATAAAACTGATAAGACAAACAATTAAGCAAGTTGATTAGTGTACATATAATACAATGACTCTACCCTTAGGCCTAAAAATAATGCTTTAAATGAAGGCCATTGATGGGTAAGGCCAAATATTTTCCATCCAAGGTTTTTAATCTGAAACTATTTTCACCTAGGACTTCGGATATTAGATAGGGTCCCAACCACAAGCAATCAAACTTTTCATGTTCTCCTTTTTTTCATGCCTTTTATCCCACAACAAAACTAAATCTGAAACTTTAAAGACCTTAATTTTGGACCGTTTATCAAACCACCTTTTGATTATGTCTTGATGTTTGCTGAAATGAAGCATGGCTTCCTCCCTTTTCTCATCAAGATGCATTAATTGGGTTAATCTGGTTTCAAGTTTATCATCAGTCCCAACATAGTCTTTTATAAAATGTAAAGTTTGCAATTTCAGATTAGTAGGAAAAATAGGGTCTTGCCCATAGACTAAGTGATAAGGAGATGTCCCAATTGACTCCTTGCTTCTGGTCCTATCTGCCCAAAGGGCAAATTTTAACTTACTATGCCAATCTCTAGGGTTCTTTTCAAGTAATTTTTTGATTATGCATAATAAATTTTTATTTGATGATTCCGCCAAACCATTGCCTTGGGGGTAATAATTGGAAGAGAATTTTAGACTCACCTTATTGTCGTACGCCCAATTTGCAAATTCTAAAGAGGAAAAGGCAGAACCGTTGTCACTTACTATGGAGTTAGGCATTCCAAAATGAGTGACTATGTTTTCCTCTAGAAATCTAATCACAACCTCGGAGGTGGCATTCTTAGTAGGTATAGCCTCTGTCCACCTTGTGCAGTAATCAGTAGCGGTGAGGATGAACTTATGGGAATCGAACGAGTTAGGATTTATCACCCCAACAAAGTCTAATCCCCATTGTGCAAATGGTCTCATCTCTACCACTGACTGCAACGGCATTGCTGCATTCCGCTCTCTGTTGGCTGCCACTTGGCATATGTGACATGTTCTTACATGTGCATGTGCATCTTTAAACAAGTGGGGCCAATAATACCCAACTCTAAGAATTTGGTGTGTTGTCACGTTTGCTGACCCATGTCCAGTTCCATACTTACCATGGAAGTCTTTGAGTACTTGGGTTGCTTCCTCTTGAGTAATGCAACGAAGGAAAATTCCTTCGTGATTCTTCCTGTACAACACACCAGATTTAATCAAAAATCTAGCTGATTTTAAATGTAGTGCCCTACATTGAGTGGAATTCAAATGAGAAGGGCACTTACCATGCAACAAAAAATATACAATATCTACGTACCATTCCTCTGTAGTGATATCATTAACCTCGTAGTTTTGGCACGTTATTAAAGGGTCAATTTCTGTGATAGCCTTGACCAAACCTTGTCCACGCACTATCTTCATGGGCTTTATCTCTAAGTCAAATTCTTGAAGGGTGGAAAGCCATTTCCCCCTTCTTTCACCTAGCTCACTCTGTAAGAACATGGACTTTACTGTCGGGTCAGGAACTATAGCAAAAACTTTACTATGCACAATGTAATGCCTGAATTTTTTTACAGTTTTAAACAAGGCATACATTTGCTTGTCTAGGACAGAATACCTTAGTTTTGCATCCTTCAAAGGAGAACTCGAGAAAGGCTATAGGATTTTCAATGTTGTCTTCACTTTTTTGAGTTAACACACTTGCAAAAGAATGATCTGAAGCAAATGTGTAAATATAAAATGGTTTAGCATAGTCTGGACTAATGAGAACAGGGGCTTTGGAAATAGCATCCTTGATGCTTGTGAAGGCATCCCTATTCTCACTGGTCCACTTTATCTGAACATATTTTTCAGCATGTCATTTAGGGGCTTGGCGATTTCAGCAAAACCTGAAATGAATTTTCTCACAAAGTTAATCTTACCGAAAAAGGACCTAAGCTCCTTTTTGCTATTGGGATGAGGAATATCCCGGATAGCGGCTATCCACTCTGGGTCTATAGCAATCCCATATTTTGAAATGACATGTCCTAACAGCTTACCCTCCGTTACCCCAAAGATGCACTTTTTTGGATTTAGGGAAATTCCATGTTCCCTGCACCTTTGGAGCACTTTCCTCAAGTCTCTAACATGATCTTCCCTCTTCTTGGAGAAGACAGGAATATCATCCACATAGACAATAATGCACTTACCACTGAGCCCCTTGAATGCAAAATCCATGGCTCTTTGGAAAGTGGCTCCAGCGTTCAACAAACCAAACGACATCCTTCGATAGGCAAATGTTCCCCACTTCGTGGTGAAGGTCGTCTTCATCCTGTCATTTGGATGTATGAGAATTTGATTATATCCCGAGTATCCATCCAAGAATGACATCATTTCAGACCCATTTACCTTTTGGAGTATCTCGTCAATGGTGGGTAATGGGTAATTGTCTTTTTGGCAAGCTTTGTTCAGATTTCTAAAATCTATGCACAACCGAATCTCTCCACTCTTCTTCCTAACAGGGACAAGATTAGCCACCCATGTGGAATGCCTAACAGGGAAGATGATTTTGGCTTCCAGCAACCTCTTCACTTCCTTCTCTATCAGGGGCTCTAGGATTGGGTTAACCATTCTTTACCTCTGTCTAAAAGGCTTGGAATCAGGCTTCAGAGGAATAGTATGCATGATTACATTCGGGTCATAAGTTTTCAGCTCTTCATAGCTCCAAGCTATGCAATCAATGTATTCTCCTAAAACCTGAGCTATTGATTCCTTCTCTCATTGTGTGCATGCCTTTGCAATGAACACTTCACGTGGATCTACTGCACTCCCCAAATTGATTGAATTGCATGATTCCTTGGGGGATGGTATTTTTCTTTCTTTTTTCTTTTGATATCCAATATCAAACAACTTTTCTAGAGAGGCCCTATCACTTGGCATCTCGTTCCATACTCCGGTTGTTCCTACTTCTACTTGCCTCCTCTCTTCTTCGTCTATAACCTTGATTTTCAAATATACCAGAATTAGTGACAAAACTAAAAATGTGTCTATCACTATCAAAGACCTGTAAGTTCGTGACATTGTCTGGTATGGAGGGGCAAGGCACTAACTCAATGGAAATTTTTTTACATTTTTTATGGTCGGCAAGCGAAAGCATGTTGGCCGCTACGGCTAACGAATCAGCCATTTTATTATTTTTTCTTGAGATGAGGGAAATATTGAAAGCATCAAACTCATTAATTAATTCCCTCACTCTGGTTTTATAGAGGTTCAACCTCTTGTCTCTATAGGTATATTGCTCCTTGACCTATTTGACTACTAACTCTGAGTCTCCCGATGCCTTAAGGCATTTTACCTTTTCTCTTAGGGCCAACTGAAGTCCAAAAATTAGGGCTTCATACTCCACCACATTATTGGTGGTCGAGAACTGTAATCTGTAGGCAGCAAGCAAAGGCTTACTACCAGGACATGTGAGCTCTACCCCAGCTCCCGCACCTTGTTTTGATTTGGACCCATCAAACTTTAGGGTCCACACCCTCTTGTTTTCTTCCAAAGTACAATGGTAAAGATTATCATTTTGGGACCCTTCGGCTATGTCCTCTATGTCAAAATTGTAAACCCCTAATTCTGTTTTAGTAAACTGAATCTCATTGGGTTTATTATATTCTGTAATCATTTCCCTAAGTCTGGGCTCTCTGTCTACCCGAATTTGGTTTGCAACTCCTCTCCATGGCAACCACATATGGGAGGAATCAGTCACCACATAACCATTGAGATTTCTGCTCCAATCCCTGCCCAACACCATGCCATACTTGGCAGCAATATTTAGCACAAGGATATCCGTGTAATGTTGGACCCTAGGCTCTGAGTTGATCTGAACTAGGACATATTTTACAACACCTATTACATCCACCATAGATCTGTCTAATTGGACCACTTTGCTATTCGAATGAACAGGCTTAAGTCCTAGCTTTTGGATTATCTCAAGAGGCATGATGTTGGCCGAGGCACCATAATCAATCAAATAGTTGTGTAAATTCTTTCCTGCGATCCTAACAGTTATGAGAAAAGGAGGTACCTCTGGTTTCTCTTTCATCATAGCAAGTTGGGGTTCTACATATTTAACCTCATGAATTTGACTCGAGGAATTTAATCTCTTCCCCATGATTTTATCCTGCCCCAACAATAGAGAGACCTCATACATTGAGATATTGGCCTTGGTCCTTTTCATATCTTCTTCCAAGTCATAAGTGGATGTTCCAGGATTTGACACTTTTGGCATTGTCCTAGGTGCTTCCAAAAATGGAGGTGGTGGATTCACATCACCTTTTGTATCAGGAGGAACTAAAGGGTTGTTTGGGGGAGTAGAGGAGGTTTTGGGATCCTTAGAACTCCTAGTAAAATACTTGTGATTAGCTTTCCCAAAATGTTTAGCGGCCTGGGCTTCCAAAGCTTCATCCTCTTCCTCTCCTAACACATTCATATCTTCCTCCATCTCATCATTTTCTAAATAATGAATGACTTCAGACACCAAAGAGTCTGACTTTCTATGGCAACAGTGATGCATTTCCTCATCACATGACTCTGACTCATCACAATCTCCTAACGCATCAACTTGATTGGCTATCGGATTGGGTACACGCCCATTATTAGGCTGTGTATTGTACGGTCTTGTTCTCCTATGGTCGTGGTTTCGATTGGGCATGTGATTTTGGGCAACTTGTTTCTGTAACCGAATGATGTCATTGCCCTATTTGATGGTCATTCTCTTGAGCTCTTCCAGCTCATAATTGGGTCCTTGTGGTTGGGGCATGACAACCCTAGATCCACTGACATTTTTGACATTAGCAACCTCTGGATTAGGCACTAAGGTTTGACTCTGGGTGTTTTGGGTCCACCATGGACCCTTGGACTGAAGAGGCGCAACCATGGGATAGGCATTTGAGGCTTGAGTACTACTCACCTCAAATCTTGGCAAGGTTATCTGATTAGCAGCCATCATTTTTGGAGTGGGTGGAATGGCAGCACTAGGGTATGTCAAAAAATATGGAAGCGTGGGAGCGAATGGGTATGACTGATGATATGGCAAAGCATTCATCATGGGCATCTGAGGTGTCACAACTTGATTCATCATGGCAAATTGATTGTAAGGGCCATATTGCCCTAACATGGGAAATTGAGGCATAGTGCCACCTTGCGGTGTCATTTGTTGCTCAATAGTCATGGCTTCAACATAGGCTAAGGCCAACATTGTAACTTGAGGATTTCTCCTGGTAAACATGGTTGTCATCGGATCTAAGGCTGCGAGGTATAATTGCAATGCCACAACAACATCTATTGCAAAGTGACGAGTCACGTTTGTGTAAAGCTTTTGGAATCTGGCATTAAATGTTCTGATAGGTTCATTAGGATACCTCTTGCATGACACGAATTGGTTATACATGATGGTAGGATCTAGCAATGACCTAAATTGATTAACAAAGGCAGCTTCCAACTGGGCCCAAGATGTAATGGACCCTACAGGAAGATTCTTGTACCATTCATGAGCCATTTGGTCAAAGCTATTAGGGAAGAGTCGACAAGCGACGTCTTCATGATTGACTCCTTGCCTAATCATATGGTCCTTGTAAATTTGAACGTGCTCTTCAGCTGAAATGGGACCATCATGGATAAACTTAGGGATAGACCTCTCAAGGTGCCTAGGTATGTCATGGACATCCCTAGGTATACTTAATGGAGAACTTTGGGTACCAAACCAGGGAACTAGTTGTTGTTGCTGCTGTTGTTGGGCCATATTAACCAAAGGTAATGACCCTACTAAAGTAGTTGATACACTCGGGATGACGGAGATGGGTACACTTGATGTAGCTCTTGCGGTGGAACTAATGGGTGCACATCCACTGAAGGTATTCAGATTCAGAGGTCTGAGAGCTAGCCTTTCCAAATCTTGGCAAAGCGTCTCTAAACCTAACGTATCAAGAAAGCTCGGACGAGATTTTAATCTCCTGGATTTTGTACCTCGGTTTCCTAGTTTTGGGAGAAAGACTTTGAAAAATGGTTTCCTCAGTGGTTTTAGACCTAGTAGCAATGCGTCTAGGTGGGTCCAACTTGGGAAAACTCAAATCTATTCTATTAAGGCTTCTCACAAACTAGTCAAGAGTAAAATGTTGCACCTGCAAACACAATATTGTTGAACCAAAACTGACCATGTTAGCATTAGCAAAAAACTAAATCACAAAGCATAAAAGAAGGCCCTCCTTCTAGCACCAAATATGTTGAGTGTATATTTTTCCCAATTGCAAAATACCACCACATGCAGAGTATTGAATAGAAAACTCTCTCTTGAAAAGAAACCAAATGACAAACATTCAACTTCTCCAAGGTTATGGTAAAATATCTAAAAGATTACAATAGTGCCAGAAATAATTCAATAATGCATGTGACCATAAACAAGGGGCCTTTACTGGTTCTAAACAATGCTTAGTGATTTGAAAGATCTAACTAAAAATAAAAGCAGTTCTTTTTAGGGTTTTTTTAAATTGGTGCTACCCCTGAATCCCTGTTAGTAGAGTATTTTATCTTCATTTAAAAGGTTTCAAATGACAAAATGTGGAATTGTCCACCTCATTTTAATGCTCGTGCCTTTAATATGAAGTAAATTTTAGATAGTTGGGTTCATTTTATCTTCCTTATGTTGATGTCACTACCCTAATAGTGGTTAGTAGAAGTTAGCATGTTAGCAAAGTTAGCAAAGTTAGCTTTCATTTCTTATCTTAGTTTAATGTGAAATAGTAGGTTAGTATCCCTCCTAAACCATGTGTTTTATCTGAAAGCTTTAGATTAATGAAACTTGGAGGTGCAAAAATTCTGGAAAATGACCAGAATGGAAATAACTTGAAAGCTTAACAATTCTGGAAATGGACCAAAAAAAATGAAACTAACAAGAAATTAGCAGAAATTCTGGAAAAGGACCAGAATGGAAATGAAAGAAACTAAAATTCTGGATGGACCAGAATGGAATGCTTGAATGCTTGAAATAAAATAAACTTTGAGAACAGTAAATGAAATAAACATGTAAATTTGGTTAGCTGAAAAAGTCAAATTCTGAATTAGTTTAGCAAGCTCCTCCCTACAAAATCCCAAGTTATGAGGTAATCATAAAACAACTTGAATCAATGGACCTGCAACATAAGCACAATACCATTAAATCAAGTGCGAGACTCAAAGGAAACATAAAGAAACTGCATAATCTTGACCTTCGCCTATTGCAACCCATTTCATGGCATAAGACAATGGCTAGAAGTCACTAAAATGCAGAAATGATAAGACACTAAAAACGTTAGTTTTATGATAAAAACCCTCCTTTTGATTTTGCTCACAGAAGTTTGCTACCCTCTCAAAATCTGAAAAATGCTCTTTCTTTATTGCTTTCTCGGAATGTTACATCATTTCCAGCCCCCCTTGAAAAAGGTAGGATAGCAAGGTATAAATAATGCTTAGAAGTCCTTTCGCTTCATCTTCTCTCACAACCAAAATAATGAATGGATATAAGAAAATAATCCATCATCATTTTCTATGATTTAATAAACATAACACTTCTAAACGTTATTTATTTTAAAAAAAACTAACAACAAAAACATAACCCTGCATGACTCCTTATATCTCCCCTTTCTCTTATAAGCATTCTACCCAAGAATACCCCTTTACATCCATCAAACGAATGATAAAAGCATTAACTATACCTTATAACCCCTACGATTTTAGACCTCCTTTAAAACATTGAACGTGATCAAACCACATTCACATTAACTAAAATAATACAAGCCAATCTTATTCAGCGAAACTTTCGTTGTCACTTTTTGAGGCCGAGACCCGATGGTATTTCTCCTAAGCCATACCAATGTGCCCAAGGACTGGGATGGCATTCCCCCATCCTGGGCACTTTGGTTTCCATGTAACCAAATGAAACCATCACACTGCCTACGCAGCCATGGCACTATCCAACTTACGCAGCCATAGCACTGCCAACGACGTAGCCATGGTGCTGCCAAGGCTACACAGCCATGGTGCTGCCAAGGCTACATAGCCATAGTGCTACCATCGTCATCATGGTGCTACCAAACCTACGTAGCCATCGATGCTGCCATCGACGTCATGGTGCTGCCAAACCTACGCAGCCATCGATGCTGCCATCGACGTCATGGTGCTACCAAACCTACGCAGCCATGGCATTGTTCAACTCCCTACTCTCACACTCATGCTGCCATAGCGTAATGAAATAGATGCAACACTAAAACCTTCCATGCTCTTCGAGGCCGACCTTTAACTCCGTCAATTGGCATCACAGGTTGCCCTAATAACGCTTCTTCCTTCCTTGTTCGATGGCATACCTCTGCCTCTCGGTCGTTTCACTGACAACTCCGATGCCTTTCATGTTGTTCTTCTAAAACCCTAACACCATCTTGGACCACCTCTTCTTTGTCGGTGTTGCTCCATGAAGCTTCGCTGCCATAGCGTTGAACGTTCTTGGACTAGCCACTCATGTCTTCGAATGTTTTTGAATAGCCACCATCGCCTTATCTGCAATCAAACAAAATGACGTTAAACTTTACCTTATCGTAAATATTATTATCACGTCTTTTATAAAGTACATTATAATAATATTATTATATACAATATAATAATATTATTATAATAATAACATTTTAGAAGAATATAATCACAAAAATATTTTTTTGGTATAAGGTAGAGGTGGTTATAAGGTCCACAAACCTTTTACAAAGTCAAAATGGGCTGGTTCTAGCATCAAGCCCGTATAATCAAAATACAAAATGGATCTTTCTAAGACTCACATTAAGCCATACTTAGAGTCCACGGTCCTATACTTGTCGCTTGACTATTCAGGATAAAACAAAAACCAAACAACACCTAGCACTTACTAACACTAGGTTGCTGTACTGTACACTTGTCACCTCCCAGGCCCCAGCAAATGGGATGCCTTTTCTGCCTAATTCCATCTATCGGATTACTCATCATCAGCCCCTCTGATCTCCTGATGCTCTAACAGGTTTGATCTTAGCTCTTCTCTAGCAGCCAACACCAATAGTTCTTGAGGGAAGTTATCCTTCCAAATTTGCATCTCCCCAATAGAAACTACAATATTTGCCATTAGATCCGTCGCCTGGTTCCCTTCTCTGAAGGTGTGTTGGATTCGGGCATTAACCAAATGAGATTTATGAATCTTTGCTTCTAGGATAAGCTCCAATATGGTCCAGTTGGGGTCTTTATCCTCCTTAATTGCCTTGATTATATTAAGCGAATCCCCTTCAAAGATAACTTCCTTATAACCCTCAAGTCTGGCAATTCTCATTGCCTGCATGCAGGCTCGGGCTTCTGCAAAATGATTTGTTTGAGTTCCCAAAGGCTCTGCAAAGGCAAGGACCACTTTTCCTTCCTCATTTCTCAAAACTCCTCCCTGCTCCTGCGGCCCCGGATTTCCTTTAGCTGCCCCGTCAAAATTAAACTTAACCCACTTTTGTGTGGGGGGTATCCACTTGACACCATCCCGTGGGTTGGTTGTAATGTCTAGGTCTGGAAGTTCCTCTCCCCGGTTCCGCAAAATCCTCCTTTCCCTTAGAGACATGGTCTCATTTTTGAAGAAGAAAGTTTTCCAGTTTTCTTTCAAAGCTCCGATTATTTTATTACCACATAACACAGGATCTTTCTTACGTCCTTTAAATACTCTCTTATTTCTCTCATTCCATATCCCCCATAAAAAATGGGGTAAGCTGAGCTTCCAGAGCCAAGTCAAAAGCTTTGCCCGGAAGGGGGAAGCCCATCGTATGCGAAGTCGGACATGCTATTTGGACGAGACCCAATCTATATGAAATTTGGACGGGATCATTTGGAAGAGTCGTACAAGAAAAATCACAAGTTAGAAATATATGACTTACTGATTCTATTGCTTTCTCACACAAGATACATCGATTGATGAATTGGAAACCTCTCCTTTGCGGATTATACATTTGTCGGGATCTTATTTTGAGCTGCCAACCAAAAGAAGAAAGCTATTTTTGGGGTTAAATTATTTAACCAAATAACGAAGTCGGAGTCCGACCATTGAATCCTGAGTGGATTAACTTATAGGCGAGTTTTCTTGAATAGATCCCACTTGTAGTTTTGCCCCAAATCGCCTTGTCTCTTCCTCCCCAAGGAATGATCGGGAACACCCTTAAAGCATCATTGAGTTTGGTTAGGGCCACCTTCTCTTGCTCTGACAGATTATGAACTACGATTTTCTTCCAAGAAGAAGTTTCCTGTGCTACAGCAATAAAATCCCCTACTTTTCCTCCCATTTCCTTCGAAAGTTTATGTTGGAGGACACGAAGGTCTAAGTTATCTTTCGGAGGGGCCTCTTCCAACCACGGGTCTTTCCAAAAGTCCACTTGTCTTCCATTACCAATTCTCCATCCGATGCCTTTCTCGACTACCTCCCGACATTCGAGCAAACAATTCCAAAAATAGGATCCTCTAGGAAGATTATCGGCTTTCGGGAAGTCTGATTATTTCGATATATTTTGCCTTAAGAAGTTTTACCCATCCCAATTGATCATTATTGATAAATCTCCATACCTGTTTGCCAATCAAAGCTTGATTCAATTCTTTCATTCTCTTTAACCCCAGGCCCCACTGATCCTTGCTTGCACACACCTGATTCCATGCTACCAACGAAATTCTCTTTCTCTCCTCTGAACCTGACCACAAGAAGTTGCGTTGAATTAGCTCCAATGTAGCTTGGACCTTTGCGGGCATTCTAAATAGAGACATGCGATAAATTGGAATGCTCTGTAAAGTAGTTTGAACTAATAAGGCTTTTCTGCGGAGTCGAGAAGGCTGCCCTTCCACCCTGCTAACTTTTTGGAGATCCTGTCAATGACCGAGTTCCACAAAGTAGCCTTCATTCTTCCTTCGAACATAGGCATGCCTAGATAAGTTCTTGGTAGAAGCTCCTTTCCACAACCGAAGAGGTTAGCTATTCTTTCCTCCCTCCCACCGGGCGTGTTAAAGAAATAGATGCTACTCTTCTTATAGTTTATGTCTTGTCTGATTCTGTCTCATACTTGGTTAGAATTCTCTTCAACTTCCTAGCTTGAGGCACCGAGGCTTTGGACACAATGATTGTATCATCCACAAAGCTGTTGGTGAGACAACGGCCTCGCTGTTGAGGCTGGTTTAAAACCTTCCAATTGACCATCTGCCACCACTGCTGAAATGTTCCTACCCAATGCTTCCGCTAAAATAATAAACAAGTATGGAGACAAAGGATCTCCTTGTCGCAACCCCCTTTCACTCTTAAAGTAATCGGAGGGTGACCCATTCACCATGACAGAAAATCTTGTAGTAGAGATACAACTAAAAATCAACTTAATCCATTGGGACGAGAAACCAAACTTACCCAAAATCTTGGTGAGGAACCGCCATGAGACCCGGTCGTAGGCTTTATTCATATCAAGCTTTAGTAACATACCTGCTTCCTTACTAGTCACCATTGAATGAATAACCTCATGAATTGTGATGATACCATCCAATATTTGTCGCCCTTTCACAAAGCCACCTTGGTTCATATCAATGATGAAAGGAAGGATAACCTTCGACCTATTGGCGATTGTTTTTGTGAGAATCTTCATCGAGTGTTACATAAAGCGATAGGGCGAAAGCTGGAAAATTCCATTGCTCCCACTAGTTTAGGGATGAGGACTAAAAAAGTAGCATTAACTCCTTATGGGATTTCCATGTCCTTTTGAGCCTCAATTATAGCTTCCACTACATCATTGCCTAGGATATCCCAAAACTTCGGAAGAAAGGCTGCAGGGAAGCCATCCGGTCTGGGGAGGCTGTTACCATCCATGTCAAAAACGACCTTCTTGATTTCCTCCTTTGTGAAAGGACTAAGTAAGAATCCATTAAGATTATCGATTCACGAGGGGTGGAATGGCTGCCAACGAGAGAGTCCTCTTCTTCAATAGTCGGATTTACATCTTCTAGCAACGATTTAAAGTACTCAACCGCTTCCCTCCTTATGTCTTCCATATCTTTGGTGTTAGACCCATCGGCCATCTTGATCTCCTTAATTTTGTTAGTACTCCTGTGGCGAAGAGTAGAGACATGGAAGAACTTTGTATTTCGTCACCCTCCTTTAACCAACGCAATCTGGATTTCTGCCTCCAAAAGGTTTCTTCAAATCCTAGCATCGTGTGGTATTCGGCTAACGACTCCCTCTCCTGGTTTCTCGGATCCTCCGTAAGTTGCTCGACTTCAACTTCTCCTGTAGTTCATTGATCTTGTCTTTTAGTTTCGCCTTTTTAACAAAAATATTGCCAAAGGAAGTTTTGTTCCACTCTCTAATGTTAGCCTTCACATTCCTTAGTTTACATGCCACTTGGGCCGGTTTCGAACCATTATACTTTTTGTCCCACCATTGGGCAACCGAGATCCTTGAGATCCTGATGTTGGAACCACATAAGTTCGAATCGAAAGGGTCTGATGTATATTTTCTTAGAGTCCTCCCCTGTTTCCCACGGAATTGGGTTGTGATCAGACCCGATTCTTGGGAGTGCCGTTAATGAAGAGTCCCCAAACCTCTCCGGGCATTCTTGAGAAAGAAGAAACCTATCTAATCTTATCTGAATTTGGTTTTCCTTCAATCTTTTGTTAGACCATGTATAGGAGAATCTACGTAGGTCCACATCCATCGGCTCATGTTGCTCAACAAAATCTCTAAACTCGTAGATATCGATGAGTTATTCTTTGAGAGCCCCCCAATTTATCTAGAGGATTAAGGTAGCAATTGAAATCCCCCGCCACAATCCAAGGGTAGTTGGGGACCGTCTCCCTCAATTCGAGCTAGGCGACTCCAAAGAACCCTTCTCGGTCCACTGTCTAAGCTGGAGCATATACATTCGTTAAGATCCACTCTTTCTGCGTGGTTTTATCCACACATAAGAGACAAATAAACCAACTAGACATCGAGAATCACTCTACTATCAATCACATTTTTGTTCCACATAACCGGTAACCCTCCTGATGTTCCGGTGGCCTCTTGGCCTACTACTTCAACTTCTCGCCAAGTCCTATTCTTAAAAGGAATAACTCTACTCTCCTCCATTTTAGTTTCTTGCAGTAAAATCATATCCGGTTTGTGTTCTTGTCTAAGAGCATACAAAGCTCTTATTTTTGCAGGATTACTCCCACGAATATTCCATGAAAGAATCTTCATTTATGGGCTTTGGATCCTCGAGCCTTCGCCCCAAAGAGCAATACTGCTTGAGTGCCATCAGCCACTCCTCGCTCTGCTTCTTTATGCCTTAAGGCAGCATTGCTAGGTTTCCCTCTTCCTACCGAACCATATCCCCATACATCAGCTCTAGGTTGAAGTTCCTTGGGATTCACTTGGCTTCTAGTAACCATCTTGGGTAGGTCGGTCTTGGTATTTGGGGTAACAATCGGCTTTCCGGGTTAAGCTGGTCTTTTTGACGGTGGAGATGATTCCGTGCTCTTAGCTTCTTGATTAGTAGATTCTTTTTTCCCTGCTTTGGGGTTACATTGATCTTGGTGGTTCACCTCTTCCTCCCGAGTATCCTTGCTCGTATTATTAGTTTCCTGCTCCTTCCTCTGATTTTTCTCCTCTAAATCCTTCTCTTGAGTCTCCTCTACCTCAGATTCCACTTCTTGGCTGTCCATCTGATCTCCCTTCAAATGATTTAATGCATCAAAGCTGTTCTCCATTGGGATGTTGATCTCCTTGGAATTTCTTCCCATAAATTCCTTTGCGGTACATGGGACCACTTCCACCGAGCCTCCATAGGCCTCCCGTATCACCCAATCAAACTTACTTTCCCCCGGGCGTTGATCTATGGGGTTCTTTCCTTTGTGATTTGGCTCACGAGGCTTGCTTGTATCATCTTAGGAGCGAGGTTGAGCTTGAGGGTTCCCATCAAAGGGACCGGCTCCCCTGTGAGAGGGTTTTGGGGCATAGGAATTTTTGGGAGGAGGGTTAAAACGTTGCCTCTTGCTTACAATAGGGCGAACAGGGGTCTACGATATTCGGATTTTGAGCTCCACGTCCTTGAGGCCCGGGTTGGGTAGGAATGGAGATCCGTGGGGGAGGGATATTATTACGGGTTTGAGGATCGGTATTTTGGAGTGGGGGCTGGTTCTTGGAAATGCGGTGGATACCCCGGTGCCCTACCTTCCCACAAACACTACACTTAAAAGACATATTTTCATATTCAAATACACGAGTATGAAGGCCAAACATAGACGACAAAATAATGGATTTAGGGAGCTCTTTACTCGGGTCCGCCAACACACACATGCGAGCGAGACATGAGTCTTGTTTTGCTCAAGGTTGCGGGATCAATAGCTATTAGTTCTCCAATCTCTGTAGCTATCCCGGCCAATATTTGTTCGTTCCAGAAAGCGAGGTAATCCTGGCATCTTAACCCAAATAGGAGCCAAATCCGGCACTCGAGTGCGGGGGTTGAAATCGGGGGACCAACGCTTGAGATACAAGCCCCTTTTCCCAAAAAACCAAGGACCTCCTTGGAGAGTCCTTTCCATGTTCTGTTCACATTGAAATGTCACCAAAAGAAAACTCTTGGGTAAAGCCTTAATCATCATACCGGCCCTTGGCTGCCATTTTTGGATGGCCCATCTCCTTATGACTTCCATGTCCGGCCTCACCCCCATAAATTTAGCCACCAAAGATGTTACGCCCTCCATAGCCACATGCTTGAGCTAAGGAATGCGGGACGTGCAACCTACCATTGATAGATTTTAGATTAAAACAAGAGTCGGATAATTTTTGCTTACCGCGAAGAGCATTAAGATATGAAGGTCTCCAGTTGCCAGGTTTCTCTTTGTCTCCTTCTTGGGTCTTCCTTTGATCCTGACGCATAGAGTCCTGGTCCCCCTCAGAGAAATCTTCAACCGCATCCGCCCAACGCCCTTGGACCGGTTCCAATAGAACTTCCTTGTCCACATCCTCCGCTCGGGGCGCTGCTATCTCGCCGAGCCCCCCACTGCCCGCGTCTGCTGATCTGCCCTCTGAAGTCCCACACCTAGGGTTTGATGCCCCTAGACCTCTCGCTCCTCCTCCTTGCTGCTCCATCCGTCACAACTTGTTGCCTCCAAAATCTGCCATTTTTTTTTTTTTTTTTTTTTTTTTAGGGCCAAAATTTTTGTGACCGCTACCGTGCACGAACTGCTAAAGTGGCGGCTGCTACAGTATGCAGGCTTCTACAGTGTCGGCTGATAATCACAAAAATATTATTATAATAATAACATCATAATATAATCATAATAATATTATTATAATGATAACATTTTAGAACCTTATAACATAATATTAAAAATATTACTATTATGTACATATAGTTAATGCAATTATATTAGGTAGATAATGGCATATTGGCTTCTATCTCAATTTCTTTGTACCTTTTGTATCCTCTTTTTGTTTTAGGTCGGGCCTTGCTTTGTTAAACACATTCCATCACCTTAGATAGTATGAAGAACATTAAACTCTTATTCATCAAAATGGATTTTAATTAATCTAAGCATTAATGCCTAGATTAATTAATCATTAAATATCAAATAACCAAAGCAATTAAAATCATTAAAAAAAAACGGTCAAACATCCCTATTCTTACAAACCAAAGAAAACAAAAAACCTTTCATGTCAAAATATGACAAGAGAGTCCCCAAGAATTTTGAGGTGGTTGTGGAAACTCCACAACAGACACGTCCATAGTAATAGGATAGTTGGACATTAAAGTACTCAATATAGATAGCTAGAACCAATGGATGTGGATATTATTGTTGACATATGGACCAGGACCATTAGAAGGCAGTCCACTCAGATGTAGAGTGGTCAAGGTAGGACAACTTGGTCACTAAGGGAAATGACTCATAAAAATTAGATAAAGAAATAATTTTACACCTAATGTCAAAGTTGACATAGTGGGAACCATTTCTTTTTAATAGAGGATGAATGATATAGGCATGTGAACTTTTTGTAGCATGTATTTATCCTCAAAAATATCCAAAAAAATATTTGTTGGTCTTAACCACATGGTTAGGAGCATAAATTTTTGTTTGGGGATATATTTTTATCCATTTGAGAAGTGTTGAAAATACTAGAAAGAGAATTGTTTTTATAGTAAAATTTATAATAAACATAGTTGTTGACATTTTATGGAAATAATGCTCTGAAGGCCCTAAAAATGACAAGATAAAATACTTACTAAAAAAAGTAATTTTCTATTTTTAAACTTTCATAGTCAAAATGCATCTCTAGCTATGTTGACACATGAGTAGAAGATAAAACACAAAAGGATAAGTCACATTTATGTATTTTTTATTTAATATGCACTTTGTAACTCATGGAAGGTGAATCACCATATTTCCATATGGTCACCTTCTAACTTTTGGAAGGTGAACCACGACATTTACATATAGGTGACCTTTTAATATGGTGGATTTCCAATACATTGATTCTTTTATAAAGAGAGATGCTTCTTTGACTATAAAAGGCATAGGTAATAGATGCAATGTTGTAACCTCATATCTCTTCTCAAATATTGCTTGCATTGTACTCTATTTTTTGAGCTATAAAATCATTATGTTATGGTTTATTATACCCTATTAGTTTTGAATTACACTCTTTCTTGGTATTCCTTAACTTGAAATTTTGATTTTTAAGCTAGTCAAAATTCTAATCTATTGATCAATGGTATCAAAACGGTCTATTTTTTGAGCGTATATCCATAAACATAATATTAGGATATCAAAAAACTGGGTATTAGATGTGATATCCCTCTATTTCCTCCCTTATAATTACAAATAATTTTAGATATCAAGCAGAATGAATAGCATGGAGACATGTAATTCTTTCAAGGAAATATCGAGCGAAGCCCTCATGAAATAAACCAATGTGTTGATGAACCAATTTTCTCAATTTCTTTAGTGTCTCTCTATAACAAGTTCTACAAACTCATTTGCACAATATCTCACTATCTTAGCACCATTTAATGCTTCCACACATTTTAAGGGTAGGTAAATTTTGATATTTGTACTTTTAAAAGAAAAATTAATATTTATGACTTAGAAATTAGTTGGATCAATTATATTCATACTTCTCTGTAAATAAATTCATTGAAAGTGAGAAAATAACATTTGCACTCCTAAAAGCTTTACTACCTATTAGTAATAGGTAATAAGCATATTTTAATAAGGTTACATTAGAGAACAAATATGCAATAGCATTTAGATAAGAAAATTTCATGAAGATCATCAAGGAAGAATATTATCTTGTGGGAGCTTATGAAGAATAATACATATGATGGAAACAATGGCATTAAGATAAATATAAATATATAAAATGTTATAATGATCCTTTCCACTCCATGGTAGAAAAGCTAGGTATTCAAGATATCGCGAAAGGCATCGAGTCCTTGCATACCATAGTGGGCTGCAAAGGTATATTTGAGAGGACATGGATATGTTTGAATTAAAGACATTTGGGGAGGCATATAAACTTGTTAAATTGGAGCAAAATCATAAAAATAAAAATAAAAGAGGAGGAGAAAATAACAAAAATAAAAATACTATGTACTAACAAAAAAATAGTGACTCTCTAAGGAATTAGGATAAAGGGGGTTAGTTTAAAAATCAAAATTGGAAGCAATAAAATACTCATAAGAGAATATCTCCCGAAGGCCAAGAGTGGAAAATGAAGTGACTATTACAATAGCAATCTATATTCAAGGGAGAAGTTTCGACCAATTCAATCATTGTTTTTTGAGGTATAACCCTCTACATCCACTGCACTACTACCTAACACATCCATAGGCTTAGGTTAGATGGAAGTGAATTAAGAAATCCAAATCAAATGTGACCATTACCACCATAAATGCTATAATAGAGGAGTCACGAGAGAAGGAAAACTTATTTTAATCTTAAATATGGATCAAGGGTAAGCCATTACATTTCATTATTTACAATAGGAATCAAAAGAGTTTTATTTTTTCTTAGATGATGAAGGATTTGAATATACCTATTACACCACACCCATAACCATATAATGTTGGATGGTTACAATAGAGGACAAGAATTCATATTGCTTAATAATTTTTCTTTTATGCCATCAAAAACTTCAATTTTTTATGCAATGTTGTACCCATGGATGTTTGTGATGCAATTTGGGGCAACCATTTATGTGGAAGAGGTATAGTGTATATGAATCTAAGCCCCACACTATCATCATCACCATAAGAGATCAGTATTATAGGATCCTAGAGGTATGTCCTCCTACCTTTGTTTCCTTAATAAAGTTCAATAATGCACAAATATGATAGCCAAAATAATAAAAAATAATTATGTTAATCAATACACAAAGTAGGAGGATTGTTGCTACATAAATTACAAGCCATCTACAATAGATATATATGGACTAGATTGTAGCAGAATATAAAATATGTTAGGTTTTTTAAGTCACAAATTGGTTTTCCACTTCATTGTGAGGTGTAGGTTTTCATTTATTTAGTTTATCATTCTCCTTTTCCTAGTTCACCTATTTATCATAGATTAGTCCTTGAATATGATAAAATTAGAAGGTTGATCCAAGAATTGATTAAAAAAAGTACATCAAACTAAGTGATTCACCATGTGGTAGTCCAATTGTCTTGGCTCCAAAGAAATATGGAACATGGAGACTTTGTATTGACTATAGATATTTGAATAAAATCACTGTGAATAATTGTTATCCACTCCCTCAGATAGATGACTTGGTGGACTAGCTCCATGATGCAAAGTTCACCAAAATTGATCTCAAATCTGGCTATCATCAAATATCCATAGAACCCATTAACATATGGAAGGTTGCATTCAAATCCAAGGAGGGTTTATTTAAGTGGTTTTTTATACCTTTTTGCTTGACCAAAGCACCTACCATATTCATGAGGATGATGGGTGCCATATTACATTCCTACACTAGATTATTTATGGTAGTCTACTTAGATGACATTCTTATCTATAATAAAACATGGGATGAACATCTACATGTTTGAAAGATACTTAAAATTCTTCAAAGATACAAGCTACATGAAAATTTGGAAAAGTGCATGTTTGGTATAACAAATATTCAGTACCTTGGATATATGTTGAAAAAGAGGGAGTCCATGTTAATCCTAAGAAGATTCAGGTAATTAGAAATTGGCCTACTATAAAGGCTCTAACAAAGCTTCACTTATGTTTAGGTCTTTTCAATTTTTATCAAATATTTGTATTAGTATTCTCACACAATGCTTGGCCACTACACCAAGTGGCAAAAGGATATGCCAAGTCTAAGTCCTATTGAGGAGACATGCAACAAAGAGTATTTAAGAGGTTGAATGGCCAACTATGTTAAGCTCCTACACTTTTCCTACCTAATCTACATCAACCTTTTGAAGTCTTAAATTGATGCATCAAAGTATGGATTGGGAGTTGTTCTCACATAGCATGGGAATCCAATTTCCTATTATAGTGAATTTTCACTACACTCAAAAGTCCTTGTCTTACACAATTTTTTGAAAGAAAAATTTAAGCCAAGGAAAAACAAGAAGCCAAGGAAAAAGCAAAGAAAGAAGCAGCAAGACAATGTGGGTAAAAAGTCATAATCAAATGGTTATCATGATTTTATAAAAGTTTTGAATAAAGAAGAAAGGAAAATTTTTCAATGGCCTATGCTACCTCAGGTTTCAAAATTCAGAAGATAGTGAAAATATTTAAAGGGTGCAAGAAGATAAAATGTTTGAAGACTAAAATTTTAAAAGTTTCAAAGGAGAGAAGAGAATAAATATTCTGAAGTTCAGACCATGAGTTTAGAACAAAATCCAAAGGTGTATAAAATAAAAAATTTCAAGAAAAATATCACCCAAGAAGGTATGATGAAGTCAAGAGAAAAGGGCTTCCACAAATATTTCGATAAAAGTCTAGTTAGGCTTCAAAAGTTTATAAAATTACAACACATGAAGATGAACAAAAGTTTTGAGAATTTTCTAAGATGAAGGTCAATGGTTGGCATCACTTTCAGAGATGAGAAACTAAGGAGAAAATAGAAGTGCTCCAATAAGTAGGGCATGATGCAAAAATGGCCAACAAAGAAGAGTGGTTAGATATGGAGAATTGATAGTGAGGTAGACCAAATTACAAGAATCCATGGCTGATGAATAAAATTCCAAAAGGTTAGTTTAGTTGGACCAATGATAAATTACTAAAGGAAGTTAAGGATCATTTACTGGCACCACTTAGGCTCAACAATCCAAGAAAAATGGTTGGCCTATTAAAGGTAAAAATGTGGCAACCATAAAAAAATCACCCTCAGATCTGACAACATTGATTGCAAAAGGTGGTTGTGCTTAGATTCCAAGATTCCAAGGATGTTAGTTGGAGAATGTTAGTGGTAGTTGAGCATCCAATAGCTCAAAATTTATAATTCTAAATCCAGAGAGCTCAAAGGGCTATAATGATGTAATACGGACTAGGTCAAGAGAGTAGTAGAGATGCATGGTCTAAATTTTCCATTCCTATTTTTTCTATAAATAGTAGTTATCAAAGCATTGTAAAGGATTAGTTAGTTGATATATGTAACTATTCTTTCGTTTTCTTTTGTATAACAGTTTGAACCCAAAACCTTAGTGTTTTTGTGGGTAAGATTTTGAGCCCTCACTTCTAGCATGAATTATAAAATTCTTAATCATATATAAATACTAGAAGCCATGACTATTGTAATTTTTTTATTTTGTTTCTTGTGTATATGTATGTTTATGTGCATGTACAAAAGGTTGTGACTAATTTATTTTTATCATGTTTCTTGTGTGTGCAATCTATGCTTAATTGGCATGTCAAGAAGAGAAAGTGTTCACTTTGAGCTATCAACGTAGAAGACTCGTGCATTTATTTATTCCACTACTATACAGAATAATATTATGATATTAATGCATCACCCTCTATTAGCTTAGAATTTTTACTTTTATTTATTTCTTATGGTTTTCCTTTCCATTTTCCTTTGTGCACAAAAATCTAGATAGGTTAGGTTAGCTTATATGAGTGCTAATGATCACATATAAATAAGGATTTAACCTTGTAAAAATCCTAAAGGTCATCCTATGAGCCCCATATCTAAGCTCTCTATAAGTTTAGCTATATCATTCTATATGAGGTAAAGTTGTTGGGTCCATCTATCCTATGATAATCAAAGAGGATAATAGTTTAATGACACAGCCATTGGGATGACTCTTATAAATATTTGGTTCATACCACAAAATTTAGATTGAGCTTGTTTGCTAAGGGATACCAAAAATAAATCTCAAGAATGAACTGTAGTAGGTTTATACCTTGGTGAAGGCCCATTTCTATTTTCTTGATTAAAGCATCTAAAAATCTCACCCGACAACTCCACAAAAGACAAATACCCAAAAGAAGCCACTAAGAAATAGATTAAATTGAGATTTTGATGAAAATATCAGTCTATTTGCTTGAAGAGCGAATGTAGCATTCACCTGATGACTCTCCTTAATGCAAAAAAAATGAAATTTTATGAATGCAATACCTACAACTAGATCCTTTGATGTTGCTAATCTACACATGTTGGTGCCTCCGTTTAACACCATTCTAAGAAGAAGAGATTGAGACAAAAACATGACTTTATTGCCACCTAGGAGATTCCCTACATGGAATTATAGATGTCCATTGTGACCCCTAGTGCCATTGATGGTGTGGGATGTTATTCCAATGTCCGCACTAAAATATTTCCCATAATACATCGGGGAAGAAATGATGATGGTGATCAAGCACTTGTAGCACATTGTCATCTTGTGTGTATTTCATAATATGATAAAGCAAAATGTATCTCTAATACTGGTGGCATATTTTAGAGGTAAATATTGAGAATGGTATCTCTCTCCCCCCATAATTCCTAACTGGGATAAGTTTATGGCCCTATTTTTTGAAAGATTCAAAGAGAATGAAAATGGAGTATCTCTCTTGGAGTAATTATCTACTCTAAAAATAGCATCAATGGAGGCAATGGTCAATTTTAATATCCTCTTTCACAAGTCATGGCATAAAATACCTAATGAGATTCATCCCCTCCTAGATATTGCATTATATACCATTTGAATACCTTAGATTCTAGAATCTCCATGATGATTAAGGCCAAGCGATAAAACTCTCTATAAGGTTCCTATGGGATAGCCATCCAAGCTAAAAATAACCTCAAATATATGAAGGCTAGCCCCTAGGCCTTCTATACCTCCATTTTCTAGTGTTTAATATCCATACTAGTTACTTCAAGTTATCCAGCCAATAACCTTTCATCCCACCTCAATATTACCTACAGTTTGTGTTCCACTTCTTGCTCTAGTTTTCCCTACTTTAGATAAATTTGAGTTTAAAACAATGAAAACTTGTTCAAAATAGTCTCCAATGATGTATTGTACCTAAGGAGGTAGAAAAATTCCTAGAGGTTCCAATATCAATGTAACCCAAGACCTCCTTCCCTGCAAGGAAACCAGGATAATATACATCCTTTAAAATGGCTATCAAAAAACTAGTTCTAGGTCAATAGGAATACTGATTGGGCACAAATTCAAAATTAGGTATTGATCCCATGATTATGAATATAGCTCCCATGAAAAATAATTATGTGGAGGAATCTGTTGCATGGCATTATCCAACTATAGATGCTTATACTACCCATAATTATCAAGAGAAATCTCACAATCGACCATAGCTATGTCAAATGAAATGATGTTTGTTCATGCATTTACATCTTACAAAAGGGTTGAAGTGCAAATGGTAAACTAATCTGCCTTTATTCCATCCCTTCCATATTTAAATTATGCGCTTACATAGTAGATCCTAATCACTTGGGATGAGGGATAAGTGTATGTGATATCTGACGAAGCAAGCAATCTAGTAGCCAAAAAGTCATGAGTCTAGTTGGACTATGTGACAAGGGCCAAAAAGTGGACCATAAAGGAGCAAGAGAAGAACAAGTAGGCCAAACTAAATATACCAAGGAGACCAATTGATCCTAGAAGTGAACCTACTATAGTGGTACCACCAAATCCAAGCACATTGAAACCTTTGATAGGTACCAAGCAAAATATTTTAGAGATCCCCAAGCAACAAGCACTTCAATCAAAATTAGTAAAATTCTTTCAATCAATAGTAGATAAGCCTAAAATCCAACCACTACCAAATTCTACTCAAAAGGTAACTTCCCTTGGGGTATTTATCATAGTGGACCATCTAAATAAATCCATGATGTGGTACCTATATGGGATATCTTGTTCATTCTTGGGTAGAAAGAATATTTGAAGAAATCACTAGAGGAAGAGAAAGAATAAGTATAGCAAAAGTCACCCATGATTTTGCAACTATCTATCTGTAAAATAAGTAGGCCTAAGCCTATCCATTTATATCTATCTCTGGTCTATAAATACAAATTTATCCACAACTACATGATAGACTCTAGGGCAAGTACTTCAGTCATGCCAAAATGGGTGGTAGACACATTGGGTCTAAACTATCAACCCATGAATATGAAGAACACAAGCTTATACTGAGAGGGGGGTGAACAATATAAGACCACTTTTTACTTTTCTTTCCCAATCAATATTATGCAATGTATAGATAGCAATATCAACAATAGTAATCAAAGCAATGCACAAATCACCACACACAATAGAGACACCAATTTAACGTGGTTCACCCAATGTGGGCTACTCCACGGAGAAAATATTTCACTAAAATTTTCTCAATCAATCTCTTGGGAATCCTTTCCCTATTACAATGTTTATGGACCTCTATCCAAAGGAGACACCAATCCCCTAATCAAGTTCGTGGATCTCTATCCATAGGAGAACTCTTTCTCCTTAGCTCTGACTAGTGATCTTCTAGAAGAACTATTACCCCCACTACTCTGGCTAATGGATCTCTATCCACTGAAGACACCTATCCTCACTACCCTGGCTAATGGATCTCTATCCACTAGAGACTATCATCCTCTATACTCTATCACCTTCAAAGCTCTATCTCAAATCTATACTAAACATAGTCCTTCGGTCTAGCACAAATTTGCTCAATCTCTATCTCTGGTCTGGCACAAACCTATCCTCAAATATACACCAAATTCTATCCTCAAATATTCACTAAACATAGTCCTTCGATCTAGCACAAATATATCCTCAATCTTCTATTTTTGTCCTCAATCTCTATCCTCTGATCTGCACTAAACATAGTCCTTCGGTCTAGCACAAATCTATCCTCAAGCCTTAACACAAAGCTTGACTTAATCTCAAATCAACTCTGCTAGATCTGCCCCAAACCTTAACCCAAGGTTTGAACAAATCAATCAATCAACTCTGCTCTCAAGTCTTCTCAAAGACTTGTCTCAAATCTACCTTGTAAGCTTCCACAAAAGCTCACACTAATCTATCCATAAGTCCTCTCTAGAACTTGTCCAATTCTCAACAAGTCCTCACTAGAACTTGTCCAATTCTGCTCTCAATCTCTTTCCTCAAGTATTGTAAGCTTCCACAAAAGCTCACACAAATCTATCCACAAGTCTTCTCTAAGACTTACCTCAAATCTACTCAACAAGTCCACACTAGAACTTGTCCAATCTCATAGAAACATAAAGAGAATTGTTAGAGACTCAATATGCTTCACATTCATCACAATGCTCAATCACTTTCAATCACTCTTTTTATCATAGAAACATATAGAGAATTGTTAGAGACTCAATATGCTTCACATTCACCACAATGCTCAATTACTTTCAATCACTCTTTTTATCATAGAAATATATAGAGAATTGTTAGAGACTCAATATGTTTCACACTCATCAACACTCAACCTCTTTCTCAAATCAATTCAGAATATAGAACAATTTGTTTCATAGAACTTGAACTATCACATCAACACATCCACTTGACTAGGCTCAACCAACTCTTCTCAACCAATCACTCAATGAATTAATCTTTGCTTACAAACCCTAGTCCAAGCATATGAACACTCACTCAAATATTTCCAACAATGCTTATCAATCAATCTCACATAACAATGATACTCATGATCTTTGCAAACCCTAGTTCAAGTTCACTCAATTAATCACTTCAACAACAATGCTTATAAAACAAGGTTTTATCAACAACTCTTTATTCCAGAAAACCTTGAAGCATTAATTCAAAACACACTCAACAATGCTTACCAAACAATCCTTTTCACTCCAACTTTGCATTCACAACATTCAACAATCACTCACTAGGAAGATGTGCCCATACCTTTTGTTTGATGTAAAAGTGCCCTTAGAAAACCTATCTCAATCACAATTTTCTTCTTTCCAATTTCAATGGTTAGATGACAAAATATCACTTCAACACTTTCTCAAAATATTCCTTAGACACAAAAATAATCAAAGCTCAATTATGCCTTATTGCTCCCTTTTGAAAATAACATTCATCAAATCATACATAAAAATAATCACTTTGATACACCTTATAATCTCCAACTTAAAATAATATCCAACACCACAAAACCTCAAACAATCTTCCTAAAACACCTTACTACCCTTTTCAAACACTAAAGCAAATAACACCAAAAATTTAATTTTGCATCAACCTTATAACTCCCCTTACAACCTTACAAACCAAATAAAATATGCAAAAATTAATTTTTAATGCCTCAACTAATACCTCCAAAAATTTTGGTGCTCAACTAATGCATACCTTTTTCTTCTCCCCAAAAAGGGTTTCGACGTGATTCGAACCACCGTCTCCCCAAGCCTAAGCACCTTAGCACTTTGGAGCCCACCGCATGGGCTATAGGCGCCCACGTGAAGGGAGGAAGGCTTCCTTCCTATTATCCCTTCATGCATCATTGACTTCCCATGAAAACCAAAAGCAATCCTCTTTGATGCAGCATGATTCGCACAAGCTCGCATTAATTTAATTCGAAGGCATAGGTAAGTTTGGCTAAGGTGGGTAATCCCCTTTTTATACACGTTTGGTTATTTTCTCCCACGTCGACGCTTAAGAATTCGAATTCAAAATTCAAATTTAATTTAATAACCCACCTTAGGGTTATTTAGAATTAATAAAAATTAACTTATAATTAATATTAAAATTAATTAATAATTAATTTAAATAACTTATAAGTTGTAAATTAATTTAATAATAAAAATTTATATTAATTAATTTATAATTAATTTAAACTTCCCTTTATAATATTATAAATAATATTATAATATTATTCACTTGGGCTTCTTCTTTGCACTTTGGACCACATCTGACTTCCTGGAACCGGGTCTTTGATTAACTGAAAATGGACTATCCTTTTGCACTTATTGGAGAACCTAAAACTGATGCTGCCCACTAAAACTACCATTGATTAGTGTTGAAGGCTTGACATCAATGACCACTCACTCTTGACATCAATGACAACTCATCTACTCAAAATGTCCAACAATCTCCCCCTTTGTCATTGATGGCAACCCAATTTATTTTTACCAAAACTTTGACCTTTTTCCTGTTCTGCTCCCCCTGGGAAATTGCTCCCCCTGACTCAATGCTCTCTTCTTAAACCAAATCTCTCCCCCTTTGACATCAATGGCAAAGGGTCACCTTTGGGGCTCAGGGCTAAGAATGAGTCTCTTAGCTTAGCCCCTCCCCCACCTCCTCTTGAGGTGGTTAATTTTGGGGTGGGAGTATTTCTACTCCTAGCAAGCATTGGTATTTACCTTTGTCCTCTTTCCTTCTCATCTGATCCTTCTGATTCCTTTGACTATTCTTGTTCATGTCCATGTTCCTATTCCTATTCATGTTCTTGTTCATGTCCATATTTATGTTCCTATTCTTGTTCCTGTTCCTGTTCATGCTTGATTCTGGAATGTCTGCTCTACACCACTTTGTTGTATGTCCATCATTATTGCACTTATAACACTTAATGTTATTATTCCTTGGAGGTGCAAATGTCTTGGGATTTCTCCTAGTGAAGCCATCTCTGTTCCTGTCATGTACCTTGCAATTCATTGCCTTGTGACCAAACTGATTACATGAGTAGCAATACCCATGGAAAAGTTGCCTGTTCTTGAAGTTCCCATACTCCTGTCTTTCATGTGTCCTGCACTGTGAAGCCATGTGCCCAAATCTATGACATGAGAAACATCATCCATTGAAATTTCCTTGCCTTGACCTCATTGGTCTCTTAGTCTCTTTTTCTCTATGTTGGTTCTTGTTCCATCTATTTCTTCTTTGTGCATTGTTCCTTTCCTTGTTGAACTTTCTGTTGTCCAACTCATCCTCAGAAGTCTCACTTTCTCTTACATTGTCTTCTTCTAAAGTTTCTTCTTCTTCAGAACTTGAGGTTGACTCTTCTTCTTGTTTCTTTTGAGCTTGTTCAAAACCAAGACCTATTTTGTTTGTTGACCTTCTTTGTACCTTGATCATCTTATCTACAATATTTGAGCTCTTCCCAAACTTGTGTAGCTTGTCCTTGGACTTTTCTAATTCTTCCCTTAGTAGAGCTACTTCTTGTTCTAACCTTTCACATTCTAAGACCTTTGCTTCTAGCTTATCCTTGAACTTCTTTGTCTTAGCCATTGACTTGTTTAGATCCTCTATAAGCTTTCCTCTCTCTTCATCACATTCTTGAAACTGGATCTCAAGTTGGGAGTTTTGCTTTCTTACCTTCTTTAAAGTTTTAAGAGCATAAATAAGCTCTCCCTCAAGATCAACTCCTCCTTTTTCTGATTCTTCCTCTATTTGTTTGCCTTTGTCAACATCTTCATTTTCTTTTGACTTGTCTTCTATAGGATCACCTCCTTCTTCTTCTAGTGCCATTAGAATATTCTCTTCTGGTCCTTCAAGTGCATCCTCATATTCATCATCACTGAAACTGAAACCATTCCTTGTACAACTATCTTCAAGATGTCCAAAATTACCACATCTAAAACACTTGAGAATTATTGGTGACCTTTTCTTAACTTCTTCTTTTTCCTCAATCAAAAATAGAACTTCATATTTATCATTACTTGAAGAACTAGCATCACTATCACTTGAGTACTTACTTGCCTTGTCTGCATAGTAACTCCTCTTCTGTCTTTGAAAGAACTTATTTCCTTGTTTGCCTTGTCCATCCTTGCCTTTCTTTTGGTACCTGTATCTTTCTGATTCCTTGTTCCTATGATCCTGTTTTTCTTCATCATTGTTATTTTTAGCTTCTTGACAATCAGTTGCATAGTGACCATACTTTCCACAATTGAAACATCTAACATATTTTGCATCTTTAAATCTTCTTGAATCCTTATTCCTTCTGCCATAATTAGCTTCTTCATCATTGGATGACTCATTGCTTGAATCTGACTTTTTGCCCTTTGTCTTCTTAGTAGCTTTGAATGTTGCTTCCTTCCGGATATTAGGTTCCTCTTTTGTTCTTAACTCAAAAGCTGTAAGAATACCAAGTAACATATCTCTTGTCAAAGAATCACCATCTTTTGATTCTTCTATAGCAGAAATATTTTCACTAAATATTTTTGGAAGAGATCTTAAGACCTTATCACAAACATCTGATTCTTCAACATTAAGTCCAAGTCCTTGCATGGCATTAACAACCTCATCTACCCAAAGTAGATAAGTACTAATGTTTTCCTCATCCTTCATTCTTAATTCTTCAAATTGTCCTTTGAGATTTCGTATCTTTGCCTTTTTGACACTTTTATCTCCTTCATATATGCTTTGCAACTTATCCCAAATTCCTTTTGCATCTTTACAATGCATAACTTTTATTGATTATGTTCTATGCAAACCTCTCAAAATTGCATTCATTGCTTTTGAATTGTAATGTTGTAGAAGCTTACCTTCCTTATCTGTAGGTGGATCAACTGGTGGTATGTATCCATTTTCAACTAGCTTCCCAAATTTCATTGCCAAGTGCCATCAGGTGAATCTTCATTCTCATACTCCAAAATATATAATCACTTCCATCAAATATTGGTGTTGAATTATCTGAGGACACATTCTTAGAATCCATTGTGTTCTTGAAAGCTTTTCCTTCAAGTTGTTAAACTCTTCCGAAGGAACCTGCTCTGATACCAATTGAAGAACACAAGCTTATACTTGAGAGGGGGGTGAACAATATAAGACCACTTTTTACTTTTCTTTCCCAATCAATATTATGCAATGTATAGATAGCAATATCAACAGTAGTAATCAAAGCAATGCACAAATCACCACACACAATAGAGACACCAATTTAACGTGGTTCACCCAATGTGGGCTACTCCACGGAGAAAATATTTCACTAAAATTTTCTCAATCAATCTCTTGGGAATCCTTTCCCTATTACAATGTTTATGGACCTCTATCCAAAGGAGACACCAATCCCCTAATCAAGTTCATGGATCTCTATCCATAGGAGAACTCTTTCTCCTTAGCTCTAACTAGTGATCTTCTAGAAGAACTATTACCCCCACTACTCTGGCTAATGGATCTCTATCCACTAAAGACACCTATCCTCACTACCCTGGCTAATGGATCTCTATCCACTAGAGACTATCATCCTCTATACTCTATCACCTTCAAATATCTATCTCAAATCTATACTAAACATAGTCCTTCGATCTAGCACAAATCTATCTCAATCTCTATCTCTAGTCTGGCATAAACCTATCCTCAAATATGCACCAAAATCTATCCTCAAATCTATACTAAACATAGTCCTTCAATCTAGCACAAATTTATCCTCAATCTCTATCTCTATTCACAAACCTATCCTCAAATAACCAAAATTTATCCTCAATATCTATCCTCTGATCTACACTAAACATAGTCCTTCGGTCTAGCACAAATCTATCCTCAATCTCTATCCTCAAGCCTTAACACAAAGCTTGACTTAATCTCAAATCAACTCTTCTAGATCTACCCCAAACCTTAACTCAAGGTTTGAACAAATCAATCAATCAACTCTGCTCTCAAGTCTACTCAAAGACTTATCTCAAATCTATCTTGTAAGCTTCCATAAAATCTCACACTAATCTATCCACAAGTCCTCTCTAGAACTTGTCCAAATTTCTCAACAAGTCCTCACTAGAACTTGTCCAACTCTGCTCTCAATCTCTTTCCTCAAATGTATTGTAAGCTTCCACAAAAGCTCACATAAATCTATCCACAAGTCTTCTCTAAGACTTACCTCAAATCTACTCAACAAGTCCACACTAGAACTTTTCCAATCTCATAGAAACATAAAGAGAATTGTTAGAGACTCAATATGCTTCACATTCATCATAATGCTCAATCACTTTCAATCACTCTTTTTATCATAGAAACATATAGAGAATTGTTAGAGACTCAATATGCTTCACATTCACCACAATGCTCAATTACTTTCAATCACTCTTTTTACCATAGAAACATATAGAGAATTGTTAGAGACTCAATATGTTTCACACTCACCAACACTCAACCTCTTTCTCAAATCAATTTAGAATATAGAATAATTTGTTTCATAGAACTTGAACTATCACATCAACACATCCACTTGACTAGGCTCAACCAACTCTTCTCAACCAATCACTCAATGAATTAACCTTTGCTTACAAACCCTAGTCCAAGCATATGAACACTCACTCAAATGTTTCCAACAATGCTTATCAATCAATCTCACATAACAATGATACTCATGATCTTTGCAAACCCTAGTTCAAGTTCACTCAACTAATCACTTCAACAACAATGCTTATAAAACAAGGTTTTATCAACAACTCTTTATTCTAGAAAACCTTGAAGCATTAATTCAAAACACACTCAACAATGCTTACCAAACAATCCTTTTCACTCCAACTTTGCATTCACAACATTCAACAATCACTCACTAGGAAGATGTGCCCATACCTTTTGTTTGATGTAAAAGTGCCCTTGGAAAACCTGTCTCAATCACAATTTTCTTCTTTCCAATTTCAATGGTTAGATGACAAAATATCACTTCAACACTTTCTCAAAATATTCCTTAGACACAAAAATAATCAAAGCTCAATTATGCCTTATTGCTCCCTTTTGAAAATAACATCCATCAAATCATACATGAAAAATAATCACTTTGATACACCTTATAATCTCCAACTTAAAATAATATCCAACACCACAAAACCTCAAACAATCTTCCTAAAACACCTTACTACCCTTTTCAAACACCAAAGCAAATAACACCAAAAATTTATTTTGCATCAACCTTATAACTCCCCTCACAACCTTACAAACCAAATAAAATATGCAAAAATTAATTTTTAATGCCTCAACTAATACCTCCAAAAATTTTGGTGCTCAACTAATGCATACCTTTTTCTTCTCCCCAAAAGGGTTTCGGCATGATTCGAACCATCGTCTCCCCAAGCCTAAGCGCCTTAGCGCTTTGGAGCCCACCGCATGGGCTATAGGCACCCACGTGAAGGGAGGAAGGCTTCCTTCCTATTATCCCTTCGTGCATCGTTGACTTCCCACGAAAACCAAAAGCAATCCTCTTTGATGCAACACGATTCACACAAGCTCGCATTAATTTAATTCGAAGGCATAGGTAAGTTTGGCTAAGGTGGGTAATCCCCTTTTTATACACGTTTGGTTATTTGCTCCCACGTCGGCACTTAAGAATTCGAATTCGAAATTCAAATTTAATTTAATAACCCACCTTAGGGTTATTTAGAATTAATATAAATTAACTTATAATTAATATTAAAATTAATTAATAATTAATTTAAATAACCTATAAGTTAAGTAAATTAATTTATAATAAAAATTATATTAATTAATTTATAATTAATTTAAACTTCCCTTTATAATATTATAAAGAATATTATAATATTATTCACTTGGGCTTCTTCTTTGCACTTTGGACCACATCTGACTGCCTAGAACCGGGTCTTTGATTAACTGAAAACGGACTATCCTTTTGCACTTATTGGAGAACCTGAAACTGATGTTGCCCACTGAAACTACCATTGACTGGTGTTGAAGGCTTGACATCAATGACCACTCACTCTTGACATCAATGACAACTCATCTACTCAAAATTCCCAATAGAATAAGAGGGTGGTGTAACTAGATAGAAGTGCAGTCCAAATATTAGGAGTTATTGAAAGCCTTTTGTTTAATTTTCATGCTTGTCCAAATTTTTAGTATACCAAGATATAGTAGTAATTGATCTCCTTGCATCATTCTTCATTGTCTATCAAGGAATTGAGATGGGACCAAAATAACAATTCCATAAAAGCCATTTCATGTGCATCATATTGAGCATTTTCCCATAGTAAGGATGAGTACTAAGTGGATCTTCATAGCAGAGGAAGAATAGTTTACACCAAAACTATCTGAGAATGGGGTGCACCTCCTTTTTCCCTATCATTAAAAGGAGCAATGTACTACTAAAGCTTGGGATTCTAGTCTCAATGAGGTTTTTGATCCAAACAGGTATGGGTTGAACTAGGATATTTTGTATTTGTACATATATGTTGTAAAAAATGCAAGATAAGTATGAAGCATCTCTCATAATAGATGATTTTTGTACGAAAATATCTAAGGGACTTGTCAACCTTGCACGTGCTAGCCAATGTTAATAGCTTGTGCATATGTAGGAAGGAAAGCTAATTAGGGATTGATACCAAAGAAGCAAAAGAGATAATATTATAGGCGCAAAACTCTCTAACTCTTCTAGCATTATTTCAAGCTCCCAAGTAGTCACCTTGAACAAATTTCATAACACCTATTACCCAATTTGTTGTGTTGAAAGAGGAAAAGCCTAAGATATCATCAAGCATAAATGGACAAAAGTAGAAGATTTAACAATGTGTTAATAAAAAGGAAGCATTTAGAATCATCCAACCATCAAGGTTGGCACACAAGCTAAGTGGCCTTGCTAGCCAGTGAAAGATTGTGGATTTTTCCTATAGCCAAATAGAGACCAAATGTTTGTAGGTGTATTAATAGCAATAATTGGAGCATTGATCCCTATTAATACATATTCTTCTCATATCATATCCATTTGCATCAAAGTGACTAAATTCCTATAAATATCTCAAGCACAAAGGTAGAAGTAAAACTTCCTTGAGACAGATAGCCTACAATGACCATGAAATCTAAGAGGAAGAGTGAGACTACTACCACACCATCAAAAGTTGTTGCAACTACTCATTCAACTTCAAAAAAATTAACTCATACCCAAGTCAGAAAAACCAAACCCCTAAAATGCATAGATGTAGTTGAAGGGATGACAAACCCTATGTCATCAAAATATGCAAATATTCTAATGGAAGGTTCTTATGGAAGGCATCTAGAAAGTGAAGGAGAGTCCTTTGATACACGGATTTGGAATAGTTTTTTAGCCCAATACTTAGTTACTCAGGTCCTTCCCTACTATAAATTTTGTTAGGCATGTGCATTCTACTATGACTCTCACTTAAAGATGGTTATTGTGACCCATGATGACCTCTTTGAGGTAACTGTGACTGAAGAGGATATATGGAAAATATTGTTAGTACTAGAGAGGTTCAAGAAAAACCCAAATATTGTAAACCAATATTATGCTAAGATTAAAGATAAACTAAAGTGCTTCAATATAGATCTCAACAAGTCTAAGCAGACTATGTCATAATTTTCCTTAAGCCAATAAATATTCAATGAAGAGGCCAAAGACACCTTGAGCATGGCAGTGTTCATATTTGGTGTTGATGATTACAAAGAGATAGCACAAGAATAATTGGGTGTCATTCACATGTTAAGGAGTAACTCAAAAGGCAAAGCCTTGATCCTTAACTTCAATGACTTTAAAGTCCAACATATTCATGAAGGACTGACTAACTTCAAGGAGAATTAGACCTTTAGGTATGGTCCAATCTTATCCCATTTAGTGTTATGTCAAAACATCTAGTTTAAGTGTTTAAACCTAAAATTAGAAGATGAAGAAAGTCAAGCAAGGCCTATCCCCTTCTAGATGGAAGTCTTATTCTTGAACTCCTATTTCAATTTTATGAATGAGCTTTTAATTCTAGTAGTAAGCATAATTAGAGGAGAAAGATTCCAACATATCATAGAAGAAACTATCAAATTCATAGATAGGCTTGATGGACAAAGAGCTCAATTTTACCAAGAGAGAAAATCTCCAAAAATAATTGGAGGATCTAAGGCATAAAATAAGGTTAAGCAATAGTAAGGGATTAAAAGCCTCGTCAAGGATATTAGTGATGTCTATTGGGATAAAATTGCTAACACCACAATCCCACCTTCTCGATGATGGTGTATGGCCCATAGAAAATAGGTATGATCTTCGTATGGAGTCACATAAGTATATTTTTCTAAAGACATGACCATATCTTATATCCAACCTTAATTGATGTGGGATCCAATGTTGTTCATGGTGTTGCTCATATTTCTAATTTGTATTTTCCAAGATTTCAAGGACATATTCTTGGATGTGTTGAATCTGTTCCACAAACTCTACTGCCTTTTCTACTTCTTTTTTTCCATTAGGTGATAACTCTATGGGTTTCACATGGAGATATACATTAAATGGATGTTAAGGCTTGGAATCAAAAATAGACATAAAATGGGCTATGTATAGTAGGGTTATGTAAATCTTTATTATACTCATACTTAATGTAGGGGAGACTCTCATCTCATGTGCATGAATGCTTGGAGTTATACATTGAAAGAATATATACAATTAGTCAATTCACAATTATTTGACCATCAATCTATGGATGTAAGGCTATAGATATGATCAACTTGGTTTCTATCATGCTCCATAAGGTGGACCAAAAATACTCATAAATCTACTATCCCTATCAAATACAATAGATTTTGATAAGTCAAAGTTGAGCTACACATAACTAAAATAAAGCTTAGTAGTATCCTTCACTAAAATGGATTTCTTACAAGGAATCATAATGGTTATTTTTGAAAATTGATGAATTACTAAAAAACACAAACATTACCATGCTTAGATGTGGGTAAACCTAAGAGGAAACCCATGGGGATAGATTCCCAAGGCTTGGATGGAACCAACAATGATGTACATAATACTTGCTTCTTTTTGGTTGGTTTGGTAACAACATAGGGGGTCCATGACTTGAAGTACTTGTTGACATTGTTTCTCATCTCAGGCCAATAGATGTAATTTTGAAGTACTACCAACATTTTTTCCACCCCAAAGTGACCTAATAATTTTTTGAAGTGTGCTTATGAATTCATCTTTGAGTGCTCACTAGTTGGTATAAAAATATGTTTTATGTGGTAGAAGAGGCTGTCTTATAAATAAAAATCAGAAATATGCTTACTCCATACAAAGAGTTTGGTATGTATTTACAAAATTAGAATCTACTTCATATAAGGTGGACCAATTGGAATTATCATACCCATAGAAATAAATAATGGTGGTGAGTGCTAAGGTTGGATATTGGCTCAAACAATCTACAATTGAACTGACACTCCCTTTCTTATGCTTGATAATCAAATAAAATTGTTGTAGATGTGTAGCCCACTTTTGATGTCTTTAATTCCTTAGCTTACTTTATGTAAATGAGATTTAGGGTTCTATTATCTAAGTGGATTATTGTTTCCTTTTCCAATATGTAGTTCTTCCATTGTTTACATACTTGGATAATGACATAGAGCTATTTGTAATATATGGGGTGTTTTTATACTACTTCATTGAATGTTTCATTGTGAGAGGTAATTAGATGCCTATGCTATGTGAGAACCCTATATAAATATTTGATAAAAAATGATAAGACTCAAACATATATAAAACTTTATTTAAATTCTTTGGGGTAGGCTAATATCTAATTGCATGTATCTTTTGAGGATCAATATTGGATCACTTTATAAACAACATATTGGATCACTTTATAAACAACATATCCAAGGTACTAAATATTCATCATTCCAAAAGGACACTTATCCAAATTAGCATAATCATGTCTTTAAAGAATATAAATTACCTATTTAATATGTTGTATATGTTTTTCCCATGTCTAAATATAGATGATAATATCATCTAAGTATACTACCATAAATGAGCTAGTGTAGGAATATAGGATGTCATCCATCATCCTTATAAAAATGGTAGCTGTATTTTTCAAGCCAAAAGGCACAACCATCTACTAAAAAACCCTCCTTATATTTGAATGTAATCTTCCATATGTCAGTGGGATCTATGGGTATTTGATGATAGCCAAATTTGATATCAATTTTGGTGAAGAACTTTACACCATGAAGCTAGTCCAACATGTCATATATCAAAGGAAGTGGATAACAATTCTTCACAATGATTTTAATAAAAAATCTATAGTTAATATAGATTCTCCATGTTCCATATTTATTTGGATCTGAAACAAATAGACTACAATATGGAGATAAATAGGTGTCCTTTTTTAATCAATTCTTGTCCATATCTAAAACAATTTCTTGGTTTGATATGCCCATTTTGAATCAATTCTTGTGTCTACTTCATGCTTTCATAATTTTTAAGAATTAATGTATGATAAATAGGTGCATTAGACAAAGGAGAACTAGGAACTAATTCAATAGAATGATTCACCTTATAATTAAGTGGAACCCTAATTGGTAACATGAGCAAGTCATTAAATTCCACCAAAATCTAGTCCATCTACTTATATTGTGCAGGACCTAAAATTAATGGTGATAATCCCCATTTTACTTAATAGGTTGATCATCAATAATTTTTTCCTTGTTTTAACTATCATATTTGTGCATCATTTAGCATTGACTAAGGAAATAGAGGTAAAAGGAGATACTTATGGGATTCTGTAACACTAACCTCTAATAGTGATGATGACACTTCAGAGCCTAGACTCATATATACCATGCCTCTTACACATAAATGGCTGTCTCACAATCACACTTCAAACCCCAAAGCGTACAACATCACATAAAACTTCATCTTTAAATAATTTAATAGAATAATAGAGGAGATATTGTTAAGGGACATGAATGTCTCTCACCTATTGTAATGGTCTAATATTACTAAAAAATATACTGATGTGTCAATATAGCTAGAGATGCATTTTGGCTATGAAAATCTAAAAATAGAAGATTACAAGTTTTAGTGAGTATTTGATTTAAATTTTTAAGGGACTCTAGAGTGTTTTTAACAAATAAGCCAGATAGATTTGTTTATAAAATTATTGTTCTCTCTCTAATATTTCCAATACTTCTTACATGGATCAAAATGGTATCCTAAGAAAAATGTTATACCCCTAACAATGCAATTAGGATTAAAAATATATATTTTCAATCATTTTTTAGCATAAATCCATGCTTCAAAAAGTTAAATGCCTTATATTTCCTTTCTGTTAGTCTCACAATGACACTGAGGGGGGGGTGAATCAGTGTAGCTCTTAAAAACTTAAATCTTCAACTCTTAAAGTCAAAACAATGAAAACTTAAAACCCAATAAAGCAAATATAACAAGAGAGCATCACACAACACAAGATGTACCGAGGTTCACCAATTTGGCTACTCCTCAAAAATTGATTGTTTGGACTTCCATCCAAATCTAGCCTTTGCAAAGCAACAACTTTACAATCAATTTACCAGCACCAACTGGAAGGAGCACCAACCCCTGATTTATCTACACCAATAGAAAGGAGCACCAACCCTTGATTTATCTGCACCAATAGAAAGGAGCACCAACCCTTGATTTATCTACACCAACAAAAAGGAGCACCAACCCCTGATTTATCTACACCAAAAGAAAGGAGCACCAACCCCTAATTTACCAGCACCAACTGGAAGGAGCACCAACCCCTGATTTATCTGCACCAATAGAAAGGAGCACCAACCCTTGATTTTTTGCACCAACAGAAAGGAGCACCAACCCCTGATTTACTAGCACCAACTGGAAGGAGCACCAACCCCTAATTTTTTTGCACCAACAAAAAGGAGCACCAACCCCTGATTTATCTGCACCAACAGAAAGGAGTACCAACCCCTGATTTACCAGCACCAACTGGAAGGAGCACCAACCCCTGATGCCAAGCACCAACTTGGACTTCAATTCCGAAACTAGAAGATTGACATATAAATACCTTCACTTTTATAAGACCTTGACTGGTCTATTGCTTACTCAACATCGCCTACAATTCACACAACACACACCCTTCTCGCTCGCCTCTCACGCTCCTCTCGCACACTTCTCGCTCTCTTTGCAAGATTAAATCCACGATGCTTTAATCCCAAGCGCACACTAAATTCTCTAGGCAACACTCCTTTTATAATCATCCTTTCTCTTTGTAACTGCAGTTGTAACTCCAGTTGTAACTCCTTTTGTATATTTTGAGAAGGCATTTCGTCAAACACGTCACATGCAAATAATTGACACCATGTTCTCTTACCATGACTGTTCGTTCTCTCGGTCATGACTGTTCATTTTTCTCTTTGCATGTATGTTCATTTTCTCTTTGCATGTCTGACTGTTCATTTTCTTTTCCCTTGTGCATGCATTTGTTTTCTCCTTCGATGTTGTTCGTCTTCTTTTTCATGACTGTTCGTTTTCTTTTTAATGATTGTTCATTTCTATTTTGAGGCTTTTCTTGAGTCGTAAAAACACGACATGTCATGATATCACAACACTTTTATTACTCTGCCTGCTTGCCCTTTTCGAGTCACGAAAATGTGACATGTCGCGATATCGTGACACTTTTGCTTCTCTGCCTGCCTGCCCTTTTCGAGTCACGAAAATGTAACATGTCACGATATCATGACACTTTTCCTTTCTCTGCCTGCCTGTCCTTTTTGAGTCATGAAAATGCGACATGTCGCGATATCGCGACGCTTTTTCTTTCTCTGCCTGCTTGACCTTTTCAAGTCACGAAAATGTGACATGTCATTATATCGTGACACTTTTTCTTTCTTTTCCTTCCTACCCTTTCCGAGTCATGAAAATGCGACATGTCGCGATATCGTGACACTTTTTCTTTCTCTTCCCTCCTGCCATTTTTGAGTCGCAAAAATGCGACATATTGCGATATCGTGACACTTTTTTTTTCTCTTCCTTCTTGCTCTTTCCGAGTCGCGAAAATGCGACATGTCGCGATATCGTGACAATTTTTCCTCCTTGAATTTCCTCTTTGCTTTGGATCGCGAAAATGCAACATGTCGCGATATCGTGACACTTTTTCTCTCTCTGCTCTTTCTCTTCGCTTTAGACCGTAAAAATGTTACATGTCGCGATATCGCGACACTTTTTTCTCCTTGCATTTTCTCTTCGCTTTGGACCGTGAAAATGCAACATGTGACGATATCGCGACATTTTTTCTCCTTGCTCTTTCTCTTTCCTTTGGCCCGCAAAAATACAACATGTCGTGATATCGCAACACTTTTTCTCCTTGCTCTTTTTCTTTGCTTAGGCCTATGAAAATACATGTCGTGATATCGCTATAGTTTTTCTCCTTGCTCTTTCTCTTTCCTTTGGCCCACGAAAATACAACATGTCGCGATATCGCGACACTTTTTCTCCTTGTATTTTCTCTTCTCTTTTTGGCCGTGAAAATGCAACATGTCGCGATATCGCGACACTTTTTCTCCTTGCTTTTTTGCTTCTTGTTGAGTGGTATTTTTACCCAATTGTGAAAACACACTCTCCAATAGGATTTGGATTCCAAATCCCCTCTTGCAAAGAAATTAAACAAGTAACTTCTCCAAGGTCTCCACTATGTTAGCATTTTACACAAATAATATTATTCAATTTGAATGCTTGGAATACCTTAGTGATTGCAAGTAACTATAAACAAGGGGCACAGCTGGTTTATTTTATTTGACACTTCAATGTGAATTAATCTTAATGATGAATCTATTTTCGATTTTGGTCGATTTTCAAGTATTTTATTTCAATGACTGTAAATTTGACTAAAGTTAGATTTTTAGGAACATAAAAGTGCAGAGAATAAAAGAAATGAAAATAAAATGTAAAGAAACTAAAATTAAAGTACATTTAGAGTGCTACGATCCTATTTGACAAAACCGAAGATAATGAGGTTTTCTGCATACAACCTAACCTATTGAACCTACAAAACTCGCACAATCCAAATAAGCTAGGTGCTGGTTTCTGGGGTTTTAACTATGGTTTTCAGATTTAGACATTCGCATGAATCAACTAAGAGAACTTGCATTAAACTTCACCTATAAGCCTAAAAATTTGAAAGGGGAAAGATAAACATTCAATCTTGCATGCAGAAAATAATTCTTTCTTTCTTGCCCATGAGATGCAACTCTCTATAATTCTATATTAAAAAGAATGTATCAGTTTACAATGACAGAATGTTTGCAGTTTTGACAAAACCAGAACAAGTGGAGGAAAACGCTCCAAAAGTAGGCCCAGAATGGCTTATCACCCTCAGCTCTGCAACTCTACCCGTAGTGGTTTTTGACCCCTGTACCAATCTATGCTTCTACTTTTAAACTTTTTGGCAATGCTCTCTATTTTTCCCTGTGACGCTTCGCTTCATCTCCTAGATCGCTTCGTTTCATCTTCCTTGCCTCTTCATCGTTTTTGACTTTCTGCTCGATGTCAAAACGTTTGATCTTCTCTGTGAATTGTAACACTTCCCATGATTCTTACACCTTTATGCCATGTGTTCAGCATTGCCCCTGTATGTTCTATAACGGCCCATCGTGAATCATGACAAAAATAGCATGTCACGATATCACGACATTTTCTATCTATAGCTTTGTTCTTCCACCTGTATCGCAAAAACAAGACATGTCACGATATCACGACATTTTTATACCCGTAGCTTTATTCATCTTCAAGCACCACAAAAATGAGACATGTCATGATATCGTGACGTGTTTCTCCTTCGGGCCACGTGGATGCAACCTATCATGAAATCGTGACATTTTTCTCCTTCGCTGTGTTTTGTTGCACTTAGTCACGAAAACGTGACATGTCACAAAATCGTGACACCTTTTCATTCCATACCATCTCATTGCTTTCTGTTGTGAAATCATGACACTTTTTCATTTCGTACCATCTCGTTGCTTTCTATTACAAAATTGCGACGCTTTTCTCTTTCAAGCTGTCTCACTGCTTTCTGTCGTGAAATCATGACACTTTTTCATTTCGTACCATCTCACTACTTTTTGTTGCAAAATCATGATGCTTTTCTCTTTTGAGTTGTCTCGTTGCTTTCTGTCATGAAATTGTGACACTTTTTCATTTCGTACCATCTCACTACTTTCTGTCGTGAAATCGTGACACTTTTTCATTCCTTACCATCTCGCTGCTTTCTGTCATGAAATCATGACACTTTTTCCTTCCATACCATCTCGCTACTTGGAGCCGTGAAAATGTGACCTATCATGATATTGTGACGTTTTTCCTCTACGTTCGTTTTGGTTGTTCTCGATCACGATTTCATGAATTATCACGATATCGCGACAATTCTGGCACCTTATATTCTCTCTCCTCTATGAACTATGATTTCATGACATGTCATGATATCGTGACATTTTTGATCAACACTTCTTTCTACTTGCTTTAACCATGAATTCATGACAAATCACGAAAACATGACATGTTGTGAAATCGTGACAATTTCTATACTCGGCTATTTTATCCATCAAACATCACGAAAACACATGTGATATCGTGACATGTTGAGTCTTCAACTTAATTCTTTGTCCTGCATCACGAAAATGAGACATGTCACGATATCACGATGTTTTCGATAATCTTGTTCTGTTTGACCGCTTTGACCATGATTTCACAGCACGTCATGAAATCACAACATTTTCTCATCCTGCTGCATTTTGTTACTCTTGGTCGTGAAAATGTGACATGTCACAAAATTGTGACACTTTTCCATTCCACTGCACTTCGCTTGTCTGAGCCGCAAAAATGCGACCTATCATGATATCGTGACACTTTCTTTTTCTTAGCAGCAACACATCGCGATATCGTGACACTTTCTTTTTCTTAGCAGCAACACATCGCGATATCGTGACACTTTTTTCTTATGCTGTATTTTGCTCTTCCTTTGATTTTTTTAGCATTTGGGCCACTACGGTCTTCTTTGAAAGCATGTAAAAAAGGTGGGTCCCCAATTTTGGGGTGTGTTGTGGATCAGCCACAACAAATGGTGACTCTGTTGTCAAATGCTCCTAAGCATTTTGGTGAGAACCTAACCTGGAAGTATACAAACTCTGAAACAGGCGTTAGCACATAAGAAATATAAACAAATGCCAATAGACTAGAAATACATGAATCATCAAAATCATTAAGTATCAGCTCGGTGTCTGCAATGTGTTTCATTCCCTATCACTTGAAATTTATCAACATTCCATTATCAGTTTCACTTATGATTTGCATGCAAGGCTATGAATGATTTGTGCAGGATTTGATGTATGATGAAGATGCTAAAGATATAACAACCTGCTTTGCAAAGGCTCAAACCTTCTAATATCATGAACAAACATATTAAAACTATCAAACCCTCTTAGGACCAAATAAATGTATAATGAATTGATTTATTAAATCCCAAAGTTGGTTATGAGTCACTACTATCTTGAACCCATGTGCAAGTGAAAGTGAAATCAGAACTTTGAGGAATAAGATTCCCAACCTAAGCGAGATGGGAATTTAACCCTGAAGAACACAAGCTTATACTGAGAGGGGGGTGAACAGTATAAGACCTCTTTTTACTTTTTCTTTTATACCTCAAAACAGTAAAGCAATATACCCAAAGCAATATCAAAGCAATGCACAATATCATCCACAAAGTGACACCAATTTTAACGTGGTTCACCCAAAAAGGCTGGGCTACGTCCACAAAACTTTTCTCTAAAAATTATCTCAAAGTTCTTTGGGAATCCTTCCCAATTACAATATTTATGAGCCTCGGCCCAAAGGAGATACCTTCCCCTAATCAAAATTTATGAGCCTCTGCTCAAATGAGATACCTTCTCCTCTGCTCTGAAAATGATCCCTCATAAGATCAACTGCCTCTACCTCTTGCCAGCACATGGAACTCCTTTCCACCGAAGACCTTCTATCCTCAATGCTTAGCCTAAGAGACCTTTGCCTTCTATGATCAAGTCCATAGCAACTCAGCAACCTGTACCAAACACAGTCAGTCGATCTAGTACAAGTCTTCCTTTGTCTGTTAGATCTATCCAATGCTTGAACAAATTAATCCTCTGCACACAAGCCTTCTCAAAGACTTGCCAAATCTGTCCTCAGGTTCTTCTCAAAGAACCAGTGCACCTATGTCCTCAAGTTCTCTGATAGAACTATCAAACTTAGCTCACAAGTCCTCTGCTAGGACTTGTCCAAATTTGCTCACAAGTCCCCACCGAAACCTGTCCAAAATTGCTCACAAGTCCCCATCGAAACCTATCCAAGACTGCTCACAAGTCCCCACCGAAACCTATCCAAAAACTCAGCAAGCTCACCAAAAAAAACTTTCTTAGTAGGAAATCACAAGGTGAATTGTTAGAGGCCCAATGTGATTTTTCAAACTCATAGAAGCATAAAGAGAATTGTTAGAGACTCAATATCTTCTATACTCAACTCCCAATCTCAAAACTCAACTCAAATCAACTCAGCTCAAACTCAATCTCAAATCTAAAAACTCAACTCAATATCTGAAATGGATAGGATAGAATGCTTTCTTTCAGGAACATGAAACCCCAACAATTGCCAACTATGCAAAGAATCACATAACAATGATACTCATGTTCTTTTCACCATCAATTAGGGCTTCAACAACAATGCTCATCAAACAAGGTTCAATCAACACCATTCAACTCAAAACACAACCTTGAAGCATTTCACAATTAACATTAGAAAAGGAAACAAGTAGAACTCCTTTTCTCTCCAATATTGTTTGAACAAAAAGCATCCACCAACTCAAATCACAATAGCACAAAACAACTTTTCAAATCATCAACAAAGGAGTAAGCCCAACACTTTAACCAAGTAAAGAATAGCTTGATTATTACCAATTTAATGAAAGCAAATGTCAATCTCAAAGCTGCCCACTTAAGGTTTCACAACTTCACACAAGAAGCAATTTTAACCTTAAAACATCATTCTTTCATTTCCATAATCAACCAAAAGCACTCTCAACATTACAAAAAAAAATTATCCCTTATACACCTTATTTCTCCCTTATAGTCTTATCAAAAATAAAATTTATCTCTCATAAGAATGCAATAAGATATTTCAAACAACACCTTCAAAAGAATCTTTTATCAAAATAAAACAAGCTTTAAACTCCTTATAACTCCTAAGTTGTTTTTCCCTCTAATAAACTTCCTCCATCCGCAAAATACACTTAGCAAAAATTAATTTCAAAAATACCTTGGCCAACATCAAAAATCGTGCTATGGAGAAATTGCGCACAAATTCTAACACCACCCGCTGCATCCACTTCACGATGAAAAATCCTTTCGTGTTATTTGAACGTGGAACCTCCTGTTCAGGTAGCGCACCAATAGCCTAGCCGCTATCGATGTGCCAAAGGCGCCCGATGAGGTTTAAACCTCACGCTGTTAGCCTGGTTCATTCTACGCCAGGGATTAAATAAAACAATAGTGCCTCCCTTTCTTATGACGCGAACACAAATATGAACACCTTACAGTGGATTTATGACAAACGGCGAGTGCAAAAAATGAACAGAAGATTCACAAAAATAGTGAAGACACAGTCGAATGACGGGTTTAAAAAAATGACGAAGACACAATCGAAGAAGAAATCCGAACAGCGGATCACGAAATCACAGCAAGGAAGAAATCAAACAGCAGATCATGAATTCACAGTGAGCAACTCTTTTCAAAATGTGGATGGGATGATTCTTGATTTTCATCGAGGGAGATTTATATGCATTTTTACCATAAGCTCTTGACGTCGGCAAGGAGTTTAACATGTCGGCGGAGGTCTTGTCTAGCGCCCACAATCTTAAAACATAGCGCCCACATAGTTAAGACATTTGTGCCATGGGTTAGGAGAACCCATTGCAAACAATAATTTAATATTTATTTAAAAATAATTAAAGGGAACCTTAACAAGGTTTTTAATTATTTAAATAAATACTTCCTCCTGGACCCAAATGCATTAAACTAATGCATCCACCTGTAATCTTTAAACCTGCCAACTTGGGGTTTACAAAAGACCTTTGAAACTGCCATGCCGAAGCCTTCAAGAAACCTTTTATTAAAGCAAAAATTTTGACATCAAACAAATTCCTTCAAGAGTTTCTTGACATCAATGACAACTTATACACATGATCAAGGGCAATGTACCCAATGTACCCAAAATTGCCAACAATCTCCCCCTTTTTCATTGATGGCAAACCTTTACTAAAAACACTTCTCAAGAGCCAAAACTGAAACCAATTGTGCTAACAACTGAGAATATTCCTTTGAATTTTTGCTCCCCCTGACTTGAAGCTCTCCCCTTCACTTTGAAGCTCTCCCCCTTACTCATATCTCTCCCCGTTTGTCATCAATGGCAAAGGGTCACCTTTGGGGCTTGGGACTAAGAATGAGCCTCTTAGCTTAGTCCCTCCCCCACCTCTTGATGAGGTGATTAATTCTAGGGTGGGAGTAAAACTCCCATTAGGTACTGATCATCATCAGCATCTATAAATTCCTTGACGGGCCTTCTCTTGAACTCTTTGTCCATATTCCTATTCTTGACACTGTTCTTGTTCTTGTTATCATCCCTGTTCTTGTCCATGCCTTGATCCTTGGACCTGATCATGCCATTGTTCCTATTCCTGTATTCTAGAATTTTAGCTCTACACTTTCTGATTATGTGACCTTCATTGTTGCACTTGAAACACTTGACGATGTTGTTTCTCTAAGGTAAACCTGATCTTTGAATCCACCAGTTTTGACCAAACCTGTTCTGACAAAACCTGTTCTGGCCAAACCTGTTCTGACCAAACCTGTTCTAACCAAACCTGTTCTGGCCAAGCCTGTTCTTGTTATTTACCTTGCAATAGACTGCCTTATGCCCAAACTATTTACAAGAGTAGCAATACCCTTGAAAGTAACTAGCACTTCTGAAATTGTCATTTACCTTCTTCACTTGAGCCATGCAATGTGAATTCATGTGACCAAACCTTTGACAAGCAAAATACCTGCCTTGAAACTTTCCTTTATTTGACCTCTTGGGTCCTAAATACTTCTTCTTCTCATTCTGAATTCTATTTTCTATTTATGTGCATCTATCATTCAAGGACTCCTTTTTTGAAATACTTTCCTCATCAGAACTCTCTTCCTTTTGGAGTCTCTTACTAGACTCTCCAACTTGTTCCTTGTGTGGCTTAACAAAACTAAGGCCTATTTTATCTATTGTCTTTCTTTGACCTTTGATGAGTGACTTAACCTTTTTGGAACTATCTTGAAACTCCGTAAAGCTTATCCTTGTACTCTTTAGTTTCCTCTTTCAAAGAAGCCAATTTCTGTTCCAACTCGCTATACTCAAGAACCTTAGACTCTAACTCATCCTTGAGTTCTTGTGTCTTAGCTATAGAGAAGTCAAGACTTTCTATAAGCTCATCTCTTTCCATGCAACATTCATCTAACTTATCCTTGAGTCTAGCATTTTTTTTTCTTTCCTTTTTCAAAGCACTAAGAGCACTAATAAGTTCACCTTCAAGATCTACTTCACCTTCTTCTATATCTTCCTCTATTTGTTTGCCTTTTGAACCATCAAAGCCTTTTTCAGATTTCTTATCACTAGAGGTGCTACCCTTTTCAAAAACCATACATGCATCTTCCTTATAGTTTTCTGAAGCATCCTCATACATACTAGAAACCAAATCATTATTTGTGCAATCATCCTCAAGGTGTCCAAAGTTTCCACATCTAAGACATTTCATGATAATGAATCTATGTTTTAGTTCTTCTTCTTTTTTTGATATGAACAACATCTCATTTTCATCATCACTTGAAGAACTTTCACTATCACTGCTAGAACACTTACTTGCTTTGTCTAGGTAGAAACTCTTCTTATGCTTGTGAGAATACCTCTTTCCTTGATTATTGTGCTCATCTTTGTTCTTCCTATGATGCTTGTGCTTTTCAGAATCCTTGCTCTTAGAATCCTGTTTATCTTCATCACTTTCATTCTTGGGAACAGTTACGAGTCGGTAGCATAATGACCAAACTTTCCACAATTGAAACATCTTATATTTTTCATACTTTTGTGCTTTCTAGAGAACTTGCCTTTCTTGTTGTAATATGCCTCTTCATCACTAGAAGACTCATCACTATCTTGAAGTTGTTTACCCTTGGATTTCTTGGTAGCCTTGAAAGCTGCCTCTTTCTTGACATCAACCTTCACTTGAGTTCTCAACTCAAATGCTGTAAGTATACTATGGAGCTCATCCTTTTTCAACTTATCCAAATCTTTAGCTTTCTCAATAGTAGAAATCTTTTCACTAAATCTATTAGGAAGAGATCTTAAAATCTTATCACAAACATCATTTTCAGCAAGCTCAAGACCTAAGTCTTTCATGGAGTTAACAACCTCATCCATACGAAGCATGTAGTCACTAATATTTTCATCATTATTCATCTTGAGTTGTTCAAACATACCTTTGAAGTGTCTCAACTTGGCCTTTCTGACATTTGTATCACCTTTATGAACCACCTTCAACTGTTTCCATATTTCACTAGCTGTCTTGCAATGAATCACTTTGGTGAGATTTGCTTTCTGTAAGCCTTTCAGGATTGCATTCATTGCTTTTGAATTGTTGTGATGTAGGAGCCTTTATTCTTTAGTATTAGGACCATGTTCAGGAATAGTGTACTCATCTTCAATCACTTCCCAAACCTCATTCCCAAGTGCCATTAGATGAACCTTCATCCTTGCAATCTAAAGATCAAAATCTGACCCATCAAGAATAGGTGCTGCATTGCCACTTGAATGATCCATTGTGTTCTTTACTAGCTTTCCCTTCAAGCTGTTAAACTTTTCGAAGGCACCGAAACTAATACCAATTGAAGAACACAAGCTTATACTGAGAGGGGGGGTGAACAGTATAAGACCTCTTTTTACTTTTTCCTTTATACCTCAAAATAGTAAAGCAATATACCCAAAGCAATATCAAAGCAATGCACAATATCATCCACAAAGTGACACCAATTTTAATGTGGTTCACCCAAAATGGTTGGGCTACGTCCACAAAAATTTTCTCTAAAAGTTATCTCAAAGTTCTTTGGGAATCCTTCCCAATTATAATATTTATGAGCCTCGGCCCAAAGGAGATACCTTCCCCTAATCAGAATTTATGAGCCTCTGCTCAAAGGAGATACCTTTCCCTCTGCTCTGGAAATGATCCCTCAGAAGATCAACTGCCTCTACCTCTTGCCAGAACGTGGAACTCCTTTCCACCGAGGACCTCCTATCCTCAATGCTTAGCCTAAGAGACCTCTGCCTTCTATGATCACGTCCACAACAGCTCAGCAACTTGTACCAAACACAGTCAGTCGGTCTAGTACAAGTCTTCCTCTATCTGTCAAATCTATCCAATGCTTGAACAAATCAATCCTCTACACACAAGCCTTCTCAAAGACTTGCCAAATCTGTCCTCAGGTTCTTCTCAAAGAACTAGTGCACCTCTATCCTCAAGTTCTCTGATAGAACTATCAAACTCAGCTCACAAGTCCTCTGCTAGGACCTATCCAAATCTGCTCACAAGCCCCCACCGAAACCTGTCCAAAACTGCTCACAAGTCCCCACCGAAACCTGTCCAAGACTGCTCACACGTCCCCACCGAAAACTATCCATAAACTCAGCAAGCTCACCAAAAAAAACTTTCTTAGTAGGAAATCACAAGGTGAATTGTTAGAGACCCAATGTGATTTTTCAAACTCATAGAAGCATAAAGAGAATTGTTAGAGACTCAATATGTTCTATACTCAACTCCCAATCTCAAAACTCAACTCAAATCAACTCAGCTCAAACTCAATCTCAAATCTAAAAACTCAACTCAATATCTGAAATGGATAGGATAGAATGCTTTCTTTCAAGAACATGAAACCCCAAAAATTGCCAACTATGCAAAGAATCACATAACAATGATACTCATGTTCTTTTCACCATCAATTAGGGCTTCAACAACAATGCTCATCAAACAAGGTTCAATCAACACCATTCAGCTCAAAACACAACCTTGAAGCATTTCACAATCAACATTAGAAAAGGAAACAAGTAGAACTCCTTTTCTCTCCAATATTGTTTGAACAAAAAGCATCCACCAACTCAAATCACAATAGCACAAAACAACTTTTCAAATCATCAACAAAGGAGTAAGCCCAACACTTTAACCAAGTAAAGAATAGCTTGATTATTACCAATTTAATGAAAGCAAATGTCAATCTCAAAGCTGCCCACTTAAGGTTTCACAACTTCACACAAGAAGCAATTTTAACCTTTAAAAATCATGCTTTCATTTCCATAATCAACCAAAAGCACTCTCAACATTACAAGAAAAATTTATCCCTTATACACCTTATTTCTCCCTTATAGTCTTATCAAAAATAAAATTTATCTCTCATAAGAATGCAATAAGATATTTCAAACAACACCTTCAAAAGAATCTTTTATCAAAATAAAACAAGCTTTAAACTCCTTATAACTCCTAAGCTGTTTTTCCCTCTAATAAACTTCCTCCATCCGCAAAATACACTTAGCAAAAATTAATTTCGAAAATACCTTGGCCAACATAAAAAATCGTGCTATGGAGAAATTGTGCACGAATTCTAACACCACCCACTGTGTCCACTTCATGATGAAAAACCCTTTCGCGTTATTCGAATGTGAAACCTCCCATTCGGGTAGTGCGCCAACAGCCTAGCCGCTACCGATGCGCCAAAGGTGCCCGGTGAGGTTTAAACCTCATGTTGTTAGCCTGGTTCCTTCTGCACCAGGGATTAAATAAAACAACAGTGCCTCCCTTTCTTCTGACGCAAACACGAAGACGAAAACCTTACGACGGATTTACGACAAATGACGAGTACAAAAAAATGATCAACAGATTCATGAAAACGACAAAGACACAGTCGAACAATGGGTTTACGAAAACAACGAAGACACAATCGGAGAAGAAATCCGAACAACGGATCACGAAATCATAGCGAGGAAGAAATCGAACAATAGATCACGAATTCACAAAGAGCAACACTTTTCAAAATGTGGATGGGATGATTCTTGATTTTCATCGAGGGAGATTTATATGCATTTTTACCATAAGCTCTTGACGTCGGTGAGGAGTTTAACATGTCGATGGAGGTCTTGGCTAGCGCCCACATAGTTAAGACATTTGCGCCATGGGTTAGGAGAACCCATTGCAAACAATAATTTAATATTTATTTAAAAATAATTAAAGGGAACCTTAACAAGGTTTTTAATTATTTAAATAAATACTTCCTCTTGGACCCAAATGCATTAAACTAATGCATCCACCTGTAATATTTAAACCTACCAACTTGGGGTTTACAAAAGACCTTTGAAACTACCATGTCGAAACCTTCAAGAAACCTTTTATTAAAGCAAAACTTTTGACATCAAACAAATTCCTTCAAGAGCTTCTTGACATCAATGACAACTTATACACATGATCAAGGGCAATGTACCCAATGTACCCAAAATTGCCAACAATCTCCCCCTTTGTCATTGATGGCAAACCTTTACTGAAAACACTTCTCAAGAGCCAAAACTAAAACCAACTGTGCTAACAACTAAGAATCTTCCTTTGAAGTTTTGCTCCCCCTGACTTGAAGCTCTCCCCCTTACTCATATCTCTCCCCCTTTGTCATCAATGGCAAAGGGTCACCTTTGGGGCTTGGGACTAAGAATGAGCCTCTTAGCTTAGTCCCTCCCCCACCTCCTAATGAGGTGATTAATTCTGGGGTGGGAGTAAAACTCCCATTAGGCACTGATCATCATCAGCGTCTATAACTTCCTTTTTGGGCCTTCTCTTGAACTCTTTGTCCATATTCCTATTCTTGTCACTGTTCTTGTTCTTGTTCTCATCCCTATTCTTGTCCATGCTTTGATCCTTGGACTTGATCATGCCACTGCTCCTATTCCTGTATTCTAGAATTTCAACTCTACATTGTCTGATTATGTGACCTTCATTGTTGCACTTGAAACACTTGACAATGTTGTTTCTCTTAGGTAAACCTGATCTTTGAATCCACCAATTTTGACCAAACCTGTTCTGACCAAACCTATTTTGGCCAAACCTGTTATGACCAAACCTGTTCTGACCAAACCTGTTCTGACCAAACTTGTTCTGGCAAAACCTATTCCTATTATTTACCTTGCAATAGACTACCTTGTGCCCAAACTGTTTACAAGAGTAGCAATACCCTTGAAAGTAACTAGCACTTCTAAAACTGTCATTTACCTTCTTCACTTGAGCCATGCAATGTGAAGCCATGTGACCAAACCTATGACAAGAAAAACATCTGCCTTGAAACTTTCCTTTATTTGACCTCTTGGGTCCTGAATACTTCTTCTCATTCTGAATTTTTTTTCTATTTCTATGCATCTATCATTCAAGGACTCCTTTTCTGAAATACTTTCCTCATCAGAACTCTCTTCCTTTTGGAGTCTCTTACTAGACTCTCCAACTTGTTCCTTGTGTGGCTTAACAAAACCAAGGCCTATTTTATCTATTGTCTTTCTTTGACCTTTGATGAGTGACTTAACCTTTTTGGAGCTATCTTGAAACCTGTAAAGCTTATCCTTGTACTCTTTAGTTTCCTCTTTCAAAGAAGCCAATTTCTGTTCCAACTCGCTATACTCAAGAACCTTAGACTCTAACTCATCCTTGAGTTCTTGTGTCTTAGCTATAGAGAAGTCAAGACTTTCTATAAGCTCATCTCTTTCCATGCAACATTCATCTAACTTATCCTTGAGTCTAGCATTCTTCTTTCTTTCCTTTTTCAAAGCACTAAGAGCACTAATAAGTTCACCTTCAAGATCTACTTCACCTTCCTCTATATCTTCCTCTATTTGTTTGCCTTTTGAACCATCAAAGCCTTTTTCAGATTTCTTATCACTAGAGGTGCTACCCTTTTCAAAAACCATACATGCATCTTCCTTATAGTTTTTTGAAGCATCCTCATACATACTAGAAACCAAATCATTATTTGTGCAATCATCCTCAAGGTGTCCAAAGTTTCCACATCTAAGACATTTCATGATAATGAATCTATGTTTCGGTTCTTCTTCTTTTTCTGATATGAACAACATCTCATTTTCATCATCACTTGAAGAAATTTCACTATCACTGCTAGAACACTTACTTGCTTTGTCTAGGTAGAAACTCTTCTTATGCTTGTGAGAATACCTCTTTCCTTGATTGTTGTGCTCATCTTTGTTCTTCCTATGATGCTTGTGCTTTTCAGAATCCTTGCTCTTAGAATCCTGTTTATCTTCATCACTTTCATTCTTGGGAACAGTACAGTCAATAGCATAATGACCAAACTTTCCACAATTGAAACATCTTATATTTTTCATACTTTTGTGCTTTCTAGAGAACTTGCCTTTCTTGCTGTAATATGCCTCTTCATCACTAGAAGACTCATCACTATCTTGAAGTCTGTTTACCCTTGGATTTCTTGGTAGCCTTGAAAGTCTGCCTCTTTCTTGACATCAACCTTCACTTGAGTTCTCAACTCAAATGCTGCAAGTATACTATGGAGCTCATCCTTTTTCAACTTATCCAAATATTTAGCTTCCTCAATAGCAAAAATCTTTTCACTAAATCTATTAGGAAGAGATCTTAAAATCTTATCACAAACATCATTTTCAGCAAGCTCAAGACCTAAGTCTTTCATGGAGTTAACAACCTCATCCATACGAAGCATGTAGTCACTAATATTTTCATCATTATTCATCTTGAGTTGTTCAAACATACCTTTGAAGTGTCTCAACTTGGCCTTTCTGACATTTGTATCACTTGTATGAACCACCTTCAATTGTTTCCACATTTCACTAGTTGTCTTGCAGTGAATCACTTTGGTGAGATCTGCTTTTTGTAAGCCTTTCAGGATTGCATTCATTGCCTTTGAATTGATGTGATGTAGGAGCCTTTCTTCTTTAGTATTAGGACCATGTTCAAGAATAGTGTACTCATCTTCAATCACTTCCCAAACCTCATTCCCAAGTGCCATTAGATGAACCTTCATCCTTGCACTCCAAAGACCAAAATTTGACCCATCAAGAATAGGTGTTGCATTGCCACTTGAATGATCCATTGTGTTCTTTACTAGCTTTTCCTTCAAGCTGTTAAACTTTCCGAAGGCACCGACTCTGATACCAATTGAAGAACACAAGCTTATACTGAGAGGGGGGGTGAACAGTATAAGACCTCTTTTTACTTTTTCCTTTATACCTCAAAATAGTAAAGCAATATACCCAAAGCAATATCAAAGCAATGCACAATATCATCCACAAAGTGACACCAATTTTAACGTGGTTCACCCAAAATGGTTGGGCTACGTCCACAAAACTTTTCTCTAAAAGTTATCTCAAAGTTCTTTGGGAATCCTTCCCAATTACAATATTTATGAGCCTCGGCCCAAAGGAGATACCTTCCCCTAATCAGAATTTATGAGCCTCTGCTCAAAGGAGATACCTTCCCCTCTGCTCTAGAAATGATCCCTCAGAAGATCAACTGCCTCTACCTCTTGCCAGACACGTGGAACTCCTTTCCATCGAAGACCTCCTATCCTCAATGCTTAGCCTAAGAGACCTCTGCCTTCTATGATCACGTCCACAGCAGCTCAACAACCTGTACCAAACATAGTCAGTCGGTCTAGTACAAGTCTTCCTCTGTCTGTCAAATCTGTCCAACGCTTGAACAAATCAATCCTCTGCACACAAGCCTTCTCAAAGACTTGCCAAATCTATCCTCAGGTTCTTCTCAAAGAACCAGTGCACCTCTATCCTCAAGTTCTCTGATAGAACTATCAAACTCAGCTCACAAGTCCTCTGCTAGGACCTGTCCAAATCTGCTCACAAGTCCCCACCGAAACCTGTCCAAAACTGCTCACAAGTCCCCACCGGAACCTATCCAAGACTGCTCACAAGTCCCCACCGAAACTTGTCCAAAACTCAGCAAGCTCACCAAGAAAAAACTTTCTTAGTAGGAAATCACAAGGTGAATTGTTAGAGACCCAATGTGATTTGTCAAACTCATAGAAGCATAAAGAGAATTGTTAGAGACTCAATATGTTCTATACTCAACTCCCAATCTCAAAACTCAACTCAAATCAACTCAGCTCAAACTCAATCTCAAATCTGAAAACTCAACTCAATATCTGAAATGGATAGGATAGAATGCTTTCTTTCAAGAACATGAAACCCCAACAATTGCCAACTATGCAAAGAATCACATAACAATGATACTCATGTTCTTTTCACCATCAATTAGGGCTTCAACAACAATGCTCATCAAACAAGGTTCAATCAACACCATTCAACTCAAAACACAACCTTGAAGCATTTCACAATCAACATTAGAAAAGGAAACAAGTAGAACTCCTTTTCTCTCCAATATTGTTTGAACAAAAAGCATCCACCAACTCAAATCACAATAGCACAAAACAACTTTTCAAATCATCAACAAAGGAGTAAGCCCAACACTTTAACCAAGTAAAGAATAGCTTGATTATTACCAATTTAATGAAAGCAAATGTCAATCTCAAAGCTGCCCACTTAAGGTTTCACAACTTCACACAAGAAGCAATTTTAACCTTAAAACATCATGCTTTCATTTCCATAATCAACCAAAAGCACTCTCAACATTACAAGAAAAATTTATCCCTTATACACCTTATTTCTCCCTTATAGTCTTATCAAAAATAAAATTTATCTCTCATAAGAATGCAATAAGATATTTCAAACAACACCTTCAAAAGAATCTTTTATCAAAAATAAAACAAGCTTTAAACTCCTTATAACTCCTAAGCTGTTTTTCCCTCTAATAAACTTCCTCCATCCGCAAAATACACTTAGCAAAAATTAATTTCGAAAATACCTTGGCCAACATCAAAAATCATGCTATGGAGAAATTGCGCACGAATTCTAACACCACCCGCTGCGTCCACTTCACGATGAAAAACCCTTTCGCGTTATTCGAATGCGGAACCTCCCGTTCGGGTAGCGCACCAATAGCCTAGCCGCTACCGGTGCGCCAAAGGCACCTGGTGAGGTTTAAACCTCACGTTGTTAGCCTTGTTCCTTCTGCGCCAGGGATTAAATAAAACAACAGTGCCTCCCTTTCTTCTGACGTGAACACGAAGATGAAAACCTTACGATGGATTTATGACAAACGACGAGTACAAAAAAATGAACAACGGATTCACAAAAATTATGAAGACACAGTCGAACGTCGGGTTTACGAAAATGGCGAAGACACAATCGGAGAAGAAATCCGAACAGCGGATCACGAAATCACAGCGAGGAAGAAATCGAACAGCAGATCACGAATTCACAAGTGAGCAACTCTTTTCAAAATGTGGATGGGATGATTCTTGATTTTCATCGAGGGAGATTTATATGCATTTTTACCATAAGCTCTTGACGTCGGCGAGGATTTTAACACGTCGATGGAGGTCTTGGCTAGCGCCCACAATCTTAAAACATAGCGCCCACATAGTTAAGACATTTGCGCCATGGGTTAGGAGAACCCATTGCAAACAATAATTTAATATTTATTTAAAAATAATTAAAGGGAACCTTAACAAGGTTTTTAATTATTTAAATAAATACTTCCTCCTCGACCCAAATGCATTAAACTAATGCATCCACCTATAATATTTAAACCTGCCAACTTGGGGTTTACAAAAGACCTTTGAAACTGCCATGCCGGAACCTTCAAGAAACCTTTTATCAAAGCAAAACTTTTGACATCAAACAAATTCCTTCAAGAGCTTCTTGACATCAATGACAACTTATACACATGATCAAGGGCAATGTACCCAATGTACCCAAAATTGCCAACAATCTCCCCCTTTGTCATTGATGGCAAACCTTTACTGAAAACACTTCTCAAGAGCCAAAACAGAAACCAACTGTGCTAACAACTGAGAATCTTCCTTTGAAGTTTTGCTCCCCCTGACTTGAAGCTCTCCCCTTCACTTTGAAGCTCTCCCCCTTACTCATATCTCTCCCCCTTTGTCATCAATGGCAAAGGGTCACCTTTGGGGCTCGGGACTAAGAATGAGCCTCTTAGCTTAGTCCCTCCCCCACCTCCCTGATGAGGTGATTAATTCTGGGGTGGGAGTAAAACTCCCATTAGGTATCGATCATCATCAGCGTCTATAACTTCCTTGTCGGGCCTTCTCTTGAACTCTTTGTCCATATTCCTATTCTTGTCACTATTCTTGTTCTTGTTCTCATCCCTGTTCTTGTCCATGCCTTGATCCTTGGACCTGATCATGCCACTGTTCCTGTTCCTATATTCTGGAATTTCAGCTCTACATTGTCTGATTATGTGACCTTCATTGTTGCACTTGAAACACTTGACGATGTTGTTTCTCTGAGGTAAACCTGATCTTTGAATCCACTAGTTCTGACCAAACCTATTCTGACCAAACCTATTCTGGCCAAACCTATTCTGACCAAACCTGTTCTGACCAAACCTGTTCTGACCAAACCTGTTCCTGTTATTTACCTTGCAATAGACTGCCTTGTGCCCAAACTATTTACAAGAGTAGCAATACCCTTGAAAGTAACTAGCACTTCTGAAACTGTCATTTACCTTCTTCACTTGAGCCATGCAATGTGAAGCCATGTGACCAAACCACAAAAAAGCAAAACATCCGCCTTGAAACCTTTCCTTTATTTGACCCCTTGGGTCCGCCCGCTACTTCTTCTCATTCTGAATTTTGTTTTATGTGCATCTATCATTCAAGGACTCCTTTTCTGAAATACTTTCCTCATCAGAACTCTCTTCCTTTTGGAGTCTCTTACTAGACTCTCCAACTTGTTCCTTGTGTGGCTTAACAAAACCAAGGCCTGTTTTATCTTTTGTCTTTCTTTGACCTTTGATGAGTGACTTAACCTTTTTGGAGCTATCTTGAAACCTGTAAAGCTTATCCTTGTACTCTTTAGTTTCCTCTTTCAAAGAAGCCATTTTTTGTTCCAACTCGCTATACTCAAGAACCTTAGACTCTAACTCATCCTTGAGTTCTTGTGTCTTAGCTATAGAGAAGTCAAGACTTTCTATAAGCTCATCTCTTTCCATGCAACATTCATCTAACTTATCCTTGAGTCTAGCATTCTTCTTTCTTTCCTTTTTCAAAGCACTAAGAGCACTAATAAGTTCACCTTCAAGATCTACTTCACCTTCCTCTATATCTTCCTCTATTTGTTTGCCTTTTGAATCATCAAAGCCTTTTTCAGATTTCTTATCACTAGAGGTGCTACCCTTTTCAAAAACCATACATGCATCTTCCTTATAGTTTTCTGAAGCATCCTCATACATACTAGAAACCAAATCATTATTTGTGCAATCATCCTCAAGGTGACCAAAGTTTCCACATCTAAGACATTTCATGATAATGAATCTATGTTTCGGTTCTTCCTCTTTTTCTGATATGAACAACATCTCATTTTCATCATCACTTGAAGAACTTTCACTATCACTACTAGAACACTTACTTGCTTTGTCTAGGTAGAAACTCTTCTTGTGCTTGTGAGAATACCTCTTTCCTTGATTGTTGTGCTCATCTTTGTTCTTCCTGTGATGCTTGTGCTTTTCAGAATCCTTGCTCTTAGAATCCTGTTTATCTTCATCACTTTCATTCTTGGGAACAGTACGATCAGTAGCATAATGACCAAACTTTCCACAATTGAAACATCTTATATTTTTCATACTTTTGTGCTTTCTAGAGAACTTGCCTTTCTTGTTGTAATATGCCTCTTCATCACTAGAAGACTCATCACTATCTTGAAGTTGTTTACCCTTGGATTTCTTGGTAGCCTTGAAATCTGCCTCTTTCTTGACATCAACCTTCACTTGAGTTCTCAACTCAAATGCTGCAAGTATACTATGGAGCTCATCCTTTTTCAACTTATCCAAATCTTTAGCTTCCTCAATAGCAAAAATATTTTCACTAAATCTATTAGGAAGAGATCTTAAAATCTTATCACAAACATCATTTTCAGCAAGCTCAAGACCTAAGTCTTTCATGGAGTTAACAACCTCATCCATACGAAGCATGTAGTCACTAATATTTTCATCATCATTCATCTTGAGTTGTTCAAACATACCTTTGAAGTGTCTCAACTTGGCCTTTCCGACATTTGTATCACCTGTATGAACCACCTTCAATTGTTTCCACATTTCACTAGTTGTCTTGCAGTGAATCACTTTGGTGAGATCTGCTTTCTATAAGCCTTTCAGGATTGCATTCATTGCCTTTGAATTGTTGTGATGTAGGAGCCTTTCTTCTTTAGTATTAGGACCATGTTCAGGAATAGTGTACTCATCTTCAATCACTTCCCAAACCTCATTCCCAAGTGCCATTAGATGAACCTTCATCCTTGCACTCCAAAGACCAAAATCTGACCCATCAAGAATAGGTGTTGCATTGCCACTTGAATGATCCATTGTGTTCTTTACTAGCTTTTCCTTCAAGCTCGTTAAACTTTTCGAAGGCACCCGCTCTGATACCAATTGAAGAACACAAGCTTATATTGAGAGGGGGGTGAACAGTATAAGACCTCTTTTTACTTTTTCCTTTATACTTCAAAATAGTAAAGCAATATACCCAAAGCAATATCAAAGCAATGCACAATATCATCCACAAAGTGACACCAATTTTAACGTGGTTCACCCAAAATGGTTGGGCTACGTCCACAAAAATTTTCTCTAAAAGTTATCTCAAAGTTCTTTGGGAATCCTTCCCAATTACAATATTTATGAGCCTCGGCCCAAAGGAGATACCTTCCCCTAATCAGAATTTATGAGCCTCTGCTCAAAGGAGATACCTTCCCCTCTACTCTGGAAATGATCCCTCAGAAGATCAACTGCCTCTACCTCTTGCCAGCACGTGGAACTCCTTTCCACCGAAGACCTCCTGTCCTCAATGCTTAGCCTAAGAGACCTCTGCCTTCTATGATCACGTCCACAGTAGCTCAGCAACCTGTACCAAACACAGTCAATCGGTCTAGTACAAGTCTTCCTCTGTCTGTCAGATCTGTCCAACGCTTGAACAAATCAATCCTCTACACACAAGCCTTCTCAAAGACTTGCCAAATCTGTCCTCAGGTTCTTCTCAAAGAACCAGTGCACCTCTGTCCTCAAGTTCTCTGATAGAACTATCAAACTCAGCTCACAAGTCCTCTGCTAGGACCTGTCCAAATCTGCTCACAAGTCCCCACCGGAACCTGTCCAAAACTGCTCACAAGTCCCCACCGGAACCTGTCCAAGACTGCTCACAAGTCCCCACCGAAACCTGTCCAAAACTCAGCAAGCTCACCAAGAAAAAAACTTTCTTAGTAGGAAATCACAAGGTGAATTGTTAGAGACCCAATGTGATTTGTCAAACTCATAGAAGCATAAAGAGAATTGTTAGAGACTCAATATGTTCTATACTCAACTCCCAATCTCAAAACTCAACTCAAATCAACTCAGCTCAAACTCAATCTCAAATCTGAAAACTCAACTCAATATCTGAAATGGATAGGATAGAATGCTTTCTTTCAAGAACATGAAACCCCAACAATTGCCAACTATGCAAAGAATCACATAACAATGATACTCATGTTCTTTTCACCATCAATTAGGGCTTCAACAACAATGCTCATCAAACAAGGTTCAATCAACACCATTCAACTCAAAACACAACCTTGAAGCATTTCACAATCAACATTAGAAAAGGAAACAAGTAGAACTCCTTTTCTCTCCAATATTGTTTGAACAAAAAGCATCCACCAACTCAAATCACAATAGCACAAAACAACTTTTCAAATCATCAACAAAGGAGTAAGCCCAACACTTTAACCAAGTAAAGAATAGCTTGATTATTACCAATTTAATGAAAGCAAATGTCAATCTCAAAGCTGCCCACTTAAGGTTTCACAACTTCACACAAGAAGCAATTTTAACCTTAAAACATCATGCTTTCATTTCCATAATCAACCAAAAGCACTCTCAACATTACAAGAAAAATTTATCCCTTATACACCTTATTTCTCCCTTATAGTCTTATCAAAAATAAAATTTATCTCTCATAAGAATGCAATAAGATATTTCAAACAACACCTTCAAAAGAATATTTTATCAAAAATAAAACAAGCTTTAAACTCCTTATAACTCCTAAGCTGTTTTTCCCTCTAATAAACTTCCTCCATCCGCAAAATACACTTAGCAAAAATTAATTTCGAAAATACCTTGGCCAACATCAAAAATCGTGCTATGGAGAAATTGTGCATGAATTCTAACACCACCCGCTGCGTCCACTTCACGATGAAAAACCCTTTCGCGTTATTCGAATGCGGAACCTCCCGTTCGGGTAGCGCGCCAACAACCTAGCCGCTACCGGTGCGCCAAAGGCGCCCGGTGAGGTTTAAACCTCACGCTGTTAGCCTTGTTCCTTCTGCGCCAGGGATTAAATAAAACAATAGTGCCTCCCTTTCTTCTGACGTGAACACGAAGACGAAAACCTTACGACGGATTTACGACAAACGATGAGTACAAAAAAATGAACAACGGATTCACGAAAACGGCGAAGACACAATCGAACGACGGGTTTACAAAAATGACAAAGACACAATCGGAGAAGAAATCCGAACAACGGATCACGAAATCACAGCGAGGAAGAAATCGAACAGCAGATCACGAATTCACAGCGAGCAACTCTTTTCAAAATGCGGATGGGATGATTCTTGATTTTCATCGAGGGAGATTTATATGCATTTTTACCATAAGCTCTTGACGTCGGCGAGGAGTTTAACACGTCGACGGAGGTCTTGGCTAGCGCCCACAATCTTAAAACATAGCGCCCACATAGTTAAGACATTTGCGCCATGGGTTAGGAGAACCCATTGCAAACAATAATTTAATATTTATTTAAAAATAATTAAAGGGAACCTTAACAAGGTTTTTAATTATTTAAATAAATACTTCCTCCTGGACCCAAATGCATTAAACTAATGCATCCACCTGTAATCTTTAAACCTGCCAACTTGGGGTTTACAAAAGACCTTTGAAACTGCCATGCCGAAACCTTCAAGAAACCTTTTATCAAAGCAAAACTTTTGACATCAAACAAATTCCTTCAAGAGCTTCTTGACATCAATGACAACTTATACACATGATCAAGGGCAATGTACCCAATGTACCCAAAATTGCCAACAATCTCCCCCTTTGTCATTGATGGCAAACCTTTACTGAAAACACTTCTCAAGAGCCAAAACTGAAACCAAGCTGTGCTAACAACTGACAATAATGAGAATCTTCCTTTGAAGTTTTGCTCCCCCTGACTTGAAGCTCTCCCCTTCACTTTGAAGCTCTCCCCCTTACTCATATCTCTCCCCCTTTGTCATCAATGGCAAAGGGTCACCTTTGGGGCTCGGGACTAAGAATGAGCCTCTTAGCTTAGTCCCTCCCCCACCTCCCGATGAGGTGATTAATTTTGGGGTGGGAGTAAAACTCCCATTAGGCACTGATCATCATCAGCGTCTATAACTTCCTTGTCGGGCCTTCTCTTGAACTCTTTGTCCATATTCCTATTCTTGTCATTGTTCTTGTTCTTGTTCTCATCCCTATTCTTGTCCATGCCTTGATCCTTGGACCTGATCATGCCACTGTTCCTGTTCTTGTATTCTAGAATTTCAGCTCTACACTGTCTGATTATGTGACCTTCATTGTTGCACTTGAAACACTTGACGATGTTGTTTCTCTGAGGTAAACCTGATCTTTGAATCCACCAGTTCTGACCAAACCTATTCTTAACAAACCTGTTCTGGCCAAACCTATTCTGACCAAACCTGTTCTGACCAAACTTGTTTTGATCAAACCTGTTCTTGTTATTTACCTTGCAATAGACTGCCTTGTGCCCAAACTATTTACAAGAGTAGCAATACCCTTGAAAGTAACTAGCACTTCTGAAACTGTCATTTACCTTCTTCACTTGAGCCATGCAATGTGAAGCCATGTGACCAAACCTATGACAAGCAAAACATCTGCCTTGAAACTTTCCTTTATTTGACCTCTTGGGTCCTGAATACTTCTTCTTCTCATTCTGAATTATGTTTTCTTTTTCTATGCATCTATCATTCAAGGACTCCTTTTCTGAAATACTTTCCTCATCAGAACTCTCTTCCTTTTGGAGTCTCTTACTAGACTCTCCAACTTGTTCCTTGTGTGGCTTAACAAAACCAAGGCTTATTTTATCTGTTGTCTTTCTTTGACCTTTGATGAGTGACTTAACCTTTTTGGAGCTATCTTGAAACCTGTAAAGCTTATCCTTGTACTCTTTAGTTTCCTCTTTCAAAGAAGCCATTTTCTGTTCCAACTCGCTATACTCAAGAACCTTAGACTCTAACTCATCCTTGAGTTCTTGTGTCTTAGCTATAGAGAAGTCAAGACTTTCTATAAGCTCATCTCTTTCCATGCAACATTCATCTAACTTATCCTTGAGTCTAGCATTCTTCTTTCTTTCCTTTTTCAAAGCACTAAGAGCACTAATAAGTTCACCTTCAAGATCTACTTCACCTTCCTCTATATCTTCCTCTATTTGTTTGCTTTTTGAATCATCAAAGCCTTTTTCAGATTTCTTATCACTAGAGGTGCTACCCTTTTCAAAAACCATACATGCATCTTCCTTATAGTTTTATGAAGCATCCTCATACATACTAGAAACCAAATCATTATTTGTGCAATCATCCTCAAGGTGACCAAAGTTTCCACATCTAAGACATTTCATGATAATGAATCTATGTTTCGGTTCTTCCTCTTTTTTTGATATGAACAACATCTCATTTTCATCATCACTTGAAGAACTTTCACTATCACTACTAGAACACTTACTTGCTTTGTCTAGGTAGAAACTCTTCTTGTGCTTGTGAGAATACCTCTTTCCTTGATTGCTGTGCTCATCTTTGTTCTTCCTGTGATGCTTGTGCTTTTCAGAATCCTTGCTCTTAGAATCTTGTTTATCTTCATCACTTTCATTCTTGGGAACAGTACGATCAGTAGCATAATGACCAAACTTTCCACAATTGAAACATCTTATATTTTTCATACTTTTGTGCTTTCTAGAGAACTTGCCTTTCTTGCTGTAATATGCCTCTTCATCACTAGAAGACTCATCACTATCTTGAAGCTGTTTACCCTTGGATTTCTTGGTAGCCTTGAAAGTTGCCTCTTTCTTGACATCAACCTTCACTTGAGTTCTCAACTCAAATGCTTGCAAGTATACTATGGAGCTCATCCTTTTTCAACTTATCCAAATCTTTAGCTTCCTCAATAGCAGAAATATTTTCACTAAATCTATTAGGAAGAGATCTTAAAATCTTATCACAAACATCATTTTCAGCAAGCTCAAGACCTAAGTCTTTCATGGAGTTAACAACCTCATCCATACGAAGCATGTAGTCACTAATATTTTCATCATTATTCATCTTGAGTTGTTCAAACATACCTTTGAAGTGTCTCAACTTGGCCTTTCTGACATTTGTATCACCTGTATGAACCACCTTCAAGCTGTTTCCACATTTCACTAGTTGTCTTGCAGTGAATCACTTTGGTGAGATCTGCTTTCGTAAGCCTTTCAGGATTGCATTCATTGCTTTTGAATTGCTGTGATGTAGGAGCCTTTCTTCTTTAGTATTAGGACCATGTTCAGGAATAGTGTACTCATCTTCAATCACTTCCCAAACCTCATTCCCAAGTGCCATTAGATGAACCTTCATCCTTGCACTCCAAAGACCAAAATCTAACCCATCAAGAATAGGTGTTGCATTGCCACTTGAATGATCCATTGTGTTCTTTACTAGCTTTTCCTTCAAGTTGTTAAACTTTTCGAAGGCACCCGCTACGATACCAATTGAAGAACACAAGCTTATACTGAGAGGGGGGGGTGAACAGTATAAGACCTCTTTTTACTTTTTCCTTTATACCTCAAAATAGTAAAGCAATATACCCAAAGCAATATCAAAGCAATGCACAATATCATCCACAAAGTGACACCAATTTTAACGTGGTTCACCCAAAATGGCTGGGCTACGTCCACAAAACTTTTCTCTAAAAGTTATCTCAAAGTTCTTTGGGAATCCTTCCCAATTACAATATTTATGAGCCTCGGCCCAAAGGAGATACCTTCCCCTAATCAGAATTTATGAGCCTTTGCTCAAAGGAGATACCTTCCCCTCTGCTCTAGAAATGATCCCTCAGAAGATCAACTACCTCTACCTCTTGCCAGCACGTGGAACTCCTTTCCATCGAAGACCTCCTGTCCTCAATGCTTAGCCTAAGAGACCTCTACCTTCTATGATCACGTCCACAGCAGCTCAACAACCTGTACCAAACACAGTCAGTCGGTCTAGTACAAGTCTTCCTCTATCTGTCAGATCTGTCCAACGCTTGAACAAATCAATCCTCTACACACAAGCCTTCTCAAAGACTTGCCAAATCTGTCCTCAGGTTCTTCTCAAAGAACCAGTGCACCTCTGTCCTCAAGTTCTTTGATAGAACTATCAAACTCAGCTCACAAGTCCTCTGCTAGGACCTGTCCAAATCTGCTCACAAGTCCCCACCGAAACCTGTCCAAAAATGCTCACAAGTCCCCACCGAAACCTGTCCAAGACTGCTCACAAGTCCCCACCAAAAACTCAGCAAGCTCACCAAGAAAAAAACTTTCTTAGTAGGAAATCACAAGGTGAATTGTTAGAGACCCAATGTGATTTGTCAAACTCATAGAAGCATAAAGAGAATTGTTAGAGACTCAATATGTTCTATACTCAACTCCCAATCTCAAAACTCAACTCAAATCAACTCAGCTCAAACTCAATCTCAAATCTGAAAACTCAACTCAATATCTGAAATGGATAGGATAGAATGCTTTCTTTCAAGAACATGAAACCCCAACAATTGCCAACTATGCAAAGAATCACATAACAATGATACTCATGTTCTTTTCACCATCAATTAGGGCTTCAACAACAATGCTCATCAAACAAGGTTCAATCAACACCATTCAACTCAAAACACAACCTTGAAGCATTTCACAATCAACATTAGAAAAGGAAACAAGTAGAACTCCTTTTCTCTCCAATATTGTTTGAACAAAAAGCATCCACCAACTCAAATCACAATAGCACAAAACAACTTTTCAAATCATCAACAAAGGAGTAAGCCCAACACTTTAACCAAGTAAAGAATAGCTTGATTATTACCAATTTAATGAAAGCAAATGTCAATCTCAAAGCTGCCCACTTAAGGTTTCACAACTTCACACAAGAAGCAATTTTAACCTTAAAACATCATGCTTTCATTTCCATAATCAACCAAAAGCACTCTCAACATTACAAGAAAAATTTATCCCTTATACACCTTATTTCTCCCTTATAGTCTTATCAAAAATAAAATTTATCTCTCATAAGAATGCAATAAGATATTTCAAACAACACCTTCAAAAGAATATTTTATCAAAAATAAAACAAGCTTTAAACTCCTTATAACTCCTAAGCTGTTTTTCCCTCTAATAAACTTCCTCCATCCGTAAAATACACTTAGCAAAAATTAATTTTGAAAACAACAGTGCCTCCCTTTCTTCTGCACCAAGGATTAAATAAAACAATAGTGCCTCCCTTTCTTGTGACACGAACATGAAGACAAAAACCTTACGCTAGATTTACGACAAACGGTGAGTACAAAAAAATGAACAGCAGATTCACAAAAACGACGAAGACACAGTTGAATGACTGGTTTACGAAAGCGACGAAGATGCAATCGAAGAATAAATCCAAACAACAGATCACAAAATCATAGCGAGGAAGAAATCGAATAGCAGATCATGAATTCACAGCGAGCAACACTTTTCAAAATGCGGATGGGATGATTCTTGATTTTCATCGAGGGAGATTTATATGCATTTTTACCATAAGATCTTGACGTCGACGAGGAGTTTAACACATCGACGGAGGTCTTGGCTAGCGCCCACAATCTTAAAACATAGTGCCCACATAGTTAAGACATTTGTGCCATGGGTTAGGAGAACCCATTGCAAACAATAATTTAATATTTATTTAAAAATAATTAAAGGGAACCTTAACAAGGTTTTTAATTATTTAAATAAATACTTCCTCTTGGACCCAAATGCATTAAACTAATGCATCCACCTGTAATATTTAAACCTGCCAACTTGGGGTTTACAAAAGACCTTTGAAACTGCCATGCCAAAACCTTCAAGAAACCTTTTATTAAAGCAAAACTTTTGACATCAAACAAATTCCTTCAAGAGCTTCTTGACATCAATGACAACTTATACACATGATCAAGGGCAAAGTACCCTTAGCTTAGTCCCTCCCAACAGTAAAGCAATATACCCAAAGAAATATCAAAGCAATATACGCAAAGAAATATCAAAGCAATGCACAATATCATCCACAAAGTGACACCAATTTTAACGTGGTTCACCCAAAATGGCTGGGCTACGTCCACAAAACTTTTCTCTAAAAGTTATCTCAAATTTCTTTGGGAATCCTTCCCAATTACAATATTTATGAGCCTCGACCCAAAGGAGATACCTTCCCCTAATCAAAATTTATGAGTCTCTGCTCAAAGGAGATACCTTCCCCTCTGCTTTGGAAATGATCCCTCATAAGATCAACTGCCTCTACCTCTTGCCAGCACGTGGAACTCCTTTCCATCGAAGAACTCTTGTCCTCAATGCTTAGCCTAAGAGACCTCTGCCTTCTATGATCTCGTCCACAACAGCTTAACAACCTATACCAAACACAGTCAGTCGGTCTAGTACAAGTCTTCCTCTGTTTGTCAGATCTGTCCAACGCTTGAACAAATCAATCCTCTACACACAAGCCTTCTCAAAGACTTGCCAAATTTGTCCTCAGGTTCTTCTCAAAGAACCAGTGCACCTTTGTCCTCAAGTTCTCTGATAGAACTATCAAACTCAGCTCACAAGTCCTCTGCTAGGACCTGTCCAAATCTGCTCACAAGTCCCCACCGAAACCTGTCCAAAACTGCTCACAAGTCCCCACCGGAACCTGTCCAAGACTGCTCACAAGTCCCCATTGGAACTTGTCCAAAAACTCAGCAAGCTCACCAAAAAAAACTTAGTAGGAAATCACAAGGTGAATTTTTAGAGACCCAATGTGATTTTTCAAACTCATAGAAGCATAAAGAGAATTGTTAGAGACTCAATATGTTCTATACTCAACTCCCAATCTCAAAACTCAACTCAAATCAACTCAGCTCAAACTCAATCTCAAATCTGAAAACTCAACTCGATATCTGAAATGGATAGGATAGAATGCTTTCTTTCAGGAACATGAAACCCCAACAATTGCCAACTATGCAAAGAATCACATAACAATGATACTCATGTTCTTTTCACCATCAATTAGGGCTTCAACAACAATGCTCATCAAACAAGGTTCAATCAACACCATTCAGCTCAAAACACAACCTTGAAGCATTTCACAATCAACATTAGAAAAGGAAACAAGTAGAACTCCTTTTCTCTCCAATATTGTTTGAACAAAAAGCATCCACCAACTCAAATCACAATAGCACAAAACAACTTTTCAAATCATCAACAAAGGAGTAAGCCCAACACTTTAACCAAGTAAATAATAGCTTGATTATTACCAATTTAATGAAAGCAAATGTCAATCTCAAAGCTTCCCACTTAAGGTTTCACAACTTCACACAAGAAGCAATTTTAACCTTAAAACATCATGCTTTCATTACCATAATCAACCAAAAGCACTCTCAACATTACAAGAAAAATGTATCCCGTATACACCTTATTTCTCCATTATAGTCTTATCAAAAATAAAATTTATCTCTCATAAGAATGCAATAAGATATTTCAAACAACACCTTCAAAAGAATCTTTTATCAAAATAAAACAAGCTTTAAACTCCTTATAACTCCTAAGCTATTTTTCCCTCTAATAAACTTCCTCCATTCGCAAAATACACTTAGCAAAAATACCTTGGCCAGCATCAAAAATTAATTTCGAAAATACCTTGACCAACATTAATTGTGCACGAATTCTAACACCACCCACTGCGTCCACTTCATGATGAAAAACCCTTTCACATTATTCGAATGCGAAACCTTCCGTTCGGGTAGCGCGCCAACAGCCTAGCCGCTACCGATGTGCCAAAGGCGCTCGATGAGGTTTAAACCTCAAGTTGTTAGCCTGGTTCCTTCTATGCTAGGGATTAAATAAAAAAATAGTGCCTCCCTTTCTTCTGATGTGAACACGAAGATGAAAACCTTACGGCGGATTTACGACAAACGACGAGTACAAAAAAATGAACAGCGAATTCACGAAAACGGTGAAGATAGTCGAACGACAGGTTTACTAAAATGGTGAAGACACAATCGGAGAAGAAATCCAAACAACGGATCACAAAATCACAGCGAGGAAGAAATCGAACAGCAGATCACAAATTCACAACGAGCAACTTTTTTCAAAATGCGGATGGGATGATCCTTGATTTTCATTGAGGGCAATTTATATGCATTTTTACCATAAGCTCTTGACGTCGACGAGGAGTTTAACATGTCGACGGAGGTCTTGGCTAGCGCCCACAATCTTAAAACATAGCGCCCACATAGTTAAGACATTTGCGCCATGGGTTAGGAGAACCCATTGCAAACAATAATTTAATATTTATTTAAAAATAATTAAAGGGAACCTTAACAAGGTTTTTAATTATTTAAATAAATATTTCCTCCTGGACCCAAATGCATTAAACTAATGCATCCACCTATAATATTTAAACCTGCCAACTTGGGGTTTACAAAAGACCTTTGAAACTGCCATGCCAAAACCTTCAAGAAACCTTTTATTAAAGCAAAACTTTTGACATCAAACAAATTCCTTCAAGAGCTTCTTGACATCAATGACAACTTATACACATGATCAAGGGCAAAGTACCCAATGTACCCAAAATTGCCAACAAACCCTTTCCTTACTATTCTTATTTGGATTTCATTACCTCATCTTGAACAAAATGATTTAACCTGTTATGGATGAAACTGTCAAGCTAGCCTGTCCTTTTGAGTAGTCAGTGGTCTTGTTTTAGACAAGACATGCTACCACGCATGGGCATACTTAACCCCATAATCCATGATTTGGCTTCATTCATTCTCTTCTTTTTTTTTTTTTTTTTTCTTGGACCTTTGGGATGACTACCCATCCTTGCTAGGGACATGTAGTACGATCCCTCCAATCCAATATTAAGATGAAATGTAAAATATTAATTTTATTTTTATTTCTTGGACCTTGGGGATGACTACCCATCCTTTGCGAGAGGACATGTAGTACGATCCTTCCAATCCAAGATGATAAAATGAAATATGGAAAATATTAATTTTATTTTTGTTTCTTGGACTTTTGGGATGACTACCCATCCTTTGTAGAGGACATGTAGTACAATCCTTCCCATCCAAGTTTTATGATAAAATGAAATATGGAAGCTTTGGGGAATCGAATTCTCAACCTAGGTGAGATGAGAATTATGCCCTATCCTTACTACTCCATGAAGGTCAAATCAAAGCTTTGGGGAATTGGATCCTCAACCTAAGTGAGATGAGGATTTAACCCTATCCTTACTACTCTAATTTTAGGCTTTAAGCATTATGGGAGTGGTAAAAACCACTATTTTAAGGATTATGTTGCATGATAGGACAAACATGAAATATTCCTTTCGCCTCACCTTTTCTTCCAAGTATAGTTTTGACCACTTTGCTCAAGACTTCCTTTAATATGCGTAGAACATGCTTGGTTCAAGATAGTTCGGGCATCAGTTCCCAACCTTAGGATCCTTTTAATATATGTTATGTAATAACCTTAAGAGGATTCGACACCTTTTCAATGATTGTACATGACATGAAGATGCAACTGAGATGAAATATATATGCAGTGTGGAATGTAACATGAGATATGAATGCATTGCTCCTTTTGAAATGCGGATGGAGTATATATCACCTAATTTACCATAATGTGAAAAACTAACAACTTCATGCATCACAAGTTCCAAACGATATTCTTTAATGTGCTTGTGTTACTTGTGGAGCTTTCTACAACACAATTCCAATGTTTCATATTCTCCTGGTCTAAAACATAAGTTAACATCTCAAAAAACAATTTTTTTATCATTTTTTTTTACTTTTTTTATTTTTTAAATAAACAAACCAAACATGTCAAATGAAATCAGACACTCAACTTAAATCCTAACTAAACTAGTAATCTTAAAACAAACAAAACAAAATTTGAAAATCCATACCAAAACCGAAAAATATAATATCAATCTCCTACGACTCAAGGGATAAAATAGTGCTTTAAAACATGCCCATTAACTGGTAACGTCAGATCCTTCCCTTCTAAAGTTCTTAACCTGAAGGTATTTTTCCCTAGAATTTCCAAAACCTGATAAGGGCCTAACCAAAGACAATCAAATTTTTGATGATTTCCCTTTTCTTCATATCTTTTATCCCACAGTAAGACCAAATCTAAAATTCTTAAGGACTTAATTTTATCTCTTCTGTCAAATCATATTTTAACAACCTCTTGGTGTTTATTCATGTGAATCATGGCTTCCTCCCTTTTTTCATCGAGGTGCAGTAAATGACTTAGTCTGGCTTCAGTGTGGTTATCTGTTCCCAAGTATTCTTACATGAAATGTAGGGTTTGCAGCTTCAAGTTTGTAGGAAAGATTGGGTCTTGTCCATAGACCAAATGATAGGGTGTGTTTCCTATTGAGTCTTTTATTCTGGTCCTATCTGCCCAAAGAGCAAACTTTAACTGGCTGTGCCAATCTCGAGGGTTCCTTTTCAGTAATTTCTTAATGATATTCAACAAATTTTTGTTTGAGGATTCGACCAAACCATTTCCTTAAGGGTAATAATTAGATGCAAATTTTAAACTCACTTTATTGTCGTATGCCCAATCTGCAAATTGCATGGAAACAAAAGCTTTACCATTATCACTAACAATAGAATCGGGCATTCCGAATCTTGTTATGATGTGATCCTCAAGGAATTTTATTACATCTATAGTGGCATGTTTTGTAGGAACTGCTTATGTCCACCTGGTACAATAATCTGTAGCTGTTAGTATGAATTTATGGGAATCAGAATAATTTGGGTTAATAACCCCAATGAAATCTAATCCCCATTGTGTGAATGGTCTCATCTCAACTACAGGTTGTAATGGCATGGCTACGTTTCTTTCTCTGTTGGCAACTACTTGACAAATGTGGCAAGATCGTACATGAGCGTGTGCATCTTTAAAAATGTGAGGCCAATAGTATCCTACTCTAAGGATTTGATGCGCTGTAGCATTTTTTGCACCATGTCCAGTTCCATATTTCCCATGAAATTCTTGCAGAACCTTGGCAGCTTCTTTATTCAGGCATCTCAAGTAGATCCCTTCATGATTTTTCCTATACAGAACACCAGATCTAATCAGATAATTAACAGATTTAAGTCTTAAAGCCCTTCTTTGAGTGGAATTCAAATTGGATGGGCACTTATCATTTAATAGAAAATGTACAATGTCAACATACCAGTCATCTTTAGAAATGTATTCTGCATTTGAATATTGGCATGTCATTTGCGAATTATTCTCAGCAATCGTCTTCACAAGTCCCTATCCTCGAACTAGTTTCATGGGTTGGATTTCAAGATCAAATTCTTGGATAGTAGAAATCCATTTACCTCTTTTCTCACCTAGCTCATTCTATAAAAACATAGTTTTGATAGCAGGGTCAGGCACAATGGCAAAAACTCTGCTGTGCACAATGTAATGTCAAAAATTTTTTACTGTTTTAAAGAGTGCGTACATCTGCTTATCGAGGAGAGAATACCTCAATTGAGCATATTTTAAAGGAGCACTTAAAATGCTATGGGATTTTATGTGCTATCCTCACCTTTCTGGGTCAAGACACTCGTAAAAGAGTGTTCCGATGCGAAAGCATAAATATAGAAAGGTTTAGCATAGTTTGGACTTATGAGGGCAGGGGCTCTGGAAATGGCATCCTTAATGTTTTGAAAGGCCACCCTACTTTCCTCGTTCCATCTAACATCTACATCCTTCTTGAGCATCTTGTTCAATGGTTTGGCTATCTTAGCAAAGCTTGAAATAAACTTCTTGAGCATCACGATGTGTTTCTCCTTCGGGCCGCATGGATGCAACCTGTCATGAAATCATGATGTTTTTCTCCTTCGCTGTGTTTTTTTGCACTTAGCCGCAAAACACGACATGTCATGAAATCGTGACACCTTTTCATTTCGTACCATCTCGCTACTTTCTGTCATGAAATCGTGACACTTTTTCATTTTGTACCATCTCACTGCTTTTTGTCATGAAATCATGATGCTTTTCTCTTTCGGGCTGTCTCGCTGCTTTCTGTCACAAAATCATGACACTTTTTCATTTTGTACCATCTCGCTACTTTTTGTTGCAAAATCATGATGCTTTTCTCTTTCGAGCTGTCTCGCTGCTTTCTGTCGTGAAATCATGACACTTTTTCATTTCGTACCATCTCGCTGCTTTCTGTCATGAAATCGTGACACTTTTTCATTCCGTACCATCTCACTGCTTTCTGTCGCGAAATCACAACACTTTTTCCTTCCATACCATCTCACTGCTTGGAGCCGCAAAAACACGACCTATCGTGATATTGCGACATTTTTCCTCTATGTTCATTTTGGCTGTTCTCGATTGCCATTTCATGACATGTCATGATATCGTGACAATTCTGGCGCCTTATATTCTCTCTCCTATATGAACCATGATTTCATGACATGTCGTGATATCACGACATTTTCGGTCAACACTTCTTACTGCCCGCTTTAATCGCGATTTCATGACAAGTCGCGAAAACATGACATGTCACGAAATCGCGATAATTTCTGTACTCGATTGTTTTATCCATCAAACATTGCAAAAACACAACATGTTGCGATATCGTGACAAATTTGAGTCTTCAACCTAATTCTTTTTCCCGCATCACAAAAATGAGACATGTCACGATATCATGACGTTTTTAGTCATCTTGTTTTGTTTGACCGCTTTGACCGCGATTTCACAGCACGTCGCGAAATCGTGATATTTTCTCATCCTGCTGCATTTTGTTACTCTTGGCTGCAAAAACATGACATGTCGCAAAATCGTGACACTTTTTCGTTCCACTACACTTCACTTGTCTGAGCCGCGAAAACGTGACTTGTCCTGATATCGCGACACTTTCCTTTTCTTAGCAGCAACACGTCATGATATCGGGACACTTTCTTTTTATTAGCAACAACACGTCGCAATATCGTGACACTTTTTTCTTATGCTGTATTGTGCTCTTCCTTTGATTGTTTTAGCATCTGGGCCACTGCGGTCTTATTCGAAAGCATGCAAAAAATGTGGGTCCCCAATTTTGGGGTGTGTTATGGATCAGCCACAACACTTCTCTTTTGGCCATGAAAATGCAACATGTCGCGATATCACGACACTTTTTTCTTCCTTCATTTTTCACTTCTTTAGCATATGGGTCACTTCGGTCTTCTTGGACAACCTGTAACAACTTCACCCAAACATCAAATACATCCTCATAAGAATTTAACTTCACTGTTCATACTCTGAATAACCTCTAAACTCATATCCACTGCATCAACCGATCTATCTGACTGTGTTGACAACAATGACAATATCGTCGCTGCACCTTGCTCAACAATCTCCCCCTTTGGAATTGTTGGCAACACACATGCAATTTCTTGTAACTCTTGTGCAATTTCCTATAACTCTTCTCCCCCTTTGACAACAATACCAAAAGGGCTGCTGTAAACTCCCCCTGAGTCCATGCACAACATTCTCAGGCAAAAATTATTACACTTAGCAAAAATCACAAACATGAGCAAAAAGATAAACAAATACACAAATGCTCCCCCTGAGAATGTGATCCCGATAGCTAGTCAATTCTTGGGAAACATGACCACTCCCAATTTATTGCAAAGGTACTCAAAGACTTTCTTGGGAAACTATTTTGTGAAGATATCCACTACTTGCTTTGTTGTTGGAACAAAATCCAACTTAACCTCACCTTCTACAACTTTCTCCTACGTACAGTATGTTGTCACTGCAATATATTCTACCTCTGTTGTGGATAAGGAAACTGACTCTTGTTTCTTACTGTTCCACATGACCAACCTGTCTCCAAGATAGACTGCACCTCCATTGGTACTTTTTTTGTCATCTACACATCCTTGCTCAACTTGCAACCTGTCGTCATGGGAGTGCTAACTGGCTTACAATCCTCCATTGTGAACTTTTTAGCATAGTTTGATCAACATGCAACTCTCAGCTATGCAAAATTTACTCTCAAATCAAAAGTGACTGACTCTCCAGGCAGCCTATGCATAATTTCTTTAGCCTTTTGACTGCCACCTCCTCCATGACTAACGACTTTGCCTCGCATCCATTGTGCAGCTCAATGTCTTTTGTTTCTAACGACTGCCATGAATGTTTTCATCGTCTGTGCAGGTATTGATAGTGGACCATTACATCTAGCATTGGAACCTCAATCTATGCATAGTCATCAACTCTCGGTATTCTGCTTCTTGCTAGGGCATATGTCAGGGCTACTCAATGTCTTGGACGAACGTTCTTCACATGATTCCAAGGAGCGTTTCTCCTTGTTGCGATCAAGGGATTCCTTGGACAATATCTCGTGTTTCTCAAATAATGCAAGACTTTCTTAGTTGCATAGGCATCTTGTCGTCCTTGATGCTTCACCACCTGGGCGCTATTCTCTCAATGTCTCTGCCTTGCATGTGCCACTTGGCACTCTTGACCAACTGGGTGCTAGTGCCACTGTTTGCTTTGACTTTGGCATCTCTTTGATAATGACTACTTCTTTAGAGAAAATTAATGCTCTCTTATACCAAACGATGTGTTGTATTTTTGGTTAAGAAATGCACGCCTTCCCACCTACACATTGGCAGTAATTTTCATAATGATCATGAAGAGCTTTACCATAGTCCTCCCTCGATATTGGTAGATGAATCGAGACGTAATCACAACATGGATTCTATGTTATCTATAGATTGGGACTATTACAGGCTTCAAAACCAGCACCTGCCAGCTTATGCTTCCATGACACGATGACCTGTGCTGCATGTTTTATCTTAGATAATGCCTATCAGCTGCTGCATCGAAAACCTAGTTGTTCACCATGTTGTTCTACTGAAGCACATCAGTTTGACACTATCTGCTATTGTAACCACCATCACTAGAGAGATTTCACAATAATAAAAAATCGGCTCTGTCAAGCCAATGTCTCATGCTCCTGCTTATTACCTCCACAAACAACTACATGAACTGAAACACATTTTGACAACTATACAACAACTCCCCCTGACTACTTGCCTTTCATTATCAGATAACCAAACAACATAGGAGCATTAAAATAAAACTTTAATATTACTCCCCCTGAGGATGTGCTACCTGGAGCTACTTAGTGCAATAGAGGAGTAATCTCCTTCAGTCCAAGGAGACACAATTTCCTCTCTTCTTTCTTTCTCCAACCTTTCTTGAACTTGGGCTTGAGTTTTTCAAATGCATCCCTATTTTGAACCTTTTTGTGAACTTGAACATTTCTCTTAGGTGGTTGTCTCTTGTGCATCCTTGATGGATGATTATTTTCCTTTCTTTGATGCACATGATTTCTTCCCTGTCTGTGTTGCATTCTTTGTGTCTGATGAAATCTGTTGTCTTGTCTTAGATTAGATACAAAATTTCTTGAACAAAACCTTACTATGTGCCCATGACCATTACATTTAAAACATTGCACATGGTGTTCAATCAAAAAAGCATATGTATTTCTATCATCATAACTCTTTGATCTATTATTCAATCCACAATAAATTGCCTTGTGACCATAATGGTTGCATCTAAAACAATAGCCATTAAAAGCATTATTATGAATAGAGTGAGAGTGATAGAACCTCTTTTGTTGTGGTTGCTTTGTTGTAGATCTCCTTTGATATTTTCTTCCTTTTGAAGATTCGACTTCAGACTTTTCTTGCTTCGATCCTTCAACAGTGAACTTCTTCTTCTCTGCATATTTGGAAGATGAAGGTTGTTCAGCTTTATATCCAAGACCAATCTTAGACACAGGGCTTCTTTGTTGCCTTATCATTTCATCTAGCAACTCTGTGCTCTTCTCAAATTTGAGATTTGTATTGGCCTCTTCTAGTTGTTTCTTCAATAAAATAATCTCCTCTTCTTGTTTACAGCAAACAATCTCTTTCTTATTGATCTGTGACCTGAGAGTTTCTTCAATCCTTTTGGACTCTTCTTCTTGTAGCTTTAGATCACTAATAACTTTGTTAGATTCCTCTTCACGTTTGCTACATACATCAACTTTATCATCCAGGTGTGACTTCAAGGCTTCTTCTATTTTCTTGGATTTATGAATTTGTAAGAAGAGATCTTCAATCTTATCCCCATATTCTTCCAACTTCTTGGATAGTCTTTTGTTCTTTTTCCTTTCTATATTCAACTCTTCAAGTGCAGTGATCAACTCACCTTCTAGATATACTTCACCCTCAAGGTTTTCATCACATACTTCAGAATTCACTCCTTTTATCTTTTCTAGTTCAATTTTCTCTTCCACAGGAACTGAAACTGACTGAGATGCCTTATTTGAGGAGGATCTATTCTTCTTACCCATTGCGTATTAATCCAAGATCAACCTTAGCTGATTTAGCTTGACAAGGGAAACTGGCTCTGATACCAATTGTTAGTCTCACAATGACACTGATGGGGGGGGTGAATTAGTGTAGCTCTTAAAAACTTAAATATTCAACTCTTAAATCCAAAACAATGAAAACTTAAAACCCAATAAAGCAAATATAACAAGAGAGCATCACACAACACAAGATGTACCGAGGTTCACCAATTTGGCTACTCCTCAAAAATTGACTGTTTGGACTTCCATCCAAATCTAGCCTTTGCAAAGCAACAACTTTACAATCAATTTACCAGCACCAACTGGAAGGAGCACCAACCCTTGATTTATCTGCACCAACAGAAAGGAGCACCCATCCCTGATTTATCTGCACCAACAGAAAGGAGCACCAACACTTGATTTATCTGCACCAACATAAAGGAGCACCAACCCCTGATTTATCTACACCAACAGAAAGGAGCACCAACCCCTGATTTACCAGCACCAAATGGAAGGAGCACCAACCCCTAATTTATCTGCACCAATAGAAAGGAGCACCAACCCTTGATTTATCTGCACCAACAAAAAGGAGCACCAACCCCTAATTTACTAGCACCAACTGGAAGGAGCACCAACCCCTGATTTATCTGCACCAATAGAAAGGAGCACCAACCCCTAATTTATCTACACCAACAAAAAGGAGCACCAACCCCTTATTTACTAGCACCAATTGGAAGGAGCACCAACCCCTGATGCCAAGTACCAACTTGGACTTCAATTCTAAAACTAGAAGATTGACATATAAATGCCTTCACTTTTACAATACCCTGACTGGTCTATTGCTTACTCAACATCACCCACAATTCACACAACACACACCCTTCTCGGTCGCCTCTCACTCGCCTCTCACGCTCCTCTTGCACACTTCTCGCTATCTTCGCAAGATTAAATCCGTGACACTTTAATCCCAAGTGCACACTAAATTCTCCAGGAAACACTCCTTTTATAATCATCCTTTCTCTTTGTAACTGCAGTTGTAACTCCTTTTGTATATTTTGAGAAGGCATTTTGTCAAACATGTCACATGCAAATAATTGACACCATGTTCTCTTACCATGACTATTCATTCTCTCGGTCATGACTGTTCGTTTTTCTCTTTGCATGTCTGTTCATTTTCTCTTTGCATGTCTGACTGTTCATTTTCTTTTCCCTTGTGCATGCATTTGTTTTCTCCTTCGATGACTATTCGTCTTCTTCTTCATGACTGTTCGTTTTCTTTTTAATGACTGTTCATTTCTATTTTGAGGCTTTTCTTGAGTCACAAAAATGTGACATGTCACGATATCGTGACACTTTTATTACTCTGCCTGCCTGCCCTTTTTGAGTCACGAAAATGCGACATGTCACGATATCGTGACACTTTTGCTTCTCTTTTGGCCACAAAAATGCAACATGTCATGATATCACGAAACTTTTTTCTTCCTTGCTTTTTCGCTTCTTTAGCATATGGGTCACTTCGATATTCTTGGACAACCTGTAACAACTTCACCCAAACATCAAATACATCCTCATAAGCATTTAACTTCACTGTTCATACTCTGAATAATCTCTAAACTCATGTCCACTACATCAACCGATCTATCTGACTGTGTTGACAACAATGACAATACCGTCGCTGCACCTTGCTCAACAATCTCCCCCTTTGGAATTGTTGGCAACACATGTGCAATTTCTTGTAACTCTTGTGCAATTTCCTGTAACTCTCCTGTTAGTCTCAAAATGACATTGAGAGGGGGGGTGAATTAGTGTAGCTCTATAAAACTTAAATCTTAAACTCTTAAAGCCAAAACAATGAGAACTTAAAATCAAATAAAGCAAATATAACAAGAGAGCATCACACAACACAAGATGTACCGAGGTTCACCGATTTGGCTACTCCTCAAAAATTGATTTTTTGGACTCCCATCCAAATCTAGCCTTTGCAAAGCAATAACTTTACAATCAATTTACCAACTAGAAGGAGCACCAACCCCTGATTTACCAACACCAACTGGAAGGAGCACCAACCCCTGATTTATCTACACCAATAGAAAGGAGCACCAACCCCTGATTTATCTACACCAATATAAAGGAGCACCAACCCCTGATTTATCTGCACCAACAGAAAGGAGCACCAACCCCTAATTTATCTACACCAACAGAAAGGAGCACCAACCCCTGATTTATCTACACCAACAGAAAGGAGCACCAACCCCTAATTTATCTGCACCAACAGAAAGGAGCACCAACCCCTGATTTACCAGCACCAACTGGAAGGAGCACCAACCCTTGATGCCAAGCACCAACTTGGACTTCAATTCTAAAACTAGAAGATTGACATTAATATGCCTTCACTTTTACAAGACCCTGACTGGTCTATTGCTTTCTCAACATCGCCCACTCTTCACACAACACACACCCTGCTCGCTCGCCTCCCGCACACTCTCCTCATGCTTCACATATCGCACACCTCTCTCACTCACCTCTCGCGCACCTCTCGCTCTCCTCTCGCTCTCTTCACAAGATTAAATCCACCTCGCTTTAATCCCTCGCACTTACCAAATTCTCCAAGCAACACTCCTTTTATAACCATCCTTTCTCTTTGTAACTCTAGTTGTAACTCCAGTTGTAACTTAACTCTTTTGTATATTTTGAGAAGGCATTTCGTCAAACACGTCACATGCAAATAATTGACACCATGTTCTCTTACCATGACTGTTCATTTTCTCGGTCATGACTGTTCATTTTCTCTTTGCATGTCTGTTCGTTTTCTCTTTGCATGTCTGACTGTTCGTTTTCTTTTCCCTTGTGCATGCATTTGTTTTCTCCTTCGATGACTGTACGTTTTCTCCTTCATTACTGTTCGTTTCTATTTTGAGGCTTTTCTTGAGTCACGAAAATGCGACATGTCACGATATCGCGACACTTTTGTTACTCTGCCTGCCTGCCCTTCTTGAGTCATGAAAATGCGACATGTCGCGATATCGTGACACTTTTGCTTCTCTGCCTGCCTGCCCTTTTTGAGTCACAAAAATGTGACATGTCACGATATCGTGACACTTTTTCTTTCTCTCTCCCTGTCCTTTTTGAGTCACAAAAATGCGACATGTCACGATATCGCGACACTTTTTCTTTCTCTGCCTGCCTGTCCTTTTCGAGTCACGAAAATGTGACATGTCGCGATATCGTGACACTTTTTCTTTCTCTTCCTTCCTGCCCTTTCCGAGTCATGAAAATGTGACATGTCGCGATATCGTGACACTTTTTCTTTCTCTTCCTTCCTGCCCTTTTTGAGTCACAAAAATGCGACATGTCGCGATATCGCGACACTTTTTCCTCCTTGCATTTTCTCTTCGCTTTGGACCGCAAAAATGCAACATGTCGCGATATCGTGACACTTTTTCTTCTCTTCTCTTTCTCTTTGCTTTGGACCGCGAAAATGCTACATGTCACGATATCGTGACACTTTTTCCTCCTTGCATTTTCTCTTCGCTTTGGACCGCGAAAATGCAACATGTCGCGATATCACGACACTTTTTCTCCTTGCTCTTTCTCTTTCCTTTGGCCCGCGAAAATACAACATGTCGCGATATCGCGACACTTTTTCTCCTTGCTCTTTTCCTTTTCTTTGGCCCGCGAAAATACATGTCGCGATATCGCGACACTTTTTTCTCTTTGCTCTTTCTCTTTCCTTTGGCCCGCGAAAATACATGTCACGATATCGCGACACTTTTTCTCCTTGTATTTTCTCTTCTCTTTTGGCCACGAAAATGCAACATGTCGCGATATCGCGACACTTTTTCTCCTTGCTTTTTCGCTTCTCTTTTGGCTGCGAAAATGCAACATGTCGTGATATCGCGACACTTTTTTCTTCCTTGCTTTTTTGCTTCTTTAGCATATGGGTCACTTCGGTCTTCTTGGACAACCTGTAACAACTTCACCCAAACATCAAATACATCCTCATAAGCATTTAACTTCACTGTTCATACTCTGAATAACCTCTGAACTCCTATCCACTACATCAATCGATCTATCTGACTGTGTTGACAATAATGACAATACCGTTGCTGCACCTTGCTCAACAATCTCCCCCTTTGGAATTGTTGGCAACACACGTGCAATTTCCTATAACTCTTCTCCCCCTTTGACAACAATACCAAAAGGGTTGTTGTAAACTCCCCCTGAGTCCATGCACAACATTCTCAGGCAAAAATTATTACACTTAGCAAAAATCACAAACATGAGCAAAAAGATAAACAAATACACAAATGCTCCCCCTAAGAATGTGATCCCGATAGCTAGTCAATTCTTGGGAAACATGACCACTCCCAATTTATTGCGAAGGTACTCAAAGACTTTCTTGGGCAACTATTTTGTGAAGATATCCACTACTTGCTCTGTTGTTGGAACAAAATCCAACTTAACCTCACCTTCCGCAACTTTCTCCTACGTACAGTACGTTGTCGCTGCAATATATTCTGCCTCTACTGTGGATAAGGAAACTGACTCTTGTTTCTTACTGTTCCACATGACCAACCTATCTCCAAGATAGACTGCACCTCCACTGGTACTCTTTATGTCATCTACACATCCTTGCTCAACTTGCAACCTGTCGTCATGGGAGTGCTAACTGGCTTACAATCCTCCATTGCAAACTTTTTAGCATCTCTTTTACTAAACCAAATTATCAAAATTATTATAATCCATAACTTTGAACAATGGCAGTAAGAACTATCAAAAGTACAACACTGACATATAGCAATACTACCAATGGTGAGAACTCTCAATTTAATCACCACCCTTCATGGTACCTCCACAAACAACTACATGAACTGAAACACACTTTGACAACTATACGACAACTCCCCCTGACTACTTTCCTTTCATCCTCAGATAACCAAACAAATACATAGGAGCATTAATAAAATTTAATATTGCTCCCCCTGAGGATGTGCTACCTAGAGTTGCTTAGTGCAATAGAGGAGTAGTCTCCTTCAGTCCAAGGAGACATGATTTCCTCTCTTCTTTCTTTCTCCAATATTTCTTGAACTTAGGCTAAAGATTTTCAACTGCATCCCTATTTTGAACCTTTTTGTGAACTTGAACATTTCTCTTGGGTGGTTGTCTCTTGTGCATCCTTGATGGATGATTATTTTCCTTTCTTTGATGCACATGATTTCTTCCTTGTCTGTGTTGCATTCTTTGTGTCTGATGAAATCTGTTGTCTTGCCTTAGATTAGATACAAAAGTTCTTGGACAAAACCTTGCTATGTGCCCATGACCATTACATTTAAAACATTGCACATGGTGTTCAATCGGAAAAGCAGATGTATTTCTATCATCATAACTCTTTGATCTATTATTCAATCCATAATAAATTGCCTTGTGACCATAATGGTTGCATCTAAAACAATAGCCATTAAAAGCATTATTATGAATAGAGTGAGAGTGATAGAACCTCTTTTGTTGTGGTTGCTTTTCTGTAGATCTCCTTTGATATTTTCTTCCTTTTGAAGATTCAGCTTCAAACTTTTCTTGCTTTGATCCTTCAGCAATGGACTTCTTCTTCTCTGTAGATTTAGAAGATGAAGGTTGTTCAACTTCACATCCAAGACCAAGCTTACACATGGGGCTTCTTTGTTGCCTTATCATTTTATCTAGCAACTCTGTGCTCTTCTCAAATTTGAGATTTGTATTGGCCTCTTCTAGTTGTTTCCTCAATAAAACAATCTCCTCTTCTTGTTTGCCACAAATAATCTCTTTCTCATTGATCTGTGACCTGAGAGTTTCTTCAATCCTTTTGGACTCTTCTACTTGCAGCTTTAGATCATTAATAACTTTGTTAGATTCCTCTTCACGTTTGCTACATACATCGCCTTTATCATCCAGGTGTGACTTCAAGGCTTCTTCTATTTTCTTGGCTTTATGAATTTGTAAGAAGAGATCTTCAATATTATCCCCATATTCTTCCAACTTCTTGGACAGTCTTTTGTTCTTTTTCCTTTCTAAACCCAACTCTTCAAGTGCAGCGATCAACTCACCTTCTAGATCTACTTCAACCTCTAGGTTTTCATCACATACTTGTTCTTTTTCTATTTTTTCTTCTTTGAGTGCCATAAAAAGAGCTTCACCTGTTTCCTTTTCAGAATCCTCACCTGTAGTTGTCTTCTGATGAACTGACATTCTTGGAGATGAAACTTTTCTTCTTGAAGTTGCCTTTTCTGAAATTTGTTTTTTTCTTCCAGTCACTTCTTTCTTGGTGCGATCCTTCATCACTTTTGTTCTTCTCATTAAGTGGACATTTAGCTGCAAGATGCCCAATGCCTCCACAATTGAAACATTTAAACGGTAACTTTCCTCTGTATTTTCCTTTTCCAATTTTTAGTTTTCGAACAAAGTTTGCTTCCATTTCATCTGATGTCTCTTCTTCCTCAAATTCTTTCATATTTTTATGAGCTTTAAAAGTGGATTCTCTGTCTATGGGTTTAGATTTTCCTATTCTCATCTCATATGCAGTCAAAGAACCATGCATCTCATCCATACTAAAAGAATTTAGATCTTTAGCTTCTTCTATAGCTGAAACCTTAGAATCAAATCTTTGGGGAAGAGATCTTAATACCTTTTTCATGATGACAGAATCTTTGATTTCCTCGTCGAGTCCTCTAATCGCATTAATTACTTCATTAACTCTTAGCATATATGCTTCTATGTTCTCATCGTCATTCATCTTTAATACTTCGAACTGAGCTCGATGTGTTTGTAACTTGGCCTCCTTGATCTTATCGTCTCCTTCATGAATGCTCCTCTATTTGTCCCATATTTCTTTTGCCGTTTTACAACTCATAATTTTTACTAGTTCACTGTCCACTAATCCACACATGATAGCATTCTTTGCTTTTGAGTTATTCTCAAACAGTTTCTTTCTAGAAGCATCGGTTGGAGAAGTGGTGGGTATTGTGTATCCACTATCTACTGAATCCCAAATGTCGTATCCCAAAGCACAAAGATATGTCTGTATCCTAAGTCTCCAAAATGTGTAATTAGTTTCATCCAACAATGGTGCTTTGTTTGATGAGAAGCCTTCACCACCTGCCATTGTGTCACTTCCAAGATCACCCTAGCCGGTTAAGCTTGTTCAGAAACTTGGCTTTGATACCAATTGTTAGTCTCACAATGACATTGAGAGGGGGGTGAATCAGTGTAGCTCTATAAAACTTAAATCTTAAACTCTTAAAGTCAAAACAATGAGAACTTAAAATCAAATAAAGCAAATATAACAAGAGAGCATCACACAACACAAGATGTACCGAGGTTCACCGATTTGGCTACTCCTCAAAAATTGACTGTTTGGACTCCCATCCAAATCCAGCCTTTGCAAAGCAACAACTTTACAATCAATTTACCAGCACCAATTGGAAGGAGCACCAACCCCTGATTTACCAGCACCAACTAGAAGGAGCACCAACCCTTGATTTATCTGCACCAACAGAAAGGAGCACCAACCCCTAATTTATCTGCACCAATAGAAAGGAACACCAACCCCTGATTTATCTGCACCAACAGAAAGGAGCACCAACCCTTGATTTATCTACACCAACAGAAAGGAGCACCAACCCCTGATTTATCTGCACCAACAGAAAGGAGCACCAACCCTCAATTTATCTGCACCAATAGAAAGGAGCACCAACCCCTGATTTACCAGCACCAACTGGAAGGAGCACCAACCCCTGATGCCAAGCACCAACTTGGACTTCTATTCTGAAACTAGAAGATTGACATAAAGATGCCTTCACTTTTACAAGACCCTGACTGGTCTATTGCTTTCTCAACATCGCCCACTCTTCACACAACACACACCCTGCTCGCTCGCCTCCCATGCACTCTCCTCGTGCTTCACATATTGCACACCTCTCTCACTTGCCTCTCACGTGCCTCTCACTCTCCTCTCGCTCTCTTCGTAAGATTAAATCTGCCTCGCTTTAATCCCCCGCACTTACCAAATTCTCCAAGCAACACTCCTTTTATAACCATCCTTTCTCTTTGTAACTCCAGTTGTAACTTCAGTTGTAACTCCAGTTGTAACTCCTTTTGTATATTTTGAGAAGGCATTTCGTCAAACATGTCACATGCAAATAATTGACACCATGTTCTCTTACCATGACTATTCATCTTCTTGGTCATGACTGTTCATTTTCTCTTTGCATGTCTGACTATTCGTTTTCTTTTCCCTTGTGCATGCATTTGTTTTCTCCTTCGATGACTGTATGTTTTCTCCTTCATTACTGTTTGTTTCTATTTTGAGGCTTTTCTTGAGTCGTAAAAATGCGACATGTCGCGATATCGCGACACTTTTGTTACTCTATTTTCCTGCCCTTCTTCGAGTCGTGAAAATGCGACATGTCACGATATCGTGACACTTTTGCTTCTCTGCCTGCCTGCCCTTTTTGAGTCGCAAAAATGTGACATGTCGCGATATCGTGACACTTTTTCTTCTCTGCCTGCCTGCCCTTTTTGAGTCACAAAAATGCGACATGTCGTGATATCGCGACACTTTTCCTTTCTCTGCCTGCCTATCCTTTTCGAGTCGCGAAAATGTGACATGTCGCGATATCGCGACACTTTTTCTTTCTCTTCCTTCCTACCCTTTTTGAGTCGCGAAAATGCGACATGTCGCGATATCGCGACACTTTTTCTTTCTCTTCCTTCCTGCCCTTTTCGAGTCACAAAAATGCGACATGTCACGATATCGCGACACTTTTTCCTCCTTTCATTTTCTCTTCGCTTTGGACCGCAAAAATGCAACATGTCGCGATATCGTGACACTTTTTCTCTCTCTCTCTTTCTCTTCACTTTGGACCGTGAAAATGCTACATGTCGCGATATCGCGACACTTTTTCCTCCTTGCATTTTCTCTTCGCTTTGGACCACGAAAATGCAACATGTCGTGATATCGTGACACTTTTTCTTCTTGCTCTTTCTCTTTCCTTTGGCCCACGAAAATACATGTCGCAATATCGTGACACTTTTTCTCCTTGCTCTTTTTCTTTGCTTAGGCCCGCGAAAATACATGTCGTGATATCGCGACAGTTTTTCTCCTTGCTCTTTCTCTTTCCTTTGGCCCGTGAAAATACAACATGTCGCGATATCGCGACACTTTTTCTCCTTGTATTTTCTCTTCTCTTTTTGGCCACGAAAATGCAACATGTCGCGATATCGTGACACTTTTTCTCCTTGCTTTTTCGCTTCTCTTTTGGCCACAAAAATGCAACATGTCATGATATCGCGACACTTTTTTCTTCCTTGCTTTTTCACTTCTTTAGCATATGGGTCACTCCGGTCTTCTTGGACAACCTGTAAAAACTTCACCCAAACATCAAATTCATCCTCATAAGCATTTAACTTCACTTTTCATATTCTGAATAACCACTGAACTCCTGTCCACCGCATCAACCGCTCTATCTGATTGTGTTGACAACAATGACAATACCGTCGCTGCACCTTGCTCAACATCTAGAGTGTTTTTAACAAATAAGTCAAATAGATTTGTCTATAAAATTGTTGTTCTATCTCTAATATTTCCAATACTTATTACATGGATCAAAATGGTATCCTAAGAAAAACGTTATACCCCTAACAATGCAATTAGGATTAAAAATATATATTTTCAATCATTTTTTAGCATAAATCCATGCTTCAAAAAGTTAAATGCCTAGATCATTGCCCCCTTGAAAATGAGTGGTCCTCATTGCATCAAATCTTGACATAAAGTGTGGAAATTATTTATTTTTCTATTTTTTTTGTGAGCCATTTTCCTTGGTGACCAAGTTGTCCTACCTTGACCACTCTATACATCTAAGTGGACTGCCTTCTAGTGGTCCTAGTCCATGTGTCAATAATATAATCCTCCTCCATTGGTGCTAAGCTATATAAATTGAGTTCTTCAATGTCCATCTATTCTAATCCTATAGAACTACACAACATATGTGGATGACAGGGCCTAAGAAGTTCAAAATTAAATATTGGATGCAAACCAAGATAAGATGGAAGATTTAATTTAAAGGTATTTTATCCCATATTTTTGGCAATGGTATATGTTCCATAGTAAAAAGTTTTGATCTTCCTATGGGAAATTACAAGTATCTCTTTATGCATACTTACCATATGTTATCTCCAACCTTGAAATGATGTGGGACTTGATGTTGGTCATGGTGTTGCTTGTATTTCTAATTTATTTTTTCTAAGAGGTCATGGACCTATTACTAGATGTGTTGAATATATTCTATAAATTGTGCTATATTTTTTTCTTCTTCTTGTCTGTGAGGTGAGAACTCCATGGGTTACATAAGGATATATACATTAGTGGGTGCCAAGGGTTGGAACCCGAAATAGACATGAAATGGGATATGTGTGGTAGAGCAAACATAAAGCTTGATTATACCCATGATAAATGTAGGATAGGCTCTCATCCCATGTGCATGGATGCTTAGAATTATACATTCAAAGAATATGTACAATTAGTCAATTCACAAATTTTGTCTAGCTATTGGTATGAGGATGGAAGGATATGGACATGGTCAACTTGGTATTCATCATGCTCCATAGGGTGGACCAAAAAATATACTATCCATATCACATAGAATAAAATTTACAAAGACATTGTTGAGCCACACATGACTAAATTAAAGCTTAGTAGTATCCTCAAATAAAATGAACTTCTTACAATGAATCATGATATCCATTTTTTGAAAAATTATCAACTACTACCAAAACAAATCATTACCATTATTAGATGTGCAAAAACCTAAGAGGAATTTCATTGAGATAGATTCATTAAGGTTGGATGGTATTGACAATAGTGTATATAATCCTTACTTCTTGTTGGTTTATTTGACAACATAGTTGGTATATGACTTGATTTACCTCTCAAAATTATTCCTCACATTATGCTAATACAAGTACTTTTGAATTACTACTAAATTTTTTTCCACCCCAAAGTGACCTACTACTTTACTAAAGTATGCTTTCCAAATCATCTTTGAGTACTCACTAGCTAGTACATAAATATATTCCATGTAGTGAGGAGGTAATATTTCAAATAAAAATTATAAATATGCTTACCCACACGAAGAGCTTGATATGTATTTGCAAAATCAAAATATACTTCATACAATGTGGACCAATTGTAAGTATCAAGAATGGCGGTGGCTTCTATGATTAGAGGTCGACTCAAAAAAATTATAGCTAAATTAGCACTTTGTTTATTATTCTTGTTTAGTAAATGAAACTGCTATATATATGTGGCTTACTTTTGATGTCTTTCATTCCTTAGATTACTTTGTCTAAATGAACTCTAGAGGTAAATGATATGTGTGGATGATGGTTTCATTACCCAAGATGTAGGTGTTTTCCTCTTTGATTGTCACAAGCCAAATGGACCCAATAACCATACCTTGCATAGAGTGACATAGTTGGAAGTTCAGAGAGCCTGGATATGAGGCTCAGAGGATGACCTCTAAGATTTTGGTTGTCACATTATCTACATGTGATATTTAGTGCTTGTCTAATCTAATCTAACCTACCTATATTTTGGTGCAAATAGGAAGAGGGAAAGAAAAACTATACAAAACAAAGGAAAGTAAAAATCATAAGCTAACCAGAGGCTATGTGCAAAGATCATAAGATTTTTTTGTATAGTAGGGGGATAAATAAATACATGAGTCTTTTGTGCTAACAACTCAAAGTGAACACTTTCTCTTCTCAACACACTAATTACGAACATATTACACATACAAGAAATGGGATAGAAATGAAGTAATCATGACCTCTTATACATTTGTAGAAACATACATACACAAGAAATGGGATAAAAAATCCCAATAGTCATGACTTCCAGTACATACACACACATATATAAGAGTATGAAGTCTACAATTCATGCAAAATGTGAGGGCTTGAAAGCCTACCTGCAAAACCACTTAGGGTTTGGGTCAAAACTATTATACAAAATAAAATTAAGGGAAATTTATATGTAGCAACTAATTGACCCTTTACAATGCTTAGACAACTACTATTTATTGACAAATTCGGGAAATTTTCCTTCTAAAACTTGTACAAGAAATTATACCATGCCTCTCTACTACTCATTTGACCTAGTTTGTATTACATAATTATAGCCCTTTGATGTCTCTAGATTTTTTTTTAAAATCGAAAAACCCCTTGTGGGGCTACCTTGGTCTGAGATACCATGACCAAGGGTTTCTACACTATCAAAGTCACCCAAGATTTGCGCCCAGCCCTGCCCACACGAACATTATCAATTGGATTTTGGGTACCCAATTCAACTTTTTGGTAGGGTAGAGATTCGAACCTGGGACCTCCCTTGGAGGATTGCCCTCTCCTCTCCACCTCACCTACAAAACATGGGTTGTCTCTATATTTGTATCATCAATTCTGAGTTATTGGATTCTAAAATACCACTAACATTCTTCAACTACTACCCTTGGGATCATGGAATTTGAGCAAAAACCACCCTCTATAGTCGATACAATCATATTTGGGGGTGCTTTTGTTGTGGTTTCCATGTTTTTACCTTCAACAGACCAACCGATTTTCTTGGATTATCAAGCCCAAGTGGTGCAATTAGGTTATCCTTAATTTATTGTAGTAATTTCTCATTACTCTAGCTAAACTACCCTTTTGTATTTCTATGTATCATCCATGGATTTTAGAAATCTGGTCTTCCTCCTTGCTATCAGTCTACCATATTTGATTGCTCTTATTTGTAGGCCATTTTTGCATCATGCCCTACTTCTTGGAGAAATTATATTTTCTCCTTAGCTTCTCTTCATCTCTCAAAGTAATGCCAGCCATTGAACTTCAACTTAGTTCTAAAAAATTTTATTCATTTTCTTGCATCAAACTTCTATAAACTTCTATGAATCAGCTGCACTATTGTTAGAATATTTGTGCAAGCCTTTTTCTCTTTCATTCATTAGAACTTTTTGGATTATATTTTTCTTGAAACTTTTCATTTTATTTATCTTCAAAAGTCTTCTTAAAAATCATGGTTTGACTATAAAAAAAAATTCTTCTCTTCTCTCCTTCAAAATATTTTAAACTTATGATCTTTAAAAAATTTCTCTTCTTGCACCCTTCAAAATTTTTTGCTATCTTCCAACTTTCAGAACCTTAGATAGCATGACTTTTAACTTTATCCTTTGTTCAAAACTTTTATAAAATGATAGTTTATCATTTAATCAAAACTTTTTTCTCACATTATTTTGTTGCTTCTTTCTTAACCTTTTGCTTTATTTGCCTTGGCTTTAATTTTTCTTTCAAAAATTTGTCTAAGGTAAGGACTTTTTAGTGTAGTGAAAATTCACTATAGTTCTTGTGACTCTGAAGGGCCTTCTTGCTTGTTGAAGGAGAATCTATAATTTTTGCCTTCATCCTTGAAATAAAGTCAAAAAATAAAATAATTTAAGAAAAGAATATATAAAATAATGCAATCAAAAGAATGAAAAAGATTACAGAGTTGGTAGCTTATCCAATGCTTTCTTGATTTCTTCCAATTCTTCATTTGAAGGGAACTAGACCTACATAAAGGGCCTATAGATTTCGTGGAGCTTAAATAGAATATCATGGAATAGATTCTTTATAAAAATGATAACGTCATGCATTTGAATCCTTTATGCTTATAAAGGTCTAATTACCTTAGCAATGCCATTCACCATAGGAGGAATTGACCAAGCTTCAAAAGAGGAGATACCCTCCTTATACCACCTTAGTAGTGGTAGATATTCTCATTCTGAAGTGATTTTATCATTAATATCTCAAGAAGAGGGGAGTCCCTTTTTCCATAATAAATCAATTTGACTTCTAATATTCTCAAATATGGTAACCAAGTTACTTGAGATTTGAACTACTACATAGCCCACTCCTTTTAGAGGAAACCAATTACTTTCTACACTACTACCTCTTTATCCTAAATCCCAATAGAACTAGCTCAAATTTTGATGTGGTGGCTAGCTTTTTCTAATAAGTTTTTGCTTTAGTCGACCTAGCAAAGGCTTTAGTGAAGATTAGATCAATCTCTTGGCTCTCCTAGGATCTTTGTATGGTAGTTGTATCAAAAAAATTGAATACTTGGAAGAGAGCTATTATGGTGTTAGAAATTTCATCCTAGTAAGCATTATTAATCTCCTTGATTAGGATTTTGGTCCCTTGCCATCTCTCAACCTCATTTTTATGCCTCAACTCCTTCATTTGTTTCTGGAGATTTACTCTCTCCTAGTTAAATTGAGCTATTTATACATAAAGCCTATCTATGAGGCTTCTAACTTGATCCTCTTTTGATTTTAAGAGAGATTTTGAAGGCTAATCCATCATATTTTTAGTGAGTATATTTACTTGATTTTTGAATACTTTAACTTTTGCATAAGAGTTGCACAAGATGTTCTTCACAAACTCTAGCTCTTTTTCCTTCTTTACCAATCTATGGCTTAATGACTCACAATCATAAGAAACCACTTTTTTGTCTTCCTACATGAGTTGCACTTTATCTTGGACCAGAATTTTTTAGATTGATACCTATTGTCATCACCTACCAATCTTGCTCTACCATTTTTGCTTTAGGTTTTGACACCAATGGTTCTTTCTATGTATACAATAATTTTTGTCTCTATGGGGTAAAGTGGCTAATTATTTAAGTCGTCATTAGTAGTTGTGCTATCATAGCCTACTTTTTATTATATTGTATTTTTTTGTACTAAACCATCTAAAACTATTGTAATGCACTTGAAGCTAGCATAATTACTTGTGAACCTTCTTGTTGTCCTAGAGATGGCAAAAATGTAGCCAAGGGTTTCAATAGTGATATTGTTGGAGGGGAAATTGAGAAAATGGGGGTTGGTGGAGTTAGAGTAATTGAGGATGAGCAAACTAATACCTCTTTAATTGAAGAGATCATAGGGATAATGTAAGCTAAAAAATTTGCACCCTTTTCCCTTAGGCTAATGGACTTATACCTAGAATGGGGATGCGACGTTTAGAGCCTACACCTCAATGTGAGGGGTACGATGTCATACCTCCTTTGGTGATAGTTGACTGATTTTGGGGTTCACCAAGGAATATATAGAGACTATTCCTAAGTATAGATAATGGGGAATGTTTATATGTGTTATTTTGATTAATAAATACCTATGTTTGGTCAAATATAACTAGGAACTAAACTATATGTAATTTTATTTTATTTGAAAACAACATACAACAAGCAAAGTTCTTCTAAGCTAAATGCATTACAATTTTATTTTTTTGATATTTTATTATGTTTTCAGAATGATCTATGCATGAAGCATATATAGATAGACAAAATATAAATAAATGGAATTGAAACTGATATATTACTGAGCACCTACTTGAATCAGATGCTTGAGTAGAGAAAATACGCATTTGGAAATCGAATACGCATCACAAAAGTGCATACATGCCACTAATACATAGCTAGGAATTATACACACATATTCATAGAAAACCTACAATCAGTCACAAAAGGAACACTAAAAATCACAATTAGGGTTTGGATATTTGCTTAGGCCAGAGTAAGGTTGGTCTTAGCAATATGGTAGTCAAATCCCCTTGGTCTCTTTAATAAATTGTGCATAAAATATGAAAATAAAAAATATGCTTGAAAGTAAATAAAAACTAGAATAAAACAGTGAAAAGATGCAAAAATCATAGTGTTATGCAATGCAATATGATCAATATGCAGTATGCAAGATGTAATGATAGATATAGAAACAAGAAATTACCCCCAAGCTTGCAACAATATAAGTACACGATAGGGAAGCGAATTCATGTTTAGAGAGTGAATACGCATCACGAATACGTGATAAGAATTCCACATGTGTATTCAATTTTTAGAAGGAACATCACATTCCTTGTGGAACTCAAGATGACTCGGTGGAAAATAATAAAGAAAAATGAAAAAATAGAGGGAAAATAGGTTTAAAATAGGAATAGGGTGAAAACCCTAATTCATTTTCACTGTCTTATTTCTAGTTTTGGAGCTCTCGATAAAATGGGGCTTCCAACTCACCGGGATGAGTGTGCTCGAACAAGAGGTGATAGAGCCTAACCAAGCATACATATAAGCTTAATTTCATGTTTTTGCTTAGATTTCATGCTTTATTTTTAGTTTTTGTTAAATTCATCTAGGTTTTTCTTTGGATTTCATATCATGGAGCCATTGAGGTGAATCCATGGTTGCGTTGCAAATACACACTATGAATTTGGTGTGCTAGGGTTTCACAAATTTGTGAAACTCTAATTAATTCATGTCTAATGGCACGAATTCACAGTTTATGATGCAAATTCACCATTGATGGCGTGAATTTACTACTTTTCTACTATTTTTGAATTTGGACTTTTATTTTTTTATTTTTGATGTTTTTTATGATTATGATGAACTAATTATGTGAAATTTTGGTGATTTTTTTATTGTAGTATGGTACTCTCAAGAACTAGGAGTGGCATACTAGAGATTTTTTAGATCAAGTCAAGGCACTTGATGGGGCAACGAGATATTTGCTATGGTAGGTTGGGCTATCAGATGTGGTGAAGATGCCATGAGTAGATGCAAACATGACTTTGTTTATGGTATTAGTAGAGCATTGGTATATGAAATCATCTACATTTTGGTTATCAATAGGATATATGATTGTGACTTTGGAGGATGTGTGGCAAATCCTTCAATTTCCTATTCAAGAGTAGATTGTCTATTAGTATATGGTACAATAATAGGTCATAGAGAGGATGATTGGATACCCTCATTTTTTGGTTAGGTAGAGTGGGATTAGTGTGGTGTGGATGACACGAATATAGGGTATCTCTATGCTGATTGTGGTGTTGAGCAAAGTGACTGCTGGATTTCTTATCTATCACACAAGCAGGTGATATGTACCATGGGCTATGGTTGAGGTTATGGACGACATGAGAGAGACCAGGAGGTGGTTTGAATGGGATCAATTTATACTATACCACTTGTATAGAACATTATATAATAACGTGTAAAAATGACACACCAATATTTTTGTCACTACCCTACTTCAAGTATGGAGTTGGGAACATATAGCGGTGAGGAGGCCCGAGGGGTTACCTCACTAGGACATAGATGTAAAGTATCCAACCACATTTTTATGGGAACACTCGAGGGGAGAGAGGGGTTTTTGGTGGTTTAGCTATAGCTAGGTAGGTGATAGATAGCCTTCATCCTTGATGGATCTCATAGAGACCCTAATGGATGTACCCATACTGGTATGAGGATACTGTTGATTTGGATCAACTATGACAGATTTGATGGATAAAATTGAAGAATAGAGAGATGGAGCTATACCATTTTTACTGCGTGTAGCATTAGTTTGGATTAGTGTAGGATGTACTAGAGTTGGGAGATGTCTAGTTTTGATGGGTAATGAGAGACCCACTAGCTGTGGGTGTTTATCTTGACCTTACATAGTTTAAAGACCCTTATGAGAATGACCCTCTCGTAATGAGCCCTATGGAGGATGATGTCAAAGTGGAGGATGGACAGATCGAATGGTATCAATATATTAGATATTTGAGTATTACTTAAGATATAGCTCAACCACCATGGCTAGTAGGGGACCACTACATAGTGTTGGTAGAATAAGCAGTTTCTTGTCAAAGGGTAGCATAGGTATATTCATTGAGTCCTATACTAGTAGTGATACCTAGGCACATATGGATGGGGATGCACATGCCAAGAGAGGACATCACATTTGGGATGAGATATGAGGAGAGAGATGGACCTAGATAGGAGGATGCTCCTCAGTAGTCATAGAATACCCCTCTACAAACATAGAGTACCTCTAAGTAGACACAGGGTGAGGTAGATGTGGGGGTTGATGTTGAGATATGTGAGGTGGGTGGTGGAGGAGTTGGAGAGGATCATCAATGAGTAACGAAGTTAGAGGTATAGGTGGATTATTAAAGGACTGGGATAGTATCTTTGAGAGATTAGGTAGTGGCCTAGGTACAATAGATAGTTACTCAAGCAAGGCATATCTAGTTAGTTGAGACCTAGTTATCACAAGCCCATGTCCAGCTACAATAGTAGGTGATAGCTACACCTTATACTAGTAGACTAGTGCACTCCTCGAGTAGCAATAGTATTCAAATCCTACATGAGGAGCTATCAAGGGCCAATATGTGAGATGCATTCTACCAAAATTTGTACTTTTAGTTAGTTCCATAGGAATAGAAGATGCCTTTACCAGCGGATATGGCTTTGAGTTAGAATTGAATTTAGAGTAGCACATGGTCTAGTTCATAGACAATGACTCAATCTGTGAACATGCCTCCATCGATGCCATCGAGGGATATGGGCGAGGGCTAGGTATCTAGAGGATGATATGCTAGATTTTATATTTTGTGGTATACTTCCTCAGTGATTGAGTATGCCAATTTTTTTATTGTGGTATACCAGTCAACTTATACAGATGTACCTTTTTCTTAAGATTAATACCATACTACATTTTATAATTTTTATTTGTGTTATGCAAATATTTTTGTGGTTTTTGATGTTTTATGAGTGACCTAAATGGTATTGGGTTTACTAATACTTATAATTATGTTTGGTTTTTTTAATGCATATCTATCATGCTAGTCAAAATGTGATCTATGGAAATGGAATGTGATTTGATGAATTATAATGGACATTATAAGGATGATGCACTGGATGGTATATCCTTACAACTATGAGCTTTTAGCAATATCCCTCAAGGATGTATGCTTTCATAAGACTTGACTTGAGGTTGCTCCTCGCTTGTGTTCATGAAGTAGATCTTGTATGAGGAGTATTGCTATGCTGACATTGCAAGTATATGACCCAAAATATGATTGAAATTGATAGTCAAAATGATATTGTGGATGATGGACGGTGTATATCCTTAAAATTAATTTTGATTGAAAATTAAGGGTGAGAAGAATGATGTGAATAACTTAGCATGAAGGACACAATTTCTCTTATGTAAGGGATTTGTGCTAGGCAAGGGATTTGTGCTAGGCAAGGGATTTGTGCTAGGCATGAGACTCCTAGAATAAAATAAAATGTATATGAGAAAAACCTAACTAGGTATTATCCCATGCCATCATCACAAAGTCCTTATGCAACTATGTGATAAAATAATGTTGTATAAGAATACAAAGTATGTAAAATGTGTAAACCCTAATAGGCTATTGTGCAATGCAACTAAGCAATCATAGGAATAATTATATTAGGAATAATTATATGCAATGGGAATAAATACGAAATGCAAGACTAATGATTGATTTGGAATCAATTACTTATGATAAATGGTCATACATACCTAGGAGTGTATTATGATATTAGTTGGTCAAGGCTCATCAAAAATCTTAGATGTTCTTGAAGTGAGGTTAGGTCTTATCAAGAATTGGTATGTGATCTGTGAGTTATTTTCCTATATTAAACTTGAGTGTGATGCAAATCTATAAAGAACCAATGTGTATGCTTGTGAAGTTCATTTACTAATTTCAAGTAAGAAAATGATGCAATCCAAATAAGAACCATTGTGTGTGCAAATGAATTCAATGACCAATCTTGAGTAAGGTAAATATTAAGCTAATCATAGAGAGAACTAAGAAGTTAGATTATCCTTTATGTGTGGCCATAGGCCTCTTCAATAGAGACATGTCACCACGCATGAGCATAGTCCAATAGTGGGATCTCCAATATTTGGGAAATCAAATTCTCAACCACTCGAATCAAGCCCTGATGAGAATTGTACCCTATCCTTACTACTTGGAGGCCCATTATTATTATGATGTGTGTGTAAAGGGAGTTAGATATTTTGGGAATCATATTCTCAACCACCCAAATTGAGTCTTGATGAGAATTTTATCCTATTCTTACTACCCTCTCTATCATTATATTTTTGTGCAAAACATTTAGAGCTTTGGGGAATTGGATTCTCAACCACCCGAATCGAGTCCTGATGAGAATTTTACCCTATCCTTACTACTAGATTTTTTCATTTTTTTTCTCCCTTTTTTATAGCTTTTTGCAAAGAATATGTTTACCTCATTGTTGGACTATGTGCATAATAGGACAAGTAGGAAAATCTATTCACTTCAAGGTTCAATCCAATCATGGCATCATCCTCCCTAACGCAAAATTTTATTAATAAAAGTGATATGTGCTTGGTTCAAAAGTGGCATGGTCAAGTCCCAAAACTCAAAATTTTCTTAGAGGAAAAATGTGCTTTGGTTCAAGAGATATTTTGAATCAATATCAAGAGTTAAAATTTTATTAAAATATGAATCATGTGACTGGCTCAAGAAGTACTCTTAATCACTTAAGAAGATCAAGATAAACTATGAATGTGATAATACTTACCTTAAAAAAAAGGATGATGGATAAGTATGATTGTATGGCATAGGCAATTGGGCTAATCAAAGTGCAATATGCCAACTATGATGTAAAATGCAAACTATATGATGTATAATGATGATTATGCAATGCAATATAAAACTAAAAAGATGAATTATCCACAAGATAAGTTATGTACAAGTATAAATGAAATATATAGGTGAATGAAAACACAAACTCCAAAAGACCAAATAAAAATTATGAGAGGTGTTAAACCTGCTAAGGGCGTATTACTCGCTAATGGATGGAGAAAAGTAGATATATACCCACTAGGATGTATGCTCACAAGGGGTTGAATGGAGGTTATCCCTCGCTCATGACCATGAAGCTATCCACTATGGGATTCTAGGAATGATATTTCCAAATCAAATACTACTCAATAGGGGTGTGCACCAAAGTGTATGAACAAGGCCAATGGAGCAAAGCAAGAACTACATCCCTTACCTTGGGGAGATGTAATCAATAAAAATAAATTTTCAAGGTCAAGGGATGTAAAATAGCATGAGCAAATGCACTGATGGAAATAGAAACTAGATGAAAATGCAACACCAGTCACAACTTTTGTTCTATTTGATTTTTTTATTATATTGTGGAATTGGTAATATATACAAGATTATCTTTGTACATTGTACAAGGTGATTTATTGTACAATATTTACTAAGGTAGCTTAAAAATCAAAGGAGGTTTTAAAAAAATAAGTTCCTTTGTAGTTTTTTTTGTAGTAACCATCATATGAAAATATTCACATTCTTGAACAAAGACATTTTTCTTGATAAAAGGAGGGGCAATCCCTAAATTTTGCAAGATATTCATAGGATAACAAAGCAATGTCACATTGAGATGCAGAATATTTAGTATCAAAATGCATAAAATTTTCATATTACAAAACAAAATATTAGATGAATAAGGAGGTCCCTTATCTTCTTCAGTTAATTTCATAGAAATGTGTGTAGACATAGATGAATATGGATGATAGATAGAAGATGATGATGATGACAACGTAGCAGGGATTGGAGAATCGAATGGTTCTGCCATTACACAATGCTTGAATTCTTGTGGGTTACCACAAATGGTGACAATTTGATCCTTGAATTAAACTTCAAGCATTGATGAAGAGTGGAAGGGACAACCCTTATCTCATGAATCCAAGGACATCCAAGCAACAGATTATAAGTTGCAAGGCAAGACACCACATAAAACAAGGTATCTAAGATCTCAGGTCCTATCTCAAGGGGAAGGACTATAGTGCCCCAAGTTTCTTGGGACTCATTATTGAAATATTTTATGATGATATCAGGTTTGATGAGATCTTCTTCCTTTAATCCTAGTTCTTGAAAGAATTGATAAGTGCATAGATTAAGGGAGGAACCATTATCTATCAAAATACTTTTGAAAACTATTTCTCCAATAAATCCTCTAATGTAAAGGGAGGAATATTCTTGCAATTAAGAGGAAGGAATCTCATCATCATAGAATGAAATATAATTACCCCTAAGAGAGCTTACAACACTAGCCATATCCTTAGGGAGGAGATTTCAAGGAATAAATTTTCGGCTTAGAATCTTCTACAAAGCTTCCATATGAATATGAGAGGTTTGTAAAAGTTACAAAAGAAGTATCTTGGCTAGAGTATTATCCAACTACTATTGAGTATCGAAGTGGAATTTATGTTGAGGTTTCAACATTAAAGGTGAGCTTTTTATGATATTTTTTCTTTTTTTATTATTCTTCAAAACTAAAGGAAGTCTTGAAGGTTGGTTGAATGAATAACTTGTATAATGTATGTCAAATTGAGTCTATTGAGCTTGAACTTGCTTTCTTGTAGTCTCTACTATGCTATCAATAATATTATTATGAAGAGACACATTAAGATACAACACTTTATTGGTAACCTATTGTTGATGATTAGATATAGATTTTTGGGAGATCCTCATACCTTGATTAATTTTAGGTACTTTTTGTGTATGAAGTTGATTCTTTGTTGGAGGGTTATGATCAGTAGGTTGAAAGTCCTATACAACAAGATGACTGGCATCAATAAGTTATTGAATCATATGTTTCAACTTCTTACATGAGTTTGTCATGTGTCCATCAACTCTATGGTACTCTCAATGTTGTTTAGGATCATACCAATCAGCCATGGTATCTGGTTGCCATATGGGAGGTAAATTAATCATGATTTTATCTATCATTTATTTAAGAATTCTAGAGAATGGTTGATCAAGCTTTGTAAACTTTCATGGTGTAGGTTTTTGAGGAATCTTGAAAAAAAATTTCCTCAAGATATTAGTAATAGCATGTTTTAACAGTTGAGTGTCTATTTGTTCATGATTGCAGGTGGAATGATGATAGTAGGTAGACTGTAAATTATAATATGGATGCATGGTGGGAGTGATAACACCATTATGAAAAGTATTGACAAAATAAGAATTGCTTTGTTGAGGTGGATATGTAGTTTGGAGAGAAGAATATGGAAACGATTGTGAAGGAAATTATGATGGGAAAGAATAAGAAACAAAACATTGTGGAGGAATTTATTGGGAGGAAAATGATGATGAAAGAGAATATTATGATGAATATGATATTGAATATGGATGAAATTTTGGAAAGGATGGACTACAATCAACCAATGTTTTTCATGGAATTTCCCCAATATTGACGATCGAGGAAGTAACATAGATAGGTTCATATTGGATTTGGCCACTTGTGAGATCTAACATCTATTTACTGCCTCTCAAATTCATTTTTATGTTTTGTTTTGTGTTTATTTTTTAACCGAAATAACAGAAACACGCAAAAATTTTCTTTTACCAACTAATATTCTCTTAATGTGATATTTGATTTAATTGAAAAGAAGGCTAGGTGATGAACAAGTAAGATGTCTCTTCTAACCAAGATCCTCTTTCTAAATTATCCCAAAATGGTCTAATATTAGTCATCTAGATTTCCTAGGATTAGGAGTTATACACCACTTAATACTCAACTTAGCAAGTTGGAGGGTTCGACCTCAAACCCACACCAAAAATTGGCACCATCTAATGCCAAGGGTGGGATGGAACAAGATCAATGTTAGTACAAACCACCAATGGAAAAAAAGAGAAGGGAAAGTGAAAAGAAGATAAATATGATAATTTAAACCCTTAATACTTTAAATTTCACATTAGGTTCACCAAAGAATGTAAGCTAAAAATTTTGCACCCCTATTCCTCAAGCTAATGGATTCTTACCTAGAAGGAGGATGGGGCATTTAGAGCCTACACCTCGATGTGAGGGGTACCTAGTGTTGTACCTCATTTGGTGATGGTTGACTGATTTGGGGGTTCACCAAGGAATATTTAGAGACTATTACTAAGTCGAGACAATGGAGAATGTTTAGATGTGTTATTTTTATTAACAAACACCTATGTTTGGCCAAATGTAATTAAAAACTAAACTATATGCAATTTTATTTTCCTTGAAAACCTCACACAACAAGAATAGTTCTAAGCTAAATGCATTGCAATTTTTTTTATAATTTCTTATGTTTTCAAAATGATCTATGCATGAAATAGATACAGACAAATAGAAAATAGAGAAATAGAATTGAAATTGATCTGACTGAGCACTTACTTGACCAAATAGCTTAGTAGAGCGAACATGCATTTGGAAAATGAATACACATCATGAAAGTGAATATGCATCATGAAAGCGCATACGCACCACTAATACATAGGTAGGAATTCTACACGCATATTTGTAGAAAACTTGCAATCAATCATAAAAGAGACACTAAAAATTGTAATAAGTATTTGGGGATTTGCTTAGGACATAGTAAGGTTGGTCTTAGCAATATGGTAGTCAAATCCCCTTGGTCTCTTTAATAAACCATGCATAAAAGATGAAAATTAGAAATATTCTTAAAAGTAAATGAAAACTAGAATGAAACAGTGAAAATATACAAAAATCAGAGTGTTATGCAATGCAATATGATCAATATGTAGTTAGCAAGATGTAATGATAGATAAGGAAACAATAAATTGCCCCCAAGCTTGCAACAATGCAAATATGTAGCAGGGAAGCGAATTCGCGTCTAGAGAGCGAATAAACATCACAAATACGTGGTAGGAATTCCACATGTGTATTCATGAAAAAGATGCTAAAAATGAAATGCATGTGCTAAAATTATTGTAATATGGAATAATATGCTAAGATGATTGCAAAATAATCTTTCTCACAGTGGGATATTATTGATATGATTGTTTGATGGTCAAAGTAGTAGCCATAGTAGGGTGATTCTAGAAAAAGTGAAGTAGACTCCAAACTCATTCTCCAATTAGTGAAAATCCTGCTCTTGTTATTCAACCTATAGCAAGAATGATTAGTGCTTTCACAATAACTCACAAGTTGTCTTGATTCTCCAATTCAGCATAAGTTTATCAAAATGAGCATTAATCTCAATTGGAAGATTGAATGTTGCTTTTAAAGCAATGGATGGATGCAAGAAAGACCAAAAAAGCAAGATTTAGGGAGGGTAGTTTGATTTTGTTATTCATATCAGGAAAATTTCCAATCTGATTGAATACAAAGCTAGGACTCCTAGGCATGTATTTGCAAAATTTATGTATGTCAACCAATTTTAGACCAAATCACAACGACATCTGGGTGGTTGAATGGTTTGCTATTTTTAGCAAATACGCAACTAGGATTCCCAGGCATGTATTTGCAAAAAAATCATAAAAAGGTATGTGGGGGCTGGAAAGTAGATTTGATGGTGCAAAAAAAATAGGTGGGTTGTTGAGGGGTGAGTCTACATGCATTAGGGGGGTTAGCAAATTTTGACATGGGTTAGAATTCCTTTTCTATAGATAATAAGAGGAATGCTAACCCATGTGGTTGTGGCACTAGGCATTTGGGTCAAAGGGGCCAAAACACTATGCAAAATTTAAATTTCACTAGCAAAAGGAGATGCAAAGATCGATGACATAATTTTCACTAATGAGTGGTTACATTTCAAGGGCATCATATTTTTACTCTCTCATTCTCTTTAGATTGGCTACCATGGTGGACATGAAGACTAACATTGCAACTATATCTTCTGTTATTGATGTTGCTTCTTCATGTATTTGAAAAATCAACTTAAAAATTGCTTTTGAAGGTTGAGGAGAATTATTTTGAGGTAAAACTTTACCCCTTCCTTCTTTTGGTGAATTTGGTTCAAGTATCAGCCTTTGCTTTCTTCGAGGGGTCTCATTTCTTCTTGAAATTTTCCTCATTGCTTTCTTTCTTGGGAACTTTGGTTGTGCTATTGTAGCTTCATCTGGGAGTGAGAGAATAATATTTTTTATCGAAATCACTTTCTTCATGGCTTGTTTACCTTTATTTTGCATGTTGAGGGGCACTTCTTCTGGATGCTCCATGTCATAGTACTAACTACAAGTTTCATCTTCATTTGGATCCAAGCTTTTGAAATATGCCTTAGTATTATCTTTCTCCTAAAAAAATTTCCACTAGGCTCTGATTTTATTATTACTCTATTTTTACTTTAAAGAGAACTTTTTCTTAGTTATAATAATTTAAAGTGCATAGTTAACATCTTTTACCTTTGTATAGAGGATTTCATAAATTCTCTTTTGGAATTTGTGCAACAAGAATTAATTTTTACAAAGTGGAGGGAAATAATATTCTTCTATACTCTAACATATTTCAAGATAAAGCTTGGGTTCATGGATAATGTTTTTAGAAATCATGAAACTTTTTAGCCATGCATAAAATTTGCCATCTGGGTCATAATTCTAGGCATCATCCAAAATTTCTAACTCCAATTATTTCATCTTGGCATTCAATTCCTTGGCTTTATTTCTCTTATTTTAGGATATACTTCCCAACCAAATTAGGCCTTTATAGAATGTTATTTTTCTTTGCCCACTCACATAGGCAAATCTATTAAGTCTACCTACCTGAGTACATCAATGTATGATACTTTCTTTACCACATACTTTGGAAATAAATATATGGATTTGTTGAACCCAAAAATGCATAAAATGGTGGCATCCTCCAAGAAATACCAATCCTCCTTAATTTATAACCATAGGAATTTGAGAGTTTCTTTTGAGATATGCTAGGCTCTTTCTCCTTTAATTACACTTACTACAGGAATTAAAAACTCATTTTTAAAATGGCAATAGGAGGAGTTTTGGCATAGTAATTATATCCAAAAGGGGACAAGCCTTGCTTGAACTTCTTCATCTTCTATTTTTAGGTTTAAATGCTCAAACAGCCATATATTTTGATATAACACTAAATGGGCTAAGAATGAGCCATACCTAAAGACCTAATTCTCCATGAAGTTATTCAGTCCATGAATCTCTTGGGCTATAAAATCATTAAAGTCAAGGATCAAGGGTTTGCATTTTGAGTTACTTCTTAACATGTGAATGACACCCAATTTTCTTGTGCTATCTCTCTCTCATCCTCAATTTAGAAGATGAATAATTCCATGCTTAAGGTATATTTGACCTCTTCATTTAATATTTATTAGCTTAAGGGAAACTTTGACATAGTCTCCTTAGACTTTTTGAACTCCATATTCAAACACTTTATTTTGTCTTTAGTATTAGCATAATACCAATTTGCATTCTCTAGTATTATCTTGAACCCCTTTGGTACTAACAATGCATATCAATGATAGAATTTAGGAACCAGGTATTGGGCTAAATAGTTGGTCCAAATCCTTGCAGTAAAGGTCTCTCCTTTTCTTTCTAGGTGTCTTTGGTAACTACCTTCACTTAGATATTTTCACCTTTTGACAACTTAGAGTTTTTATTCATTCAATTGCATATTCTATATGTTTTAGGGATTTAGTTCTTGTAACTTGGGTATAAGTCGCCCTTTTTAAAGATGAGTGAGTAGTTGTTACAAATTTTGATGGTGTGGCAATAGTCTTACTCTTCCTCTTGGATTCTTTGGTCACTGCATGTTATCTATCTCAAGGGAGTTTTGCTTTTATCTTTATGCTTGAGATCTTTACAAGACTTTAGTCACTTTGATGCAAATAAAGACAATATATGCAAAGATGTATTAATAGGTCTCAACACTCTACTTCTTACTTTTAATGTACCTATGGATATTTGATATTTATTTGGATGCAGGGAATGGTTGTGATCTTTCTTCAGCTAGTGGTATCCATTGGTTTGTGTACCAACCCTTATGATTGCATGATTTCCATTTTTTTTGCTTAAATGGTGTCTACCTATTGAGACATTGCCAAAGCTTCAAATTTTGTCCATTTATGCTTGATGTGATAGCTTAGGCTGTGCCCCTTTTGTCATGGCAATCTTGACACTAGCTTCTATAAATTTTGTTCAAGGATACTACTTTAGAGCTTCCAATAATGCTAGAAGAGTTAGAGAGTTTGGGTCCCATAATATTATATCTTCTACTTATTTAGTACTTGAACCCTAATCAACTTTCCTTCCTACATACATATGAGTTGTTAGTACCAGTTGGCACATACAAGGTTGGCAAGTCCCTTAGATATTTGCTTGGAACACTCATCCATTGTGAGAGATACTTTATGCTTGTCATGAAATTTTTTTTTACAATAGATATGTATAGATGGAAAATATCCCACTTCAATGCATACCTGATAGCCCAAGAAAATCATTGATACCAAAATTCTAGGCTTTAGTATTCCATTACTCCTTTTGATCATGGGGAAAAAGAGGTACACCCAATTCTCAAATAGTTTTGGTGCAAACAATTCTTCATCTATTATGAATATTTGATTAGTAATTATCCCTACTGTGATAAGATACTCAATATGATGTGCATGAAATGAATTTGATGAAATTATTATTTTGGTCCCATATTGATATCTTAAGGTCATTAGCAACCAATCCATATGTAGACAACCTCCAATTTTATCAATGAAATCCATTGATAGATAAATTTTGAATGGTTTAGGAGATCAATTACTACTATATCTTTGACACTAAGAAATATGGACAACCATGCAAAGTAAGCATAAGGATTTCAATAACTCCTAAAATTTGGGTTGCAAATTTGTTTACTCACCACCTTCTTGTTCATGGTTGATAGTTTAGGCCCAATATGTCTACCACCCCATTTGGTATGAATGAAGTACTTGCCCTAGAGTCTATCATGCAGTTGTAGATCACTTTGTCTTTATAGAACAATAATAGATAAAAAGAGCTAGGGTTAGGCCTACTTATTTTGGAGGTAGATATTTACAAAATCAAGAATACCTTTTGCTATACACTTCCCTATATTCCTCTAGTGTTTTATTCATATGTTTCTTTTACCTTCTAAGTAGTATTTGATAGTGGTGGGAATTTAGGATTATTCAAAATTTATTGAAATATCTTGATTGGTTTTGACCAAGGTGTTTGTTGGTTAGGGACCTCCAAAATGTTCTACTTCATACCTATTAGAGGTTTTTATGCACTTGGCTTTGGTGGTACCACTATGGGAGGCTCTATTCTAGGATCAATTGGTCTTCTTGGTACATCCTAGGTGGCTTGATTATTATTCTCTTGCTCTTGTATAACAAGCATTTGGGAGTTTGTCACATAGTCCAACTAGACTTATGATCTATTGGCTACTAGATTTTCCTCTATGTTAGATATCACATACATTTTTTCTTATCCCAAGTGACCAGGATTTGATTTGGATGAGAATAATTTAACTTTTAAAGCGATGGGGTAGGGGTAGATTGGTTTTCCACTTGTACTTCAATCCTTATATAAGATATATATGCCTGAGAAAATATCATTTTGTTTGACATAGTTATAATCTATTTGGAGATTTCTCTAAGATAATTTTGGATAATATATGCATCTAGAGATAGACAATGATATGCAATAGACTCCATATGATTATTTTATATGGGAGATATCTCCTAGACTAGGTTAGGAGGTCTCTATTGCAATAGAGTCAAATCAGAACCATTTTCTAATTTTAACTTTGTGTCATATCTATATCCCTATTGGCTTGGAATTGGGGTCTCAAATAGCCATTTAAATGAGGTCTATTGTACTTATTTATTTATAGGAAGGTAGGTATTGGGTTACTCTAATATTAGAACCTTTAGAAATTTGGCTACCTCCTTAGGGATAATACATCATTGGAGACTATTTTTTAATTGGATTTTCATTGCTTCAAACTTAGAGTTGTTTGAAGTAAGGAAAACTAGAGCAAGAAGTGGAACAAGGACTATAGGTAATACTAAGGTGGGCTGAAAGGTTGTTGGTTTGATAACTTGAGATGATTGGTATAGAGATTGAATGTTGATAAATAGAGGTATAGGAGACCTAACAACTAGCCTTCCAATTTGGATTAGGTCATTTTTAGCTTGGATGGTTGTCCCATAAGCATTTGGTAGAGGGTTTTCCTCCTTGGTGTTAATAATCATGGATATTTCAAAACATAAGGTCTTTAAATAGTATATAAATGACATACTTAGGAGGGGAAAAATATCATTAGGTATCTGATTCCATGCCTTGTTAAAGTGGACATTGGATTCATCCATAGCTTCCATTAGTGCTCCTTTTATAGTAGACAATTGCTCCAAGAGAGACACTACATATGCCTTCTCTTTAAATTTTAAAAATAAATAGGGCTAAAAACTAGTCCTAGTTAGCAATTAAGTGGGGAGGGAGAAAGACAACATTCTTAGGATTTACCTCTGAAATATGCCACTAGTAGTCTTAGAGCTATAATGTTCTCTAGAAAATTGGAAAGTGGACCAACAGGTGGCTTTCTTCTTGGGGTAGAATCACCTTGGTAAAATCAGTCCTTCAAGCTATTCCTATTTATGTTTCTTCCGTTTTGAATATCCCAAAGGTCGTTCTTTGAGAATTGGATCAAATCAGTCATCGTTTCCTTTGGATTGGTACTAAGGAGAAAATAAAATGGGCCTTGGTGAAATGGGATACTTTATGTCTTCCTAAGAATGAAGGGGGATTAGGATTCTGGTCTTCTATTAATAACAACAAAGTTTTAACTGCTAAATTATATTGGAGGATGTTGCATAACACCAATGCTCTTTGGGCCAATAATCTTCATGCTAAATATGTTGAGAAAAAAAGTCTTGAAGACCTTGTTCGCTATCAAATTCCTACCAAAGGTTCTCCCATTATAGCAGTTCTTACGACTGGTGAGGATTTGATAAAAAAAAATTATTTTGGATCATTCATAATGGTCAACAAGAAATTTTTTGGATATATTCTTGGGATGGTCACAAGCCTTTGATAACTCAATTTCCCGATTGGAGGCCTTGGATGGAGGAGCTTCACCGAGCTAACTGGATAAAGGTGGCTAATTACTGTCGATACCATACTGGTAATTCAAAGGTTGGTAGATATTGGATCCCTATTGAGAACTCGGCCTATTCAAATCCCGTAAAGGCAAAGACAAGATATCCAAGGCATCCTTCATATGAGATCCCTCTCTTGGTCCCATGAAAAAGATTGTTTTGGATGGAACAACACTACTAAGGGTGAGTATTCAATTGCTCAAGGTTATTTGACCTTATGCTATAATAATCCCAACCATTCTTCTAACATATTTTCTCGATTGTGGGCTCAAAAGCTCTAGCCTAAGGTGAGGTTCTTTAATTTGGTTGTATTGCATCGTAGGGTGCTTACTAGTGAGAAACTTATGAAGCGTGGTTTTCATGGCCCTTTTAGATGTGAAATGTGTGAAGAGAATGTAGAAACTCTCAACCCTATTTTTATTGAGTGTACTTTAGCCTCTGAGCTATGGAGGAGAAAGGCCACTTTACTTGGCTTACAGTGGTCCAATTTTTTTACTTTTGAATAACTTTGGAGGGATTGGCCTAATCAAGAGGGTGTTGATCATTTTATTAGGCAGTTAGTTTGGATGGGTTCTACCATTCTTCTTTGGAATATTTGGAATGAAAGGAACAACTGAATTTTTAATCAAAATAGGAAGGATATTCACTATATTTCGAAAAATACCATAGCCAACTTAGTTGAATCAGTCCATCATCTCCTTAATCACCCCCAAAACTCCCACTAAATATGGGATCAAGTGATGCAAATATTGAAGATTAAACCTTCTAAGGGCAACCAACTTAAAGGGAATGTGAGTATTAGGAAGATGGATAGGAATATAAATTGGCAACCTCCTCCTAAGGATTTTGGAAAATTCAATATTGATGGAGCCTCTAGAGGGAACCCTGGAAAAGCCAGTGTGGGAGGAATTGGTAGACTTTCTGATGGCTCCTCGGTTTTTACTTTTGCTGAGAATTTGGGTATTCTTTCCAATAACCTTGTTGAGGGATATGGTATCCTTAGAGGCCTTCAGGAGGCTACTAAGGTTGGATGGTAAAAGGTGTTAGTTGAGTCTGACTCTCAAATTATGATTAATCTCTTGAAGACTCCTTCTAAGAATCATAAGGTGGATTGGAGAATAAAAAGAATTATTGAGAAGATTCAGTTAATCCAGATGGGATTTTTGAAAGTTGATTACAATCATGTGGTCAAAGATCAAAACAAGAGTGCTAATGCTTTAGCTAATTGGGCTTTGGACAAAGGTGATCTTACTTGTTATGGCCACCCTCCTAGATGGTGGGCTTCTCAAATTAAGGAAGCTCTTCTTTCTATCATTTCTTTGGATGGCTCCAGTTCGTACCTAGTTTCTTCTTGTTTTTTTTTTGCTTCTCTTTGGTTATTCAGTTTTTTTTAGTTCCCTAGCTCATTCTATTCTTTCTTTTGTTTCCTTTGTTGATTCTTGCCTTAATAGTATTCTGGTCTAGATAGGTCATTGTTATGTTCAATTTTTTTTTCTTTTTTCTTTTTTTGTTTTTTTTTTAGTTTTTTAAGGTGGGTGGGTTCTTTTGTTTTTTTTTGTTTTTTGTGTTGTTTTTTGTTGTTCTTGTGTTTTTGTTGTTTTGTGTTTTTTTTTTTTTCAATGTTTTTTGTTATTGTTCTTGTGTTTTTTTCGTTCTTGTTCTTAGGTTTCTCTTTTTTTGTGTTAATTCGTGTTTTTATCTGTGAGTGTTTTCTATGTTTTTTATTTTTGCTTATTGTCTGTTGTTGGTTGTTTTTATTTTTATTTTTTATTTTATTTTTTTAATTTTTTAGGTTTTGGTTGTGTTTATTTTTCATGTTTTTTTTGGGTTATGTCTTTGTAGTGTTCTGTTGTTTTTGTCTTGTTTGTGTTTTGTTATGTGGTTCTTGTGTTTTTCTATGTGGTTCGTGTTGTGGTTTCTTTTATCTTATTGTACGTTTTTGGTTGTGCTTTTGTTTTTGACACACTCAAGGAGCATGTTTTTTATTTTATTTTATTATTTTTGTTGTTATTTACTTATTTTTGTTGTTATTTACTTATTTTTAAATTGTTTTTGTGTGTTTGATTTCTCCTTGAGTATGTCAAAGGTGGTAGGCCAGGTCCGAGTCCTGGGAATTTTTGGTGGAATGGATGCCCCTGCCTCATTGGGTCTTACCCGAATGTGGCATCCCTTTTGGGATGTTTTCTACAAATAAAATAATAATAATAATGTACTCTATCATATTATGAAGTATACATAGGATGACCATGTGCTACAAGTTTTTAATTGACATTATCATATATTCCTTGGTTTAGTATGAGAGAGCTTTTAGTAAAAACATTGGAATATCATCCCGTATCACTAACAGCATCAGGGGTCATAATGGTCCTTTATTATTCCATATCAAGAATCTCCTTGGTAGCAAGGTAACCATATTTAACCTTGGCCTCTTCTTCTTCTCAAAATGGTGTTAAGTGAAGGGATCAACACATGTAGATTAAAATCAATGAAGGATATAATTACATGTATTATGTTCATAAACTTCCATATTATTTGCTTGTAATGGTTGCCAATGAATATTGTATTTCTCTTCAAGCAAATAGACTAAGATCTTCATCAAAATCTCAAATTGATCTCTTTCTTAGGAGTATTTTTTGGGTATTTGTCTTTGTAGAGTCATTCAATGAGATTTTTATATGCTTCAATAAAGTAGATAGACATGGACCTTCACTAGGGTCTTAGCCTAATACAATTCACTCTTGAGATTTACTTCTAGGACCCTGTAGCAAACATGCTCGATCTAAATTTTATGGGATAAACAAATTTTTTAAATGGTTTCCATCAAGCATTAATTATACTTTAACTATTATCCTCTCTAATTTTCACAGGCTATATGGATCTAACAACCATGCTTCGCATGGAGTGACATAGCCAAAAGTCTAGAGAGCCTAGATACAAGGCTCAATGGACAACCTCAAGGAGTTTTATAATGTTGGTTCCTTATCTAGATGTGATCTTTAGTGGTTGTCTAATCTAACCTAACCTACCTAGCTTTTGGTGCATAGAGAAAAATGGAAATAAAAACCATAGGATATAGAGGAAAGTAAAATATTAAGCTAACTAGGGGAGATGTGCCAAGGTCATAATATTCTTCTATATAATAGTGGTATAAATGAACACGTGAGTCTTCTATGCTGACAACTCAAAGTGAACACTTTCTCTTCTCAACATGCCAATTAGACAAAAATTATAAATACAAGAAATAGGATAGAAATGAAGTAATCATGGCCTCTTATACATGTGCATAAACCTACATGCACACAATAAATGAGAGAAAAAAATCCAATAGTCAAAGCTTCTAGTATATATATGAGTATGTTACAATTCATGCTAAAAGTGAGGGCTCAAAACCTTACCTACAAAACCACTTAGGATTTGGGTCTATATTGTTATACAAATGAAAATGAAGGGAGAGTAACATGCAACTAACTGATCCTTTATAATGCTTAGATAACAACTATTTATAGATAAAATGGGGATATTATCCCTCCAAAAATAATGCAAGAATTAGACCATGCTTGTCTACTGCTCACTTGACCTAATCAGTATTACATCATTGTAGCCATTTGAGGTCTTTGAATCTAGAATCATCAATTTTAAGCTATTGGATGCTTAAATACTTCTACCATTCTTCACCTACCACCCTAAACTTTGAGCACAACCAACTTCTACAATCAATTTTATCAAATTTAGGAGTGTTTTTGTTGTGACTGCCATGTTTTTACCTTCAATATACCAACCATATTTCCTATATTATCTATCCCAAGTGTCACTAGTAGATGATCCTTAACTTCCTTTAGTAATTTCTCACTAGTCTAGCTCAACTACCCTTTTGGAATTTTGTGCATCAACCATGATTCTTATAATCTGGTCTTCCTTCTTCCTGTCAGTCTACCATATCTAACTGCTTTTCTTTATTGGTAATTTTTGCATCATGCCCTAATACTTGGAGAACTTATATTTTCTTCTTAACTTCTCTTCATATTTCCAAGTGATTTCAATCATTTACCTTCAACTTAGATAGTTCTTGGAACTTTTGTTCAACTTAATACATTGGAATTTTAAAAACATTCACAATCTAGCTAGATTTTTGTCGAAATATTTGTGGAAGTCTTTTTCTCTTGCCTTCATTGGAAATTTTTGGATGATATTTTTCTTAGAAATTTTCATTTTATCTTCCTTAAAAATTTTTCTCGAAACTCATAGTTTGATCCTTGAAATGTTTTTTCTCTTCTCTCCTTCGAAACTTTTAAAACTTTCGATCTTCAAAAATTTTCTCTTCTTGCACCCTTTAGAACATTTTGCTCTCTTCCAACTTTTGGAACCTTAGATAGCATGGGCCATAAAATTTTTTGCCTTTCTCCTTTGGTTGAAACTTCTATAAAATGGCACCATTCTTTTGATTAGAACTTTGTTCCTACATTGGTCTGATGCTTCTTTGTTTGCCTTTTGCTTGTTTTACCTTGGCTTCAATTTTTCTTTCAAAAGTTTGTCTAAGACAAGGAATTTTGAGTGTATTAAAAATTCACCATAATTTTAAAAACTCACAAGTACCTTCTTGCTTGTTTAAGGAGAATCTAGAATTTTTTTCTTCATCCTTGGGCATGGAGTCAAAAATTAAAGAATTTAAAAAATAATATAGAAAAAAATAAAATGAGAAGAATGCAAAAAATTATAGAGTTGGTCGCTTATGTAGTGCTTCATTGATTTCTCCCCATTATTCATTTGAAGGGTATTGGACCTACTTTAAGTGTCTATATATTAATTAGGGCTCAAATATATCATCATGGAAGAAATTATTTGTACAGTTGATGACCTCACTTACTTGAATCCTTAGTTCTACTAAAGGTCCAATTACTGCAACAATGTCATTCGCCGCAAGAGGATTTGACCAAGATTCAAAAGGGGAGATGTCGTCCTTATACCACTTCAGTAGCTACATATTCTTATTCTAAAGTAAATTTTTCATCAATATCCCAAGGAGAGGGGAGTCCCTTTTTCCATAATAAATCAATTTGAATCTTGATTTTCTTAGTGGTGGTAGCCAAGGTAGTTACTTGGTCTTTTCACTACTGCATAACTCACTCCTTTTGGAGGAAACCAATTGCTTTATGTGCCATTGCTTGTCTATCCTAAATCCCAAGAGACACTAGCTTATAGTCTGATGTGATGGTCAACTTTACCCAATTTTTTTTGCTTCAACCGATTTTGTGAAGGCTTTAGTGAGGCTTAGCTTAATCTTTTGGTTCACATGGGCACTTTGGATGGTAACTATATCAATAAATTTGAATACTTGTAAGAGATCTAGAAAATACCTTTGAATTTAATCTTCCATTTTATCTTGGTTTACATCTAATCTTCAATGCTGAACTTCTTAGGCTCTATCATCTACCTTTTTTGGATACTTTCATAGTATAAAAATAGTTTGCCATTGAATAACTCAATACAAATAGTTTTTCACTAGTGCAAGAGGATAAAATTGTTGACACATGGACTAGAACCACTAGACGGTAGTCCACTTAGATGCATAGAGTGGTTAAGGTAGGACAAATTGGTCACCAAGAAGGATGGCTCAAAAACACTTAAATGAAGAAATAAATTTACACTTGATGTCAAAATTTTATGCAATGGGGACTATTACTTTTCACGGAGAAATAAATCATCTAGGCATGTGATATTTTTGCAACATGTCTTTATACTAAAAATGACCAAAAATCTATTTTTTGGTCATGGAAGGTGAATCACCATATTTCCATATGGGTGACCTAACTCATAGAAGGTGATTCACCATATTTCCATATGATTGACCTTTCATATTCAATATGGTGGACTTATAATACACCAATTCTTTTATAATGATAGATGCACCCCCGGCTATAAAAGGTATGAGCAGTTAATGCAATGTTATAGCCTCACATATCTCCTCAAAGATTGCTTGCATTATACTCTATTTTTTGAGAAATAAAATCATTTTGTTATCTACTCTTGTGTTCCATTTTTTTATACCCTCTTATTTTTTAATTGCATTCTTTCTTGGTCTTTTTGAACTAAAACTTCTACATTTTGACACAGTCAAAATTCTAAGTTTTGAATCAATAGTATGAAATAAATGTCTTTTGATTGTATATCCATAAACTTGAGATAAATATATTAAAATTTTGGGTATTGCGCATGATATATTTTTATTTACCTCCATTGTTGTTCCAAACAATATCAACAAAAATTAGAATGTACAAAATTGATATAGTTGATCCTTTCAAGAAAATGTTGAACAAAGCCCTCATGAAATAAAGGAATGAGATGATGGATAAATTTGCTCAAATTATTCATTGACTCCCTATAGCAAGTTATGAAACCTCCTCTACAAAACCTTCCACTACCTTAGCACCATTCAAAACTCCCACATGTTTTAAGATATAGCTAAATTTTGATATTTCTACTTTTGAAGAAAAAATTAATGTTGACGCCCTAGAAAATTGGTTGGATAAATTATCTCCATACTTCTCTATAAATAAATTCACCAACAATGATAAAATTTCTTTGGCACTCTTGAAAAATTCACTACATATTCAAATTTGGTGGGAAGCATATTGTAATAAGGTTACGAAAGAAAATGAAGATGAAGTAGATTTCACATGGGATAATTTCATAAAGGCCATCAAGGCATAATATTATCCTATGTGAGAATATGAGTAATAATACTTGTGATGGAAATAATAAAATCAAGGTAAACACTAATCTATTCAATATTATACTATGCTTTCCACTCCATGAAACTAAATCCAAATATTCAAGATGTCAAAAGGTATTGAACCCTCATGTACCATAGTGGGTTGCAACGGTACATTTCAAGGATATGGACATGTTTGAATTCAAGACATTGGAAGAAGCATATAAACTTGTTAAATTGGATTAAAAGAACAAAAAATATAAATAGAAAAAAAGGAGAAAAAAATTAGAACACTAAGTAGCAGCTAAATAAAGGGAAGAATCCCTCTCGTGGTCTTCGCCAAGGCAACCCTTGCTCTCCCTATCTTTTCCTCATTTTAGCTGAGGGATTGGGTAGACTATTCCTGAGGAGAAGACAAGGCCTGCTAACTGGTATCAAGGTTGGGGAGGAAACTTTAACTCACTTGCAGTTTTTGGACGATACTGGACTGGTTGGTGTGGCCAGTCTTAGGGAAGCTAGAGGAATCAGAGATACTCTGAATGTCTACCTTAGGGCTTCCAATCAGGTCCTCAATGACAGGAAGTCCAAAGTAGTCTTTTTCAATCTTGATCAACGGCTGCAGGAGAGGGTTATCGAGATCCTGGGTTTCACTAGAACTTCTCTTTCGATAGTTTACCTGGGAGTTCCCCTGCACTTCAAAAAATTAAAAATAGATATCTGGAAGAACCTGCTGGAAGGCATCAAAGACCGAATGAACCACTGGTCACATAAATGGTTAAGCTATGGGGGTAGATTAACCTTCCTGCAGTATAGTCTGTTATTCAGGCTCTGCCAATCTATAAATTCTCTATCCTGGCTGCCCCTCACACCATCTGGAAAGAATTAGACAAAATGGCTAGAATATTTCTATGGGAAGGTGCAAAAGGGAAGAAAAAATGGGCTCTGGTTGGGTGGGATAAAGTTACCCAGCCCAAGGACAACGGAGGGCTGGGCCTGAGAAGTTCCAAGCTTAATAACAGAGCCTTGGCTGGAAAACTGTACTGGCGATGGATTTCCCAGCCAACCTCCCTCTTCAGCAGAATCCTTTCTAGTAAATATTTGGGGCATGTTCATCCCAATGAGGTGGGCCGCTTTCCCCTGGAAGGCACTGGTTCCTTAGTGTGGCAGACTCTTAAGCTTGGATCTCAGATTGTCAAAGACCAGTTATTTTGGAAAGTGGGGAGAGGGGACAAGGCACGTTTTTGGACTGATTCCTGGGACCAGCATCCACCCATCATTGACACGTTCCCTGAGCTTCAACCAATCAAGGCTGCCTTAGAAGCCCAGGGTTGGATACATATAGATAATTATTTTCATACCAGCCAATTGGGGGAGTTTAAATTCAAAAAGTTTAAGAGGTGGCAAGAGTGGCCAATTACTCTCCCTCCGGAGTTGGAGCCCATCTTGCATAAAATTTTGTCAGAAAGGTTCCTCACAGGGAGGGATGAGGATGATGAATTAGCTTGGGGCTGTGGGAGCCTTGGGGTCTATTCAGTTAAGGCTGGGTATGAACAGATCCTCCCTGAGCCTCCCCCGCACTCATTTCTGGTTCAGGATTGGAGAAGGATTTGGCATTCTAAGGGCTGGCCGAAAGTGAATTTCTTTGCCTGGCAGCTTATGCACAAGGGAGTTCTCACCTTTGACAATCTAAGAAGTAGGGGATTCAGTGGCCCCTCTCAATGTGCATTATGCCAAAAACATGAGGAAACTGCTGATCACCTGATGTTTGAGTGTCCTTTTACTCATCAGATTTGGGAGCGCTTTTTCTCCCAATTTAAATCCCAGGCTAATGGTGTTTTAAATCGCGCCAATATTTTGAAAAAATGGAAAAGGGGCAGATTCAAATCTACAGCTCTCCGAATAGGCTGGGAGTTAGGCTTTCTCTTCATTTGGTGGCAAGTTTGGCTGGAGAGAAATGCCCGGATCTTCAGAGATACTTTCTCCTCGATAGACGGTGTTTGGCAGGTCATTTGGAGTAAAGTCTCTGAAACTGTTGCCATTAATGTTAAAGAAGAGAATCAGGCTGATCTTGGGCAGCTAGAAGAGGGGGTTGAGGGACAAGAGGGGCGTGGCAGAGTATGCTGGTTACCTCCCCCAATTGGCTGGATAAAGATCAATACTGATGGAGCTGCAAAAGGCAACCCGGGCAGTGCGGGTATTGGTGTTGTCTGTCGTGATCATTCTGGTACGGTGCTGTACTGGGAGCTGCAGGGCTTGGGCCGAGCCACAAATAATGATGCTGAGGCCATAGCCATCAAATCAGCTTCTATATGGGCTATTAAGCAGGGATACCGGAGGGTTATTATCGAATCAGATTCTCAAGTCTTGATCGGTGCTCTTGACTGCTTGCGGAATTTCTCTTTGAAAGCTTGGAGACTGCGGATCTTGATATCCCAAATCAAGGAGTTATGGAAGGAATTAGATGATGTTATCCCTGTTTATGTGAGCAGAAATCTGAATACGGTTGCTGACTTCCTTGCGAAGATGGGGGCTGAGAAAGAGGCAGGGGTACTGCTGCACAGTGATATGCCTCTGATAGATGAAGAGATTCGGCGTGGTCTGGAACGATCCCTGCATCAATGAGCACAAAAATGGCTAAGGATGGCTTTTGTCATGATATCGCGACTTGTTGCGCCGTCGCGACCTTGACTGATAAGCTGTCGCGATTTCGCGACTTGTTGCTCCGTCGCGACCTTCCCTGGATTGTTGCAGCGATTTCGCTACCTGTTTCGTCCCCGCGGCCTTTGGAGGAAAACTGTCATGATTTCACGACCTATTGTGCCGTTGCGGTCCCTGATGAGAAGATGTCACGATTTCGTGACTTGTTTTGCTGCTGCAGTCGTTGGATGAAAGCCGTAGCGATTTCGCGACGCTTTTGGAAAAAGTGCGTTAAGGGGAAAAATCGTCACGATATCGCTACGTTTTTGGTGAAAAGTTGCCCAAGGGAAAATACGTCATGATTTCGTGACATTTCTGCTGATTGGGCTCTCGGGGGAGAAACCGTCGTGATTTCGCGACATTTTTGCAGAAATGGCACTAAGAGGAAAAGTCGTCGCGATATCGCGACACCTTTGAAGTTCGGGCATCACGGTGAAAATCTGTCGCGATTTCGCGACCCTTTTGAGGAAAGGATGCCCAAGGATAGAACCTGTCGCGATATCGTGACATTTTTGGTGAAAAAGAGCCCGAGGGAAAACTCGTCGCGATTTCGTGATAATTGGTCGCGATTTCGCGACATTTTTGAGGAAAGGAGGCTCAAAGGAAAATTTGTCGCGATTTCGCGACAGTTTTGGAGAACAAGCCTCAGGAGGGAAAATCGTCGCGATATCGTGACTCGTTTGAGGAAAGGGCACCGCGGGGAGAACACGTCGCGATTTCGCGACAACTTTGTTGAAGGGCCGCCCAAAGGACATTTCGTCGCGAAATCGCGACACTTCCGACCAACTGGAGCCATGAGGAAAAGACGTCGCGATATCGCGACACCTTTGCGATGTTGGCGTCACAGGAAGAATTCGTCGCGATTTCATGACAATTCTGGAGATCAGGTGCCTTCTGGCTTTCTCGTCGCGATTTCGTGACGCTTTTGGCGTTTGGGTGCTTTGGTGTGGTGCCGTCGCGATTTCGCGACTCTTTTTGGGTTTGGCGGCCTAGGCGTGGTTTTGCCGCGATTATGCGACATGTCACGATTTCGCGACTTGTTGCCGAGGCGCGGCCGTTGTTAGGTTTGGTGTCGCGATTTCGCGACATGTCGCGGTTTCGCGACATGTCGCGTTTTCGCGGTCGGTTGTCTTCTGGCTTCTTTGCTCTCGGTTGGGATGCCTTCTCTCCCAGTTGTAACTGTTATTTGTTTTAATTCAAGTTCTTTTCATTTTTTTCAAAAAAAAATAAAGGGAAGAATGAATCTCAAAAAAATCAAGATAAAGGGTGTAATTACCAAAATCAAAATTTTAACTATAAAAATACACAAAAGAAAATAATCCCTCAAAGGACAGGAGTGGCAAATGGTGTGACTATCATAAGAGCAATTGACATTCAAGGTTGAGCAATTTAGTCATTTTTTTTGAGTCACAAATCTCTACATCTATTGCATTGTCACCTTCACATCTATAGGCTAAGGATAGAAGGAAGTAAAGCATGGAAGATAAACTAATTCTGATTATTTCCACCATACATGTTACACTAGAGGATCCACAAGAGGAGAAAATCTGATTCACTCACAAATGTGGGTCAAATTTAATCCATTATATTTCATTGTTGATAGTGAGAATCAAAAGAATATTATTTCTACCTAGATGTTGAAGGATTTGAATTTGCATATTACATCATACCCACAACCATATAATGTTGGATGGTTGCAATAGGGGAAATAAATTCATGTCACTTAATAATGTATCCTCTCTTATGACATCAAGCCCTTCAAATATAACTTTTTATGTGATGTTGTTCCCTTGGATACTTGTGATGTGAAGTTGTGCCCTTGGATACTTGTGATGTGATTTTGGGCCAACCATTTATGTGAAAGAGATATTGTGCATATTATTCTAGGCTTCAAAGTATCATCATCACTATCAAAGGTCAGTGTTACAGGATCCTAGAGGTAACTCCTCCTACCTTTGATTCTTTAATCATTGCTAAAAAATGCATAAATATAATATCCAAAACATTATTTGGTTGGTGATCAAGTCATAGAGTAGGAGAACCATCGCTACTTAATTGTAGGCCCTACATAATAGAAGGATACATACTATATTGTAGTATAATATGATGACTTGTTCAATTCATCAATTGGGGTTCCACTTCATCATGAGGTAAATTAATCCATTTATTTAGTTTCTAGTTCACCTTTGCTAATGCACCTACTTATCATATATTAGTCCTTGAAAATGATGAAATTAGAATGTAGATCAAAGAATTAATTCAAAAATATCACATCAAACCAAGTGCTTCACCATGTGGTAGTCCAATTGTCTTGGCTCCAAAGAAATATGTAACATAAAAACTATGTATTGACTAAAGAGCTTTGAATAAAATCACTATGAAGAACCATTATCCACTCCCTTTGATACATGACTTGTCAAAGTAGCTCCATGGTGTAAAGTTCATCAAATTGATTTCAAATCTAGCTATAATCAAATACCCATAAGAAACACTAGCAAATTAAATATTACACTCAAATCTAAAGAGAGTTAATCTAAGTGGATGGTTATATCTTTTAGCTTGACCAGTGCATCTACTACATTCATGAGGATTATGGATGACATCATGCATCCCTAAACCATCTCATTTGTAGATGAAATTCTCATCTATAGTAAAACATGGGATAAACATCTACAACATGTTCAATAGGTGCTTCAATTTTTTTAAAGATACAAACCATATGTTAATTTGAAGAAGTGCTTATTTGACATGACAAAGATTTAGTAACCTAGGTATATTATCAACAAAGAGGTAGTCCACATTGATCTTGATAAGATTCAGGTAATTAGATATTAACCTATCCCAAATGCTCTAACATATCTTTCTAGATTTTCAAGTCTTATCAATTTCTAAAGAATATTTGTATCAGGGTTCTCACACATTGCTTGGCCACTACACCAAGTGACCAAAGGAGGTACCAAATCCAAATTCCATTGGGAAGATGTACAAAAAATGGAATTTAAGAGGTTGAAAAATCAAATGTCATTTAGCTCCTACAGATTTCCTACCTAACTACATAAAACTTTTAAGGTAATGACTAATGCATCATAGTATGCATTCAAAGTTATTCTCACATACCATGGGTATCCAATTGCCTATCATAGTAAAATATTCAATGAATTAGTTTGAAAATATCCAACATATTACAATGAGCTCTATGTTATTGTCCAAACATTTAAACAATGGAAGCACTACATATTGGGCAAGGAAACCATCATATACATAGATTATAGACCTCTAGAGTTCATTTAGATATAGAGTAAGCTAATAAATGAAAGACATCAAATATAGGCCACATATCTATAACAATTTCATTTGATCATCAAGCATAAGAAAGGAAGTGATAATTTTTTTATAGATCATTTGAGCTAACCTTCAATCATAGCACTCACCACCATTTTTTATTCATGTGTGCATGAAAATTTCAATTGACCCACCTTATATGAATTAGATTCTAATTTTGCAAATGTGTACTGATCTCTTCATGTAGGTAAGCATATTTTTATTTTATGTGAGACAACCTCCTCTACCATGTGGAATGGATTTTTGCACCACCTATAAAGCACTCAAGGATGATCTTGAAAGCATACTTCAACAAAGTAATAGGTCACTTTAGGATGGAAAAATATTAGCAGTTCCTCAAAAGTACTTCTATTGGATAAAGATGGGTAATGATGTTGATATGTACATTAAGTCATATACTCCCTATGCTATTTCCAAACAAACCAACAAGAACTAGGGATATTATACACCATTTTTAGTGACATCCAAGTCTTGGAAATCTATCTCCATTAGGTTTACCCATATATAAGCATGGTGATGAGTGTGTTTTTATAGTAGTTGATAATTTTTTAAAAATGGTTGTCATGATTCCTTGTAAGAAATTAATTTTAGATGAGGATACTAAAAATATTTATTTTAGTCATGTGTGGATCAACTTTGGCTTGCCAAAGTCCATTATATCTAACAAGGATAGAATATTTTTTAGTATTTTTTGTTCGCCCTATGGAGCATAAAGGACACCAAGTTATCCATATCCACAATCTTCCATCCTCGAACTGATGGAATGGATTAATTGTATATTTTATTTGAATGTACAACTTTAAGAATCCATATAGATGGGATGAGAGCCTCCCATAAAATCAACATGGGTATAGTAAAGCTATGTATATCTCTATAAAATCTAGTCTATTTCATGTTTGTTTGGGTTTCAACCCTTGGTATTGACTAATGTAGATCTCCCTTTGCAACCCATGGAGTTCTTACCTAATGGAAAAAAAGAAGTAAAACAGGATACATGGTTTACAGAACATATTTAGCACCTCAAATAATATGTCCATACCTATTGGTAAAGACAAATTAGAAATACAAGCAACACCATGACCAACATTGGGTCCCATATCAATTCAATGTAGGAGATAAGGTATGGTTATATCTTCAGAAAGGGATATTTGTAGGACCTCATAGGAATACTAGACCTCTTCTCTATGGACCATAAACCATCATGAAAAATGTGGGAGAAAATACTTTTGAATTGAATCTTCCATCTTATATTGGTTTGCATCCAATCTTCAATGTTGTATTTCTTAGGCCCTTTATCCACCTTTGTTGGACACTTTCATAGTAATAAAATAGATGGTCATTGAAGAAATATATCTAGAAAACTTAGAACCAATGGAAAAAGAATCAAAATATTTATAATAGGCCACAACCACTAAAAGGACTTCCACTCAAATGTATAGAGTGGTCAAGGTAGGACAACTTGAACACCAAGGGAAATGGCTCACAAAAATTGAAATAAAGAAACAATTTCCACACCTAATATTAAAAATTAACACAATGGGGACCCTTGCTTCTAAATGGGGATGAATAAACCAGGTATGTGGCTTATTTTTGGCATGGCTTCATGCCAAAATATCTATTTTTTATCCTAATCACTCTGTTAAGACATAACCTTTTGCTTGGGACTTTGTTTTGATCTATTCACGCAATGTTGAAAAGACTATATAGAGAACAATTTTGGTAGGCAACTCTATCACAAAAAAAATTGTTGATACATTTTTAGATAAATACTTAGGAGGCTCTCAAAAATGCAAAACAAAATACTTACTATTTCTATTTTTAGATTTTTGTAGCCAAAATGCATGTCTAGCCAAGTTGACACATCAGTAAAAGATAAAATATAAAAGGACAAATCATATGTATAAAGTTTTCATTCGATGTGAATATTTTTACTTATGGAAGGTCAATCACCATATTTCCATATGGGTGACCTAACTCATGAAAGGTGAACAACCATATTTCCATATGGTTGACCTTCCATATTTGATATAGTGGATTTTCAATGCACTTGTAAAAAGAGAGATGCAACCTTGATTGTAAAAAGCATGAGTAATGGATGCAATGTTATAGCCTCACATCTCACTTAGATATTGTTTGCATTAAAATTATTTTTTAGCAATAAAATAATTGTGTTATATGCTATTCTATCATGGTTTGTTATAGAAAAGGGGGAGCAAATAACAAAAACCAAAACATAGAGTGACTCTTCAAAGAATGAGGATAAATGGAAGATAAATGGGAGCAAATAACTCCAAAATCATAATTGGAAGCAAAAAATATTCCCAAGAAACCAATCCCTCAAAGGCCAAGAGTGGAAAATATAATGATTATTACAAGAGCAATTGATATTTGACTGAGGAGTGTCATGTAATTTAGTTATTTCTTGTTGATTCGTAACCCTCTACATCCACTACACCACCATATCCATATCCATAGGCTAAGGATAGAGGAAATTGAATCATTAAATTCAAACCAAATGTGACCATTGACACCACACTTGTTTCACTAAAGGAGTCACAAGAGGAGGAATACCTATTTCACTCACAAATGCAGGACAAGGATAAGTTATTACATTTCATTATTGATAGTGGGAGTCAAAACAACTTGATTTTTGCTTAGATGATAAAGGGATTGAATCTATCTATTACACCACACCCATAATCATATAATATTGAATGGTTATAACAAGGGAGAGTCATTCATGTATCTCAATAATATCTCCTCTCTTATTCTATTGATCCCTTCCAAGATGAAGTTTTGTGTGATGTTGTACTCTTGGATATTTATGATATTATTTTAGGCCAACAATTCATGTGGAAAAGGCATGGTGTATACGAGTCTATACCCCAAAGTGTCATCATCACTGTCAAAGGTCAGTGTTACAGGATTTAAAAGGTATCTCTCCTCCTACCTTTATTTCCTTAATAAGTGCTAATAAATAAACAACAATGATAGCCAAAATAATAAAATTCATTCTATTGATGATCAAGCCACAAAGTAGAGAGGATTTTTGCTACATCACTTGTGGGCCTTGAAAAATAGAAGCAGATAGACCGATTTATGGAAAAATATGATGATTTATTCAAGTCACCAACTAGGGTTCCACTTCATTTTAAGATAAAGCATTCCATTGATTTATTTATTGGCTCTCCTTTGCCCCATGTACCTATTTATTGTAGATTAATCCTTGAAAATGATAAACATAGAAATCAAATCCAATAATTGATTCATAAAGAGCACATTAGACTAAGTGCTTCATCATGTGGTAGTTCAATTGGCTTAGCTCCAAAGAAATATGGAACATGGTGATTTTTTGTGGACTATAGATCTTTGAATAAAATCACTAAGAAGAACAATTATCCACTCCCTCAAATAGATGAATTGTTGGATGAGCTTCATGGTGCAAATTTCTTCACCAAAATCGATCTCAAATCTAGATATCATCAAATACCCATAGAGCTACCTGACATATGGAAGACTGCATTAAAATCCAAGTGGGATTTATTTGAGTGGTTGGTTATACCTTTTGGCTTGACCAATGCACCTAATACATTCATGAGGATAATATATGACATCATGCATCCCTACACTAGCTCATTTGTGGTAGTCTAATTAGACAAAATTCTCATATATAGTAAGACAGGGGACTAAGATCTATATTTTTTATAGGTGTTTTAGATTCTTTAAAGATACAATACATATGTTAATTTGGAGAAGTGCTCATTTGACACGACAAAGATTCAGTATCTTGGGTATATTATTGATGGATAAGGAGTCCATGTTAATCATAATAAGATTCAATTAATTAAGGATTGGCCTACCCAAAAGTCTCTAATAGAGCTTTGTTGCTTTTTGGGTCATGGTATTTTCTATCAAATATTTGTATTAGGGTTCGCACATATTGCTCGAACACTACACCAAGTAACCAAATGATGTTGCAAATCTGAATTCCATTAGGAATATCCATAATAAATGGTATTTAATAGGTTAAATGACCAATTGTGATAATCTCCTACACTTTTCCTACCTGCTTGCATCAAACCTTTGAAGTAATGACTTATGCATTAGAGTACACATTGTGAGCTATTCTCATAAAACATGGGCATCCAACTGACTATCATAGTGAAACACTCAATGAAGCAATTTGAAAATATCCAACATATAAAAAATAGCTTTATGTCATTGTCTAAGCATGTAAATAGTGAAATCACTACATCTTGGACAAGGAAATCATCATCCACATAGATCATAGACCTTTGGAGTTCATTTAGATGTAGAGTAATATAAGGAATGAAAACATAAAAACTGGACTTCATTATAGTTTTATTATAGATATATTATAGTTTCATTTGATCATAAAGCATATAAAATGGAGTCCAATTTAGTTATAAATTATTTGATCCAAATTCTAGTCATAGAACTCACCACCATTATTGATTCCTATGTGCATGATATTCCCAGTTGGTCCACCTTGTATGAAATAGATTTTGATTATCCAACATACCAAGATCTTTGTGTGAGTAAGCATATTTCTAATTTATATTTTTAATATAACCTCCTCTATCACATGGGACATATTTGTGTACTAGCTAGTGAACACTAAAATATGAATTGGGAAGCACACTTCAAAAAATTAGCAGGTTATTTTGGGATGGAAAAAAAATTGGTAGTTCTTCAAAAGTATGTCTATTGGCCCAAGATGATGAATGATGTTGAGATGTGCATCAAGTCATATACACCATGCATTATTACTAAACCAACCAATAAGAAGTAGGGACTATATGCACCATTTCCACATGGACCAAGACCACTAGAAGGTAACTTAGATGTACAAAGTGGTCAAGGAAGGACAACTTGGTCATCAAGGGGAATGGCTCACAAAATTTTAATTAAATAAATAATTTTTTCACTTGATATCAAATGTTGACATAATGGGGATGATTTCTTTTCAAAGAGGGATAAATTATCTAGGCATGTGACCAGTTTTTAGCATGGCTTTATACTCAAAATATCCAAAAATCAAAATTTTGACACTAACCACACTATTAGGGGAATAATATTTTGCTTGGGACTCCATTTTGATCCATTCAAGAAACGTTAGAAATATTATATATACAACAAAAAAAATTATAGGTAACTTTTTCTTAGACAAGTTGCTAACATATTTATGAAAAATGAGTCAAAGTCCCTCAAAAATGAAAAATAAATACTTACTAAAAATAGTGATTTTCTATTTGTAGAATTTTGTAGCCAAAATGCATCTCTAGCTATGTTTACAGATCAGTCAGAGAAAATACAAAAGTAAAAATCACATGTGTACAATTTCATTTAATATGCACTTTGTAAATCATGGAAGGTGAATCACCACATTTCCATAGGGGTGACCTTCTAAATCATGGAAGGTGAACCACAAATTTCCATATGGATGATATTTCATATTCAATGTCATGGATTTAAAAAACAACAATTCATGTATAAAGAGATATGCACCCCTAATTATAAAAAGCATGAGTAATGGATGCAATGTTATAGCCTTGTATCTCTTCTCATAGATTGCTTGCATTATACTTTATTTTTTGGGAAATAAATAATTATGTTATATACTCTTATGTCCTAGTTTGTTATACCATATCATTTCTAAATTGAATTATTTCTTGGTCTTTATTCAAAATTTTGACATTCAAAATAATCAAAATTCTAAGTTTTGGATCATTTGGTTTACCTCAAACTTTATCTTCATCTATTCTTCCAATCATCAATCTCTTGCAGTATGATGAATAATATGAGGTTCATATGTGTTGATGGCAAGATCAATATTATCTCTCCAATATTTTATCTCATCAAGCTCTTGTTATAAAATCAATTTTGTGAGATTTGTAGGAGCTAACAATAAGATCAATCAACTCATTGCTTATCACCAATGAAACACCATGCATGGGGACAACATGTCAATCATCGATTCTTCCTTCCCATTTGGGGAATAATCCATTTCAAATATCCAATCAAAAATTCTCTATGACATTTCTTTACAAGGCAAATATATCCAATCAAAGGTCCTTTATATATTTTTTTAAAAGTAAATATATCAAGCTAAATCAAAAGTCCTACAAACCAAGCATAATTCCTTTAAAAAAAAATTAAAGATAAATACATCAAGCTAAATCAAAAGTCCTATGATTCAAGAAGAATTCCTTTAAGAAATTATTTAAAATTAAATCTACCAAGTTAAATTAGAAGTCCTACAACCCAAGTAGAAGTCCTTTATATGTTTGTAAAATTTTTATCTTTGTTTGTAAATGTTTGTACATATTTGTATATACTTGTATCATAGCAACTAACCAGGGTTCCTTCAAGAAAGCTACTAAATTCCCCTAAGGAAAATATCAAATTTAACCAAAAGTCCTAGAAAAGCTAACTAAAGTCCCCCTAGGAAAATCTCAAAACTAACAAATGTCCACCTAGGAAAATCTCAAAGCTAACTACAATTCCTATGGGCATAGCTAACTAAAGTCCCCCTTGGTAAATCATAAATGTAACATATAGTCCTCCAAGAAAAGCTAACTAAATCCCCCTTTGGAAAATATCTATACATAGTTGTACATATTTGTATATATATATTTTTTATCCAAGCTAAAGTCCCCTTGGAAAAATCTATATTTGTATATAGTTGAACTATAGCAATGCCCCTTGGGCACATCACTTTTCCAATTATCTAGCATGCATCTATCATGCAAACCTCAAGATTTAATTGCCATGTCATAATTTAACTTAATTTATAACATATAATCATTTTTATAATAATTATATTTCATCCTAACATTAAACATAAATAAATCATAACTAAATCGTGCATTATTCATTGAACAAATAATCAATCATAATTTAACACCATAATCAATCTAAATTACTCATCATTGATCATTTAATCTACCACATCAACATTTTTTAAATCATCATCCATAACAACATAGAGAAATTAAATACATAACCACAACATTAATCATAACATCACATCCATAACACATCATAATGAACCATAAATGATAAATAAATATATATATATATATATATATATATATATATATATATATATATATATATATATATACATGTATGTATGTATGTATGTATGTATGTATGTATAATATGTATATCAAATCGTATATTACAAGATCATCATGTAGAATACATCATCATTTTAATAATATAAATATCTAGGAAAATGACCCAAAATAGCTAGCTCTAGGAGCTTGTGTTTAGTGCTCCTATAGCCCCTCCTCCTCCCCCTCCTACTAGTAGGGGCATCCTAACTGACCTCAGTGACTATTGGCTCATGGACTATGAGTGTGTCTATGACCAAATCTACATTAGTGGTAGTGGGTGCCTATCTACTAGTATGGATGTATGGCAAGTTGCTCTATAAAGTATCACCTACTTGATATCTATTTGTAGGTCCCTATATACCTAGTCCATCTGGTTCAAAAAGGGTTGGACTACCTTGTTGGTACAAGTTCCTCTTATTGATATGACCCTTACTACTACATATTGCTCAACAATCATACTTCGAATGGTTTGTTGCATCATAATGACCTATCCCACTAGTTGGTCCCTTTTTGTTGTCCTCATTATTAGTATCACCTATAAACTATACACCTACCTAACTAGGGCATCTCTCGTTGCCTCTACAATAGAATGGGATAACTTGCTTGGTCCTACCTCACCTATCATGCTCATTGGTAGTACTAATGGTGGTGGTATTTTTGTTTCCATTGATATTTTTATCTCTCTCTATCAAAAATAATCTCTATATTGCTTGACCAAAATTGGTATTGCTTATCACACCCTATTATCTTTGTTTTTCCCTTGGTCATAGCCCAATGATGGTCATCCTCTATGGTTAGATGGTTTGGTACCATCTTTGTACTCATTGTTATTTCTAATATCATCATCACCTTAGTCTAGAATGATTGAATCATCTATATCTAGTTGTGTATAAATTAGGATTTGACTATGGCTTAAACCCTCTCCTCCATGTGAATTTATGGTACCGCATTGGCCCTCTTGGTATCCCCTATAAAGCATTAAATTGGAAAACCAAGTGATCAAAATGAAAGATCTCTCACTTTTATTATGGTCCTACCAAACATCTGGTTTTCCTGATGTAAGCCAGATAGTATGTATCATCTTGCCAACTAGGATGTTAACTATATAATTTCCATACAATCTATTTTTATTGTAGGTCATCAACCACTCTTATAGAAACCCCCAAAATGCCCCTATGGAGCCTACTCTACCCAACCTTAAAATTATGTCCCCACCAATCATAACTAATACCTCAAGATCTAACACCTATCTTGACAATATTGGATACCTCATAGTAGTTGTGTGCTCCTAGGCCCACACCTGGAGCAATGTGCTACATGTAAGGTTCCTCTTGCATCTATAGATCACTCGATGCAATGAGTGATAGAGTTATGTTAGAACCACTATTCCTCAAGCAAAAATATTTTTATATTCCTTCATGTTAGCTATAGTCTCTCTCTAAATCCAATGAACCACTCACCTATTGGTCTCCCCTATTAAGACTCCAAACACTAGTGCATACAAAAGAGTGGTCTACCTGTCTAGATAGCTTGTTGCATATGCAACATTAATGTCAATGCTTGACCTAACAACAAGGAATTTTATGACTCTTTTCAATCACTCTAAGTTGCACTACCAATATTGGTTCATGTGGACCTATACCCCTCTAATGGGAACAAATAGAATCCTCTAGTCATCCTTTAGAGTGACCATATTTCAAGCAAGTAGTTGAAATATATTCATATTTGAATATTGTGTTCTTTAAAAGTTGTTAAAAGTATGCAATCAAACTTGACCTTAGGCATTAGAAACATATAGTACAACCCTAATATTACCAACATTACATGATCTATAAACCGCCAAGACCTTGAATAGTCTCTAGTACATGTGTGTGTCTCTTCTTGCAATTTAGGATTCATAACCACTCCCGTAACCAAAACCAATTCCCTTGTTAGCCTTGATTCCTATAATAAGCAAAATATAAATACAAAAAATAGTACTACAAGCAAAAGCACCATTGGGTGGAAAAAATACCATCAGGAAGCAAAAGTGTTGCCTAGGTGGTAGTAGTACTATTGCATGGTGAAAGCATCAAAGAGGCATGAAAGAACTACCTATTTCTTTAGGCACACATTTTGGGGTAATTTGAACTTATCAAGCCAATTTAAAGATACATACATGTGCATGCAGTCCTCCTCTAGTTGTGGGTGCCTCATCTAGTCAACTTGGTGCAATGGGAATACACCTTAATCTATCAAAACTATTGGTGCACTCCAAATATCCTTTTCTCTCCTCTCAATGATAAAAAACAAAAAAAAACTACCCCCAACCCTTTCACCCCCTGAGCCTTATTGATTTATTTTCATTGTATTTTCTCAATTCTTCATTATAGTGCCAGTGTGGATCATAATCAAGTTGGGTTTGCTTGGTCCAACTTGATTTTCCTTCTAAAACTCAAGGGGGGCCACTAAGGAATAAAAACATTTAATGATATCAAAAATATGAAATCTTACATCACCTCTAAGAAAATCAAAAGTATCAATCATATTGCATCATTAATCATAAAAAATAGCAAATTTATCTCAAAATTAGGGTATTAATGTTGACTTTTAATGCATTCATCATGCAATAAATGCATAAAGAAAGGTATATTTAGACAATTTTTAATGCATCATTAATCTTCAAACTTGCCAAAATCTTTATCAATTAGCCAAACTGAATCAATCATCTTCAAGGCCAAATTGGTAGCATTTATTGCTCTGGAAGCAAAAGCATCAGGTTAGAAGTGAAATCATCAATGACACTTTTAACTTCCTTCTAGTGCTTTTGCAAAATTTTAATTTTTTACTATTTCCCACCCAATTTGAATGGAAATAATCATCTTGGAGAAAGCTCTAGAGCATTAACACTGCCAACACTATTGCCCTCTAGTCCTTTTGACTTTCATGCACCAAAAATAAAAAAGTTAACAATTAGTACCTTCTAAGCCACCCGCTAGTAGTGGATATAATCAAAGCCTAATATTATCCATTTATAATCTTCCACCATTAATGATATTTTGATCTCATTTTAAATTCTTACCTTTACCAATCTTATCATATTCAATGTAATCTATCTTCTAAGGAGCCATGGCTTCCTATATAGCTAGCAATTGGAGGAGCCCAATCCATAGTCTTTTGAAAGTAACAAAATTCTATCAAATTTCATTTAATTCATCTCTAAGAATGGAACTACTATGTCAAAATATTTTCATGACCTTATGAAGTAATTCAAGCATTAAGCATCTAGGCCCTCAATCCTCTAAGTATTCAAGCATCCAATATCTCAAGCAATCTTCAAGCAACTAGCAAGATCCAATCAAGCTTCCATAAAAAGGGATGTTGAAGCAACCTTAGCATATTGGAGCAACAAGTTTGATTGGGGTTATGCTCTTTCCCCTTCCTTGATTTTTTCATTGCTTTTGCAACTCTAATATTTAATTTCATTGCATACTAACATTGCTTTGGATATCATACTTACATTTAGCTTGGTATATCATATTTTATCATTACTAGTTACATTTTAAACAAGCAATCTTCCTATTTTACTACATCTAGCAGGGTTCTTATGCCTCCTAGTCAGGGACCTTCCTTACATCTTTCATAAAAATCTTAAATATTTCATTTAATTTTATTTTGTTGTTATTTTAAGAAAAAGTGTTGCTAAATTATAGGTTTAATGGCATTATCGTTCTTTGTTGTAGACATAGTCATGGAGAGTTAAAGTGTTGACAATGCTAGTACTTACCCAATGGTACTTCTACCATCAATCACTTAGTCCAATGCTTTTATAAATTTTATTATTTTTTAGCTCATACCTGAATAGGGGTTTGATGCTAGCCAAGGGAGCCTCATACTCTCATCTAGCTCAAGTAGACCCTTTTACCGCTAGCCTCTTCATTTTTTATTTATTTTAAATATAAGAAAATATGCCATCAAAATGCAATAACTTCAACAATGCCTTTGTAATACCAATAGTGCTTTTGTATCTATGGAAAAACTATGTTCTTTCTAATCCACATTCCTTTCATTTCAACATTTAGCCCTTAGGTTTTTTTTTGTCTGCTAAAATCTATTTATGTTTTCTACTTTATTTTTATTTATTAAAAAAATAAGAAAAAGGAAAAGGAAACTAATTATCATTTAATCATTTAGGAGACCATCTTTAATCTTGTCAGCATTTAAATAAAATTGCAAATAGCTATGTTTAGGCTTGTTTGTTGCATCTTTCTCTTGAATATTTTCCCTTGAAAAGAGAGATCATTTTACTTTTATCATCCAAATCAAGAATCATTTTACTTTTAGGTCTTGTTTATTTCATTCGTGTGATGCACTTGTAGTTGATTAGGACTAGATTAAGGTTAAGCTTTGTTAAGGAAATCTTAGAAGAAATGTAGTTCTCTAACTAATCCACTAAAATTTAGATATTAAGCTCAACAACTACCCCTATCCTCAAGGTGATGAAGGAGAGAGAAACATAGCAAATAAGCCCTTTACAATCCCTACCAATCCCCTTTGCCACAAATAGGCCTAAGTAAATTCTTATGCATGCATTGAATTTATTATAATATTTTATTATGTACGCCCTATGGGCCATGGTTAACCTTGTTAGGGTTAAACCTACCTTATAAAATTGTAACATAAAGTCTTGCTTGTTATGTTGGATTAAGGTTAAATTCTTTTATGGGATTTTTGTATTGGTATAAATACCCCCAAAAACTCCTTATTTTATTATTATCAGTGTTATGCATCTTATCTATAGATAATACAATGATTATTTATGGTGCCTATAGATGCCCCAATCTCTATATCTCTTTTTATTTCTTTCATATTTTTTACACTCTTTGTATAATTTTTGAGTGGATGGGTTGTTTTTGTTCATTTCTAGAAAACATTGTGAATTCCAACATTTTAAATATGTGAATTTTTAAGACACAAATGAAATCTCTCTTTGATGGAGCAAATCAATGTGTAAGGATTTAATGAAAAAATTTCAAGCAAAAGAAAGTATAAATTGCTTTATTAGGCTTGCCAACTCAAATTAGTCAAAATGCATAAAAAATAGTTAATTTAATTAGGAATCATAAAAAAAAAAATTGTCATTTCGATGACAAATGCTAAAACTAAGTGAATTGCTAATCTTTCGCAATGGAGTTATCATTTTATAAATTCCATTTAAATAAAAATAAGATAATGCAAAGCAAGAAGATCTAAAGTCAAAGCAAATAGATTTGACAAAATTATTTTAAGTTATGTCTAATTTAGTATAATAAGAAAACCTATTAACAAATCTAATAATATTTAAGCACATTTGTGTCAATATAAAACATGAAGTGTGAGTGGATAGGTTTAATTTTAAGAAAAAATCATGTTTGTGGGTCCCACTAGATCTACCAAAAAAATTTGATATGCATAAGTGAATGTACCTATAGAGTTGCATTTCAAAAATTGAAAGAAATGGATTAACCTTTTTAACCTCTAGATTTAGGACAACTCTCTAGTAATATAGCTAAATTAAAACTAATCTAATGCAACTAAATTTTATAGGAAAAAAAGATACAAGGGATAAATAAAATACATTAAAAGAAATATGGTTGAATAATCATAGTGAGATTAATTTTTTTCAATCAATATCATTTGAAAGAGATAGATTAACATTAATGTGATCACATCCCTACATAACCTACAATAATGAAAGAAAGAACCAACACAAAATGAGAGGGCAAAGCCATCAAGTGGCATTAGCTCAATTGGTTAGATTCCTCAACATTTAATAAGGAGACCAAGGTTCAAATCTTGCCAAGGGATACATGGATAACATCCAAGCTTTGTTGTATTACCACTATGTGGTAATGATGTTATATGGGTGGGGCCCATTTCAATCCCATATAACCAATTGAAAAAAATGAGAGGGCAGAGCCACAAACACTTCACATACAAAAATCAAGAGGTTAGTATATAATTGATTCATTAATATCATACACAATATTTCCATTAATAACATGATGTCAGTATGTACAAATCTCTCAAAAAGTGTAGTTCTAGTATTCACAAATGAAAAAATTATACTTACTATAGATAGACAAATTGACATTGAAATGTAAAAGATAAATGCATGTGAAATTAAATTCAAGAAATGGTAAGGTATCAAGATAGTTAGTTGGATAAATTTGAGGATGTGATTGCCTCCTTAGTTGTACAGATAAGACCCCTGCCTCATTCATTCATATGTTGGTATTGCACATGGTAGTGGAAGTTGGGTGTAATCGAACATGTAATTGTGAGATATTTGTGCCAAATTGTTTGACTATTATGCAAGGTTGTATAAATTATTGTACAAGGTTGTGTAAACTATTGTGCAAGGTCGTCTAACTATTGGAACATGTTGTCTGATATGTGTTGTGTGTGCAGTGTATCCATTTATAAGTATAAGTAATACCCTTTGTATATTTTGTTTATTTAAGTGTTAATATAATTAAGTTGCAATATATTGTATTCTATTTCCATATTTTTTTGTTGTTGCCTATTCAAAGTTGGGTCAAGCTTAGTGAAATGCAGTTATAATGACCAAATTACTTAGGAAGGTGCACAATGATAGCAATGGATTTATTACAATGCAACTAACAAACAATGTAGTTTCCCTTGAGAGGATGTAAGATAAGAGGTTTTAATAGATGAAGACACAAACTTGTTTGTTGACATTATTAAAGTGTTGTCATACAAAGCAAACATACAAGTAGAAACATAACTAGAGATATAAAAAAATACACATGGAGAAGACATGCAAGGGTTTGTGTATAGAGAGTTGCATATCAATTACAAAGAGTTGCATGTTATAGAAAGTGAGTTGCATGTTGGCGATGGGGAATTGCATGACGACAATAGATAATTACATGATGATAAATTATCTGATGAGGAAATGTATTATCGCAAAGTTAATGATGTCCAAGTACTCATGCATGAGGATAAAATAAAAGTGTTTGTATGATACAGTGATGTGCATGTGTTCAAGCATGAAGTAAATGTGTATGTAGACATGGAAGTGCATGTTGACAAAGATATCTAAGCACACAATAACATATATGTAGGTGGCAAAGACATGCATAAGAAAATGAGTTTGTGCAAGTGGATATATACATATACATATATAAACTCAGGTAAGCAAAGATATACATGTAGATATGGCAGTTTGTGTTCACATCAATGAAGTTGGATGCGATAAAGCTAAAAAGTTTGACAAAGGAGAAAACTTCGTTTACAAGGAAAGTCTAGGAGTGATTGGAGCAAGCTATGTTGTAGAAAGAATGCATGACAAATACATGGTGTTGGAGTAATTAAAATTTGGTGTATTCGATTGTGAGCAAGACAAGAGTTTATCATTGATTCAAATGCAATATGGTACATACGATAGTGCATGATATGAGAGTTTGGTACTAGAGAAACTATAGGTTGATGTGATTGATGGTGTGTGGGATAGAGTCTACCATTGGAGCAAATGTAGGTTGACATGTTACATGATGCACACGACAAGAGACTTATATGAGATCAATTGTAATAGAGAGTACCTAATGTTGGAATATATTACATTATTTGGTACATGCCAATGTACCACCTTGGGTGCATCTTTATATTAGGATTTTGTTTATTATTTACTTTATGCAATGTAATAAATTCACAATTGTTAGAATGTGCATAGTACTTGATGATGTAAATGTGCATGTAGTCCATGTGTACATGAGTAATAGAATAATAAGATGAAGAGTCATAGGTAGGTGAAATTTCAAGAGATATCTCTTTATATATAGGCCTTTGATAGAGTGATAGATAGATAGAGAAGCATAGAGAATAGTAGATAATAGAGAGGAGTAGAGAAAGTAGATACAATGTAGAGCATGTATGAATTATGGAGTGTTTGAGACCTCCATTATACAACATTGTACTATTTTTGTGAGATTTCATTAATGGCAGTTTAATGAGTTATTGCAAAATTTTCTTATAAATTTTTCCTACTTATTATATTGTCATTATCATATAGTTAATATTGCATGCTCATTTTAATTTTTGTGGTTGCATTTCCTTAAATATATAGCATCAAAATCTAACAATGGTATCAGAGCACAAGGTAGATTGATAGGAGATAGAGAGAGCCACAAGAGAGATTGAGAGGATATAGGGAGATTTAATTTTCAAAAAAACTGAAATTGTTATTTGGATAGATTCTTTTCACAAGGTTGCAGGAAAACTTGTGAATACTAGGACTTAGCATAGACCTCTTTCCACTAGATTGAAGGATAACTAGTGATTTTATTGACTTATAGAGATCTAGATATTTGCATGGATTTACTTGCTACTATCTAAGTATTTATTGCAAAAAAAATAGCTCTCAAAAGTTGAGAAGCTTCCTACAACGGATAGAGAATAATTTTATCTTTGATTTCTTGAAAGTCAATGTGCTTTCCTCATGTAGAGATTAGTTCTTTGTTACAGAAAAATAGACGTTGAATATTAAAGACACCTAATAAGGATATCCCCATTGAATCTTGAAGATTGAAGACTCCATATTGAATAAATAAGAGACTCAATAGAATAAGTCTTCATTGAAGATTGGAGATTCCAGATTAAAGATTGAGAAGAGAGAAAGAGGCCAAATGAGCCCTATTGAATATTGAAGGAAGATGAGACTCAAGAAAAATATTTCCATAGAATATTGGAGATTAAGGAGATCCAAGAAGTAGGTTCCCATAGAATATTGAAGACTATAGATTGCAGATTGAAGAAAGTAAAAAGTAGCTCTAGAAGGAGGAGAAGAGAGATCTTATTAAATAACTTTCAGATTTAGAAGATAGAATATTAAATATTGAAGATAGAAGAGGAATAATAAAAGTCTTATTGAAGATTTGAGAAGTTGTAGAATTTGAAGATCTAAGAGAAAAGGTCTCAAGCAAACTCGGAAGGAGAATTAAGGCTAGAAAAAGTCCTAAAATGTTGAAGAAGTAGACATTGGAGGAGATTTTAAGAAAGGTCAAGAAAGAAGAATAAATCAATGAGAAGCTCTAGATAAAGAATAATTTGGAACAATTTTCACCATACAACGACAAGCCCAAAAGGAAAAATATTTGGTAAGAATTTTACCAAATTTTGGAAAGGATTCTTGAAGACCTTAAGACATTCATATTATTGAAAAGGAGGCCACTAAATAGGTCAAGTTTGAAGTTAGAATTTGACAAGAGCTAAGGAGGATTTGGTAGAAAAAAAAGGTAATGTTTTGGGTAGCACTAATAGTTGCAAATTTTAGAGTTCGAGAGAACAAAGTTGGAGGAGAATTGGAGCCTCAAAAATCAGATTTTTGAACAACAAATTAAAGGCAAAAATTTTGGGCAACAATTAGAGTTGCAAAATTAACAAGTTTGAGATTACGTTTAAGTAGAAAGGAGAACTGAAAAATATATAAATCCAGGCTAGCAAATAGGTGAACCAAATCACCAAGAAAGCTTGCTATAAAGGAGGCCAAAATAAGGTTTTAAAATTGGTGTTATTAAAGTTTTTTATCCAAGTATTATTTAAGTTTCTTGAAAACACCATATTATAGTTATTAAAGGTAGCAAAAGGAGTTTAAGTTTAAGGTCTTCATGTCAAGAAAGGAAGTAGCATTATCATCTTGAAACCTACAAAATATATCAACACAAGATTGAATTAAAATTCGTTTGAAAGGGGGGAAATAGAAGCGACAACTATGGTTTCGGTGAACGAAGTTTTAGGCAATAGTCAACCATCGGACAAGGAGAAAGCGCAAGCGAAAGAAGTCATTTTTTATTCTCAATGAATTTCCTAGAGCTCAAGTGACAATAAGGTAAGCCTGGAGCACATCTATAGTCAACCATGGGAATCTCTTAAGCAATTTTGAATGGGGAAAAGAACCACCTGACAAAGTGGGAGGCTCAGGAAGCCATCAAGACCTCCTATCATATGCAGACCGTCTATAGAATAATCGTAAACCACCCTTGGATGGTTCAAAATATTTCATTGCATAAGGGCTTGATGTTTTGTGCCCTCAAACCCTCATGGAAGGGTATGCCTCTTACGATTCCTTCTCCCTTGTGGGAAAATTTGTAGGGGGCACCCTGACATGGATGCAATCCATCGGTGGGCATCTTCAAAATGGAAAATTTTGGGAAACATGGGTCTTTCCACGATGACCAGAGGTTTTTTTATGATTCAACTGAATACTCGGGAGGATGCAGAGTGAATTTTGTCTGGGGGTCCATGGTTCTTCGAGAGACGAAGTCTATTTTTGAAGAAATGGGAGCCAAATTTTGATCCCAACTCGCAAAGCATAAATTTTGCCCCCATATGGGTCCGACTCCCCAATCTCCCTGCTCATTTTTTCTATGAGGATGCCCTTCGAGGTCTGACTAGGGATTTTGGGAAATTAGTGGCCATTGATCCAACCACCCATGCTAGAACTCACCTAACCCAAGCTCGTATCTATGTCAATGTGAATCTGGACTCGCAACTCCCAAATCACCTCAATCTCATCTATGGGGACTTTAGGTGGAAATAGTCGCTAATCTTTGAGAACAAGTCGGCTTTCTATTCAGAGTGCCAGTCTCAAGGGCACCTCCCATCCCAATACCCTAAACGTAGAAACCCTAAGGCCGATCAACAGCCAATGGAGCATTCGTAGCCTATCGCCAGCCAGAGGACCAACATCAATCAAAGGCAAATCTTGAAGAACAAACAACAGATCCGACCGCCTCCAACTCAAGCTCCCCAAAAGGCAAGTACCTCTATAACCATTGCTAATAAATTTTATTTGCTTAAATATTCTAGAAACAATGAGGAATTTGAGGAAGGTAAAATCCTTGTTATCCCCACCCAAGCCCCTATCGCTCCCTCCCAGTCGAGCCCTACTCCTAATCCAACCTAGAAAAACCCCTCCCCCTCTCACTAGGGTCAAATTCCCACTACTAGTGGTAGCCCCCAAAGCCCCACCCAAAATCCCCTTCGGACACCTTCTTCCCTAGCCTCGTCGCCTCCTCGGGGTAGGTATGTTCCCCTTGCCTCCCCAACCAACTCTAGTGCCTCCATTTTTGACAACGATGAGGTTGCCCAGGATTCCCCTGATCATTGGAGCCCCAAACAAACTCGAAGCTTCAAAAAATCCCAAGTCAATGTGGGAGTAGACAGGAAAAATGGTAGGCCTTCAGGCATAGAGAGGAGAAACCGGGATACAACCGAGGATATAGCTAATGGAACTCAAAAAACCCTGTTTCAAGAAATTAAAAACACTATCAAGGAAGAAAATCGAAGACCCAAACCCCTCATGCAACAAGGCAAGGGGGGAAAAAAGCCCTCCAAAAGTTCTAAATGAAAGTCCTCTCCTGGAATGCGAGAGGATTGAATGGGGCAGCCAAGCAGATATTGGTTGCAACCATGAGAAAATATTATAATCCCACTATATTCTTCATCCAAGAAACCAAATTAGATGATCAGTGGTCTCCTAGGGTAGCCAAGATCATTTGGAAAAATTGTGACTTCATCTACTCCCCGGCTTCGGGGACTGCAGGAGGGCTCCTATGTCTCTGGAACCCAACCAAAGTTGAAGGTAGGTTTATCTCAGGTCAAGACAGACTGTCCAACATTTTGTTCCACGATCTCAACTCCCAAACCTCCTGGATTATGTCAAATATCTACGCTCCCAAATCTGCCTAAGGAATATTGATCTTGTGGAAAACCCTCACTCAGATGAGACAAGCTTTCGCCAATATCCCTTGGGTGTTGGTAGGGGACTTCAATTCCCCCTTCACTTTTTTGATAAAAAGGGGGGAATTCGATAACTCATAGGAATACAAATGACCTAAGGCATTTTGTGGACTCCAATGCCCTCATGGATGTTTCGCTACAGGGATCCAAGTACACCTGGAGTAATAGACGATTGGGAAATAACCTTATCCAAGAACACCTTGATTGATTTTTGTTATCCCAAGAAGCCCTTCCCCTCTTTGGTGATGCCACCCTATAGGCTCTCCTGAAGATAGGGTCATATCATAGTCCATTTTTGTTCGAGATGGCTAGCAAGCCACAGTTCAAGACTCCTTTCTAGTTTGAGTCAATGTGGACCCACCACCCGGATCTCAAAAACCAGATAGTAGAATGGTGGGGGACAAGTTTTCTTGGGACAACTTCTAACCAGTTCATGCAAAAACTCAGGTGGGTCAAGGAAAATCTTAAATTCTAGAACAGGGAAATCTTCGGGAACATTTTTGAAGCTAAATAGAACATCAAAACTAGATTAGAGCAAATTGAGGATAAATTCTAGGAAGGTCATGGTGATGACAATCTTAGAGCTGAAGAGAGGATTCTGCTCTCTGAGTATCATAACACTTTGGGCAAAGAGGAAACATTTTGGCGCCAAAAGTCTAGACAACTCTAGCTCAGGGAAGGTGACTCCAACACTAAGTATTTTCATATCTCCACTCTCAGGCACAGGGGAGTCAACATAATTAAAGGCCTCATCAAGCAGGATGGGAATTTCACTTTGGATATCCATCAGATCAGGGACAAAGCTATGAGCCACTTCAAAAGCCTTCTTGCCTCCCCTCCCTCCTCCTCCCCTTCGGCCATGGACTCCCTCTTGGAGGTCATCCCTCAGACCATCTCTGATGACACCAATAATTACCTCCTCAGCCCCCTGACCCACAAGGAAATCCATCAAGCCCTCTTTTCCATGAATCCTCGATAAAGCCCCCAGGCCGGATGGCTTCTCCCCTAGATTCTTCCAATGTTTCTGGGATATTGTGGGCCCTGACCTGTGCCTTGCCATCACTGACATGCAAAAGTCCAATTGCATTCCTAGAGATGTAAACTCCACATTTCTAGCCCTGATCCCCAAAGGCACTAACTCTTAGTCCCTCTCTAATTTCTGCCCCATCAGCCTATGCAATGTCATCTACAAAGTGTTGTCCAAAGCCTTGGCCAACATGCTCATTGAGATCCTACCCACAATCATTGACCACTGTCAGGGAAGCATAGTTAAGGGTCGAAACATTCTTGATGGGGTCATCACCATCCATGAGATGATTCACTCTGCCCATTTGTCCAACTCTGCAGCCTTATTCCTGAAGCTTGACATGAACAAAGCCTTCGATAGAGTGAACCAAGAATTCTTGTCCAAAATTCTCCTCAAATATGGTTTCCATGAATCTTGGGTGAATCTAATTTCAAATTGTGTTTCTTCATCCTGGTTCTCAGTCCTTGTGAATGGATCTGTTGTTGGTTACTTTCCCAACACCAAGGGGCTGAGACAGGGGGACCCTCTGTCCCCCATTTTATTCATCATTCTCGCTGAGAGTTTGGGTCGAACCATAAAAAATACCTGCAATAGAAACCTGATATCTGGCATCAAGGCAACTTCTGGCTTACCCCCCACCACTCACTAGCAATTTGTGGATGACACCTTGTTGGCCACTAAAGCTTCAGTTTTTGAAGCCAAATCCATCAATGTCATCCTAAATCTTTACAAGTAAGCGGCTGGTCAGAAGATCAATTACACCAAAAGTAAACTCTACTTCATCAACACTCCCACTAGAAGGTAGACCAAGATTACAAGCATTTTGGGGTGCACCATTGTTGACTTCCCAACCACCTATCTGGGCCTACCAATGTTCAAAGGAAGACCCCTCAAAGAGATGTGGAACAACGTCACATAAAAGATTCACAAGAAGCTGGAAGGATGGAAAGGAGCCCTCCTCTCTAGCGTAGGCAAAACTATTTTGGTAAAATTGGTCCTCCAAAGTATACCTACCTACTTTCTGTTGGTATTCAAAATCCTTACTGCAGTGGGAGATGCTATTGAGAAATTACATAAATAGTTCCTTTTGTCTGGGAATGACAATCAAATAAAGTTCCATTTGGTTGATTGGGAAAAAAATTATACCCCTAAAGACAGGGGGCTTGGGTCTTCATCGCATAAATATCACAAATCAAGCCCTCCTAGCCAAGAAGGCTTGGAAGGTGATCACAGATGCCAAATTGGAGTGGGTATTGATTGTCAAAAGGAAATATCTGCAACATCACTCTTTTTTGGACTTGGAGACTCCCCGCAATGGTTCCCACTTCTAGAAATCCATCAGCCATACCAAGCAGCTTGTTCACAAGGGATCTTGGTGGCAACTTTGGGATGGTAAGTCTATCGACTTCTAGGAAGATGCATGGGCCATAAAATACCCCCTCATCAATGACCCCGATCTGACTCCAATCAAGCATCTCACTGATAGTAAGTATGGAGGATAGGTTGTTGATTTCATCACTTCTAACCAGGGTGTCCGTAAATGGAAGTAGGTTCAGTTCAAAATTAAGAATGACACCATTAACAAAGGCCTAGAAAATATTCAGGATATTTTTAAAGCAAACTTCATCTTGTAGACCCTGAAGAGGGATGAACATTGTTGGAAAAATTCCAATGATGGTAGCTTCACTGTCAAAATTGCCTCCCAAATGTTGGAAACCCCTCCCTAGAGGCTTTAAAAGAGATGACAACCAGACCCTTTCCAAAATCATTTGGCTCAAGTCCCTGATCCCAAAAGTGGCACATTTCTATTGGTTGGCTGCTCACAATAAAATCCTGACCACCGACAACTTAATTCGAAGAGGTGTAATGGTTCCCAATAGGTGCTACCTCTGCTCTCAAGCCTGGGAATCCACTCAACACCTTCTTTTGGATTACCCATTTTTTGGGAGTGTTTTTTCTACCTTGACCAGCATATTCTAGGTATGTTGGACTCACCCCAAGATAGTTATGGACACTTTCATTCAATGGCTAGTAACTTTCAATAATCCAAGACTCGAATTCCTATGGAGTTCCCTGCTTCACCATGCCACCTAGCAGATCTGGCTGGAATGTAATAATCGCATCTTCATGGAGGCCACTAGAAATCTTGAAGTTGTGGCCAATAGAGCTTTGTCCCTTGCTATTGAAAATAGTAGCCTCATCCCGTGCGATGATGTCCCTAGATACGAGCTGGAAGCTTGCATGTTTGCTTCCCTCAGAATCCCCACAAACTATAGCAAAATCCAAAATTCCTTTAGCACCCAAACCACGGCCAAATGGTCCTCCCTTCCAATGGGATGGCTTAAGGCCAACTTCGATGGTGCCTCCAAAGGAAATCCAAGGAGAGCTAGAGTAGGGGAGTCATCAGGGATCACACATGCAACATCATCAAGGCTTTCTCTAAGAATCTCGAGACCCAAACCAATAATTATGTAGAAGCCAGAGCTTTATGGAGAAGCATTGAGATAAGCAAAGCCCTCCCCAAGCCAATCATATTTGAAGGATATTCTTTAGTGATCATTGGCCACATCATCAATAAGAGCACAGGGGGGAATAATATCCAAAACGTCATCCAAGACTATCAACTTTCTCTCAGTGAAAACTCTCAAAGTCAGATTAATCACGTGTTTGGGGAGGCTAATAAGGTGGCTAATATTCTTGCCAACAAAGTAGTCAATCATTCCACCTTGTACGTCTTGGAATAATACTTCTCGCAAGAAGTGATCATCCAAGCTAACCAAGATGTGGGCTTGTGACCTGTTAGGTAGTTTGTGCTACCTGCATCATGGTATTTTTCAATACCCAAGGCGATTGGCCGCTGCTTCACTTCTCTCAACAAGTACCAATTAAAATGTGTCTCTTGCCACCCCCTCGATTTTCTATCAACACCTAAGGTGTTTCTAAACACCAATCTCACTGGAGCTGCCTATACGGTTTTTTGTGCGAAGAGTATGGCTCGTGTGTTTCACCCGTGTTTTCCCAGCTAGACTCTGACCTTGTATTCAGGGTGTTCGAGCCGTCTCTTTTTCCCTCCTTCTACCTCACTCATCACCCTTTGCCCTCATCTCTCTACTCCCATTCATTGTGACCCTGTCGTCATGAAATAAGATTTTCTACATTGAAATTGAAATACTAAATTTACAAATATCCTTTATTTTCTAAATTTCTAATGAGGGAGATATAAAGAGTTCAACATCAACTAAATATTTTGAAATTTAGAAACTATATCATTGAAATTTAAAGGATATAGAAATCGAAACATAAAGTTATTAGAAATTGGAAAAGTATACTTGATATTAGTCTCTTTCTCAAATTAATGAGACATAAGGAATCCAACTTTAAAGTCTTGAAGATAGAGATTTTTATCATTTGAAAGTGCATTAAAATTATCTTTAGCTTTCTATTCACAAATAGGGAGAAATAAGGTGAAAATAAAAGTTGAACATTAGGGAGATAAAAGGGATTCAACTCAAAGGAAAACTAAGAAAGCTAAGTACTTTATCAAGACCATATTATATTCAAAACACTTGGGAGATATAAGGGGTTCTATAAAAATTGAGAATCAGGTTTTATCAAATTTGATCTCATAATCAAAATACTAATGAGTTAAAAGGAATTATACTTGGAGATTTGAAAAATTAAAACCTTGTCAAAACCATTAGTAAATTCAGGGTATCATACGAATTTGAGAATTGAAAAGAGTTCAGGGAGTTATAAGGTAGTCAACCTTGAGGGTTTTTAAAAGTTAAAATATTCTATCAAAACTATTCTCAATACATAATACTAGGGTTTTATAATGAATTCCACTTCAAATATTAAATTAGAAGAATCATGGATGAAATAGTGAGGAAGGCATTCAATAATGAAGAACTATTTCATGAATTAAAATTTTATTCATAAAACCTAATAGATAATTTTGATGGATACAAATATTTGTCTACCAGTAAAAAAGAAAGATCGTTTTTTTTTCTAAAGGAAGCAAAAGAAGAAAAATTTATGACATTAATTGGTTATCTTCATGAAGTACTTTTTAAAGCTTGGTGGAATACTCAAAACATAGTTATATTTACATCAAAAGAATGTTTGATGATATATCTATCATTAATTGTTTTTTGAATTTTATCAAAACATGAAACAAAATGAACATATTAGCAATGAAATACTGAATCCTAACCAATACTATTGTGATGATATACTAACTCATCATAAAGAAGATATATCACTAGTAAAAATACAGAAACAAAGAAGAAGGAAGACGAAGCATGACAGAAAAGAAAATATGAAGATGAAAGAAAATGCTTTCAATTTAAATACAGATCAAAGTAAATTAAAGGAACAAGATGAAGATACTAATTATTTGCTTGATTAGGATACAGATAGATAACACAATGAAGAAATTATAAAAGAAGAGTTCAAGTTCTAAAACCAGGACAAAGACCATATTGAAGACTAAAGTCTTCAATAACCAAATAATGTAATATAGAGGGATGATGGAGTATATTACATTACATGCCAATGCACCACCTTGGTTACATCTTTAGATTGGGAGTTTGTTTAGTATTTACTTTATGCAATGTAATAAATGCACAAGTGTTAGAATGTGCATAGTACTTGATGATGTAAATGTGCATGTAGTCCATGTGTACATGAGTCATAGAATAGGAAGATGAAGAGTCATAGGTAGGTGAAATACCAAGAGACATATCTCTTTATATATAGGACTTTGATAGAGTGATAGATAGATAGAGAAGCATAGAGAATAGTAGAGAATAGAGAGGAGTAGAGAAAGTAGATACAATGTAGAGCATGTATGAATAATGGAGTGTTTGAGACCTCCATTATACAACATTGTACTATTTTTATGAGATTTCATTAATGGTAGTTTTATGAGTTATTGCAAAAGTTTCTTATAAGTTTTTCTTGCTTATTATATTGTCATCATATAGTTAATATTGCATGCTCATTTTAGTTCTTGTGATTGCATTTCTTTAAATATATAGCATCAAAAGCTAACAATGATATCTTAAAGAGGGTGATAATTGCAAAGAATCACTGCCAATATCAAATCAACCTATCATAAAAAAGATCAATTTTTGCATACTGTGTAAGTGTCCCATATTTCATGGTGGAAAAATAGAGGACCTAATCATACATTAAAATATTTTCCTCATGATGTGGAAATTCAATTGGCAAAGTAATGACACATATTAGAGGATATTATTCCCTATGACATTTTGTGGAATCATAGTAGACTTGTACATGGGATTTCTAGAGGGTGAGTACCATAGTTGGGATGAGTTGTGCAAAGTATTCATGAAGGAATTTTGGTTGTTCCACAATGAAGATGAGGTTTGTGCCAAAATTTATAGAATGGAACAAGGTGAGAAAGATCTGATTGTTTGTACAACTTGAGGATGAGTGAGTTGTTTATCCATCCAGAGGAAGACCCACTAGATGTATTAAAGAAGAGGTGGTTCATGGAGGGACTTCTTCATACATATCAAAAAATCAAGACAGTTTCTTCAATGTCATATCAAAAGGCCTCCGAGTAGACCTTGAACTTGGAAAGCAATGCAAAGATCATTAAAATGTTGGCATCATGTTAATGCGGATGAAAGTGACCTTGATGATGAAAGTGACTCTAATATTGAGAGTGAATTTGATAGTGAGAGTGATGATTTTGAGAATGAGAGTAGTTCATGATCTAAATGCTAGGGTCAAGAAGTTAGTGAAGTAACTTTGAAGAGAAGAATGATGACTTTGAGAACGAGTGTGGTGTCAAGAATGAATGTAATGATGTGAAACCATATATACACATACATGCAACACAAAGGGAGATTGTACCAAGGTTGAATGTCATTAACAATAAAATATATGATAACTGCCAAAGAACTGGAAGCCATCAAATTGAGTATGTTAATAAAAGTAGGCCCATTATGCAATGTTGGTGATGCCATTTGTGGGGGTATTTCACACATGAATGGTAGTGCTATAATTTGAGATGAACCAGTGATGCATAGAGAGTTTGAAATATTGAAGAAGAATCACTATCCCAGATGAGAAGTTGAGAAGAAACTTGATTAACCCAATTGCAATTGAGGAGGTGAATTTGGTTACAATCAAAGAGGTAGAGATCGAGTTAATAGTTGAAGTTGTGGTTGCACAAATGGCTAATGCAAATGGAAAAGTGATGTAGATGGAGTGAATGATGTAAATGGAAAATACATGAGTTTTTTGGCATCTAATTATCTACTAGGGTTGTTTGACCATCTAGACTTGGGTTGTCTAGACCCAAGCCTCGATTGTCAGGCTTAGGATGTCCGAGCCTAGGTCATCTAAGTTGGAACTCTAGCCATCTAACCAAGACAACAGGTCCTCAAAAATCCCTTGGGTTATATAGATGAATGCAAGGGCTATTTGGACCCTCACTAGACCATCTAAGGAGGTTTTCTAAGCCTCATTTTACCTCTATACTATCATATGAACACCTAAATTTGTTTAAATATAGTTCACAACCATATGGTAGTTATGCAAGGTCATTTATAGCCCAATTTTAGGAGGAAGATGATGTTGGTTCATCTGGAGAACAAGTGAGGTCATCTAAAGAAAGACATGAGTAGGGTAAAATTCATGATGACATAAGAGTACAAGGGGCAGAGTCATCTAGATGACCAAGCATTTGGCTCCCTAGTCCATTAGGGCTAGAGACGGATTAGGTTGTATGGATGGTTGTTTGGATGTCCAAGCAAGTCATCTAGCCACTTGGACTATTTGGGTCAAAGTGTTGACACAATCCAAGGGATTGTGTATGCTTTACTAGTGAGCTCACCATGTGTAAAAATCAAGAAGTTGAGTAGTGATAAAATGATGAAAATAGTATGAGGAACGAGCAATTACATGTAAAACAGTTATTAATGCTGAAGTGGAAGTTAGGGAAGTGGAGGGGCACATGTCACATGTAATCCAAGTGTTCCCCTACCACCCTTAACTTATAAAGAAGGTATACAATTCTTAGTTGTTCATTCTCATGTACGAAACCAAGGAGTAGTAAGGAGTCAAAGGAGAGCACACTTTTTAGTTGAACTTGAACCAGCTAGGGTATGGCCTAGGACATGAATTGGGATGTCTTGTAGGTAAACAAATTACATTTTGCCATGCATATTTCAAAGGTGAAAAAGGAGAAGTGTAAATAAATTACAAAGGAGAGGGTTGCACTAGAGCATCGGAGCTAGGGGATGTTGGGACAACAACAAAAATGAAGGTTTTGTTGAAAAATTTGTTTAGCAACCTAAAAATTTTAAGTTTTTGTACAAGTGAGACATTTGCAATGGAGAAACAATTTTTGAAGAGCGAGATGCAATTCCAAACCCTTGTTGTCAAAACCAGTTGGGATTTTGTAGGAATTTGTATGTCAAAAGTGGTGGAAGCATGAATAAATGAAGGGACATGTGATTTTAAAGAGGATATGTTTCACGAAGGAGAAACTTATGTAAGAGGAGTTGGGTTGTCCAAGGGCTAGAGAGGATTGTTCGATGCTTGAGTGACATCATACAAACCATAAGGAACGACATCTAGAACGAGGAGAAGATCATCAAGGCAAAGTAGTACAAAGTTGAAGGTAAGTAGGAGGTCATCTAATTGAAATAGTACATGGAATAGATTGTCTAGATCTGAGCCATCTAACACAAGGTCATTCAAAGCTAGGAAATTTAGAGCCAATTTGTTTGATGTAAGAAGTGGATCGTCTAACCTAGAAGGTTAGTTTTGGGACCTATGATGAGGCTCATATAAGACCAAGGGATGTCTATCAAAAGCTAAGGTAGGGTTTTCTGAGACCAAGAAGTTATCTGAAGCTAGAATGAATCATTTGTAGTTGAAGAGAAGTTGTTTGAGAGGTTTAATTAAAGGCTACCAAAAAGCAAACAAGGAGAAAATTACAATTCTATGCAGACAAGGAGAAAATTGCAATTCTAACAATGAGGGTATATATGAAGGGTGCTACCCCTCAACCCCACAAGGGGGGTTGCCACTTGACCCTACAAGGGGGTTTCCACCCCTTTGACCTCTAACAAAGTTGGCTATGGGCATTGCCCATCATGTTGGTCATGTTGATGATACGATTTATTATAGGAAGTGGAGTGAGCAATCAAAAAATAATATTTTATTGACAATAATTTGAAGTGAAGCCAGTTATAGATGTCTAGAACATGAGAAAGTGAAAGGAACATGACAAGAGATTCCAATACAGTATTCAATGCTTCTATCCCTAGTGTCCATATCATGTGTCATTGTAGATGTCGATAAGTCTAAAGAAGGGGATAAATATAAGCAGATGAATTGACATGTCCGCATATTCAATGAATATAAGTTTTGTCATTTTGTGTTATTTCTTAGGTCATACACAAAGTGTTTGATAAAATGTGCATATGTGTACTTAATAAAGTTCATGAAATGTAAATGAAGATAAAAGTATGTGAACGTAATTTAAGAAATAATGAGGTGTCTCAAGTGTTACTTATGACAAGTCATCTACATATTGTGCCAGGTCACTTGAACTATCATGCAAGGCCATCTAAATTGTTGTGCAAGTTCGTCTAACTATTGAACGAGGTCATCTGATATATATTGTGTGCAATGTATCCATTTATAATTGTAAGGTATTCCCATTGTATATTTTGTTCATTTAAATAGTAATGGAATTATGGTGCAATATGGTGTATTACATTTCTACACTTACAAATGAGTCATTAGCTCATAGCAAAAGTTTTACCTAAAAGTTAACATGAAGTAAAATATTTATATTCCTAGTAAATCTCTTAATTAGAAATATCATTTAGCAAATTTGATGTTTTGTTAAATACAATTATCTCTAATTGACTCCACAAGACCACCAACTTCTATCTCTCCACAAACACCATTTGATGACAAAATATCGCTTTCTAGGTTGTTACCTCAAATTTTGTGTAAATGTTTTGACTTGATGACTTGGGAAGCAATTCTCTTTGTGGGATGACAAAAATTCCCTCTCCTATTGAAACAACAATTTTCTCATTAGATTATGAGAAAATTGGTCGCTACTTAGCCAAAATTTAGAGTCAAGTCAGGTTTTTTTGTGTTGTATAACTTCAGAGATTACAAAATTTACTTTCTATTACATTCATATGGTCATTTCCTTGTTGGAGTACAATCATAGTAGCCTAGCTACTACATTAAGATAATGGAGTTAATGCAAAGGATTTGCATCTATTCATGGTAAAATAGAAATATCCATAAGTTGGGTTCATCAAACTTAATCTCTATGGTGCTTACAAAGGAAACCCTGAAAAAATTGGTGGAGGTGGTATTTTTTGGAATAATTAAGGTAAAATTATCCTCACTTACAATCATATGAAATTTGAATGACTAACTATATAAAGGCTAAGGCACTTCTTATAGGGAACACGATTGTCTTTGTAAATGGATGGAAATATATTTCAACTAAGGGGAATTGACATATTGATATTAGTATTGTCAAGACAATTTGAGGTCGAATTAGAACAACATTATTATTGATATCCATAAATTATCAGTTGAAATGGTTCTTATAAATGTTGGCATATTATAAAGAATGAAATAAGATAAAAAATAAATTAATCAATCATGGCATTGAGCTTTGTCTAGGAAAAATTCAAATTTATGAAGGTAGCTTGCCTAAGGAGATTCTATCTCTTTATAAAAATGTTATCAAGTATTTAACAAAGAAGTAGCAGTTCAAAGGGGCTAAAAAATATCTTTGATAGAAACAAACTTAAAATGATTCTTGAATATTGTCTATTGCCTTAATAAAAGTTGTAATGCATTGATATTTGAATAGGAGGCTTCCCAACATATTTCTTATTCAAAATAAATAAATTTTAATAGTCTAAAGATTGTGAAGCAATAATAAACAAGTAGTAGTTGTATGAGCTCAATCAAAGTCTAGATCTTTGTCCTGTGATGAGCTCTCTTATAATGAGATTATCCCTAATAATATTATTTATTGTAATGCTACCCCTAACAATATTATTTATTACAATTGTATGAGTTCAATTAGAGTCTAGATATGTCTTGTGATCAACTCTCTTATAATGAGATGATCCCTAATAATATTATTTATTGTAATGCGACCCCTAATAATATTATTTATTACAATTGTATGAGCTCAATTAAAGTCTAAATCTATCTTGTGATGAACTCTCTTATAATGAGATAATCCTAAATAATATTATTTATTGTAATACAATCCTTAATAATATTATTTATTACTAAGTGTATAAAATTAGTCAAAAACTTCATATAATTAATTAATAATAATAAAAGATATTGATATAAATTAGTGGATATGACAAACAACTAATATAAACAAAAATTCCTGTATTTTGACTATTTAGATATGCTATTAAAATTCTTAACGTCATATACCCAACTAAAGCCAATGAAGATAATAATATTTCTTTTATAAGCTCATTGAGTTTGGTGCAAGCATGGCAAAACAAGAAATTTCAGTTGAGGTTCCAATGAACGTGAACATTTTTATCATATGGCATGACTTACTTTTAACCTATTAGAAGATAGTACATAATTTTCAAAGTATTATAATATTATTATTATGTAATTATTTTTATAAATTATTAAACCTATTTTAACACACTATATATATTAATAATTAATATATCTTTTCTATCTAGAATCTTTCATAATTTGTATTTTTACGGGGCGTTTCTTTTTACGACCAAATAGGACCACAGTGAAATTTTTAGCAGGCCTGCCATGGCCAAGGATTGGTAGAACAATTCCAAATTTAGAAAGGAGAACTGAAATATAGCCCTTCAAAAGAGATTTAAAAGAGCCCCTCAAATTTCATCATTGCGGATTGTGGTTCAACTAAGACATTAAAATCTACATGTTGAATTGTTCATGCTGTAGTTTGGCATCTCATGCAATTCTATCTCTGTTATTTTAATCTAGTGCAAGCTCGCATCCTTCTGACTATTTTGCAGTCTCAGAGAAAGAAGGCTACGGTGGTTTCTCATCAGCCATCTTGACAATTTAAAGCCAGGAAAGCTTCTCAAAATTATGGCTCATGTCTTACAAATCTTACACACAAAATATAAAGGTCGAGGACAATATTTTAAATAATATATGTAAGGTAAAGACAAGATTAAAAAATTGGATGATCTAAGTTTAAATGTACTTACGATTATCAGTTGTAATACTACTATACAGTTTGTATAATTTTAATTTTAACTTGTTGAAAGACTTGAAAGCTCCCTTAAGCTCCCTTGTAATTGCAAGAAAATTTTGTATGCTTATTAATTAAACACATCAGTCAGCCTAAAACATAAACATACTCATATTTATGCAGCAAACATGCTCATATTTATCCAGAAAAGCTAAATTTAACATGAATTTAATCATTGACCAAAATTCAAACCAGATTAGAAATTGAACAGCAAACATCCAATAAAACAAAAGCTAAGGATCTTATACAGTATGTTAGTTAAGTAGAGACCTAAAAGCTACCTTTATGTTTGTTTATACATAGGAGAGAATATAATAGAAGGTTTTTAACGTGCATGAGGTTAAAAACAACCTATGGAACATGAACTATGACTATCACCCCTAAAATTTGATCCTTTTTTCTTTTGCAATGTTGATTTTTGGTTATTGACTTTGATTATGAATTCTCTTACTTTCTCTACTTTATCCTCTTCATATAATTCTTAAAATGATTTCATTGCTAGAGTATTAGCATTGTTAGATTAAATATCACTATATGCCTCACATTCCAAAATAAAATGTTTCTTTGTCTCAACTGTCTTTGATGTACAAAAGGTACATAAATTTTCCTAAAGGTACATAAATTTTCCTATCGTTTATCTTCCAGTCTCTTCTGCCTATTTTACATCTAATCTGGTGTAAGTTAATCCTTAGTTGGACCATGAGCATCTTTGCTTTCCAATTGATGTTTGTCACTTTATAGACCTTTGTGTGGTGTTAATATATAAGATTAAATTCAACAAGAAAATGTTCTCTTTCTTCCTAACTTCTTTTTCCATATAGTAGCTTTGATTTTTCCTTAACAAATGCCTTTGTTATTTGGGCATTTGTTAAAGTTGATACTCTTATTTGTTCTTCGACTTATTTAGCTTCATCTACATTTCCTTCTCAAATGACCTTCTATTAGAGCTCTAAGTCATTTGTTTGCATTTATCTATTCGATTTTTTTTATATGAACTAGAGCAGCTGCCTTTATAGAAAAAGGTACTTATTTCTGTTAGAAGAATCTCATATCGAACTAGCATTTTAATATTTAAATTGCTTGTAATCATACATTTATGAATCCTCCTAAATTGACTTCATTTTAAGTCTAATGTGCTAGTAGGCCACACTTACACCATTACTGGTGCCACTAGTAGCCAAAACAAAACCCTATAGTCTTCTAGTCCTATAACTCAACCCCTCCATTTCTATGTTGTAATGCAAAAAGTGCTCTCCATCCTTCCAATGTTCTCTTCATTCTACATATTTTCCAATTAAGCTTAATATTGAAGTCTATCTCAAGATATGTGTACTTTCTTACTTCTTTTAAAAGACCCCTTTAAAATAAATCTTTAACTGATTTTTATTCCATTTGATTGGAGATCATGATCTTGGTTTTGCTAGTATTTACTTGCATGCTTGCCTCTTTGCAAAAGTGCTCTAAGGCCTTTATACTAGCCTTGCAACTAGAATGAGGTCATCTGCATAAGAAATAAGTCTCATTAAATATTTTTCCAAATGAACACCGTGTCCTCTTAGATTTAGACATTCTTCTAATTAGTCAATATATAAACCAAATAAAATAGGGGATGATGGCCATCCTTGTAAAACCTCTATGTCACTTCTATAGCATTCTAAGGCTTGCTTGTGTTATAAGTTTAGCTCAGACCTCCCCATAGAGTATACTTTATGTAGGCAAACAAATTGACATGTCTACATGAATGAATGAATATTTGAGTATACAAGTGTATATGTGCAAATGTGTGCGTGCAAAGTGTTTGTAATAAGTTGTCATGTAATGTTGTGTGTGTGCACATGCAAAGTGCTTATAATAATGTAAAATAATAGGGAATTTTAATGTTTTATGTAAATGGGTAGTTTGAAGGTAGTTGGGTAGTTGTTAACCGCATATCGACCTTGTTATGTGTATATGTACACATCTATGTGGGAGATCCAAGGGAGGTGCATTTGCATGTTGTAGTTGGTTGAAGTGTCTTGTTGGTAAATTGTTCATCGTAGCATGATATATTGCAAATGGTTGTTCTGCAAGATACATGTTTGTGCAATGTACCATTTGTATTCCCATTGTGTATTTTGTTTATATAAGTGGTAATGGAATTGTATTGCAATGTGTTGTATTATATTTCTACATTCTAGCACCTTTGTTCAAAGTCGAGTCAAGTTTGGTGACATGGATTGTGATGAGTAAATCACTAGGGAATCTACGCAACAACAATAATGGGATTGCAAATGACAGAGGTTCCCTCCTAAGGACGGAATATTAGAGGTTGCAATAGAAGAAAATGCAAATTTGTTTGTTAATGTTGACGAACGGTCGATGCACGAAGCAAACGTACAAGTGGATGTACAACTAAACATGCACATGAACACAAATGAAGGAGATGGGCAAAGGTTCATGCATGAAATACAAAACAACAAAACATGTGATGGGGAAATACGAGGCGATGGAATACATGATGATGAAGTTGATGACATACATGTATTTGTACATGAGAGAGAAGTACAAGTGTCCATACACAAGAGAGAAGCACAAGTGCTCGTGCACAAGGGAGAAGCACATGAAGGTGATGTGCAAATGTTTGAGCATGAAGTAGACATGCACACCAACGAAGAAGTTTGTGCACATGAAGATGTGCGTGTTAATATGGAAATGTGCTCTAATGAAGGTATACATGTTGACCAAGAAGTTTCCACAAGGGAAAATGTATGTGGCAACATAGAAGTGCATGCTAATGAAGGTGTGCATGCAGATCAAGAAGTTTACACAAGTGAATATGTGTGTGCCAACATGGAAGTGTTTGTTGATGAAGACGACCAATTGTGTGGTAACATATGCAAAGGCAATGAAGATGCATGCACAGACAAGTTCAAGTTCACACAAGTGGAGACATGCGTGTAGACAGATGAGATCATAGGCAAACACATGCATGCAAAATTGGAAGTTCATGTTCATGCCAATGATGATGGACATGATGAAGCTGGCAACAAGTTTGATGGAGGAGAAAACCTGGTTTGGCAAGAAAGGCTAGGAGTGGTTGGAGCAAGTGGTGTGATAGAAAGAATGCATGACAAATGTTTGGCACTAGAGAAATTACAAGTTAGTGTGTCCGATGGTGAGTAGGATGAGAGTCTAACATCAAAGCAAATGCAATATGGCATGCCTACCAATGCCCGAGATGGGAGTTTTTTAGTGGAGAAACTACAAGTTGATGTGCTTGATGGTGAGCGAGACAAGAGTCCAAGGTACAAGTTGACACCTTTCATGGTGCACATGATGGGAGTCTAACATGAGATTAATTGCAGTGGGGTGCATCTGACAATGTGCATGAAGAGGGTGAGACACGAAAAACCACTACCAATGTCGAATCAACCTGTTATAATGACAACCAATTTTGGTGTATTGCATAAATATCTCATGTTTCATAGTGATGAAACAAAATATCGAGTTAGGCATTGGAAAATGTACCTCATGGAAAGCGAATGGGAAAAATAATGAAGCATATTAAATAAGGTTATTCCCTACGAAATTTCATGGAATTGCAATAGACTAGTACATGGGATTGCTATAGGGCAAGTACCAGACTTGGGATGAGTTGCATGAAGCATTTGTGAGGGAGTTTCTATTATTCCTCAATGATGATGTCATTGTTGAACTTTATAGAATAAAACAAGGTGAGAAAGAGTTTGTTCGGTCCTACAATCATAGGATGAGTGGGTTGTTTACCCATATAGAGGAATATCGATCAAATGCATTGAAGAAGAGTTGGTTTGTGGAGCGACTTCTACCTATTTATAGGAAGAAGATCAGGGTGGTCTCTTCGACATCATATCAAGAGGCCTTTGAGTAGGATTTGAACTTGAAACTGATGCAAAGACATCATTAAAATGTTGGGATCATATCAATGAGGACAAAGTGATCTTGAAGATGGAAATGACTATGATGTTGAAAGCAACTCAAATGATGAGAGTGATTCTTGCAACGAAAGTGATGATTCTAAAAACAATAATAGTTTGGAGAATGTAAGTAGTGCATCAAAGTTTTGGGGTGAGAAGTCAGTGAAGGAAGTGACTGAAGAAAAGAGTGATGACTCTGAAGATGAGTGTGACATGAAGAATACGTGTAAATACGTGAAATCATTACTATAGGTATTGCAACATAGAGGGAGATTGTACTAAGAGGGGAAGTCATTGGTGATGCAGTCTGTGACAACTGCCATAGAACTAGAAGACATTGAATTGAGTATGATACTGAGGGAATACCAATTGTGCAATGTTAGTAGTGACATTTGTGGGGGTACTTTGCATGTGAATGACAAAATATTGTGAATCTAGATGAACTAGTGATGTGTAGAGGGTTCAAACAACTAGAGAAGAGTCGTAACACTAGCAAGGAAGTAGAGGAGATGAATTTGATAAACTTGATTGCAACTAAAGGGAACTTAATTGCAATCAAGGAGGCAAAAATTGAATAGATAGTTAAAGTCACATATGAAGAGGAGGTTGCACAAGTGGTTTATGTAGATGGCAAACTAAGTGATGTAGTGAATTATGTAGATGGTGAATATGGAGGTTGTTTGGCATCTAACCATTTTCTAGGGTCACTTGACAATCTAGACTTGGGCTGTCTAGACCCAAGCCTCAACTGTTAAGACTTTGGCTATCTAGGACAACCTAGTCAAGAAGGGAGATCATCAAGGCTTTTTCCCAATTGTTTGGGGGAGTGGACTCAAGCCCAGATATCCCACAAACCATCTATCTAGGGAGAGGGTCATTAGGGCTGCCCCTTATCTACCTAGAAGGTGCAAGAGGCCCTCAAATGTCCCTCAAGATTTTGGATTTGAAAGAAGGCTATCAGGATGGCTAGGGAGGCTATTTGCCTTTCTAGACTATTCGGGGCAACAAGTGGGCCATCAAGCCTAGGGTTGTCTTACCCAGGATATGGGTCGTTAGATACCAAGACAAGGTTCTTTGATGCCAAGGGATGTTCATTAGAGACCAATAGAGGGTCGTCTAAGTCCAAGGGATGTCCATAAAAGACCAAGATAGGGTCATTTAAGGCCAAGGGATGTCCATCAAAGACCAACACAGGGTTGTCTAAGGCTAATATAGGATCATCTAAGGAAAAGATAAGGTCATCTTGGGACAAGGAGAGGTCATATGAAGCATGGGAGGTGTCATCTAGATTTGAGAAGAAGCTTTCTGAGATAGTCAAGCGAAGGCCACCAAAATGTAGATGAGGAGAAAATAAATTCAAACAATGAGGATTTCAATGATTTCGTTGTTGAGGTTTCGAGGAATTTCCTCGAACCTTGTGGGGACACTGCCTCTCGATCCTACCCTATATCATGATAGGGTATGCATGAAGCACAATGCTCTTAGGCCCCACAAGGGGTGCTACCCCTTGACCCTATAAGGGGGCTCCCACTACCTTGACCCCTAACATATGCGATAATGGGTGTTTCTTGTGATGTTGGTGATGTGAATGATTGCATAAAGGGGAGTGAGCAAGCAAAGAAAAATGTGTTGCTAGCAACAACTTTCAATAAATCTAGTTGTAGAAGATATTTAGGATAGGAGAAAATGAAAGTCCCGTAATAAGAATTATAGTATAGTATCGAATCCTTCTATCCCCAATGTTTAGTTCATATATAATCAAGGATGCCAACAAGTCCAAATGAGGGGATAGATGTAGGCAAACAAACTGACACGTCTGGATGAATGAATGAATATTTGAGTGTATTTATGTTATGTGTGAATGTGTGCATACAAAGTGTTTCTAATAATGTAAAGTAATGGGGTATTTTTTAAGTTTTATGTAAACAAGTAGTTAAGAGGTAGTTGGGTAGTTGTCAACCACCTACTGACCTCGTTATATCTATAAGTATGCATCTATGTGGGAGATGCATGGGAGTTCTGTGTGCATTTTGTAGTTGGTTGAAGTGCATTGTCAGTACATTGTTTGTCGAAGCATGATGTGTAAATTTTCCTAACCCTAGATAACTGCTGCCCTATATTTCTAAATAAAATTAGATCTGAGATGAATTTATTTTAAACATACAACAATCACATAGATGGCTAGAAAAATAAACAAAATGAATAGCGAAAAATATACTACAGAACCTGCATATTTTATATAATGGAGGAGGTTACAGTTACAGCAGGACAACCTGCTCTCTTGCTGCCTTTCTGGCCAACAAATCACTCTTCACCTCTGCACAATAGCCTTGCAGTTCTCCTTCCGCAATTTGTTCACCTTCTTTTCTTTCTGTGTGTAAAACACTCTTGACCTTCTCCTTTTATCCTTGAAAAGGTAACCCTAATCTCTCTAACCCTAAGATTAGATCTCATCTCATCTTGAGATGTATGGTTAAAAATAGAAAATCACTTAAGTGAATTACAAAATAGAATCACTTAAGTGAATTTCAAAATAGAAAATCACTTAAGTGAATTACAAAATAGAATCACTTAAGTGAATTTCAAAATAGAATCACTTAAGTGAATTACAAAATAGAATTCAAAATATCTCGAACCACTTCTAGCACGTTCATACTGAAGCCTGTGCAAGAAGTTCCTGTCCGAGCTACATTTCTCAACACTCCCTCTTAGCGAGGAAGGAATTCTGCACCAATCCAAGTTTGTCTCTGAATGCTTCAAACTTCCCTTTCACTAAGGGCTTGGTCAGAATATCAGCTACCTGTTGATCTGTGGGAATATACTGGAGCTTTACGGCTCCCTTCTGAATCCTGTCTCGTATGAAGTGATATTTGATGTCTATGTGTTTGGACTTGTCATGAAATACTAGATTCTCAAAGAGTTTGATACAACTTTGATTATCATAGTATATCACCATGGGATCCAACTCCTGATCAATCAATATTGTAAGCAACTTGTGAAGCTAGATGGCCTCACAACTAGCAATATTGGCTGCCATGTATTCGGCCTCTGTTGAGCTAAGTGCCACAGAAGTCTGCTTCCTATTGAACCAGGATATCATGCCTAATCCCAAGCTAAAGCAACACCCTAAGGTGCTCTTCCTATCTGCTACACTACCTGCCCAATCTGAGTCTGTATACCCCTGCAACCTCACTTCACCATCTCCAAGATATCTCAGACCATACTCCATCGTGCCCCTCAAGTATCTGAGCACATGTTTTGCTGCTACCCAATGCTCTTGCCTTGGCTCCACCATGAACTGACTCAAGGTGTTCACTGCAAAACATATATCTGGTCTAGTGTTGACCAAATACATCAAGGATCCTATCAACTGCCTATACAACGTAGGGTCCACCAATTCTGAATCTGAAGTTGTCACCTTCTTCAGATTAGTGATCATGGGTGTGGCCATAGGTTTGCAGTCCTCCATCTAAAACCTCTTCAGGATCTCAACTGCATACTTACCCTACCCAAGGAATATCTCCCCTGGTCTCTGCCAAACCTCCAAACCCAAGAAGTAATGCATCATGCCGATGTCCTTCATCTCAAACTCAGCTACCATATCTGCTTTGCACCCTGCAATGAGCTTCTCTACACCTGTAAGAAACAAGTCATCTACATATAGCACCAAAATGAGTAGATCAGTCCCAACAAATATGTAATATAGATTAGGATCTACATCACTTTTGGTGAAGCCCACACTCTACAAGTATCCATCTATCCTGGAATACCATGCTCTCGGTGCTTGTTTGAGTCCATATAAGGCTTTCTTAAGCCTACAAACATGGGACTCCTTCCCATTTACCTCAAAGCCCTGAGGTTGCTCTATGTACACTTCTTCCTCAATGATCCCATTAAGGAAAGTTGTCTTCACATCCATTTGATGAATCTGCCATCCCATAGATGAAGCTAAAGATATAACTGCTCTAATGGAAGTGTATCTGGTGACTAGAGCAAAAGTCTCCTCATAGTCCACTCCCTCTTTCTGGGAGAACCCTCTCACCACAAACCTTACCTTGAACTTCTTGATGCTACCATCTGCAACATGCTTAATTTTGTAGAGCCACCTGGAACTCACAACTGACTTCCCCTCTGGTCTTGGCACTATGTCCCAAACATCATTCTTCATGATGGAGGTGTACTCCTCCACCATGGCATCCCACCAAACCTGCTGGTCTATTGCCTCCTAAAAACTAGAAGGCTTAGAATTTATGATGTTACTCATCAATGCCATGTAGTTTGAAAACTTCCTTGGAGGTCTGCTCTCCCTAATCATGTTGCTAGGAGCCTCAACATACTCCTGAGCATCCCTCAATGTCTGTGTAAGCCATCGAGGTCTCTTGATAGAACTAGAAGGGGCTAATGTCTCCTCCTCCTCACCTGAAGGTTGTTGTCCTAAACTAGAAACCACTGGTGTCTTTGGTGACCCTAGCTCAACCTTCAGAGCTTCTTGCTCCTCATTCTCTATCACTAGAATAGGCTCATGGGACTTCCTGGATGCAACATCCTCCTCAAACTTTACATCCCTACTCACTACTATCTTCCTCTTCTCTGGAATATAAACCTTGTAAGCTTTTGAAGTCTCACTGTAACCTACAAATAAACCCTTCCTACTAGAGGGCTCCAACTTGGTCCTCTTCTCTACCAAAACATGGATATAAATTGGACATCCAAAGATGTGAAAATGACTCACCTCTAGTTTCACACCAGTGAATGCCTCCTCTGGTGTCTTGTCCTCCAAGATCCTGTGAGGACACCTATTTTGGATGTAGACTATTGTGTTGCATGCTTCTACCCAAAGAAACATCGACAAGCCCTGGTCATGAATCATGGCCCTAGCATCCCCTATGATGGATCGATTCTTTCACTCTGCAACCCCATTCTGTTGTGGGTTGTATGGAACAATCAACTCCCTCTTGATTCCTACCTGCTTGCAAAAACCATCAAACTCCTTGGAGGTATATTCACCCCCATTGTCTAATCTCAAGACCTTGATCTTCTTCTCTGTCTGGTTCTCAACTAGAGCTTTGAACTCCTAAAACTTGCTAAAGACTTCATCCTTGGTCTTTAAGAAGTAGATCCATGTCTTGCGAGAGAAATCATCAATAAAGGAAACATAGTACATGCTACCTAAAATTGATGCTATTGACATCGGTCCACAAACATCTGAATGTACTAGATCTAGTATCTCCTTAGACCTATGCTCGCTATTTGGGAAAACAACCTTGGCATGCTTGCCAAGCGTGCACCCTCTACATACTCCCTGTTGCTCAATGCTGAACTCTGGAAGACCTGTGACTATCTCCCTCAGAATAGGCAACGCTCTATGATGCAGGTGCCCCATCCTCTTGTGCCACAACTCACACAAGTTATTGCTATGAACTAGGGCTCGAACAGGTTCACCCTACAACCTGTATAGACTGCCTTCCCTAACCCCTATCACTTGTGTTATTTCTGGGCTAGATTCTTTTGGTCTAATAAGGACATGTTGGTTCTTGAACTCCACTGCATAACCCTTATCCTCCATAATCGAAACTAAAAGCAAGTTCTTCCTAAGACCTGGAACAAACAAAACATCATCAAAGTCTAAAGAGTTCCCTGACTAGAGTCAAAAAAGAATGGTACCAATTCCTTCAACTGGATACTTGGCATCATCACCAAGCTCAACTTGAACCCCTGAGTCCTACTCTTGTAGACTGGTAAAACATTGTCAGGTTGATGTCATGTGCCGAGATGCCCCACTGTCCACATACCAAGCATCCCTCGGAATCGTGTTGGTAGAAAGGCAAGAGACCAATGAGAAATCCTTCTCGAATTTTGTAGCAAACTTGCTCATCTGAGTTTTTGCAGAGGTTGCTACCTATGTCTATTGTTGCTTCCCTTTGCCCTTCTTGTTTGGACACTGTGATGCATAATGGTCATGCTTATGACAAATGAAGCACTTGATCTTGCTCAAGTCCTTCTTCCCTAACTATGAGGTTGACTCCTCACTCTTTACCTTACCCTTGTTGGGTCCTTTACCTTTGCCCTTCTTGGTTTACCCAAAGAGGGCTAGGTTATCATCACCACCCTTCTTGTTGGCCTTTGACTCCATCCGAGTCTCCTCCTAGATGAAATCATCCCACAGTTTCTCAAAGGTGGGAAGGTGCTCACGAGCACAGATGCCTTTGACAAATGGTTCCCATGAAGTTGAGAAACCATTTAGTGTCACGTTCACCAACACTGTGTCTTCAACCTTCTCTCCAACTGCTGCTAGTTGATCACGAATCTGCGTGATCTTCATCAGGTAACTGGTAACGATGTCAAATATGGTCATCTCTATAGATCTGAGTTTGTTCCTCAATATCATCTTCTTGTTCTGGTAGAGGCTAACCAGGGCATCGAACATCTCCTTCGTCTTAGTATTCTTGGATATGTGAGGAATCAGGTGATCCTTCACTGCATCCAAGATCATCCGCTTCGCCTTCACTTCTTTGTAGTTGCCAATCGTTGCAGATCTGTAGGCAGAGTCACATCATCCTTGACAATATCCTAGAGATAATTCTCTTCCAATAAAAACATTACCCTAATTTTCTAGGGCAATAAATTGGAGGCACCTTGCCATATCTGAGATCTACTACACAAACTTTCAAATTTGCTATGAATGACTCAAAAAACTGTCCTGCAAATAAGCTTAGTCCTTCAAGCAAAAAATATGAAGCCCTCTAACTGCTAGTTTTTTTTTTAATATTCGGCAATGATCTACTGTTGTAAACCCTTGAGGATCTCAATCACAGAACCTAGCTCTAATACCATGTAAATTTTCCTAACCCTAGATAATTGTTGCCCTATATTTCTAAATAAAATCAGATCTAAGATGAATTTATTTTAAACATACAACAGTCGCACAATGGCTAGAAAAATAAACAGAATGAACAACGAAAAGTGCAATCAAATCCAAAAATAGCAAGAAAAGAGGGGTTGAGGCGGATAATTCGAATAAACGCCGATTCAAAAGTGCAATCAAATCCAAAAATAGCAAGAAAAGAGGGCCGAAAAGAAAAGAACTCTAACCAAGAAAAGAGGGCAAATCTAATAGTTGTTAATACGTATATAATAGACTGGTCAACCGATTTTGATTTCCTCCTCCCAATTTATCTTTCCTTTTCGTAAAGAATATTGTTTTGATGGTTCGCCCCATATTTCTTTCTTTTCGGAGGTTTCTTTCTTTCCTTTCTTTCGGGCTTTTCTTTTAAAATATATCTTTTCGATCAACAGCTTTTCAACATCTTCAACTTGTATACTATTCTACCTAAATACGTCTATAAGTGGACATATTCGGACATCTACCGGTATCTATTCAACACTTAAAGGATCTATACCCCCTCATTAAAAACATCTAGAAACAGACCCCTCATTAAAAACATCTAGAAACAGAATTCGATCGAGATGGAAACTAAGGCAAGGAGGGATCCATATCTCTATGCAAACTCAGGCAAGGAGGGATGGGATTTTAAGGCAAGCCCCGGCAAGCCCATATAGTGGAGGAGGTTACAGTTATAGCAGGACAACCTGCTCTCTTGTTGCCTTTTTGACCAGCAAATCACTCTTCACCTCTGCACAATAGCCTTGCAGTTTTCCTTTCACAATCTATTCACCTTCTTTTCTTTGTGTGTAAAACACTCTTGACCTTCTCCTTTTATCTTTGAAAAGGTAACCCTAAGATTAGATCTCATCTCATCTTGAGATGTATGGTTAAAAATGGAAATTCACTTAAGCGAATTGAAAAATAGAATCACTTAAGTGAATTTCAAAATAGAAAATCACTTAAGTGAATTTCAAAATAGAATTCAAAATGTCTCGAACCACTTCTAGCACGTTCATACTGAAGCTTATACAAGAAGTTCATGTTCGAGCTACATTTCTCAACATGATGTATTGCAAACAGTTTTTGTACAAGATACATATTGTGTGCGCAATGTATCCATTTGTAATTATAATTATTCCCGTTGTGTATTTTGTTTATATAAGCGGTAATGGAGTTGTATTGCAATGTGTTGTATTCCATTTCTACAACCCACGAGCCCAAATAGCATATGGGAGTACAAAAATATAGTATTATCAATCATAATGTATTATCTTACTTGCTCCTTTAGGAAAGAAAAAAGGTTGTGTAAACTTCGTTATCTTTTGAAGTGTTGATCTTTTTTTATGATCTTGATTATAAATTCTCCTAGTTTCTCTATTTTCAGCTTCTCAAACAATTATAAGTAACTTGTGTATCGATATAAACACTGCATTCCAATACAAAATGCTTCTTTGTTTCCAATGCCCCTGATATACAAAAGGTACATATCCTCTTCTCCCATTTCTCTTTTGATCTTTTTTGTCTGTTTGTCTCACATTTAAGTTGATGAGCTAATCGTTGATTGGGTGATAAGTATCTTTACTATCCATTTGATGCTTGTCTCTATTTATGCCTTTTGATGATATTCATATGTAGGGTTGACTTCAATGAGGTGTGTTCTTTCTTCCTTCCTAGATCCTTTGTCTACATAGCTGCCCTGAATTAGTCCCTGACATAGACCTTTTATATCCTTGCTATTATTTGAACATTCAATTAAGTTAATATCCCACCTATTCCTCCATTTGTTGTTTTGTTTCATCTGTGTATTCCTTTTTCTGTTCAAATCTTCTATTCACATCCATCTTTCAAACTTTTTTAGATAACCTAGAAGGCAAATCATAGCAGTTGCCTCCATAGGAAAAGTACCCATTTCTATGAAAAATATTTTATATGGAACTAAAGGTTTGTTTTGAATTTGCTTGTTATCAAATGCCTTTAAATCCCCTTTATTTGTCTCCATTAAATCTTGATGCATTGCTAACCCATACTTCTACTATAGCCTTTGACCATCTATCTACATCCATCGTTAAATATTTTTTAGATAACCTTGAAGGCGAATCATAGCAGTTGCCCCCATAGGAAAAGTACCTATTTCTACTAGAAATATTTTATATGGAACTAAAGCTTTATTTTGAATTTGCTTGTGATCGAATGCTTTTAAATCCTCTTTATTTGTCTCCATTTTAATCTTGATGCATTGCTAACCCATACTTCACACCTATATAGTAACATTGACATCACCGATAATCTGAATAACGATGTACCTTGACAATCAACAAGCTGCAGATGATGGTGAGTGAACAGACCGCAAAGTAACCCACCTAGATGCAAAAAAAAGAGTATGTGGTGCACACGCTAAAAGTCTTTCAGATGTGACTCTAGCTGTCATTAAAGTTGTCGAGACCTTTATTTTGCAGCAGTCGATCCAACATCACTCAGGCTTGCCAGCAATTTCAGGTCAGCCACTCAAAGGCCCTTATCCCAAGTCTCCAAGTGTCCCACAATGCCTCTTCAGCCTCAAGTGTGCTCCTCTGGCCTAGTAGCTAATTATGCCGATGATTTTCGTCAGCAGTTTGCTGTTTTCAAGACCAAAGTCCATCAATAAATCTCCACAATAAGCTTGTAAGCCCATAATTTAGTCTTGACTCATGACTTAGATTTTAAAATCCTAATAAATATAATAGGGGAGTCTGCAGATGTGATAATGTACTTGTAGCAGGCTGTCAACTATCAATAATAAAATTACTATCCTAGGTAGTTTCAGTTCTAATTATCAGGGATTTAATTTTGATATTGGGATCAGTAATATATCCAATATAGTAACATCCATGCACCCATTTTGATGATCAAATATCTACATCTGGTTTATTAACAGTTATGACAGATCAAATGCCAATTATAATGAAGTCTAATTCTCTCCATGAACTATTATGGATATCATTGTAAACTTGGGCATCGTATCCATTTTGTTAAAAAAATGATATATGCTTTCTTATCAGCCTCTAGGCTGCAGCAAACTGTATCATCGTTCCATATTTTGCAATTGAACTTTATTAATATTAAAAATATTTTCTGTTCTCATAAAAAGGGACTTTTCAAGGCAGTCAACTTGCTTTGAAGTTGTTAAAGACAAATACTTATCTTCTGCAAGGCAGCACATAGTTGTTTTTGTACCTTCTTCTAAGGTTTAATCCTTTATTGCATGTCAGCTGTGAGAAAATGGCTAAACACTTGTACTTGTAGCAGATTAAAAAATAGCTTGAAAATATTCAGTGGATGACAAGAGTAAGACATTGGTGTGTCATTGGAAACTTGAAAATGTTCATTGCAGCTACATTCAAATGGCTGGATCTGATATGTCCATAATCTGATGTTGCAGTTGGTTTTAATCTTCATGCTCTTCACATAGGCCAAACAATAATATACTAAAATGAAACAAGGCTTTGGCATGATCACTATGTGCAGTTGATTTATGGTGATCCTCCAACCACATACAAATTCATGGGATATCAAGATTGTTTCAGTCGATGCATGGAAGTAGTTCTATACAAAAAGATGGTGTTTGATTTCTATAAAAATAAAATAACAAAACTGGAGCAACAGGAACAACAGAATAAGGAAGTGGCTTCATCCCAGTTCCTTACCCAATCGTTTTTATTTGTATAAGTAGACAATGGTTGTAAGTTACAGTCAAAATTAGTGTGGTGTCGCAATTAAAAGTCATTCATGACATAATTACAAATGCACTCCCTATCCTTGCATTTTTATAAATGAATAGAGTGCAATGTATCCCTGGTAATTTGAATACAGATGTATAGATCAGAAAAAGAGACTTCTAGGATAAATGGATCATGGCTTCTGCTGGAATAGAGAATGCATTGGGTGTTCATGTCAGTATTTTCACATTTCTAGGAGTATATCAATTGAGAGGCACATGACAGATCAAGCTTCTCAATCTATGATCTCAAAGATGTTTACATGGCTATTTCTTGGCTTCCCTTCAAAGAATCAATCGGGACAAGAAGATCAGAATGGTCATTCCAATAGCCAAAAAACATGGTGTATTATTTCTTCATCAAGTGACACAATAGCTGCATTACTTGCAGAAGCATAGATAGGATTTTAAGGCAAGTCGCAAACAGGATCTTGGTTACTCATTTTTTCAATGTGTAGCTTCTGGGACAAAATTTTGCTGGAAGAAATCAGATCATTTTCTATATCACTTTCACCACTGGCAACTACCAATTCTTCAAAAGGCTGAACAGTATGTGTATTCATATACTGAGACAGATGCCCATATTTCTCTTCAGTCATGTCACTTTCAAAGTTTCCAACTAAACTGGAGTTATTCCCACTGAGAGATTCAGCAATAGAGTTAGTGTTACTTCCACTTTGATCAATCTGAAAGAAAAAGAGCTTCCTGCCCAGCTGTTTACTACACTGCTCATCCATGCCTTCCAAGTTCTGAACAATCCTTACCTATAATCAAGACATGCATTGCAAATAGAGTCAGAAATAAGAGAACCATGTATATGATCAAGAGTTAGAAAATAAGACAAACTGAACTTTTAGTATCACCAAAATATTGGAAAAGAAATGCAGATCATGCAAATAGAGATCCAATGAATAGCCTGATAGTAAGTAGAAAATTAATTTATTAAAGATGCAAAGATTTACTCTGCAGGCTGGACAACTACTCATAGACAAGACCCTTGGAAATAGGATCTAAATCTCATACAAAGTTGCAACCAGACATGGGAGATTAACATTACTAACAGGCAACATTTCATTATGCAGCCTAGTATAATTATTTATGATTATACTAACATTCCCCATCCCCTTCCAAATGTACTTCAAAACTTATAAAATTTCAATTTGGCTAGTGACTTTATAAACACATGTTGCCTGTAGCGTTAACGAATATTGCTTCAATTCAATAACCTGGTTTGCAAGTAGTGTGCTGAAGTAGTACCCTGTATCAAAGTGTTTATTTCTAAAATAGAATACCAGATTCTTTGCAATCTTCATAACACTCTAGTTGTCGATTCACAGAACTGTCAGTCCTGATGTATAAATCCAAAGATCTATTAATAAATGTCCAAACCAAACAATCTATCTACTAGCATGAAAGGCTACCATACATTTTGTCTCTATAGAAGAAAATGTTACAGCCTCCTGACTCTTGCTGCTCCAGAACACAATTGTTGAACCCAAGTGCAGAACATAACCTTCAGTGGTTTTCTTATCATCGATATTAGCACTGCATTTTGTGTTTTTATATCCAGCTGAGACTGACCTGTTTTTCTGTACTTGAGTCCATAGTCTATACTCTATAGTTCCTCTTATACGTCTTAGAATTCTTTTTGCAGCATTCGAATGACTCATCTCTGGCTTGTTCATGAATCTTGACAGAACACTAACCATAAAGGAAACATCCAATCAAATGGTGGTCAAATAAATCAAACTACCAATCAATTGTCTCCACTTCATGGCATCAACAAATGTACCACCCTTATGCTGTGAAAATTTCAAACTTTAGTATATGGATTTGATTGTTGCATTTGATTCACTCATATTTAATTAATGTTGTAGCTCTGCAGCATACTTCACCTAGAAGATGACCATTGTGTTCTTTTGACTAACCAAGATAATAACGTTATAGATCTAAAACTAACATTGCATAACCTTTTATAAGTCCGTTCTTTGTTCGCATAATTAGGCATTCATCACTACCAACATAATCAAGTTGTACAACATAATGACCACAATATAGTTGTCCTTGATCATTACACACAAATTTTCATCTGTTCCATCAAGTATGAAATCAAACGTCAAAAGAAAGACATCTGCCTTTTCATACCCTCGAGGTGCTTGTTTGACATTGTAGATACAAAGCTTTGATCAAGCAATACACGTCCTGTTATTTTCTATTTTCTTCAAAGCCTTTTGGGTGGAACATATTTACCTATTCACATATACCACCATTCAAGAAGGTGTTTCTGACAATCATCTTGTAGAGTTTTCAACCAAACTAAGTTCCAAGTGCCATAAGCATTCTAATAGTTTTTTTTTTTTAATTTTGATGTTGGGCCAAAAGTTTCCTCATGATCAACACCTTCGTGCTTCGTATAACCTCTCACAACAAGATTGGCTTTGTATTTATCAATTATGTCATTTAACTTGTATTTGATCTTGTACATCCATTTGCAACCAACTGGTTTCACATCTACAGGGAAGACGACAAGTTCACCTATGCCATTTTCATCAGGCTTAGCACTCTACTTTCATCACATGTTGCCATTCTTTTTGACCTGCTGCTCTCTCATATGTTGTAAGTTCCAATGAATTCATATTTCCAATCATAAGTGCAAATTTAACTTGATAATATTGGTGACAAGACCTTTGGCTTCCAAGCGCAATTTCATTGTTGTGATCCTGTGAATGTAGACCCAAAGGATGTGCCCACTAAAGGTTAAGAAGCTATAAAAAGATTATTTATCAAAAATAGTTGGCCAAGGAATGTTACTCAAGGAAAATATGTGTATATGTAAGAGAGCATTCTAAGGGGATTTATCTCATATTCCTCATAGCTTCATTACTTTATTATATCTTAATGTGAAAAGCCCCCTTTTCCTTAGGTAGCAGAGTGCTCCCAATATTCTTCATGGGTAGCAAAATGCTCTCATCACTATTTTGAGGGTTTGCTTCTTCATATTTACTTGGAGTGGTTCTCTACTCATTAAATTATCTTGTTTTTACCATTTTTAACATGAATATTTAAGATTATGCTATTTGGATCATGGCATTAAGCAAGCATGAGTCTCAGATCTGGGAAAAGAAATCAAAGTTCTTGGATTCTCAAATTTTATTAGCAAAATGTTTAAACTTTCAATTTTTTTGGGCGCCTACTTTTCCGCATGACTTTTTTTTTGGGTTACGTCTTGTATTTAACTTAGTTTCTTTTCTTTGTTGGGATTTTTAGCCTGCTAGCTGGCAGTCATTATTGTCCTTCTTATAGTCCCTTAGGTCTTTTTTTGGCCCACCGTGGACATTAATAATATTTCATTTCATTTCTCTGCACCCCTGCCATTTTGCACCCCCTATGTTTCCGCACCCTATATTTTTTTTGCATGTCTTAATTTTAAAGATACCCTATTGCATGTCTTAATTTTAAAGATCCCCTACTTTCTCCAACCCACAATTCTTTTCAATAAAGAAAATTTGACAATTCACAAATATAGCATTTTTCTTTGGAAAAGAAGATGATATTAGTATTAAAGAATGGTGGCATATATTAAAGAGTAAGGCATCTATTGGGAAAGAGATTTAGAAAGGTGACTTATAGTAGTAACATAAATATGAGGCTAAAGTGTGGCAGAGAAACCATAAGGACAGATTCAAGATGACTAGAGACATCAGAAGCAGCATTTCCAGATAACTGGAAATGAAGGATAATAAAGATGAAGAATAAACACACTGAAGGATATCACTTGATACTTTAGCATGTAAGGATAGAGATTAAAAGAAGGATTAAATGACATCAACATAAATCTTGCAAAGGAGGAAAAAGCATTGAATTTTCAAAGTCTCAATTTGAATGTTGGTAAGGAAATTGAAGACCTAAGAAAACAAAGATGTGAAGAGTTAAAATCTATCAATGAGGAAAACAATTTCCATTCAGACAAGAATTAAAAATGGACGATTAAAAAAAAATATGGAGAATACCAACATTAGGAAATCATAACCAAATTCTCATTGACCAAATGAAAGGCTTAAAAGAAGAAAAGAGACAAACCCTTCATGTTTGATATTCCGATTCCACAATAACTGGCTCACACCTCTAGACCCACACCATGACAATGTGATTATGTTAAAATGCAGGATCGGGTTCCTTTTAGCCCCCAATTCACCAGACAAACCAAAGAAAAACATGAAAACAGAGAGAAAGAGAGAGAGAGAGAGAGAGAGAGAGAGAGAGAGGTGCAGTTGCCAACTCAAGCCATCTTCCTTGGCCAAGAATATAGTCACAAATCTGTGTACAAGAATGTCATTGCCATAAGAACCCTTCTCCGAAGCTACACCCTATTTATAACTATCTCCTACTTCAGGCCCCTTTGTTTGTTGCATCTGGGATTATTAGTTTTCCATTTAATGACAAAAAACAACTGGACCCACAAGATTGGACCCTATGTATCCAAAAACAATTTTTAAAATTAAATTTCAGATAGACCTGCTATTCAAAAGATGTGTTGGGAGACAAGTAGTAGTACATTTGCCCATGGGTTTGGGGCAAGCTGTGGGGTGCAAAGAATTTCACACCATAGACCAAAGTTCCAATCCCATGGGTGAACCTTAACATTTTATCAAATGGCATGAGCTCAAATAGTTAAAAATGTGGCCTTCCTATGTGGAGGCCCAAGTTCAAATTTTGTCAGGTGATATATGCATAATTACCAGTTGTAACTACTATGTGGTTGGTTGAAATACCGTGGTAACACGATCATGATGTAATATGGGTGGCGCCACCAATTCAAAAAAAAAAAAAAGACGCGTTAGGAGATTTACTACTAGTATCGTAGAAAAATATAAATAACAGGGAAGGTCCACAGCAGTTTAACCTCATTGAATTGCTTTGCACTCAAAGTAAATCCAGGATGGGATGTTGTAGTATTTCCAGGCTTTCCCATGTCACATCTTCCAGGGGAAGATATTTACATTAGATCAGGCAATCTGCCAGTATCTTATTCCTTATCCTTTAGTAGCTGGAATATGTTCTAGGATGATGATAACATGGCCTTTATCATGTAGTGGTGGTAAGACGTTTGAGTTTTCACATTTTGTCCAGCTACCTGCTTCAAGCATGACACAGAGAAAATGTTATGAACTCAAGCTCTTGTCGGTAGCTCCACAATGTATGCAGCTTTTTCTGATCATTAACATATCTTGTAAAGCCCATAGTACCTAGGGCCCAACTCTCTCTCTCTCTCTCTCTCTCACATGCCTAATAAAGAGACTCCTACTTGTAGGGCTGTAAATTCAAAACCCACTCACCTAGCTCAAACTTTCTCACTTTGGTGCTCATCTTGTTGCGATTTCATCTTATCTTGGGCCATTTTAAGATTCTCTGGAAAATCAAGAGAGAACTTGAGGTAAGTGACTGGGCTTTTTAATTTACAATCCAGCAAGCAAAATATCTTAAATTAAAAAGAGGAAAGAAACATGAGCCTGGGTAGTATGGAGTCTATGGACCTTACAAGATATTGGTACAAGTGTGAAAAGTCACATAATTATTGAGCTACAACAGTAGCTCGAGTGCATAACAACTTTGATCTGTAATGCTCGAAGAAGGAAGTTGGACAAGACGTCAAAACTTCAAATGTCTTAACACCACTAGATGATGCAAATTATGCTATCATTATCCAAAACCATATTTTGACCACCAGAGAAATAAGGTTTAAGGAATAAAGTATAAGCACATCGTCCAAGGGAATGATCTTCTCTTGATGCAATATGGGAGAGCCCAAAAGTACTATAACATCTACACTAAATTTGCTTTGAGGGCAAAGCAATTCAAAGAGGAGAGACTGTTATGAACCTTTTATTTTACTCTTGTTTCTAAGTCTCTGTGATACTGGTAGTGAATCCTCCAACCCAAGTTGTATATAGCAGACCTCTTAGAAACTTCATTTTTAAAAATTGTTTGTGGATGAATCAGGCCCACTTGGTTCTAACTTCGTATCATTACATAGAAAGCTACTTATCTCACATGAACACAACAAAGAGACCTGAAGTAGGAAATAGTTATAAATAGGATGCAGATGTTAGACAGGAGGTTTTATGAAGAAGAAACTTTTCTCCACAGATTTGCAACTGTGTTCTTGATGAAGGCAGTGTCCAAACTGCTCTTGGTGATAGCCTCAGTTGGGAATCACACCCTCTCAAATAAATGCTCTCTTTCTTACTCCTTTTTTAATTCATTTTTTAAATAGCATTTTGGAATGAGATAAATTCCAGTTGCTCTCCTTACTCAGGACTTAGGTCCCATTTTATAGCTGATTTTGGTTTTAAGGAATATATATAATTTCAGAATTTTGGTTTTAACTTCTTTGCTCAGTTCAAATTTCATGTCCAGTTTCAGATTATTTCTAAAACATTTTTAGTTTTGGAATTTTGATGGTTTCTGTAACAGTGTTGGATCTTTATTTTTAAAATAAAAATAAAAACTAGAAAAAGGAAGATATAGTTCAGATTCAGCTTTCCTGTGAATTTTTGGCAGAAGTATCAGCAGGATCATAGCACTGTCACAAATCTAATATCTAAGCTGTAGAACATTTTGAAACAGAGTTGGGTTTGTATAAAACATGACAGAAAAGCCAATATCTAACTAATCTTCCTGCAATAATGCAGATGAAAAGTTGACTTACTTACCAAATGCCTCTATCAAAATGCATTGAGAATTCAGACCAAAACTAAAAATTATAACTACACCTGTCTCTGGAATTCAGCAAATTCATCAGAGCTCAGAGAGCCATCACTATTTGCATCTACAATCTGCATGATCTCGTGGGCATCTTCTTTATCAGCTCCAAGCTCCTCCATAAGTTCTTTTAGCTCCTCCATACTAATCATGCCATCTTCGTTTTTATCAAAAAGCTTGAATACTTGACTCCTTGTATCATTATACATATTAGAACCTTTTGGTGGCCCCTTAGGAAGATCTTGGAAATGCAAAGCTGCAAGATCAGCTGCAGCCAACATGATTGCCTTAAGTTGCTTGACCTGTAAAAACAAAACACAAATGAAACACAACAAGAACAGAACGAATGTATATCTATAGATTCTGTACTTCTAAAATAAATGAAAATCTGAAAATCTAAAGCATAAGAAAAGTACAATTCCTAATAGACACACACCATTTTCCTAATAAGCTGTTTGGCAAATTTTTGGACCCCAAGAACTATTGATCAATGGAACTCTGATCAGGGCACAAGACTTGTCAAATTAGTAAATAAATCTTAGGAGCCAGAAAATGCCGTGTTGCCTATATCAAATAAAGGGTTACAACATCAGCTGCAGGACCCATAAAATAAGCACCAATCAACTCTCTCTCTCTCTCTCTCCGGTTTGATGTGATCAATGCAATTTGCATTCAAATTACCGACATAGCTCTCTTCAGCTGAGTATGTCAGTGGAATGTTGGCTTTCAAAGCTATCCATAATTGTTGTCAAAGGCACTGTTCAAGTGGTTTACTGGTTTAACTAAGTAAACAGTGGATTAAAAGATACGAATTTGGATCCAATGATGATTTAAGTGTACAAGCAATCAAAGAGGGCAGGTTTCTTGGCAGTTCAAATGGCCATTTGACACAAACCCTCGTCTTCCTCCCCAACGCCCTCATTTCTAAGGTGATTTGAAGGGCTACGCAAGCAAAGATGGCTAGTTTCTTAGCAGGCTGAATTTGCAGAAAAGATTTCTGAAAATTAATATGAGTTCAGTTGGTTTGTCATAGTGGGCTCTGTTCACAGAGCATGTTCCCCTGCCCCATCCTCCATGGCTAAAACTAAGTAAAACTGATCCCTGAACAGTTGCAGCTGCAAGAAGCATATAGTCCATAGCCATAGTGGTATCATTTGGAAAAATCTTAACTTCATCTTATGCTGGGAAAAAAAAGGTGATCCTCTGTCTCATTCTGATATAATATCTGGGCCCACCCTTCTACCATCCTCTTCAAGTAAATGCATGCATGGAATACAATATTGATCCGATATTGCAACGAAACCCTGCACCTTATAAATTGTTGATTTACAAATGATGCACACAAAGATTTGGATCAAGCAGAACTGGGATATAGGTGAACATTTCTTATATGCAACTGACTGAGCATGCATTCTTGTTACTTTTCCATCACAATAAGCAGCAATAAAATGTTTTGAGGTGTAGCTTGATTTTTTAATATGTCACAACAAATGGGTTTTAATCCATTCAAGGAGATCCCCACCTAGGTATCAGTGCAGATTCACTTGTATGCTCTGTTCACAGAGCTTGTTCCCCTGCCCCGTCCTCCATGGCTAAAACTAAGTAAAACTGACCCCTGAACAGCTGCAAGAAGCATATGGTCCATACCCATAGTGGTATCATTTGGAAAAATCTTCACTTCATCTTATGCTGGGAAAACAAAGGTAATCCTCTGTCTCATTCTGATACCATCCTCTTCAAGTAAATGTATGCCTCCTGGAATACAATATTGATCCGATATTGCAACTAAACCCTGCACCTTATAAATTGTTGATTTACAAATGATGCACACAAGATTTGATCAAGCGGAACTGGGATATAGGTGAACATTTCTTATATGCAACTGACTGAGCGTGCATTCTTGTTACTTTTCCATCACAATAAGCAGAAACAATATGTTTCAAGTTGTAGCTTGATTTTTTAATATGTCACGACAAATAGGTTCTCATCCATTCAAGGAGATCCCCACCTAGGTATCAGTGCAGATTTACTTGTATGCTCTGTTCACAGAGCATGCTCCCCTGCCCCGTCCTCCATGGCTAAAACTAAGTAAAACTGACCCCTGAACAGCTGCAAGAAGCATATGGTCCATACCCATAGTGGTATCATTTGGAAAAATCTTCACTTCATCTTATGCTGGGAAAACAAAGGTGATCCTCTGTCTCATTCTGATATAATATCTGGGCCCACCCTTCTACCACCCTCTTCAAGTAAATGCATGCCTAGAATACAATATTGATCCGATATTGCAACTAAACCCTGCACCTTATAAATTGTTGATTTACAAATGATGCACACAAAGATTTGGATCAAGCAGAACTGGGATATAGGTGAACATTTCTTATATGCAACTGACTGAGCATGCATTCTTGTTACTTTTCCATCACAATAAGCAGCAACAAAATGTTTCAAGGTGTAGCTTGAATTTATTTTTAATATGTCACAACAAATGGGTTTTAATCCATTCAAGGAGATCCCCACATAGGTAGCAGTGCAGATTCACTTGTATGCTCTTGAGGTATAATTTAGTAATGAATTTAATTTGGAAAACTTTTGCATATAAACTTAAAGTTCATGTTGGTTACACCTGAAATGTGCTTGCCCCAGTTTAAAGAAGTCTCTGCTAGACAAGATACCCCTCTAGCTTTCACATTGTAATTGGACATGAATGTATACTGGGAAATACTACCCTTTAGATGTCAGATTTCTCATGAATATTTTCTAGAAATTGTACTAAACTAGTAGTTTCACTAAAAAAAAAAAAAAAATGGAAAGGTTACAAATAAAGCTAATCATAACAACCAAAATTCTCAGACTGTTAAACCACTTACTGCACAATACATCTTAATACACAGAAATTGATTTGGAGATTGCCAAAACTTCCATAAAGAGAGAAGAATATGAGGAAAGGGTGAACAGAATATCTCTGCCAACTACAACCTTCAAGGAAAAGAATAAAATGGATGTTTACACTGATGAAATTCATAATGCAAAAAATCACAATTTGTGTCCTTCATAGTCATACCAGTTTCTTCTTTGTATTTATAAGGGCATTTGACATAATCTGTGTAGGGACCTGAAGCTAGCATTCCATCTTCAACATTGTCGAAAAAAGTCAAGCAAAATTGATTCTACAAAAAGTTTTTGATAATCTCTTAGTTTAGCATGTTAGCCTAGACATCCAGGGGCTTTGTCTGTTAATTAGGTTATTCCTTTTAGATTATGGAAATATCTTGTGAAGACTGTTTAACCTTTGTTTCTGCCTTGATTTGATGTGTTATGGTCATTAGGTCTGCCTACAGAAAAATAGACAAGGATGGTATGATACACAAGTGTCCAAAAAAGTTATTAATCTTCTAGGCATTCACCTGTATTCAACAAATATCTCACCTAGCAAAAGAAATATTTTTTGCATCTAAAATGAACAATTGTGCTAATAACTGATAGGCTACAACAATTTAATGTTTGGAGAACTGTCATGTGCTTTTGTTTGCATGAAGCTAAAGCACTGGCATGACACTCCATTAGATTCTAAACCGCTTTCTACTTGGAGACTATACAATGGTCTTAAGGACTCAAAAATGAGTATAAAATGATATTCTGTGTGCCATAATGTGGCAAATGTGGCATTGATGCAGAAAATACATTCCTGATTAGTTACCACGTTCAAAATTTTCAGTTCATTCAAAAGGTTCTACATAAGTTTGAAAAAAATTCAATTGGGACTAGTTATATACTCAAAATAAAATATTGACTATTAAGAACATTAAGTACAAATTAATCATTTGATTATTTTTCAGTTAAAAAGGAAGTCTTAGTATCATAGTATCAAGGTTCACGACTTTGGATTCATTTTGGAGGCCCAAAAGAAATAAAAAATTCAGAATTTCCAAGAGTGTTTGGAAAATAAATACACAACAATTCATGAGCATAACTTTATAGAAATATAATGTATATAATATCATATAATATGATGCAAACTTTGATTTTTTTATCAAAGCATTGTAGTCAAGCCTAGTCAAACTTGCACACTGCTATTTGTAGGTGGGCTTTGGTGATTATAAGTAGAATATATTGAAAAATAACTTTCTTTGTCAAAGAACTACAAAACAATAAACTGCAGAAAAGAATGATAGGTGGATGCTAGGCAGACTGCAAATCATCTATACCTTTTTCTCTTACACATTATACGAGTCTTAGGTCCTCATTTATGGTTTTAGCTTAGTAATGTTAGAAATTTATTTAACTTTACAAAGCTACAAATCCGATTAACTAATCCACACAGTTTGTAAAATCTGGTCTGATTCTGATTTGGTTAAGATCTGGCAGGATTTGGTAACTATGATCATAAGACAAATATGGCCTTTGTTGAAAGGAGCTCCCCCTCCTCTGCTGCTTTATATGATCTGCAGTTCAACCAAGTAGGTTGGAAGAATATTCTCAATTACATTTTTGTTGCTGTTGAGGGGTACCACATATTAAACATGATTTTTCATGAGTATATGTAGGTAATGAGGTCACTTGGAAAGATGCTAAATATAGTTGCAGTATAGACACAGGTTCTCTTAGTCGATAAGGATGACTTTCAGCTATCATAAGGGCTCTAGACTTCAAAGGTTGATTGAGGTGAAACTCCCTCGCAAGAAGAGGTACTACCTGATACTCAATTAGGCTGACTGCACAGATTTGAGGAAGCTAGTTTCAGAAGATCAAATGCAATTGTTTAATCCTACATCTAAGCATTCATGCTAGAAATGATATATGTAAGCCTCAAAATGACTCCATTGGATGACAATAGAAGATGTGTACCTATTGACTACCAATGTTCATAAAATAAGAACCGTACATTAGCATATTCTTTGTGCGCTATATCCATACACACCTGTTTGAAGGGGTCATGCTATGCGACATATAGATGTCTATCTGTTTTACTCTATGTGCTTCTGCCTTACATTAAGAAGATGGGTGTTGGAATCTGAAAACATAAAAATGGCAAAAGGGCAATCATACCAGAAATACAAGTGATAATGATGAATTATAGATACTTGGCTAAGAATTTAAAAACAAAGATTTATTTAATTCTTGTGAAATGAAGTGGGCCATGTCATTTTATGAAGCCTATGATTAGTTTCATGAAACTCAGGCATATCACTTTTTCAAGTCACAGAAAGAACAAGGAATTCAGTTAGAGAAGAAAGTAACAATGCACAAATAGAATAGGAAGAACACATTGAATCATGAATTACAGATTGTAGTTAGAGTGGTAAAATGATGGGGATTCAAAGGATCCTTATAGATTTTGTTGTCGGGTTTAAAATGGATAATGGATAAAAATACGATGAAATCGCCTTTATGAAGTTAATCAAGCAAAAATCAGCGTATATTACTTGGCAAACACTCCAGTGGATAAATCCAAGCTGTATATCCCATGTTCATTTACATTTGAAGAGAAGCAAAAGATCCATTTTCCTTTCAGTGAAGAAGAATGACAGATAACAATAAGACATTTTTTTCAGCAATTTAACATAGTAAAGTGATTTAGAAAATTTATGCATTGCCCCATATGAATATACATCAAAATCCACTTCAATGTATAGTATACAAGCTTCCAAATATACCAACAATCATTTCTGAATTTTAAGCAGACTGAACAACAATAGAAATCAATACAGTTTTAGGTTTCTTATCTATCATTGTATACTGTAGGGCTAGTGTGTACCTGTTCTGGATCTGTGAGACCACCTTTATACAATTCATGAGCAGCAGCGCCACCAACAGCTGTAGCATCCATTTCAGCCGTGCGAATTTGGATCTCCATGAAAGAGCATTCAGGAGTAGTGTCACTAAGGTCAATGGTTAAATGTAGGCTTTCATAGCCGTTTTCTTTTGGCTTGGCAATGTAGTCTTTTGATCTTTCCGAAAATTCTTTCCACAAAGACTGCACAAGTTCACGCACCCTGTAGCATGCATTCCTTCCTCTCTCCTCCACATCCTTACCAGTTTTAGGGTTCAAAACAACCCGTAAACCTAGGACATCATACACTTCCTCTTGTTTACGTCCATCCTTCAATAGTTTCTTCATTGTGCTAAAACGACTTTTGTATCGTCCCTGGACAGAGAAATCATCCACCATTCCCTTTAATTCAGGATCTTTCAGTAAAACTTCATGTAGTTGGCACCTGCATTCATCTAAAATAGCTTTACCAATTATTCCATGGTTTCTTAGCCATGTGTCCACAAATGAATAGGAATTTGGCAATAGATATTGGAAAGCAAGGTCTTCGAGCTCTAACGATAAGCTGCCTGTGCCTATTGCATGGGCCAGAGGTGCATATACTTGCATAACTTCAAGAGCAAGCATTTGCTGCAGATATCTAGGAAGATGCTTTGAATGCCTCATCATATCTAGTCGGGCAGCAAGTTCAACGATCACAGCCCTAATATCATAGTATGCTAAACAAAACTTTCTCAGTGCATGAGAATTATCATCATCCAAAGTGTCTACCCTTTTAGGTATGTTCTTCACTCGTAAACAGTCATGTAATAAATGAGCAACCTCGCTGCCAAGCTGGATGTTTATTTCATGCCAGCTAATAGCACCTGCCTCAAACACTTCTCTCAAAAGACCAACAACAATGATTCCTGCTTGCCCCTGTGGATGATTTATTTAATTAAGATTCAGTCAAATAAACTGAAAAAGCAGAACAAAATATTTTTCAAGTTGCCAAAGAGGGAAGAAAAACATTCCAAAAGAAAATGATGCCATCAGTTTCTAAGAGGCTCATTGTTTAACTCAAAGCACAGAAAATATCATATGCGGTTTTTTTCTCAAAGATCTGAAAGTGATGAGACTCACAGCAACCGGGGTGCACAAGGGACTTAATAACAGGTCTTCACTGATGCCCATGCTATGAGAAGGTTTTTCTGGTATGTTCACCAGTGCCTATGTTGGAAGAAGAGTTGGCTTATATCTTCAGAAGGATTTGGGCATATTGTCGTTATCAAAGATAAAATGCTTGTAAAAAATAGTTGTACTGTTACTTTAAAATATTGAGACAAATATTTTTAGTGTGTGGCAGTGTGCCATTGCTAGTCCATAATAATTAAACATGATATAGAAGGAAATTAGCAATATTCACAAATAATCAGTTATTTCATTTCTGGGACGTTACCCTGATCATTGATTTTTTTATGGTTTCAACATGAACTTACACATGCCATATTTTCTTATGCCTCTCTCTTTCCTGTGTATTCTCTTTGGATGATATTGCAACCATAATTTGTATCTTCCAGTAAGATATTCTGTTTTTAGTAAACCTTCCTTTCAATTTCTCAGACTAATAGGAAAGATATTCAATCTTACCATTGTTTTCTTAGAAACATTTCACCAATGATTTTATTTTCTTTTTCCATTTTGTTTTCTTTTTAATTTCATCTCCTACTTCCTGAGATCACAAGTGGTATATTCTTTTACATTGAATGTTCTCATCTGCTTCTGTTTTCAGATAGGGCTAAAATAGGAACTATGATTTATTTCTTTCCATAAGATCTTCTGTTAGTAAACCTTCCTTTCTATTTCCCAACTTCACAGGTAAATATTTACCTTTGACATTTTATTTTTTTAAAGGATGTAACTACTTTCTCTCTCACTAATGTGTATACTGATGCATTTTTCCTATACAATGGGGTCATATTTTACTGTGATCTTTTATTTGACTGGGCATGTGACTTGTGTTTAATATGCGTCGGAATTTCCACTCAACAATGCGCATGCTGTAAATAATAAAATTGGACAAGTATTTATTACAGCAAATACGACCGAAGAGAATATACACTCAATAAAGACTTTCTATTTAATAGATGAAACCACAAGTAAGGACAATTTTTCTCCTTTCTATAGATTGACCTACAAGATGGAATTGTCTAAACATGTAGCAAAACACACATGCCTGCAATGTTCCAAGCATGTGCTTATTTTCATGTAAAAAAAAATTCAGTTTGGCAGCTAATTTAGATTGCATTAAAAACCTTAAAAAATATATGTTTAATGAAATCTAAACAGCAGCAAAAGTGAAATTTTGATAGCTATGATTAAAAAAATCGATTTTTGAGCTAAAATAAACCCCTCCCCAGAACAGTGCAAGCAGATGCCTTTAACTACATGTTTAGACCGTCCATTACAAAAGCCATATATATGGAGATGAAAAACTTAAGCTAAAATAACACTCCATTATTAGAGCTGCTAGAATTGTACCCACAAACCTTCTTCAAGCATTTATTCCAAAAACAAAAACCAAATTTACCGTCACTAAGCTTATCCACTGCCTACTTAAAAATAGTTGTGCACAATGCCTGCTAATAATATATTGGGCACATCTTTTGAAAGTAGATCTAAGTTATTTAAGATTTTTTTTTAAATTCATAGCAGACCCTGCTAACGGAAAATTAGGGTTATATTGTCCTCCAAGTAAAATTTGAAATTTCTCAAACTTTTCTGGAGCTAAAAGCTTAGTAAACATGGCCACTACTTGTTCCTCTATTGGACAAACACAATCTCAATATGTATGCTCTGAACTTGATTTCAGTTTAAGTAATATTGCACCTCTACATGCCTTATCTATACATGAGATACTCGATTTTGAATGTTCTGCTCAATGCTTCAATTACAAATTGCAAGGGGATAGGGTTTTCCTGTCTAAGACCTGTAGAAGCACACAATATTTAGAATGGAACAAACATAATAAAAAAATTACCTAGATTAAGCAAAGGAATGAAAGAGACACGAAAAATGGATAAGGTGCCCTTTGACACCAAATATCTCACTAAAAGAATGATCTCCAACAAATAAAAAAGAATGGTTAGGGGTGGTGCATAATACGTCTTTAAGACAAAGGCAAATATCCAATAAGTTTCAAACCAACATACTATTGGCTAATACAACTCATGGATCATCTTACAAGGTGTTGCATAGACCCATGGGCCAATTCAATAAAATTCAATACAAAATGTCGGTCTTGGCCAATAACTAATAAGTGAAGATTATACATTCCAATGTGCCCCCTTAAGCTGAACTAGGGGCCAAAGAGAGAAGACATTACTACATTCCCCCCCCCCCCCTTAATGGAAGCTCTCCCACTCCAATACATTGCCACAATTGAGTAAAGATAACCTTGGACATAACCTTCATGGAGATGTCTACAAGCTGCTCTACAGAAGCCACATCCACTAAAAGAAGCTGGCCTTCAAAGTGAAGCTCCCGAACCTTATGCATGCAAAGCTCAATGTGCTTAGTCTGCAGGTGCTCAAATGGATTGCAAATCAAGTGAATAGTGCTTTGGTTATCACAAAAGAGAGTGGTGGAGCTCTTAGAAGGAAGACCCAACTACTCAAGAAACATCCTCATATGTAGGTAGACAAATTGACACATCTACATGAATGAATGAATGCATGTTCAAGCATAGGAATGTATATCTGTGGATGTGTGCACACAAAGTGTCTGTAATAAGTTGTCATGTAGTTTCGTGTGTGTATGTGACAAAGTGTTTGTAATGATATGCACATGGCAGAGTGTTTGTAATAATGTAAAGTAATGGGGTATTTTTAATATTTTTTTGTAAACGGGTAGTTCAAAGATAGTTGGGTAGTTGCCAACTGCCTACCAAACCTGTTATGTATATAAGTATGCATCTATGTGAGAGATGTGGGGATGATGTGTACCATAGTTGAGAAAATCGGAATCGGGTAGTAAATCGGCTAGTTTAAAAATCGGCAAAGAATCGGAATCGGCAAAAAATCGGGGAAAAAATCGGCTAAAAATCAACATTTTTTATTGAAAAGACCGAAGAAAATGCAAATTTTCATTGAATCAAAGATTTTTTCATGCATATCAAAACTTTTCGGGAAAAAATAAGCAAAATCGGGATTTTTTGCAGATTTTCTCAACTATGGTATGTACATTTTGTTGTTGGCCAAAGAGTGCTTGTTAGTCAAAGCATGATGTACCATAGATAGTGTAGGATACATTTCATGTGTGCAATGCATCAATTTGTGTTTGTATGTATTCCCATTGTGTATTTTGATTATATAAGTGGTAATGGATTGTATTGCAATGTGTTGTATTCCATTTCTACATTCTGGCACCATTGCCTATTTGAAGTTGGGTCGAGTTTGGTGACATGGAGTTGTGACACTAACTAGTAAGAACAATAAGATGATTATAGTGCAACTGGTTAACAACACAGTTTCCCTTGGGAAGGGAATATTAGAATTTGCAACAGAAGAAGATGCAAATTTGTTTGTTGACATTGATGGACCAACGCACAAAGCAAACATGCAGGTGGATGTGAAACCAAACGCACAAGTGGATGTCCAAACAAATGTGCACTAAGGAGACACACAAGTGTTTGCACAAAAAAGTAATATGCAAGCATCCGCACATGGAGGAGACGTGCAAGTGTTTGCACAAAAAGGTGACTTGCAAGCATTTGTGAAGGAAGGAGATGTACAAGTGTTCATGCACGACAAAGAAGCACAAGTGTCCATGCAAGGTGACATGCAAGTGTTCGAGCATGAAGCAGACGTGCAAGCCGACAAAGAATCTTGTGCACGTGAAGATGAACATGCCAATGTGGAAATGCATGCTAATGAAGGTGTGCATGCCAATGTGGAAGTGCACATGAATGGAGTGCATGTTGACAAAGAAGTTTACACAAATGAAGATGTTGATGTAGACATACATGCTAACGATGAAGTTGGGCCTGACCAAGTGGATGGTGAATTTGACAAAGGCAAAAACCTGGTTTTGCAAGAAAAGTTGATAGTGATTGAAGCATGTTGTGTGATAGAAAGTAAGCATGAAAAATGTTTGGTACCAAAGCAATTGCAAGTTGGTAAGTCGAATGGTGAGGGAGATAGGAGTCCGACATCAAAGTAAATGGAAGATGGTGTGTCCAACAGTGTTTGAGACAGAGTCTGGCACTAGAGCAACAACATTGAATTTTGAGCAGGAGTTTGACATTGGAGCAATTGCAAGTTGGCACATTTCATGGTGTGCAGGATAGGAGTCACGAGAGCAATTGCGTAGGGTGCATTTGATGATGTGTGTGAAGAGGGTGAGACACGAAAACAACCACTGCCTTTGTCTTTTGCCCCTAACTTTGTGGAGTATAGCATCAATGACACATAGATATATAAGAAGCCAACACATTCATTCAATGCAAGAAAGGTGACTGAGGAACCTAACAACATCAAGTATGAAGGACTGTGTATGGTGCAAGTGAACCTTGGAAAAATAGACAAGAAAAATATTATCAACTACGAAGATGATTGCAATCAAGTTTTGAACGCAGCTGCATTCAAAATTTTTATGAAGTGCAAGTCTTTGCATGCACCTATAAGGACCTCAAGGAAATTACACCCGAGTTGCACATCCATCAGATAACACTAGTTGCTAGTGAACAATCGATGTGACAAATGTTGTACCGCATGAACCCTAAGTATGTGGATTTGGTAAATGCAAAGATAGAATTATTTTCAAGGTAAGTGTTTGCCATTAGGTGTCACCAATCATCACCAGCCTACAAAAATTAGAATTTGTGCAGATCTTAGGAGTTTGAAAGCGGTTACCATAAGGATCCTTTTCCAATTCTGTTCATTGATTCAATTGTAGAGGAAGTAGTCGGTCAAGAAACCTATTCATTCTTGGACAAAGTTTCTTGCTACAACGAGATCAACATAGCAAAGGAACATAATTTGAAGCATAGTAGTCAGACTCTTTTGGACTCCTGAGTACTCGGCCGAGTCCGAGTCCGAGTGGGCTCAGCCGCGCCGAGCCCACTCCGACTTCTTTTTTTCTAGACTCCACCGAGTCCGGCCGAGTCCGAGTCCGACACGAACTCCCGAGTCTTGACGTCGAGACTCGGCTGGCCCAAAAAAATGGAAGTTTAAAAAAAAAAAGAACAATTACGTCTAGGGCGGTTAAGTGTTGATGATGCTCCATGACTTAAGCATCCATGTTGGCCAGTGCGCAATCACGAACAAAACGCTCAAATCTTTGTTTATTATATTAACGAGAGAATGTGCAATTTTGCTTCTCAACCTTCAGAATGCTTATCCCTCAATTATAATTTAATTTAATACAAATATATCGTTCGCCGATGGATACATCATCTGCGTCTTGTTTGGGAATGGGAACTGCTTCAGAATGCACATATGCATGTCTTGTGGGGTGTGGCGATTCGGGCGGAGAATGGCATGATTTTTGGAGGCATTCGATCAAGGAAGGCTTGAGGCCTCTAGTGTTGAGACCTCTTCTGGAAATTTCGTCGCGCAATTCTTGCACCTTCATTTTCTTCCATTCTTTTCTCTCCTTCAATGCACCCTCTCCCGTTGTCGTCACTGCCACTGTCGCCATTGCAGCCAATACACACCACCACGCCGCAATGGAAAAAAAATTAAAAACGATAATTTATTTCGCTCTGAAACCCTCGACCGCCAACGAAACAATTGCTACGCACGAAGCTCCCCCAGAATAATGAATGTCGTATCTACCTTGATTTTTGGTAAGCAGTTTTCAAAAACGGCTTCCCATTCTAAAGCCGGAAAAATGGCTAGGATTAAATATTAGCTTTGTTAATATTTGAAGATTTTTTTTTTCAACAGGAACCTTTTAATAAAAGTAAATTTAATAAATCCCAACCAACCATCCAGGAAATCGAATCTAGACAACCCACAGATTATTTTTAAACAAACATGGTGGACTAAGTTAGGGTGATTCTGTCATACAGTAAAGTTTATCATTATTTAACGTTTTTATTATTATTTAATGTTTTGTAAAATGTTAATAATGTTTTTGAACTTATATATTAAGTTTTATTTTATTATTATATTATTTATTTATAATTTTATAAACCAAAGTGGTCATGCCTACAAAGGTCATAGTCTGTTCCGAATCCTCTGAGTGCACGCCATACCGACAACGATGGTATGAATCTCGAGCGACCGGTGGTCCTCTTCATGCCGGGTAATAAAATAATGAGGTGGTATAGGCTTGTTGGGGGCAGCCCCTGAAGTTTGAACCTTGCACTTGGCAGTTACTAAAAATAGTGTGGATGTAACCAACTCCCAAAGTATCCAAAAAAAAAAAAAATTATAAAACAAACTTATTAGCTTGCTATAAGAATATGCTCCTTCTTCTTGTTAATTTATTATTTGTATAATGTTGAATGTTGAGTAAGTGTGTTAGAATATACTAATAAGTAATATGCATGAAGAAACTTATTTTTTCAATAAAAAATTGTATTTTTTTCATTTTTTTTTCCCCGAGTTTTTATCGAAGTCTTGCCAAGTTTTTTTGCCGAGTCCCGAGCCTGACTCCCGAGTCGAACTTTACGAGTACAAGTCGAGTCCGAGTTTTGCTACTATGATTTGAAGAGTACTTCTGTTGTGGAGAACAGAATTTGTGCATACAATCAAATGTGTTCAAATTGTGCAACAAACCCGCAACATTACAACGCATCATTTTGTACATCTTTGTACAGATTTTGACAAGAAAATTCAAGGTCTTCCTCAATGATTAATCACTTTACAAACCAAAGAGAATTTGAAATCACTTGATGAGTGCATGCAGCCCTGTATGAATGCTTGCCTTTCATTGAATCCCAAGAAATGTAAGTTGTTGGTGCCCTATAGGAAACTGATGGGAGACATTGTCTATCAAAGTGTGATGAAGATGGATAAGGACAACATCCTCATAGTCATGAGCATGGAGGAACCATACGACAGCTCAGTGAAGTCCTTTCTAATCCATGTGGGGTGCTATCATTGGTACAATACGAACTTTGCATGGCTATCCCATGCTCTCAACATGCTCACTAGGAATGGTGTTCCATTTAGGTGGGCGGAAGAACATAACAGGCCTTCAAGTGGTTAAAGGCCAGACTGATCAATGCTCCCATTCTAGTATTTCAAGATTGGGACAAGAAGTTTCTAGTCCATTTTGGCGCATCAAACTTTGCAATTGGTTGCAACCAGCAAAGGAGGGATGTAGATAGGCAATTTGATATGTCTGCATTTAGTAAATAAGTTTTGGTATTATGTGTTATTTTGTAGTTGTACGCAAAGTGTTTGACAAAATGTGCGTACATATATTTAATAATGTTATAAAGTGGCAATGTAATATTGTACATAATAATGTGATGTTAAGTCATGTATGTCAATAAAGTCATAAGTCATAAGTTAGTTTGTCCTGTAGTGGGAAATGATATGTAAATGCAAGTTAAATGCATATGAAATGTAATTTAGGAAATGATGAGGTGTCAGGTAGTTGGAGAGTGCAACTAATTTTTAGTTGTATAAATAAGTCCCTTCCCTCATTCATTCAGGGATTGATAGGATGTCGGTGGATTGATAGCATGTTGGAGGAGCATTGGTACGTGTGAGAGAAGGCTGGTGCATATGTGTGTATGGCATGATGCAGTTAGGTCATGGATGCAGTCATAAAGAGGATTCTGCACAGGGTTTGCAGACTGTATATGAAATGCTGTAACCAGATATGCCATTGTTAATATAAATATGCTCATTCATTTGTCATCTGCCATTGCTGCTGCTGTTGCTATTTCTGTTGTTGTTTCTGTGCATTGTTATTGCTAATGACTGCAGATCTGTAGAATTATTTAAGTAGAAATGGAATTGTGTTTGAGCATGTTAAATTTCATTTCTACAAGGGAAAGCATAGATGAGAAGAACTAAAATACGATGAAGCACAAGGCATTGTGAATGGTCTATGTGATGTAGAAGTTCCATCACTATCTACTTGCAAACCTTTCACATTTTTTCTATCATCAAGCACTTTTGTACCTAGTCAATAAGCCAACCATTCTTATCATGTTGCAAGAGTTTACGTTTTGGGTAGTGGTATGGCCGAGGAAGGAGCATGTGATTGTTGACCAATTGTATCAGATTCACTCAAGAAAACATGTAGAGGGAGGAGTATCAAACAAATTTCCAAATGCTCGTCTATTTCATATTCACTTGTCATCTTGGTATAAGCACATGGGTACATACCTATCAACATGAGATTTATTAAGTTGTCGCTAGTAGAACAATTAAAAAATTGTACTAACATTAGGACCATTTCAAGCGAACCTTGTCCAAAATAGGAGCTGACATGATACTATGTCGGTGCGTGATGGAAGAAGTGCACAATGCTCTGCTAGAGGCACATGAAGGGCCGGCAAGAAGACACATGGGACCAAATGCGACAACAAAGAAGGTCCTACTTGCCACATTGTGGTGGCCGACTCTGTTCTATGATGTGAAGGATTTTGTCAGAGGATGAGGAAACCACTACAATGAGACTTCATGCCCTTGCATCCATCTCATACATAGGAACTGTTTGAGAGGTGGGGATTAGATTTTGTTGGACCTCTAAAGAACAACTAAAAACATAAGTGAAGGTATATTGTCATCGCTATGGAGTATTTTATGAAGAGGGTCAAGGCAAGAGCATTGCTTGACAACCTGGCAAAGAGTATAGCCAAGTTCGTGAAAAGATTGTCAAGAGGTTTGGTGTCCAACTAGAGATCACCAATGATTAGGGGGGGATATCTCATGAATGAAATAATTCAAAGGCTGACATTAGATTTTTGAATCCTTCATTAACTACCTAGCCCGTATTACCCCCAAGCAAACGAACAAGCAGAGGCGACAAACAAAGTGTTGGTCTCTAACCTCTATAAACCTTGAGGAGTCAAATGTACCAAGTGGGAAGAGAAGCTATCAATAGTCATATGGGAATATAGGACTATGTATAAGTCAACGGCTGGCCATATGTCGTTTTAGCTAACATACAAGCAGGAGGTTGTCGTACCAATGAAACTACTGATCCCAAGCTATCAACTAGCAATGCAGAATTGACTTGGTAATCAAGAGAGCTTGGGTTAGAGGTTGTTCTCACTAAGTTGGACAAAAAGTGGGTGATGAAGCAATGCACCACCAAGATAGCCCAACACTAGCGAAGATACTAGCACAATAAGTACCTGCAATGAATGAAGGTAAAGCCATGGGGCCTCATGTTATATTTCAATGGGAAGAAAGAGATCGTGCAGGGAAATTGAAAACACCGTGGCTTGGTCCCTTTCAAGTTTTATAAGGTCATGGATAATGGGTCCATTAGTCTGCAGGATTGGACAAGACACCATGTTTGGACCAATAAATGACTCAAAGTTGAATCCCTAAAAGGTGCATGTACAGGCCAATTTCTTTAATCATGAGTCAGAGAGTTCTTCAAACAAATTGCTTGACATGTCTAGTCAAACCAAAGACTCCTTTGGTGGAGTCACAATTTTCAAGTGTGGAAGTGTAGTCAATTGAATGAAGAGACACTACCCGCTACACACCATGTCATAGATGTAGCATAGTAGTTTGGTATTCCCAAATTGAAGGTACAGGAAATTTGTATTAACAACAAGAATAACACTACACATTATCAGCACAACACTTCCATTGATATATGCAACATGATCAATACATCACTATCGACATAATTAACACATACATGAGGTGTGATACCCAAATAATGAATGTAGGGCTCTCTAAAAAGCAATTTTGATAGGTGGTAACCATGCTACAAACCTCTCGTACTTGATCTCTAACCACAACTACCGCATACATAACAAAACAAAACATGCAATATAAACATATCGTCGTGCAACTCCATGCAACGTGATTATTTACAAACATAAAATCAACTTATAGAATCAAAATATTATTTCGTGTACCCGTCATGCGTATGCATCCAACTCATGCTCTTGGTGGCGCATGTGGTGGCACCACATCAAAATTGCTACCTATAATGGACAATACGTGGGATGAAGCGTGACAATAGTTGACACAAGACGGGATGGTTGGATATCAACTATCGACACTACAGCTAGTAATTAAGCAAGAAAAGTTGGACCTATCTTATACTAGCCAATGGAGACTATAGATGCATGTCCAATCTTTGACAGGTCCAAGACATTGCCCATATCGATGAGTGTGTTGCGACATCAATTGTGTTAGGAGGTGAAGTCAATATCCAGATCTTCAACGTTCTTTAGCAGAGTGGTGCATGGTGGTGCAGCTTTAAAGCTGTTTTTACTTTTAAAGTTGTTTTTGCTTTAAAAGCTGCTTTTGCTTTAAATGTTGCTTTTGTTTTTATAAGTTGTTTTTGCTTTTAAAGCAAGTTTTTTTACTAAAGCGATGTGCCACGGCTTTTTTGGAATCTTGCTTTGTATTTCTATAAAAAGGGAAATGTCCCTTGCATTATGCCAGTGCGAATGTATGAAAGACTGCTGAGAACAATAAAAGAGAAAAGCTGACTTTTGCCCTATGGTTTTTCCCTGCACACTGCAAGGTTTCCACATAAAATCTCGTGTACTGTTTTTGTTGTTTAAGCTTGCTTGCTTTTAATTTTCCTTAAATCTAGTATCAGAGCAAGGTTCTTTAAAAACTCATTGGTTAGAGTTTTGTGCGAGTGGAAGCTGCAACAATGACAGGAGGTGTAACCAAGTTCGAGATTGAGAATTTTAATGGTAAGAACTTTGCCCTATGGAAGATGAAGGTGGAGGATTTGTTGGTTCAAAACGACCAAGCCCTAGCCTTGGAAGGGCTCGCGGGTAAACCTAACAGCATGTCAAATGCGGAGTGGATAAAGCTAGACAAGAAGGCGATGTCTACAATTCGTCTCTGCCTAGCAAACTCTATCTTGTTCAATGTTGTTGAACAAACGATCGCGGAAGCCCTTTGGGAAAAGCTTGAGAAGTTGTATGAGACTAAATCAACAACAAATAAGGTCTTCTTGAAATAGCAGCTCTATAGCCTGAGGATGAAAGGAGGGTTCATCTGTGGCAGATCGTCTAAATGAGTTTAATACTCTAATCAATAAGCTGGTCTCTGTTGATGTGACGATGGAGGATGAAGATAAAGCAATCACCCTACTTTGTTCTCTACCAGACACCTGAGATCATTTGGTGATGACCATTAGCAATGCATCATCTGGAGTTCGAAGAGTTGATGATGTCATAGCCACTTTGTTGGCAGAAGAGTTGAGGCAAAAATCGTCTCTGGAACCCTTAACCAATGAAGCCCTAGCTATGAGAGGTCGATCTAATGAAAGGAGTCAACAAGGTAGATCACAGTCCAAATCTAAGTCAAAAGGATGCAAGCTGAAAGGGAGGTGCTGGCATTGTGGGAAGCCAGGGCACTTGAAGAAGGATTGTTGGCATCTGAAAAAGGAGAAGAATGGTGAAACGCAAAATCAACCACCAGCTGAGGCCAATACTGGAGATGCAGTAGAGATGGCAACATGTGAGGCCTTCTGTACCAATAGCAGCAAATCTATTTTATATACCTGGGTTTTGGACTCGAGTGCATCTTTCCACATGTTTCCACATAGAGATGGACTCAGGTGCATCTTTCCACATGTTTCCACATAGAGACATGTCTATCAAATATCAGTCCTATAATGGAGGGATGGTCTATTTGGGTGATCATCCTTTAGAAATTGTGGGAAGAGAGGACATAAGGATCAGGATGGACGATGGTAGAGAAAGGATGTTGTGTGATGTACGACATATGTCTGCTTTGCAGAAGAATTTGCTCTTAATCAAGATGATGGATAAGCTTGGGTATTGTACAACTTTTGGTAACAATCATTGCAAAATTACTAGAGGATCCCTAATAGTAGCAAAAGGAGAACCTTATGGGACCCTATATCATTTGTGTGGTGATACAATGACAAACCATGCAGCAGCAGCTTCAAGCAATGCTCAGGATGGAGTATTGCTATGGCATCAACGCCTAGGGCATATGAGTGAAAAAGGATTGAAAATTCTGCATGACTGAGGTATGTTGTCTAAGATTAAGTCTTGCAATTTAGACTTGTGTGAGCACTGTATTTTTGGCAAACAGAAGAGGGTTCGATTTACTGCAAGTCCTGGTAAGAGTTCTGATTTTTGCAACTTATATATTCTGATATATTTGGACCAGTCCCCACTCAGTCCTTAAAAGGTACAAGATATTTCTTGACATTTATAGATGATTATTCTATAATATTGTGGGTTTATTTTCTGACAAAGAAGTCGGAAGCTTTGGAAATATTCAAAGAGTTCAAGGCAAGAGTAGAGAAAAGTATGGGCAAACCTATTTTATGCCTCAGGTCAAATAATGGGGGAGAATATTTCTCCAAGGAGTTTGATCAATTTTGTTCGCAGGAAGGGATTAAGCACCAAAGGACAATGCCATATACTCCATAGCAAAATGGTGTGGCTGAGCGGATGAATCGCACAATCATGGAACGTGGAAGAAGCATGCTCAGCACATATGGGTTGGAGAAAAGGTTCTAGGCAGAGCCTGTTAATACAACTGCTTACCTTATTAACAGGTAACCTACAACTACGTTGGATGGACAAATTACAGAGGAGGTTTGGTGTGCTAAGCGAATTAATTACTCTCATTTGCGTACCTTTGGTTGTGATGCATTTGCCCATGTGCCAAAAGAAAACAGGTCCGTACTTGACCCAAAGTCAAGGAAATGTGTTTTTCTCGGCTATGGAGATACAGTTAAGGGGTATAGACTGTGGGATCCTACTGTCCACAAGGTAATTATTAGCCGGGATGTTATTTTTAATGAAAAATCCATGCAAAGGAAGGAAGTATAACAAACACCTGAAGTTGTACTTGCTGAAGTAGATATAAACAAAGCTGAAAATGAAGATAAGGTTGTTGAAGCTTTTGATCAGCATGCAAATCAACAAGTTCATCAGCCTGAACAGACACAAGACCAAGATCCACAACCAACAGAACATTGGGTTAGAAGATCTACACGTCCACAAAAACATCCGGACAGGTATTCTCCTAATTTTCAATCCTCTTTTGCTTTGTTAACTGATGATGGTGAGCCTAGCTCATTTCAGGAAGGTGGAGAATCTGAAAATGCAGATAAGTGGAGGAAAGCCATGGACAAGGAGATGGAATCACTATGGAAGAATGAAACGTGGGAACTTGTGGATCTCCCACCTAGAAGAAAGGTTGTTGGTAACAAGTGGGTTTACAAAGTAAAGAAGAATAGTGATGGGTTGTTGGAACAATATAAAGCTCGCTTGGTGGCAAAAGGTTATGTGCAGAAGTTAGGTATAGACTTTAATGAAATCTTCTCCAATTGTGAAGTTGACTACAATTGGAGTTTTACTTGCACTTGTGGCAGCATAGGATTTAGAGCTGGAGCAACTTGATGTAAAAACTGCTTTCCTGCACGGTGATCTCGAGGAGGAGATTTAGATGGATCAACCTGAGGGCTATAAAGAGAGAGAAAAAGAACATTTGGTTTGCAGACTCAAGAAATCTCTATATGGATTGAAACACGCACCAAGGATGTGGTACAGAAAATTTGACACCTTTATGAAGAGCCAAGGTTTCAGTAGGAGTGAAGCTGACCATTGTGCATACTATAAGAGGTTTAATGATGGCAGTTTTATTATCTTGCTGTTGTATGTTGATGATATGCTAGTTGCAATCTCTAGCATGAAAAAAATCGGTGATCTTAAGGATCAGCTGGCTAGGATGTTTGATATGGACTTAGGAGCAACAAACCAAATTTTAGGGATGAAGATACACAGAGACAGAACAGGAAGGAAGATCTGGTTATGAAAAAAGACATATATAGAAAAGATTTTGCAACACTTCAATATGCAAAATGCAAAACCACTCAGTACCCCACTTCCTCCACACTTCAAATTGTCTTTCGAATAGTGTCCTAGAACGGAAGCGGAGAAGACAAGCATGCCCCATGTACCGTATTCATTAGCATTAGGAAGCCTCATGTACACCATGGTGAGCACCAGACCGGATATTGCCCAAGCAGTGGGAGTAGTCAACCAGTACATGGCAAAACCTGGTAAGGAGCATTGGAATGCAGTGAAGTGGATATTTAGATATTTAAGAGGCACTTCAGATGTTGCCATTTACTTTGGATCGGCAAATTTGCAAATTAAAGGTTTTGTGGATTCTGATAATGGTGGAGATAGAGATGGGCAAAAGTCCACTACAGGATATGCTTTCACTCTTGCTGGTGGAGCTGTAAGTTGGACTTCTAAGTTGCAATCTGTGGTGGCTTTATAAACCACTGAAGTAGAGTATATTGCAGCGACTCAAGCTAGCAAAGAGGCAATTTGGCTAGAGCAACTGTTGAGTGACTTCAAGATAATGCAGGGAAAGACTGCGTTGCATTGTGATAGTCAAAGTGCTATTCAGTTAGTGAAGAACCCAACATTCCATGATCACACCAAACACATTGATGTCCAATACCATTTTATAATATTTGTGGTGGAAGAAGGTAGGATCCTGTTGGAGAAGATTGATACTGAAGTGAATCCTGCAGATATGCTTACAAACCTTCTCTGGGATTGCTGAAAACGTGATAAGGGAGAAATTGGCACTTGGATGAAAAACAAAGGCAAAAAATTCTTGTATCTCGACTTCAAGTGGGAGAATATCAGGAGGTGAAGTCAATATCCAGATCTCTGATGTTCTTCAGCAGAGTGGTGCATGGTGGTGCAGCTTTAAAGTTGTATTTGCTTTTAAAGCTGCTTTTGCTTTTAAAAATTGCTTTTGCCTTTAAAACTGTTTTTGATTTTAAAGCGACTTTTTTTAATAAAGCGCTTTTATCTGGAATGTGCCATGGCCTTTTTGGAATCTTGCTTAGTATTTCTATAAAAAGGGGAATGCCCCTTGCATTATGACAGTGCGAATGTATGCTGAGAATAATAAAAGAGAAAAGCTGCCTTTTGCCCCGTGGCACTTCTTTGCACATTGCAGGATTTCCACGTAAAATCTTGTGTACTGTTTTTGTTGTTTAAGCTTGCTTGCTTTTAAATTTCCTAACAAATTGCAATCAACAAACGACGACGAAGATGAGAGAGAAGGTATGTAGGCAGGCAAAATGATATGTCTGCATTTAGTGAATAAGTTTTATCATTTTGTGTTATTTAGGAGTTTGTATACAAAGTGTTTGACAAAATGTGCGTACATATATTTAATATGGTTATAAATTGGCAATGCATTATTGCATGCAACATTAGTATATACACAAAATCATAAAGTGAGTCATAGACTCATAAGTTAGTTTGTCTTGTAGTGAGTTAGGAAATGAAATGTAAATATGACTCAAATGCATATCAAATGTAATTTAGAAAATGATGAGGTGTTGGGTAGTTGGAGGGTGCAACTACTTTCTAGTTGTATAAATAAGACCCTTCCCTCATTCATTCATTCATTTGGATGCAGTCGGATGTTTGTGGAGTTCGCCGACATGTGTACTAAGAGGTTGTCAGGTCACGTGGGCAATGTTGGCTAGAGATGATTGCTGGCATGAAGGAGATTCTGCATAGGGTTGCAGATTGTGTATGCCGTACAGACTGTTGTTAATACAAATCTGCTCATTCATTTATCATCTGCTATTGCTGTTGTTATTGTATGTTTCCTGTGTATTGTCATTGCTAATTGCTGCATAAAGTAGACCTGTAGGTTTATTTAAGTAAAAAGGAATTGAGTTTCAGTATATTTAATTTTATTTCTAAAAGGTATAAGAGGTGCTAATAACAGGCCAAACAGGCCTGTGATACTTGTTTGAACGTTTAGGTGCGCAATGGATTATTATTGCAAACATTGGATGGTGGTAGATGCCTTCACAAGTGAAGACGGCTATAGGTCCCTAAGTAAGGAAGACGATGGGTCCTTTGGTGCAGAAGGCAGTGACTCTTTGAGAAAAGACGAGAATGTGTCCTCAAGTGAAGACGGTGAAGCCAAAGGAGATAATCCCATGACAGCCATTGAAATTGAGTGTCTGAAGGAAGAGAGTGAACAATTGCAATGTCAGATAATAGAATTACAATTTACAACGTCAAACAAATATTATTGAGTTGCATGAATCCAACAACAAATGAACAGGCATAATGTGAAACTTGAGTGTAATGCCAAAATTTTGAAAATAAAGATAATCGGTTTGCTATTTAAATTGTTTTAATAATTTTAACAATGAAAAAAATTTAAAATTTAAAAAAATAAAACTAATCGATGAGTAGTAAAATGCAAAAGTCTACGCCCAATAGAACGAAGTGGAATGTCAACAATTTAACTCACAATAGGGCATGGGGCTCAAACAAGGACTTTCAGAATTCAACATTCGGCTGAGGTGGCAAAGAGATTAGTGAAACGAGGTGTGACGGTCCTTATAACAGGTTTACTCGTGTCATGATTGAAGGGAGGGATGATAATGTCAGTCCACAACTTAATGACTTTTTCCAAAGGGAAGGTGGAAGGAAAAGCAACCGCTTCCTCCAATGCATCACCCTTGTAACACTCAAACAAGGCAACAGCCAATTAAAGAAAAGTGAAATGCAAAGTTTGTCTTCCAATATGCTAACAATGGAGTAACACTTCTAAACTTTCGTGCATGTGAAGAATATTGAACTGGGGCACACAATGTGTGATATAAGCATGGTCTCGGGGTAAAGCGAGGCTATTTGCATCAATGAGGATGATGCTGCCTTAGATGAAGACAAACTAGAATTCACCCAGGGATCCACAACCCCCATTCTTCCTAGCATATACATGTAGCCAAGGAAAGGAACAACTACCAAACAAAGATTGTTATTGATCCACCAACAAGAAACACAAAACTTGTTGAAGATACAACATGCCCATTTTCCATAAATAGGTGATGACAATGGCAAGCAAATTGGAAGCAATTATGTTGATGATGTTCAAGGTTTAGCAACGACACCAGAAGAAGTAGTGGTTGGTAGTTACAAAGAGAATATTGTCCAAGGCAACGATTTTGTGGAACCTATGTTGAGAGCACAAGGGAAACAATATAGAGATCAACAAAAAGGGCCTCTCAAATCATCGACAATAGTTGGATGATGAGGAAGGATTATCATCAAAAACCCATTGACAATTGACCTTGTTGCCTATGCCCCATCAATAGTCGGCCCTATCAAAAATGCCAACTTACCATCAACAGTCAATGAAGGCACTGATCCAGTGTCAAAAGACAAGTGTGCTAGCTCACCATCAACAATCATTCGTGTCAATGTGTCGTCGATCCCTTTGGGCATTGTGTCTATGTTGGCGTGATGTAAACCACTTTGGGCGCCATCCATGTCAGTGTGTTGTCAACTACTTAGGGCATCACTCGTGTGAGCATGTCATTGACCACTTAGGGCATCATCCATTAAAGAGTATCATCATCCCCTTTGGGAATAATTCATGCTAGAAAGTAGTCGGTGCCTTGAAGAATATATCCAATGCGAGGGATGCAAACAAACCGATGCCTAGGGGAGAAGAAACCACTCTATTAGCACTCACCACATAGTATTATCCATGTTGTGGGTGTAGAGGATTTTACAGATACTTAGAGCAAGCGAAAATTGCCAACCCTCAAAACAGGCAGCAACATGTATTTCCCATCATACTTGGGCAAGGTCAGTGTTGGCATTGTGCATTGTTCATATTGAATACATTTGAGTGAAAATTTTCTCAAGTGATGCACCATATTACAAGGTGTCGAGGGAGGAATCGAGATGGTGTTGTCAAATGAAGTCATCAAGGAAATTTACCAAATCCTGCGAGTGAAGTTTCAAACTTCAATTTGCAATGTGTGTGCCATGCAATCGAGTGTAGTCACTATTGGCCTAGGAAGGGGAGAGAATGACTCCAATTTATGGAGAAAAGTGTTTGGAAGATGCCACCAAGTCGACAAACAAGAAGTGCTAGAGCTCAAGGTGCCAATATCAATAGAGCAGCCACCAAGTCGACAAACAAACATGGTGAACAACAATTGTCCAAACCATTGTAACGGTTGCAGCCATATTCCAAATTTGTTAGGTATCAACTATTGGGAGGTTTCCAAGCAATTTAAATTCGAAGTTCAACATTTAGGGAGGCAGTGATAAAAGATAGGGTGGCCATGACACACAAATACAAGGATCCAAAATTACAATGTCTTCTTGCACCAACTAGACAACCTGCACCATCATCCCAGTAGCCAGTACCTCCAAGACATTCTCCGCAATAACTCGTTATGCATGATCGGCATCACAACCTAAGCACTCCAAAACATAACTCATCTGGTTAACTAGCACCAAGGAGACCCGACATTCAAAAGGTTCTAAACAATGAAGTTTGAGAGCACAATCAAACCCACTATGCCATTGATAGGGAACATCCTTTTGCATAACTACAGATCGAATAGAGTAGAAGAGGGAGATGTGCATCACCATCATTACCACTTTCTGCTAGAGGAAAGGGTAAGGTAAAGGGTAGAGAAGAGGAAAAATTAAGAATTAGTCCTAACGAGGTTACTTGGAGCTCAACCTTGAGAGATTTATGCTAGTGGGACTTCTGCGATGACATCCATGAGTTAAAAGAGGAATTCAAAAGGGCCTTAGTGCATCATATTTTGCAAGTTTTTGCTTTTGAAAAGAAGGCACTAACAATGGAGTTTAGGGACTATTTGGTGGCAATTGTGTGCATATAGTCCTCAAGGGAAATGCAACAAGTTTTAAGTAGGGTCAAGTATGATTCTGCTTTTGATCCACAGGGTTTTGTTAGAATCTTTGCGTTGCCCGGTTCTACCCTGAAACATAGGCTGGTGAAGAAGGAAAAAACTGATCAAAAGAAGCTACAAGACTATGTTGACCAATATTGTGACAACGGCTCCATGCCATGGAAAGCATTGAAGAAATTATCTGCTCACTGAAGTTGTAGATTGAAGTTGAATTTGCTAGGTAATGATGAGTACAAGAGTGTTATGTGTTGGTTCATATCATCTTGTCAAGTGAGCGCATGCTTCAAAAACTTTGATGTGGCTCATCGATAGACTAATGGGGCTCCACCCTTGTCAGAGCAATTTCACACTTTCTTACAAGGTGAGAGCGAGAACTTTTTAATGGTTTTCCATCTTATTGCGTTGTTAGTTAATACAGCTAGAAGCCAATGGTTGCAAATATAGGAGTGGGTGCAGCCATGCCTAGTTTCAATTGATATGTTGACAATCTTCTAATGGGATGAGGCAATACCAGCCATGCAAAGTAGAGGTATGAATGGTGCAAGAGGATCACATGGCAAGGTCGAGAAGTCACATGAAAGGAAGAATGCTTTAGAGAACAAGGGGGAGAGCAGAGAGATTTAGCAGCCTATAGACAGCAGTTTTGATGTGTAAGGCGTGACGTAGTTTTGTATGTAAACATAGGAGATTCATTTTTGCTTGTGTATACAAATCCAAGCAAGTAGTTAACCATTATGCAACTTCCTCCCACTCAAACAGTTTTCTATATATATACATCCCTTACTTCCATCTCTCAATATCACATATCATGTATTGTATTGCTAGTAGCATATGGATGTTGGTTGTGTGTTGATGCATTGTTGTTATAATTGTAGACATTGTATTGTATTAGTTCTAGTAATATTATTACTATGTGCAATCACATACATATGTATTGTTCCTTTTAATGTTGCATTGCTTGGTGTATTCTTTCTTGTACCTTTCCTTTGCATTGGAAGACCAAACTACTATGCTACATTTGGCATCATCGTCATAATGAGTCCAGATCGAGGACTGTGGTGACATAAGAAATGACAAGGAAAGTTGAATAATGACAATCCACAAGGTGCATGTGGACATGGACGCAAACAATGATGGGTGAAAGAAGATTAGATGCAAAGGTCCAAGAGGATCACAACGAGCGACAAAAAAAACAAACAAACATGATAAAGATGTACACAAGGACATGCGTAGAGACATGCAAGTTGTGATCCGATCACAATTGTCCCTCCACAAACAAGAGGAAGATAGGGTGTGTAGACACCTATGGCCCTTCTAACAGAAAGAGGATGCACAGACAACAACAACGATACCATCTAGGAGGCACGGAGAGTTTCAGCACTAGAGATTGAATGCGTGTGGCCCCCTTGGGATAAGGGAAGACCTCGGACAGAAAGGGCAGTTTACTATAAGGAGAGAAACAAGCAACAAGTTTGGTGGGAGACATTATTGTCATTGGAAGAGTACAAACAAATAGCGGACATCCAATGCAATGAGGAAGACATGCATGCAATCGAACAAGTTCGCACAAGTGAAGATATACGCGTCAACAAAGACGTTTTTACAAATGAAGACATGCGCATAGATGTGGTAGTTTGTGCAAGTGAAGATGTGCATACAAACATATAAGTTCATGCAAGTGAAGACATACACACATGGAAGTTGGTGCAAGCAAATACATTTGCACAGGTGAAGTTGGACATGTCAAAGAAAGTCATGGAGACAAACACGCATTCGAGTGGTAACTCTAGCATCAACACAATTGTGGGGGGGAGTGTCTAAAGGTGCATGGGACTGTAGTCTAGCACAAAGGCAATTGCAGCAAAGCGTGTTGGGAAACAGATGGAGATTTGGTACTCAATCGAAGTCAACGTTCATGTACACACGAAGAGGATAATGAAGTATCATCATGGACATCGAAAGGCATCTAACCTTTGAAAATGCGTTAAAAGAAGTGTTGTCCAACAAATGAAGTGAGTTGACAAGCACACCCCCAAGACCAAGCATGAATATAGCACAACTAACAATGGCTGCTGCAACTAACAAATAAAAGTGCCCGAAATGTTTAGGGGACAAGGAGGACCCCATCCATTATATAGGCACTTGTGTGACAATATGGAAGATGAATGGAGTTACAAATCAAGCAGTTTGGATGCAATTGTTCCAAGCCACACTCAAGGGAGTTGCCATGGATTCGAACTTGTTACTCCAAAATCCTCAATAAATGGGAAGGATAGAAGACTGCTTTAAAGAAACAATGTAGACTTCTATGCAATGATATGGAAATCATCGATGGAATCTATATCACAAAGCAAAAAACGAATGAAGACGTTAAGTCATATATCCTCCAACTGAAGGAGTTATTTAAGGAGATGGATAAGCAACTAGTCGATGGACTCGAAAAGTGGTGGTTTATGGACAAACTTCCTTTGAAGTTTTGGGAGAACATGAAAGTTGTTCTACCCACATCATACTAGGAATCCTTTGATAGAACACTAAACTTGGAAAGTGAAATGAAGACATGGATGGAAGGGACTTAGAACAACAGAAGTAGGTCCAACAGCTACAACAAAGATGAAAAGATGGGTGTGACCATCCAAGTGCTCAAAAAGGACATATCGTGCATCATGTGCCAAAAAAGAGAGACAAGAAGAATATTTGGTGTTCAAACTATCAGATAGAAGGACATACGAAAGTCAATTGCCCTAAATGTTCATATTGCAACATTTGTGAAGTAAAAGACATTTGGTGTCGGAATTCCCATTTAACCTAAAAAACAAGAAGCACCAAGCATTGGCAATTCAAAAGGAAGTTGACCAAAATCCAAGCACTTCAAAGAGCAAAGCTAGTGTGACAAGTGGCAGTTACCAAAACAACCGTTAAGGAAGACAAAATGGTGGACAAAAGCAATCTAGTAACAAAAATACATGAGATAATCCCTTGTAGTACGACACAGCCAAAATATCAATTGTGCAATGCAAAAGATGTCAAGAATGGGGACATTTTGCATAGAATTGCACGAACAACACCAACGGTAGTAACTAGATGGTCTGTCGTTGGTGAGTCCCAAGCAATCACACAAAGAACTATCCCAAAAATTTAGGGGGCAGCTAGAATGTGAAGTTTTTGGACATTGAAAAAAACTCTTCTAAAACTAAACATGTGCATACCATGACTTGAGCATATGAAAAGAAAGAAAAGTATCTGAAACCTACCATATAGCAGAGAAGATGGCAGGAAGCTTGAGTTTAGGTTGAGGAGGAAATGCAAAGGAAACAATGTAGACAGGGGTGAGTGCCTTCCCGAGACGAGGGAATGACAGGAGTATAGGAAGGATTGACCAACTTGATTGTAAGCCTGACATTAACTTACACTGTTTAGTCCCAGACATGTAAGTTATTGTAGACATCTAATCCAGACGGGTAGATTCTAGATGTATACGACCTTAGACGAGTTACACGTTGGACGTATACGGTCCAAACAGGTTGGGCTAGACAGGTTGGATCCTAGACGGAAAGGGTCCTAGACGGGTTCCCTCAAACATGTAGCCCAACTTAGACGAGTAGTTGCAGACGGGTGAACTGTCAGATGGGTAGTGCAAAGGCTCAGACGAGTAGAGCACAGGCTCAAACGGGTAGTACAATGGACAGGGCCTAGACGGATGACAACTAGGCCTAGACGGGTAGGCCAAGATGGGTACTGTAACTTGCACTTCTGCACTCCATATTCGCTCCTTCCTGCAACTGCACAAGACAAACACAAAACTAACTTGCACCAGTCTATCTCCTGCCAGACATTGCTTGAATACCTGTAACACAACAATGCAATCACATAGAAACACACAATCCTAGAACAATGCTTGTTGTATTCACAATGGAACTACACATATGGACAATCATGGATCACTCTGGAATTTGGATGATTACAAAAATGAATAGGGGGGTATTTATAGGGCAAGCCATGGTGGTTACTGCAACCAACCGGGCTCAACCGTCTCAACTTCCCCTATGTTAGCACTTAACAAATCAGTCTTGCAGCCTAACAAACCAGTCCTAGAATGATTAACTAATTAGTCCTAACAACCAGTCTAAGACGTGTTAACAAGCTTAACTACGTATGATGGCTAGTTTTGTCCTTTTGTGCTATACTATTAATCAGTCTACATACATTATGTCGGCTGATTTTACATTGCAAAACCTTATTTTATCAAAATTGCTATACATTATCAAAATTGTTATGCCCATGTAGACGTTTTGTCAAACAATTCAAACAGTTTGAGATTGTCATTTCTTCTTCGAACTGCTGTCTACAAACAAAGGAATGAAGGAAATGAACTTGCCACAACTCGAACAGAGGAGATGTCAATAGCATGGAGCTTGGCAAGGTAGTTGGAGTCAAGCATACCCAGAAAAGGGGCAACCTTGTTTCACACAATCCAAAAACTACATGCAACAATAGAAATGTTGGTGCGTGGACAAGGAGAGACAAAGCAAGCAGATAAATATTGCCACAAATAGCAAGGACCAAGAATCAATTCATTGACATAGCAGTTTTGATGATTGACGTTGAGAAGCGGCCTATGGTACTACACATGGAATTACTTATCACACATTGACGCATGTCATATTTGATGGTGGGTCAAATGTAAAGGGCATGTGAATCATTCCAAAACCCTTGCTGAACATCACTACTACCTATGGCCTGGTAACTTTTTCGTAAATTGTTTTAGTCCATATTCTAGTGCAATTATCTTCTAGAATATTGTGAGCTTGTTGTTGTTACTTTCTTTTCTTGAACCTGATAAAAAAGAGTATCAAGTGTTGTCAAACCCTTGTGAGAGACCTATACCATTGTGATCGTCTCTTCGAAACAGTCAAAATAAGGCATATCTTCAACAACACTTTTTCAGAAGGCGATTGTCCCGAGACCCTATTGTCACTAGTAACTTTTAAAAAGAATTGTTTTGTCTTAGTGATACTAAGTTGAGTATGTCCTCTTCTTATCACCCTCAATTGGATGGTCAGACAAAAATTGTTAATAAATGTTTGGGTACTTACCTCCATTGTTTTGCTCAAGACAAGCAACATCATTAGGTTCATTGGCTCTCATTAGCTAAATGGTGGTACAATACTTTGTATCATACATCCCTCAAGATGTCCCCATTTGAAGCATTGTATGGTCAAAAACCTCCATCAGTGGCAGACTATGTTCTAGGATCCTCCAAGGTTGCCCAAGTAGATGATTTGTTACAACAACGACGGATTATGCTTCAACTTCTTAAGGATAATTTGACCCAGGCATAGAACCACATAAAGCAATAGGAAGATTCACACCGATTTGAATGACAAGTTACCATAGGAGATATGGTCTTTTTGGGCATGCAACCCTACAAGCAACCATCCTTGAAAACCAAGTCCAGTCAAAATTTGGCTCCTCGATATTATGGTCCCTACAAGGTGGTTCGTCAAATTGGTGAAGTGGCATATCAGCTAGAGCTTCCTCCTTCATCACGCATCCATCCTATCTTTCATGTATCTTGTCTCAAATAGGTTATTGGTCGGCAGGTGCAGTCCAAACAGATCTTCCAATCCTCGATGAAGAAGGTTGAATCACCCTCTAGCCCAAAGCAATGTTGTGTTCCAGAGTTCGTCATCTTTGGTCTTGACGAATTCAAGAGTTCCTCATCAAGTGGCAGGTCCTTCCAAAAGAAGATGCTACGTGGGAGCCTGAGAGTATTTTGCAATCCTTTCCAGCTTTGAGAACAAAGCTTTCTAGGGGGAGCCATGTAACGGCTCCAATATAGCCACATCAGCTATCTTTATTTTTTTTTAGTTTGGGCCCTACAATTAGATAGCTGGCCCTTGAGCATTAGGGGTTAGGGTAAAGATCGATTTTGTCTATAAATAGGAAGAGTTAGGTGGTAGTTGAGAATCGAGATTATCTTTCATATTCGATTCTTAATCGCATCTGCTAAGCATATGAGACTTCGCCCTCTCTAAGTGGCTAAGAGACTTCGCCCTCTCTAAGTGGCTAAGGGATTTGCATTGATTTGAATCTGGATTTGATATTTGCATATTGGATTTGCTGGCAATTGGATTTAATTTATTGATATCATTGGGTATTGTTAATTTTGCATTATTGGATTGCTACTATTATTACTATAATTATTGAATTTGTTTCATAACAACCAAATAATATGATATCGAAATCCTTATTGTCATATGATGGTATAATGGACGCACTTGAGGGATATAACAAACAAATGCATGTGCCACACCCAAACCTGAATTCAACTTCATATACAATGCTCAAGGACAGCTGAAAACAAATATTACTTTCCCCAAAACTACATGAAGCCTTTTCATAGTGAGGGGTATATATGTCTTAAGACAGGACTCACAGTCTCACTCCTTATAGAATCCCCTTCACAACAGATTATCACAGAGGAAATAATAAAAAATAAAGTTATTTGACGAGAATTAAAGTTTTATTGATAGTAATCAATTACTAATATTTTGTCTGCTCATTCCATGTGCTTAATTCTAAAGTTACTCAAGTTGGCCAACTTGTTCTCTTCGTTTCCTGAAAGGAAAAGGTTGATAAAGCAAAATATTTCCCCCTTTGCTAATCTTCAGATGTTGAAATATGTATTGCTCATGAGAAGCAACATTAAAGTATTCTTGGAAAGAATTATTAAGATATTTACTCAGCTCGATGTTTTTTTCTAATCTTTTATTTTTTTAATTCCTCCGAAGTATGGATATAGTAAGTGGATGTGTAATTATGAAAAAGAGAGAATTCTAGTAATCAGTTCACCTTGAAGCTACTACCAAATTCTGTTGTGAGATTATGACAGATTATAGCTAAAAGTGAAAACAAAAATAGAGTTTGAAGCATTAAAAGATGCCACTTGGCTGGGCTATCATCTGGCAGTAGTTTCATATTTGTTTAATACACATTTTTAGCGGGTAAGGCTCAGGGCTCAAAAGCCAACACATGCTTATTAGAATGTAATTCTGTTGTGAGATTATGACAGATTATAGCTAAAAGTGAAAACAAAAATAGAGTTTGAAGCATTAAAAGATGCCACTTGGCTGGGCTATCATCTGGCAGTAGTTTCATATTTGTTTAATACAAATTTTTAGCGGGTAAGGCTCAGGGCTCAAAAGCCAACACATGCTTATTAGAATGTAATTCTGTTGTGAGATTATGACAGATTATAGCTAAAAGTGAAAACAAAAATAGAGTTTGAAGCATTAAAAGATGCCACTTGGCTGGGCTATCATCTGGCAGTAGTTTCATATTTGTTTAATACACATTTTTAGCGGGTAAGGCTCAGGGCTCAAAAGCCAACACATGCTTATTAGAATGTCCAAGTTTAAATCTTGACAGTGGAATGAATGAATGAAAGATTTTAATTACGTCCGCGAGACCCAAATATGGTCTATGGGACCTCAAATATGGAAGTACAATTACTCAAATTATATCATATGATCTTTAATATCTTTGAGAAGGTCGTTCCTTCTCCTGCTGATTTGTGTTAGCAATTCCCCAACTTTTTTTATTTTACTGTCTTCAAATAAATCTGCCATAAACCCGTTCTCAAGTGTTTCTTTGTATTTGTCACGGATATCTGAAAAACTCGAGCATTTATAGATGAAGTGTTCCTTTGTCTCTACTGCCCCTGTGCTGCATAGAGTACATATCCTTTCTTCCCATTGTTCTTTGGGCATTGTCCATCTCCCTGTTTCACATCTAAGACTATGAGAGCTAGTCCTTATCTGAGCAATGAGTATTTTTTCCTTCCACTTGATTTCAACGCCTATATACGCTTTTTCCTTGTAGTCATACGTTGGGTTAAAATTTGCAATATAATATTGTCTTTTCCTGCTTGCATTTTTCCACATTCCACTTCTGAATTTTTCATTCACATAATTTTTTATGTCTTTGTTGACATTTGGACATTCATTTATGTTGATTTCCCAGCGTTTCATCTATTTCAAATTTTTTTTCATCCATGTATTCTTTCGCCTATGCAACTCTTTGTCCCTAGCTGCCCTAGGCCATCTATCATCTTTCATGTTTTCTGTTTTTTTCAAGTAACATAACAGCTTGGTCATAGCAATTGCTTCTAAAGGGAACATTCCAGTTTCAGCTAGAATAATTTCATAAGGGGTTGTGGCCTTAATTTTGAGAAAATTTGTGATTAGATATTTTTGAATCCTTTCTATTTTCCTCCATTTTGCATTTGTTGTGCCACTAGCCCACACCTCACAACCATACAACAGAACCGGTGTAACAAGTAGGCCAAATAAGACCTTGGTGGTCTTCCAATCCCACAACTCGGCATTCCTACACCTGTTTTGAATTGCATATAGTGCTCTCCAACCACTTTGAGTTCTTTTCATCCTACATGTATTCCAATTAAGTTTGTCATGAAAGTCTATGCCTAGGTATTTGTATTCTACTACTACATCAAGCGGTTCTCCTGCAAACTGAAATTCGAGTTGTTGCTTTTTCTTTTTTGCTGAAAAAATCATAATTTTTGTTTTGCTCGTGTTCACCTGCATCCCAACTTCTTTACAAAAGAGTTCTAGAGCTTGAAGGTGATCTTCTAGATCTTTGGCTGTTTTGGCCACAAGAATTACATCATCTCGCATACATGAGGAGTTTTACCACATATTTGGCTAAATGCACACCCTCTCCCCCAAATTTGTTTATCCATTCTTCTAACTTGTCAATGTACAGCCCAAATAAGGTCGGAGATAGAGGGCAACCTTGTTTGACACCTATGTCACTACCAAAACATTCAGATAACCCTTCCTGTGTTCTGATTCTAGCCTTTACATACTCATATAGTCTATGAACTGCTGCCCCGTAGTGAATTGGAACCTCTAGCTCTTCCATTCTGCTCCATAATTTTTTCCTTGGCACCGTGTCAAATGCCTTTTTGAAGTCTACAAAACAACAAAAAGCCTCCTCTTTTTTGTCCCATATTTTTTCCACTATGTGTCTGAGCATGATACGGTGATCAATAGTTGAGTGCTTGGGCCTAAAACCTGTTTGCTCCTTTGCTCTCTTTCCCTTTTCTTCTGCCCATATGCTGACCTCGGAATTACACCCATTTGAGGAGGAGTCACCTCAGCCCTGGGGTTGGAAAATCCCAGTAGTCTCACCTCTGCCTAACTGACAAGAAAGTTTTTCCTACCCAACAATAAGGCCTCGTTTCTTCTACTCCGCTCCAAGTTTCAAAAGACACTTAGATGTAAAAAACAACAAATGGATGAAAAAATTGAACATTAAGCTTCACGAGCTCTTAAATTCCAAAAACAAATCAAACACTATGTGAGGGAGAAATTCAAACTTGTCATGTGGACTGAAATTTTAGAAAGGAAAATACAGTATTATATGAAGAGTTCAACCCAAACTGTGAACACAGTCAAAAAAAGTATATAAATACAAAAGTCAGACGGAACACAAAAATGCTTATAGCCCAAATAAGATCCAATTCACACCAACTCAGATGCAAACCTGGGTGATGGTTAACACCTAAAGAGGGATGAAGACCAAAAAGCATTTTGTCATGTAATGCAAAAGCTACAGGGACATGAGGAATGCATAGAACACACTTTAAAAGTGAACTTGATGATAGATTTTTTTGAACAACTGAAAATTGAGAAAAAACAGGGAAATTTCTCCTCAAAATAAACAGTAAAAAAATGCATTACAAAAAATGATAAGAGGATGTTAAGCTTTTTAATGCTACAGTTTTTATAAAATTTGTAAACACATATACTCTTGGTTTTTTAATGGGATGTTGTTAAAGCTTTTGGTCCAATAGACTGTTTCTGTCTCATAAAACTAATATTTCTATAATTTGAGTTGATTTATCAGTATTTTCTATGTTAAGTTCTCGTAGCATCACAATGACTTTTTTCTTTCTGAGAGTTACTAATTTCTTTTTCCTACCTTATTTCTTTTTTAATAAAGAGCTGGGAGGCTTGATACCCAAAATTTATATATCCCGATGGTTCTGACAGAGTACTAAAAACTAATGTACAGTGCATACTAGTAGGATTTAACCCTAAATTTTATGGAAGATTGTTGTACCTGAAGATCAGCCACTATACAGGCCACAGAAAGAGCCTTTGACAGAGGAGGGCGCCCATCCTCTCCACATGGTAAGCTCTGCAACAAAGGGATCGAGATTTTGAGAGCCTTCAACAGCAATTCAGAGGACTTGGATGAGATAGTACTGCTCATTCTGTCACTCAAATCATTCCAGGCTGCCACAAGTTCCACCACCCTTTTCCCTCCAGGATGAAGCTGAAGGCCCCCCACTGAACTTGGCAGTGCCCCATCATCTCTGTTTCTCACCAATCCATGTTCACTCTCTCTTGTTGTGCTGCTGCTCTGGCACCTGATGCTGCCATCTATTCTCAGCAATCCATCCCGATTCCTCCTTGTTTTGCTCAAGCTCAGCAACTTGTGGTGTTGAACATGCACTGATACCAAGCAGACATATCTCCTTCTATTGTTATGTGATGAAATGCATATGGAGGGGAAGGTTCTGAAACAATTTCTTGCAGAGCATGTTGGAAGACCCATTATTCCGCGTGGTTCAGCATCTTCTGACATGACAGAGGGAATATAATACATCGATACCTCTACGTCCACGTCCATCAGTCCATCCATGGAAGTTCCATAATCTTAACGTGGACATACATTATCCATGACTTTTTGTGCTTTTTTTTTTTTGTATATTTATGTTTGTGAAGGTTACAACATAATATGTGGGCGACATTTTGCTCCCATTACTTTCGCTTCAAGAAACAGGCTGGCAAGAAAATGGTATGGGTAGGGGTAAAAAAATTATAAATTTTGATTTCTTTGATAGTAACGAGTGTTATTTGAAGAATATATTTTAGAAAGATATAAAAATACTTTTTTTAAAGCAAGGTTTGAAAGGAATGTTTTTCTTATTATTATCATGGAGTTATATACATTATTTTAATATTATTAAAATTTATCATTTATATATTTAATTATTATCTCAAAAAATTAATATTATTTTTTTAATATTTATGTAAACAAATATTATTTTTTAACATTTATATAAACAACATATGTATTTTCCATCAATAACCGTTAACTACGATTGAATCTTTTTTCCAAATATGTATATATAATGAGTTTAATAACGTTCTATTTAAACTTTTACGATTCGTAGTTATCGACGCATGGTGTAAGAGGTATCTTCAAAGGGAATGTATTAATTGGAGAAAAATAGATAACTTCACTAGAACTTTTTATAGGAAAAAGAAAAAGGAAATATATAAAACTTTATATACGCATAAAATTTTATTTTATTTTTATTTTTAGTTAGGTTATTATAAAAAATATCTATGATCGATATATAGAACAATCTCCTTCCAACCATGATTTTTCGTAGAACCGAGAGCTATACTTATCAATAGAGAATTAACACAAAGCCACCACACCCACCCCCTCACACACTCACCCACGCCACGGTTTGAACCTTGGACCTCCCGAAGAAGAGCCAAAGCCCCAACCGTTGTGCTGCACCCTCAGGTACATAAAATTTTATTTTTAATATGATTGAAATTGAAGCTGTAATAAATAAATAAAAAGCCGCTCACGTCTTTCCCACTCACTGGGAATGGGTCGCCCCTTTCCCCATCTAAACCTCGCAATGTCAAAACTGACAATGATGACTCATCCCAAGAATCCTCAGAACCATGGAGCCCAAAACAAATAAGGAGTTTCAAAAAGTTCCAAATGGATGTAGGAGGTGATAGAAAAAAGGGCAGGCCTTCAGGTGCTGAACTGAGAAACCGTGACACAACTGAAGATATAGCCAATGGCACCCCAAAAATCCTTTTCCAGGAACTCGAAAGTGCCAACGGGAAAGAAACCAAGAGATCCAAATCCCCCGCACAGCAAAGCAAATGGGGCAAAAAACTCACCAAGAGTTCCAAATGAAAGTCCTCTCCTAGAATGTGAAAGGGTTAAATGGGGTAGCCAAACAAATACTAGTTGCTGCCATGCGAAAAGATTCTAATCCCACCATCTTTCTTATCCAAAAAATCAAATTAGGCGAACACTGGTCACCGAGAGTTGCCAAGACCATTTGGAGAAAATGCGAATATGCCTACACACCAGCTTCTGGTATCTCAGGCGGGCTCCTCTGTCTATGGGACCCTGCCAAAGTAGAAGGTAGAGTCATCTTAGGCAAAGGATGTTTGTCCAATATCTACTTCCATGACCCCACCACCCAGCTCTCCTGGGTAATGACAAATGTTTATGCCCCTAATATGCAGAAATGCAGACTGATCTTGTGGAACAACCTCACTCAGATGAGGCAAGCGTTTAGCAATGTCCCATGGATCCTAGCAGGGGACTTCAATACCCCCTACATTATTCAGATAAAATAGGGGGGAATGACATAACCCCCAAAACCACAACTAACTTCGTGCAGTTCGTAGATTCAAATAAACTCATGGACGTTCAGCTAAGGAGGTCCCAGCACATGTGGAGAAACATACGAAGGGGCAGAGATCTTATCCAAGAACGTTTGGACCGTTTTATGTTGTCCTAAGAAGCGCTCCCCCTCTTTAGTGATGCCAACCTTCAAGCACTCCCAAAAATTGGGTCCGATCACAACCCCCTTATTTTTGAAACTATAAGCAGATCTCAGTTCAAGATCCCCTTTTGGTTTGAATCAATGTGGACTCAGCACCCAGATATCAAAAGTCAGATTATCGAATGGTGGGGGAAAAGTTCCCTGGGACTGTCATAAACCAGGTAATGTAGAAACTTCGATCGATTAAAATAAAATTGAAGGGGTGGAATAGAGAGACATTCGAAAATATCTTTGAAAACAATAACAACATCAAAATTAGGCTTGAACAGATTGAGGATAGGTTCCAGTAGGGGCAGGGGGATGACAATCTTAGAGCTGAAGAGTCGGTCTTGCTTTCAAAATAATCAAGACAACTTTGGCTCAAGGAAGGAGACTCCAACTCCAAATTTTTCCATATTTCCACCCTCAGGAACATGGGAGCTAACAAGATTAAGAGCCTCACCAAGCCAGATAGGTCTCTAACCTCTAAGATCCACCAGATTCGGGATGAAGTTATTTCCCACTTTGAATCCCTCATAGCCCCCCACTCCCTCCCTCCGGTCAAGCCATGGACACCCTTCTCGATAATATTCCCATTTCCATATTTGAAGCCATGAATGACCTTCTCCTTATCCCTCTGACCCCTAAAGAAATCCACTAGGCCTTGTTTTCCATGCAGTCAAACAAACCCCTTGGCCCCGACGGGTTCTCCCCTAGGTTCTTCCAAACCTACTAGGACATCGTTGGCCCCAACCTCTGCCTAGCTATTTTTGAAATGCAACTTACCAAAACCATTCCCAAGGACATCAATTTCACTTTCCTTGCTCTCATTCCCAAGGGGCCCAATTCCTCGTCCCTATCTGATTACCATCCCATTAGCCTTTGCAATGTCATTTATAAGATCTTGTCCAAAGCGATGGCCAATAGACTCATAAGCATCCTCCCTTCCATCATCAATCCCTACCAAAGGAGTACCGTCAAGGGGTGGAACATTGTTGATGGTTTCATCACAGTTCAGGAGCTTATCCACTCAGCCCATATCTCCAACAAGTTTTCCTTCTTCCTGAAGCTTGATATGAATAAGGTCTTTGACAGAGTGGATCAGGAGTTTCTAACCAAAGTCCTCCTCAAGTTCAGCTTCCATGAGACCTTAGTTAATTTGATCTCAAAATGTATCTCCTCTTCTTGGTTCTCCGTCCTTGTCAATGGATCAATAGTAGGGTATTTTCCTAGTACCAGAGGCCTAAGACAAGGGGACCCCCTTTCCTCCATTCTCTTCATCATTCTGGATGAGAGCCTAGGGAGGGCCATCAAATCTGCCTACTCTAGAAGATTGATATCTGGTATTAACGTTGCCTCCAACCTCTAGTCGTCAACTCACCAATAGTTTGTCGATGACACCTTGTGATGAGTATCGTTAAATCTTCATCATTTAATCATTATGCGTCAATCTAAGGCGATGTCCAAGTCTATATACGAAAGCAGGGGTTAATAGACTGATTTTTAGTTCATCTAAATCATGGCCTTATTCATGGAACAATTAGTATTTTGGGGGTTTCAGGTGTCCCTTTTAACCTCCTTGAAAATAAAACTGGATGCCTACTTATCCTTGCATAATTGAAATTCACACAGTTACAAGAAAAGCAAATCTGAACTATTACAGAATTGAAAATGACAGAATTTAATTGACAAAATTTAAAATAACAAAATTGAAATCACAGAATTAACTATAACAACAATGAAACTTTTCAGAATTGAAACTTCACACCTGTAGAAAATGAAACCTAAGACAATGATGAAATTCAAAGGTTGGTAAGCAAATATTGCAAATCTGTAGCAGACTGAATTATCAAGAAATTCTATAATACAAACTAGAAATATAGACTATAAATGTTGAAGTTGAAATAGAAAATGTTATGCTATAAAATCTATTCTATAGGACTTAACTATAATGCATTCATGTGCCACATGCTAGATGAAGTTTAATTCAATATTAACTATGCAAAAAGTTGTTAGATTCCTACTGACCTGCTGCAGCAAGAAATAACAGAATTCTATTAGGTAAAAACCCTCCTTTGGACCTGGAAGTGGCCCTTGATTATTGAACCAAAAGAGGGAAAATAAACTTGCTCGACACTATTAAATCCTCACACTAAACTCAAAAGCAAACATGAATAACAAATATTGCACCTTTATTTCATTATCAGCAGTGCAAGGGAAGTTCTACAGACTACTGATCTGTTGTAGTATACAATTACAACACTTGGACTACTCTATCTCCTAGTACCTATATCCTCTTATCCTATATAATCCTATATGCTCAACCAAACGGGAGCATCTTATTTATACAAGCAAGATACAACAGTGATAAGGTTTGGTGCTTCAATACAAGACTGCTACAACTGTTGCAGGACTGTGTTTCCCAAAAATGCAGGGATTTGATCCATTCAACCTTATCCATTCTAGTTGCTGGCTTTATCTGGTGAGGGATAGGTGTTGGAAAAGATAGGGATGTCCCTAGAATAGTTGCAACCACCATTTACCTCATTTTTACTATAATTAAAGACGCTTTTGACCAAATTTATGTCTTTTGTGCTTATTCTGAAGCTGCTCCAAAATATCAGACAGTAGAACAAATTTTATATTAATTCATGCTCCAGAAGTGTATGAGAACAGTTATGATGACAGAAATAGTCTCCATAAGTGCCCAAAAGACTGATTCCATCTTTTGCATGAGCTGGAGTGGACAAATTCCAAACCATGTTGTATATGTACAGCTAGCTGGAATTTGTATAGAAAAGTTCCTATTTTCTGCACAGTCAAACTGTTGACAAAGTTTTGGCACCTTTTGGTTATTTAAAATGGTTAAATGATGGGAAAATCTTATGAAAGAAACACAAAACCAAATAGATAACAACACCTTAATACTACAACATTAACTTAATGCAAAATATACTAAATAATACAGCTGAAACAAATTATAAAACATAGATAAACAGTCAAAACAGGTCATATGCACTTTATCATTCCAATATACAAACATCATCATATAATACATAGTATCACTAAAATTAGTACAAAATCATATCATAAGTGGTTCTAAATAGTTTAAAAAGTTATCAAAGGCAATCTTTGTATGAGGCAATGTTCTGCCTCATAATTTCCCTCGAACCTATTGTAATGCATGTCCTCATGCATTCTGTTCTGCTACAACAACACAAAGATCTATGTCAAGATAGCGTTCAACATATTTCCATAGTTTGCTTCCAACTTTGTAATATCCTTTGTGCTCTTTGATTTCCCTGAGCCACTCCTAGAATTAATCGTCTGATTGAGGGTTATTATCAAAGAAATATGGAATATGAATGATAATTATTGGATTCTTGTACCTGAGACCTATCCATTGCTCCTTTACCTCAAATATGGTCTGGATTATACATTCTGCCCTTTTTCTAGACCACATCAGGTTATTTGGTGAGATGGGTTCTCTCTTCTGCAGTGATATAGGTAACTCTCCCCACTTGTTTTTGCAAGCTGATAAAGCATCAACAAAAGTGTTGGAATATGTAATGCAACATTGTGTAAATTATTCTTAGACTAAAATATAAAGTCTAAAGAATAATATTGAATTAGAATATAATTCTATCTTATGTAAAATATTTCCACCCAATTAATAAATAAATTAAGGGTGCTAGGAATATTTAATTTCTTGAGAAAATGTTATTTTCCTTTTCTAACAAATATAAAAAAGTAACTAATCACTTTTTAATATTTGATAGATGCCACTTATCACATATCTCAAAGATTAGATTGTGATAAAATTAGAAAGTAACTAAAACACTTTCTAATATTTGATAGATTGTGATAAGATTAGATTATGATAAGATTTAGGGTTGTAGTAGAAAAAATTCTCTTTAAATAGGGGTGTTTTCTACTACATATTATCATATCTTATCGTATCTTGTCATATTGACTTGTGTTGTAGGTTATGTTGATGCATATTGTTGCATAACATTGAAGCATTCTTGTACTGTTGGATCATTAAGTAATATAGTGAGCTTCATAGTGGATGTTTCCCTTCTTCATTTGAAGTAAGGTTTTACCACTTAATATTAGTGTTGTGGTTTTTTCTTTTTTTGTGTGTGATTGATCTTGTGGAGCATTCTTCGATCTTGGGGAGACTTTGTTTGTCTCACATTTGGTATTAGAGCGGTTGGGATCTCCATCAAGTGTCTTCAATCTTTTGAGGTGAAAAACCCATTAAGGTATTTTTTTTTAATGCATTTGATATTTGGGTATTTTATGTAAACTTATTTTGCAAATCTGCAATTAGGGTTTATAGATTTATAATGTTTTTAGATCTAGTTAGATTTTTTGCAAACAATATTTTTATTTTAAATCTATATAAAAAAATTTGGCATTAATTTTTTTTTGGAAGGGTTTTGGAGCTAAACGGACCCCATGGTTGCGTTCGGAAGACCCAAAAACCTTTATTTCCATATATAGTCATTTTTTTTATTATTAAAAAAAAAAAAAACGCCATATATATATAAAAAAAAAAAACAGTTTTGCTTTATAAAATTGTTTTGTTTTAAAAAAAAAAAAAAACAATTTTGCTTTATAAAACTGTTTTGTTTAAAAAAAAAAACGATTTTGTTTTAAAAAAAAAAAAGTTTTTTTTTTTTTGATAATTATGTGTTTGTATTTATAGCGGGTTTTAACAAGGATCCCAAAACCCGATTACATAAGCAATGGGCCTAGGGCATCAATCCCTTGAAACCGAACACCAAAATAGAAATCCCTGCCATGGTAACGATAAGCATGAAACAATCCCTCTCGACGGGAAACAAACAAATAAGAAAAAAAGTAGTTTTGGAGATCCCGCTCAGCGGGAGTAGCCAAAAACCACCATCGAGAAGATCCCGCCCGACGAGAAGCAAAGAAAAACCGTTACAATAAAATCCTCGCCTCACGGAAGCAGATCAAAACCACCACAAACGAGTCCCGCCTAGCGGGAAGCAACGAGGAAATCCCGCCATCCGGAAACCAAGCGAGAAAGAAAGGATCCCACCTCACGGGAAAACCGACGGATTTGGCGGATCCCGTCCTATGGAGAAACCATCCCGCCCACCGGGAAAACATTCAGTTCAACGAGAGCCATCCTGTAGGAAGCCGACAGCCAGCACAGAGAGGATCCAGTCCATCAGGAAGTGACCAGAGAGTTGCACCACAAGGAACCCGCCTCGGGAAAACAGAAGAGGATCCCAGCAGCAGGGACCAAGAATCCCGTCCAAGCACAAAGCCTATCGAGGATTCACAAGAAAAATGGGGAAGCTGTCCAAACCCTAAACCGTCACCTCCACCGCACTGAGAAACGTAGGGGACCAGATCCACGCGAATCACCTGCAAAAAACCCCAGGGGGAAGCCTGAGGGAAAAAGGAAGGGATCCCCAACCAAACGAGGATCCCTGGGAAGCACCAGTCCGAAAAAAAAACCAAGGAAACCCTAGCCGGCCGGGAGGGGCGCAGATAGTGGAGAAGGATCTCCCCCTAGGAGATCATCTGCAAACAACCACTCCCCGGGAGGGATGACCTGGGTTGAGCCAGGGACTGGGCAGAAACCAGGAGCCATGGGAGGGGGAGCAGGGGAGGGACCAGAGCCCTCCCCTCTCAACCCTAAAAGTTAAATATTAACTTCTATAAAATTTAATGAAAACTTTATTGAACAATAGATACTCTCCTTAAAAAAAAAAAGTTTTATTTTATAAAAATATTTAAACATTTTCATACCATTTTTTTATTAATAAAATAAATTTTATTAATTTAATTGCATTTTTTTAAGCAATTTTTTGTATTAAAAATTATTATTATTCTCCTTAAAATGCAATATTTTTTTCTCACATTAACAATGGTTGTTTGTGAGTTTGCTTGTTTTGCAAGGTTATCCAAGTATGTTTTGGAGTATACAAGGCAATTTTGGATCAACTTTTTCACTCTCTTCCCCTATTTTTATTAATTTCTTCTAATCTCTCTCCAGTATTTGCTTGAAGCATATTGTAAATTAATGTAACTTATATCTCTCATTATGAAAGTAAAAGAGAATGAAAGTGAGAGAGAGAGAGAGAGAGAGAGAGAGAGAGAGAGAGAGAGAGAGAGTGTATTTGTGTTTTGCTTTGTGTCTCCACTATCTCTTGTTCATATTTTTTACATTTTGCATCTCAACTAATCTAACTACTAACTTGCTACTAAACAATCTACTAACCAACTAACTTGCAATTTACTAATTTTTATATTAATCAAGGAGGTTAAAAATGAATCAACTTACTAACCATAACTTTAGTATTTAATTAAAATTTACTTAATCTTGCAACACAGTTTATATTTGCTAAACACCTATTGAATCCAAAAGAATCCGCTCTATTGGTAGCAAGTCATTTTTGGGTCCTCGTACCCGTACCCTTTTGGGTAGCTTGGTTGACCTTGGGTGAGATGAATTGGCAATTCATTAGGCTATAGAAAAACCTAAAATGAACACTAACTTACTAACTTATTGACTATCTAACATTTAACAAATATTTTATGGTTCAATTCAAGTTAGTTTATTTTTTTGCAAGATGATTGTTATGGTTAGTTACCTTCTTATTGCAAGTTAATCTATTGCAAGTTGATCTTGGTTTATTTCATTTATTCAATTGCAATATGGTCATAGTTTTTTATTGCAAGATGGTTATAGTATTTCATGACGATGTTGAGTATCTTTCATGATGATGCTTAATTTTGAGGAGCGTATGGACAAGTAAACTGCCTTTTGATCCATGAGAAGAACAAAACTCATTGAAATCATAGTTATTGTACTCCCCTCCATTGTCACTTCTAATCATTTTGATATTTGCTCCCTTTTGATTTTCTACCAAAGCTTTGAACTTCTTGAATGTCTTAAAACAATCTGATTTATTCTTAAGTAGATACCTAAAGATCATTCTTGAATAATCATCTATAAAGGTGAGAATATAGGATCTACAAGTTATACTCACCTTCTTCATGCATTGTATTTGTTTCAAGAGATGTCAAATTCAATGAAGACCTTGAGTTAGAAAAGGGTGGGCCTTGTGTCAAAAGGACCAAGTGGTTGGATCATTCTAGGGGTCCTAAAGAGCATAATTCAGTTAGCCAAAGGATAACTAGAAGTATGACCCTTAACATGTCTCTTCTAGCTAATATAGAGAATGATCATGAGCCTACTTCTTACCAAGAAGCTTCACAACACTCTTGTTGGGTTGATGCCATGAAGGTTGAGATGGATTCTCTTCTAAATAATAAAACTTGGGATCTAGTGCCTTATCCTAATAAGAGAACTGTTATTGGGAACAAGTGGATCTATAGAATCAAGTACAATTCTAATGGAGAGATATAAAAGTATAAGGCTAGATTGGTTGCTAAGGATTATGCTCAAAAATATGGCATTGACTATGATGAAACCTTTGCACCAATTGCCAAAATGCCCACCATTCGGCTTCTCATTGCTATTGTTGTTGCTCAAGGTTGGCAGATTTTTTAGCTTGATGTGAAAAGTGCCTTTCTAAATGGTGATTTGGATGTGGATATCTACATGAGTCAACCACAAGGATTTGTTGTACAAGGTAAGGAAACACTTGTGTGTAAACTAAAGAAAACTTTTCACGATCTGAAGCAAGCACCTAGAGCATGGTACATGAATATTTTAGGTTACTTCTTGTCTCTTGGATTTGATAAATGCTATTCAGATACATATCTCTATGTGCTTAGGAAGGATAACTTGGTCATTTTAATTGCTCTATTTGTTGATGACCTTGTTGTGACTGGAAATGAGAATGAGGCCATTTTTGATTTCATCTCCAAATTAAAGTCAGAGTATGAAATGAATGACCTTGGTCTTCTACACTACTATCTTGGCATGCAAGTTTATCAGCATGAGGATTGTAATTTTTTGAGTCAATCCAAGTATATTGGAGATCTTCTTAAAAGGTTTGATTTAGAGGATGGCAATCCTACTTCCATTCCTATTTCTACAGGGGTTAAGTTGGAAGTAAGTACAAAATCTCAGTTGGTTGATGCTACATTGTATAGGCAGCTCATTGGTACTCTTCTTTATGTTACCATCACAAGGCCATATATTGCTTTTGTAGTTGGTATGATGGCTAGGTTCATGCAGAAACCTTATATTGAGCACTTACAAGCTACAAAGAAGATTTTGAAGTACCTTGCAGGTACTAGAGATTTGACACTCAAGTATTCTAGGCTTCCTTCCTTTGCTCTTTTTGGCTATGCTAATTCTAATTTTGGAGGGGATAGAATAGACAGAAAGTCTACCATAGCATATGTTTTTAGTATTGGTTCTGCAGCTATCTCTTGGTCTTCCAAGAAGCAAGATACAATTGCTCTTTCTACAATGAAAGCAGAGTATAAGGCTATGACAACAACTACACAGGAAGTTGTTTGGCTTCATACCCTCATGAAGGAAATTGGCTTTGAGCAATTTGGTCCTTCATGTTTGCTCTCTAATAATCAATCATCTATTGCCTTGGCTAAAAATCTTGTAATGCATCAAAGGACAAAACATGTTGAAATCCAAGCCCATTTTATCAGAGAGAAGGTATTGTATGGGACTATTCAGTTGGAGTATTGCCCATCATCTTCTAATTTTGTTGATTTGTTCACCAAACCTCTTCTCAAGGAGCAGTTTTGTAAGTTGAGGGACTCACTTGGTTTGGTGAAGTTGTCCTCAAGGGGGAATGAAGTGTAGTTACACTTGTGTGATGACAAATTCATCCTTATGAGGTGTTTTGTGCTATATATATGAGTTGATATTTGGTGGTATAATTGCTTTTTGCATATCTTTTGAACATGGTACTTTCTTGTTTGCCTTGTGCAAATTTTGTACATGTTACTTTGTAGATGGTATTGTGCAATTATGGTATATGATGCAATTGCTTTATGCAACTCTTTTACATGGTACTTTCTTGTTGCCTTGTGCAACTTTGTACATTTTTTTTTATGTAGTTGGCATTATGCAATTGGTTTATCATGGTACTTTCTTGTTAGCATTTATGCTACTTTTGTACATGATATTTTATGGTTGGCTTTATGCAACCGGTGTGCACACTTTATTATTTTCATATACCTTATGCAACTCTTGTACATGGTGCTTTTTTGTTAGCCTTGTGCTACTTTTGTACATGGTACTTTAGAGTTTGCATTATCATGGTACTCCTTGTTTGCTTTATGCAACTTTGTACATGATATTTTTTGATCAACTATATAGCACGTGACTATAAGTATGGATTGACATCTTTTTGTGATGACTTATAGTTCACTATTTGTTAGATCAATTTTGTTATCATCTTTGGATATTCATATATGCTATGGTGAATATATTTATGATGATGTATCTAACTGATCTTATGTTGAGTTGCTTGTAGCTTGCAGGTACTTTCGTTTGGGATTTTGCAGGCTTACTAAAGACACCCTTGTGATGTTTTCTTCTTGTCATTTGCAACCACTTATGGTTGATGGATGGCTTTGTAAGCTGCTTGTATCTGAAGCTACTTCGTTGGGGGCTTGCAGTCTCATTTTGGCCCATTTTATATTGGTGCCTTATTGTAGACCATTCTTGGTCATAGAAGCTCATTGTAACTATATTACTCATTTGATTCTCATCTTTGTTTGTATATTTAGGGGGAGAATGTTTCTTTGTCTCATAATTCCTTTCCCCAATATTGCATTAAGGGGGAGTGTTGAAATATGTAATGCAACATTGTGTAAATTATTCTTAGACTAAAATATAAATTCTAAAGAATAATATTGAATTATAATATAATTCTATCTTATGTAAAATATTCCCACCCAATTAATAAATAAATTAAGGGTGCTAGGAATATTTAATTTCTTGGGAAAAAGTTATTTCTCTTTTCTAACAAATATTAGAAAGTAACTAATCACTTTCTAATATTTGATAGATGCCACTTATCACATATCTCAAAGATTATATTGTGATAAAATTAGAAAGTAACTAAAGCACTTTCTAATATTTGATAGATTGTGATAAGATTAGATTATGATAAGATTTAGGGTTGTAGTAGAAAAGCTTCTCTTTAAATAGGGGTGTTTTCTACTACATATTATCATATCTTGTCATATTGACTTGTGTTGTAGGTTATGTTGATGCATATTGTTGCATAACATTGAAGCATTCTTGTATTGTTGAATCATTGAGTAATATAGTGAGATTCATAGTGGATGTTTCCCTTCTTCATTTGAAGTAGGGTTTTATCACTTAATATTGGTGTTGTGTTTTTTTTCTTTTTTGTGTGATTGATCTTGTGGAGCATTCTTCGATATTGGGGAGACTTTGTTTGTATCACAAAAATATGTTGCACAGAAGGTTTGAAAACCATCTATGCATTTCTACAAGTTCCCCAAATACATTTTTCTTACTTTGTCATCCCTCATTAGAGTATAGTGCTCACTGGTGGAGGTCCTATGGTTCAGGTGAACAGGCCTAATGAGCAAAACTGCCTGTAATTCCATGGCCTTGCTGGTTTTCTTTTCTTGCTCCCAATATATTTGATTATGGAGTGTAGACTAAAAATCCCTAAGCTGAAGATCACCAGTGAAGACATGGGGAAGGAAGATAACTTCGGTTGGCAAAAATAAATTATGTAGGAACAATTCACATAGAAAATTTTGGTGTTCTACAGAACTTTACCAAAAAGCTTCTAGAAACTCACTAGGTGTTTCCAATTTGTGAGAGAGGCCAAAGGTGATCCTCATTGTTTGCCAATGAAGGTATTTTTCTTTCAACATTAAGCTGTAGAATCTGGTTGGCCTCCGACATTGAACCATACACTCTGCAATCTGGCATACATCTTGCACTTGTTCCTTCAATTTCTAAATTTTTATGTTCTAGCTCTTTTGTTAAGGTCTATAGTGATGAGACCTTTCCTTCTAATTGATGACATCTTGCCATCCAATATGCCACATATTCATTATATTTTGCTAATGTAACTATTTTTGGTGACCTAACTATTGGTTGCATTTGTGGAATGACATTAACTTGGATGCCTACATCCACCTTTTCAAGTATAGGGGGCTTTGTCTGTGTTCCAATTTCTACTAGTTCAATCTCAGATGCATTCAAATTAACAAGATTTTGAGGAGACTGTGGAATTACCTCTTCTTGTACTGTTATTTCTCCCTCTGTAGGTGTTATTGATTCGGTTATCTGTTGTGTCCCTGGATGCTCATCCTTTGTTCTATCTTCAACTTGTTGTGGTGCTTGTGCAACTTCTTCCTCTTCAATTGCTGCCCTAATTGGTGAGTTCCTCTCAGATAAGGTTGCATCACCAGCCAAGTTCAATAGAATATTGGCTAATTCATCTCCAGAGTCATACTAAGGAGGATGTTGCTCCAGAAGTGTGAGTCTAGCCTTTACAACCTCTATCTCTTGCCATAACTTAGCAATAATATCATATTTTTCCTTCAAAGAAGCTTCACTTTGTTCAATCCATCCTGTCTGTGTTTTAATTACACTCCTGGCTGCATGCAACTGAGTTTTTATATCCATTTCATTCTCCTCTTTGGTGCTTAAATCATCCTCCCCTTCCTCAGCTGCTACAAATTCTTCCTCAGAATCAGGATAATCTACAAGTGGTGCAGGCATTTTTGCAATAGTGGTGTGTCCCCCTACTTCATCCATTATGGTTCTGTCTTCTGAGTCTGATGAGTAATTGAGGGACATTGTAGGCATAGCCATATCTGTTGCACTATCCGTGCCCTTGGCACTTATAGTTTCTTCCACCTACAGGGTATCAACATGTGCAGTTCCTTCTTCCTTTTCCACATCACCTATGTTGGTGGATTTTTGAAGTCTTGAAGACCTTCTCAATCCCGAAGCTGATTGCTTTTGTTTCTTTTTAGATTGTGAAATGGAGCTTGTCAATCCTAGGGTAGGGTCTGCTTCAGGTGTTCCCTTCTCCATCTGCCCTTCCCTGCTTGAACTTCCAAATTGCTCAGTGGACTGAGTGGGAAAAATAGTTACATTTTCAAAAAATGTAACCTTCCTCCTCTTTCCTACAGGATCAATCTTAGACTGTTTCTCTCTTTGCTTCCTTGTCCTGGAGGATGGAGGTCCCTGTGGTGAGGAAGGAATTTATTTTTGAGAAGATTCAGTTTCAATTTCATGTTCAAAATTTTCAATTTCTATTTCTGCTTCAGATTCAGGTTCTTCAACCTTTACCTCTTCTTCAGATCCAGGGCTTTCAACTGCCTCTTCCTCAATCAACTCATTCCATGCATGAAAAAACCTATCAAAGCTTCTAGGGTTTCCCCTGAAGTGATGTCTGCATATCATCTTGATTAGGCCATGGTGTTTGGGAGACCCTTTTCCTGCTTGGTACTTTTTGGCCATATTTACCAGCTCCTGGTATAGGTATAGAGGCAGATTTACCTTCAGTTCAGGGTTTGAGCGGTCGTGATGAAGATGGGTTAAAATTTGCATATGATGTCCTGAGAGGACAGGGAATTGCCCATCGTAGGTCAAAAACCTAATGACCCATACTGCAACTTCATCCCAAGGAGGCTATAAACTTGTTCTTTTGACCCCCTTGCAGATATTATTACTTAATACAAACTCAGTGGGCCTATCCTCATTTCCCCTGAACTGATTTACAAGTTCAACTAAAGTATTTTTCCTTGATTTTCCAATTTGAACCCCATGCAATGGTAATTCAATAACCTGGCTGAGAATTTTAGGGCTTACCTGGATGGTCATGCCGCTGATATGAATTTGGTTGTTGCGGAAGGTACGTGCAAACTCAACAGCCAACCCTTCTGAATACCCATCGAACTTGCGCAAGAAGGGCAAAAATCCCCCTTCAGTAAAAATTTGCATGCATTCCCCATATTTCTGCAAATATTCTATGTTATCTGGCTCAATTTTATTCTTCTGTCCTCCCATTATCAATGATTGGGGTTCTGCGTATCTTAGGTCTAAAAATTTTACTGCAGGTGTTTCTCAGCTTTGGAATACTTGAGTCTGTAAAGAGTAATGCTCGAGGGTGAAGAGTAAATGAGTGCAGCGCTAGAATAACTTCCAAACGTGCTAGGTAACGTGAACTTGGCACGTGGTGGCAATTCATTGCATGCAAAAGTTACCATCAACCGGATGTTACTGCGTGTCATCGTATAATTGCAGCTGTCGGGAGTGATATGGGATAATTAAATTTTTACGAGAGTCCTCCTTTTCAACAGGCTTTGAGTTGTGTGCCATATTGGTCACATGCGGCAATTTTTGAAACTCCATGCCCCCTCAAATATTTGCTTTGGAACTTGAATTTGAAACCTGCGTTCCAAATACTATTTCCAACCCAATTGGCGCAAAACCTTCAAAAATTTTAATTTATTTGACTTTTTAGCCATGTGATTTCGGAGATTAATGAATTAACCTTTTTGTTAATTCATTCCAATCGGTTTTATTGCATAGTCCATTCCAGAGCATATACCCTTTTCATTCCGAAACTAATTCTAAAGCTTCTTCATTCGAAAACTTGTTATGTGCAACAGGTTCATTCCAGAGCAGTACCTTTCAAGAGCATTTGAAGAGCCTTTTCTGCCTTAGACTACCTTGATAACTTTTTGGAACCAGACCTTATGTATGCTTTATACTAACTAGGGATATCATACACTACATAATAAATATTTACAATATTAAAATAGAAAAAGGCACATACCTGAAGAAACCATTCCATCTACATTTTGTACAAATGTTGTTTTCTGTTGATTCTTTGTTGGCTGCTCTACTGACTAAGACAGGTGCAATCTGAAAATAGGTGAAACAGAGGTGAGAATGAATGGAATGGTAAATAGTGAAACAATGGTGAAAATGAATGGAATGGTAAATAGTGAAACAATGGTGAGAATGAATGGAATGGTGGCGGGTTCGTGAGGCAAACATGCCGAAAAAACTGGTTTTCATGTAAGCCCAATTCAGATGCGCCTCAAAGAGGTTTTCACATTCTGAATTATTATTATTATATATATATATATTTTATTTTTTTCATTTTTGTTTTATATATTTTGGTTCATGTTACTTGATTGAGTCCATCTTGGAAGAAGTGGTTTCTTCCAATACTGATACATCCAAGTTTCCTACTTGCTTGAGAAACTCCTCCTTGGTTAACGGTTTGTGATATATCCGAAGACGATGACCGTTAACCACCATTTTCCTTCTTGAATCATCTATTGGTGAAAGACGTACAACTCCATTTGCAAATACCTCCTCAACCTGATAAGGTCCGAGCCATCGAGTCTACAACTTGCCAGGATAGTCTTCATATCATGAGTCAAACAACAAAGCCCAATCGCCTTGTTGAAATTTTCGTTGTTGGATATGACTATCATGCCACAACTTGCATTGTGACTGGATCATCTCAGTCTAGTGCAATGCATCCCTCCGTAGCTCATCCAATGTATTGAGCTACAGAATTTGGTCCGTTTGTGCCTATGACAAATCAATACCTACATCCAAAGCAGTTCGAAGAGTCAATAACTCAAATTCAATAGGCAAAAGAGGCTTTTTACCATAAACCAATTCATATGGTGTGAATCCAATAGTGGATTTCCAAGTAGTGTTGTAAGCCCAAATTGCTTCGGGTAACTTCTCCACCCAATTCCTCCTATGGGCTGCTACGGTTTTGGTTAAGATCCTCTCTAATTCCCTATTTGTCACTTCAACTTGGCCATTGGCTTGCGGATGGTAAGGTGAGGATTTTTGGTGTTTGATTTCATACAACTTTGTAAAGGCTTCAACAAATTTTGAGGTAAACTGAGGTCCCTGATCAGTGGTGATAGAATGTGGGGCTCCAAATCATAGAAATATTTGGGAATACAGGAAATCAACAACTTTCTCTTCTCGGGCATGCTTAAAAGCATGGGCTTCTACCCACTTGGTTACATAATCAGTACATACCAAGATATGCACTTTCCCTTGGGAAGGTGGATCAATGGGTCCTACAAAATCTAGCCCCCACCTTTCAAATGGTTTTGTACCTAATTGAGGTTGTAATGGCATTTCACTAGTGAAGGTAGGTTTTCCCATCCTTTGGCATGCATCACAATGTCTAACATAATTTTTCACATCTTTATGCAAAGATGGCCAGTAATAACCAGTACCCAAGATCTTTCGAATTGTACTCTTGATTGAATAGTGTCCTCCTGAAGGTTCATCATGACATGCCCATAGGATATCATATACCTCATCCTTGCGGATGCACCTATGCAAAACATGGTCAGGACTGCATTTAAACAATAAACCTCCTATCCATTCAAAAGAAGAACTTTGCTTGATTAACTGTTTCCTTTGTTTAGGAGTAAAGTGAAGAGGAATTTTTCCTGTAGCCAAATAATTAGCTATATCTGCAAACCATGGAGACTGCATAGAAATAGCAAACAATTTTTCATCAGGAAATGCATCTTCAACCAACTCTCCCGTATCTTCATTTGGCAATCTTGATAGAAAATCTGCAACTACATTAGCTTTCCCTGGTTTATTAACTATAGTGATATCAAATTCTTGCAATAGTATTAACCAACGAATAATTCTTGCACTAACCAAAGGTTTATTCATCAGGTATTTAATGGCAGCATGATCTGTATGAATGAATACCTGATATCCTATGATATAGTGTCGAAACTTATTAATAGCATATACTACAGCTAAGAATTCCTTCTCAGTAGTAGTGTAGTTCTTTTTAGCTCCTGTCAAGTTTTTACTGATGTAATAAATGGCATAATGCTCCCCATTGTCAATTTGCCCTAATGCAGCTCCAATAGCAGTATTGGAAGCATCGGTTTGAATATGGAAGGGCAATTCCCAATTAGGTCCTCTCAATACGGGGGAGTTGTTAACTTTTCTTTTAATTCCTCAAAAGACTTTTGACACTCAGTAGACCAAGAAAATTCAGAATTTTTCATTAGTAATGCAAATATTGGATTGGCTATAGTACTAAAATTGGCAATAAATCTACGGTAGAAACCAATGTGTCCCAAGAAACTCCTCACATCAGTTTGAGTTTTTGGAGGAGGAAGGTTTTTGATGACTTCCACCTTTTTAGGATCAACCTTGATCCCATAAGAGGAGATATGATGACCAAGGACAATCCCTTCCTCCATCATTAAAAAACATTTATCAGGATTCAGAGACAAATGATATGTTTCACAGCGTATTAAAACTTTTTCAAGTTGTTCTAAAGTATATTCAAATGTATCTCCAAACACTGTGAAGTCATCCATATAAATCTCTACACTTTCATTTGTTAGATCAGAAAAGATAGCCAAAACAGCTCTCTGAAATGTTGTTGGTGCATTGCACAAACCGAAGGGTAACACTCTGTAAGCAAATGTTCCCCAAGGACATGTGAAAGTTGTCTTTTCCTGGTCTTCTGGTGCAACCTGGATCTGATTATAACCACTAAAACCATCAAGGAAACAGAAAAATTTCTTACCAGCAAGGGTGTCCAACACTTGGTCTATAAATGGTAATGGAAAGTGATCTTTATGTGTGACCTTATTCAATTCCCTGTAGTCCACACATACTCTCATCTTCCCATTTTTCTTTGGAACAATGACCAATGGTGAAACCCACCTACTATCCGAAATTGGATAAATGAATCCTACATCCAATAGTTTTTCGATTTCTTCCTTAACAATATCCTTCAGAGCGGGATTCAGACGCCTTTGTGGTTGTCTTACTGGTTTGACATCTTCAGTGTATATCCTATGTGTACACACATCAAGGTGAATTCCAGTCATGTCCTTATAACTCCAAGCAAAATCTTGAACATGTCTCTATAAAACAACAAATAATTTGGCTTCTTGCTCATTAGTCAACCAGCTATTAATGTTCAAAAATTTTCTTGGTTGTATCTCAATCTGCTTAATCCCTGGATAAACAGAGTTGACAACCTCATATTTACTGATTAAAGCATTTAAGGGACAATGATGTGGTTGTAGAGTATGAAATACTCTTGATTCTGGTGTAAATGTGATACCTGATGGGATCATTTGCATAGGACAAGTGAAAGAAGTCAGAAGATGATGATGCCATCCATGTGGCAATGTGAAGGAGCTTTCTTGTAGTGGAATAGATGATAGATGTTCAACAGTTTGTTCTTCATCTTTCCATAACAAATGATGGACAAGAATTTGATCATCCCTAAGGCCTTCTTCTTGCAATGTTTTCACCAAAATTGTTTCATGTTCAAAGATTTCTCTTTCTGGTGAATTAAGTTCTTCAATATGTTCTTTTACTACAATGGTGGCCAAGGTGACAATAGTTTCCTGTTCTTCATCAGACTCGGGATACCATATCTGTCCAAAAAATTTGGTTGAAGGTTGGGCTGGTGGATACAAGGAAATATTTTTTAGGTCTACACCATTTGAAATGGTCATCTCACCTGACCTGCAGTCTATAAATGCAGTTGTAGTGGCAAGCCAAGGTCGTCCTAGAATAATAGGATAGCCATTAGCTGAGTTTCTAGGCTGCAACACTAAGAAATCTATAGGGTATTCCCAAGAAGACACTTCAATGGCAACATCCTCCAGAATTCCTTTCGGTTTAGCCATTGACCTATCTGCCATTTCCAAAACTGTGGTAGTAGGACTAAGGTTATTGAGCTACAATTTTTGCATGGTTTCCTTAGTCATCACGTTGATTGCAGCTCCTAAATCGATAAGTACATTTGGAATTTGAACTAACCCAACAGTAATTGTAACTACTGGACTCCCTGGATCACCATATTTAGGGGGTACTAGTTTTCCAGAAAGTAGGTCAGCCAACTTACCTTCTACTTGTACAGTCTTAGGAAAGGCTTTCTTCTTCCTGCCAGGTTTCCTTATACACAACTCCTGAATGGTTTTCCTAATCAGAGGTACATCCTTTATTGCCTGCAACAAAGGGAGTGAGATAGACATTTTCCTCAATTCTATGATTAATTCTGATTCAGGAGCAGTGATAGTGTGGTCAAACCTTTCAGGATACGGTAGGTCTGCCGAGGTAGGTTCAATTTTTCCTTGTAAACTTTCTATTTTTTCCTCTTTTTGCTCTGTTTGTGGTTTTTTTGGACTTGAAAATTCTTGCTTTCCATCAATTTCTTCAATAGTGGGTGGTGCAAGGTCAGGTAAAACCTTCCCTGAACGTAATTGGATGTTACTACAGTCAAGGACATGGACTGCAATAGTCTCTTCAGACTCAGCTCCATAAATAGGGGTTGCTTGTCTGTTGTTATTGGGGTTAGCCATAGGCTGAGCTAGAAGTGGAGGTTGCTTAACTGGTTGTGTTTGTTGTGGTTGAACTCTTCCCTAAAAATTTTGATTAGGGGCTGGTAGCAAGTGTTGATTTGGTGATTGATACCTCTGTTGCCCTTGATAGGATGGGTATTGTGGCCCCCATATTTGCCCCGACCGATTTGGTACCCAAGATGGATTAACTGAATGCCATGGCTGATTCCAACCAGAATGTGACCAATCTTGAGGGGCTGCCCAAGATTGATTCCAAGTTTGGGGAGGAGGTTCGGTATATGCCCATGGCATATTCCAAGGATTTTGTCCCCAATTTGAAGAAAAGCGAGGGGTATTTTGGTTTTGTATGAAGTTGCCTCCTGGCCTTTGCCCAATAGCATGAAGTTCTTCAACTTGGGTTTCTAAAACACTCCGAAGATGGGGCAAAAGGTGACATTTATCAGTTTTATGCTCCTTTGAGCAAATGCCACAAATTGCTGAAATTGAAGTCTTGTCCAAAGGACAATCTTGCAGAGCATGCTTATTTCTGCACCTAGGACAATAGATAGACAAGGGTGGTGAAGAATTGGCTCTTGTATTTCTTTCTCCTAAAGCAGTGTTTAGTTGAACAAGTATATCAGTTTTCATATTAGCCATTTCCTCCATCAAATATTTTATATCAGTATTACCAGGATTCCTTTTCCTTCTTCTTTGCCTAGTGCGGGAATAATTTCTGCACAACTCTACAATATCATTAATATCAAGCTGGTTTATATCTCCTTTTCCCATTAAGTCTAATACTTCTCTAGAATCATCCTGCAAACCTCTCAAAAATATAGTTTTTAATAAGTCAGTTTCCACAGGACCACATCTCTTTTGGATAAAGGTAAATCTATCAAGATAATCCTCTAAGTTTTCATCCTCTTCTTGTCTTATCCGAAATAACTCATCCTTCCTATTTCTCACTCTACAATACTCCTGATACTTATCCAAAAATGTAGTTTCCATTTGATCCCAAGTGCGGATTGAATCCGGTTCAAGGCTCATAAACCACCGTAAGGCTGCATCTTTGAGTGTAGAGGGAAATAACTTCAGTTTTTGGTTATCATTGACATAGTCATAAGTCTAACACAGGACCTTGAATTCAAACAAAAATTGATCAGGATCTTCAGAAACAACTCCCCTAAATATTGGTAATACTAAGGGTGAAATTGTTTTCATAGGAGCATTCTGAGTAGGATTCAGATGAATAGGGTATTCAAAAGTTCTAACAGGAGGATTGTCAGCATCATGACCAACAATATCCCTATCATGTTCTCCTTGTTCTGCCATAGGTGCTTCCTCAGCTTTAATTTGTTCAACTGGTTCAGATGGATCAGCCCTATGGGTATGTCTAGAAGCAAGTGCCTCTAAGAGCTCTTCTTGCAAAGATCCTACAATTTTAGTTGATGAAGAAGATGATTCTCTTTTAAGTCTTTCAAGAAGTTCATACACAAGTAGATCTTCACCTGATCGTGAAGAACGCCTTGGTGGAAAAGATCCAGTTTTGATAAACCTTCCTCTTTCGTCTCTTGGCCTATGCATTCATGCCTATTTACTAAATAAACTAAACCTCAGGTTTCCAAAAACTGTTTCCTAAAATAGGACAGTTTTTGGACTACTAGACCTCTCCTAACAACACCTAAGTGTCCCTGAAAATGGTGCCAAAAATGATGAGTGTCATTAAATATTCATCATTTAATCATTATGTGTCAATCCAGGGCGGTGTCCAAGGCTATATACGAAAGCAGGGGTTAACAGACTGATTTTTAGTTCATCTAGATCATGGCCTTATTCATGGAACAGTTAGTATTTTGGGGGTGTCAGGTGTCCCTTTTAATCTCCTAGAAACTAAAACTAAGTGCCTACTTATCCTTGCATAATTGAAATTCACACAGTTGCAGGAAAAGCAAATCTGAACTATTGCAGAATTGAAAATGATAGAATTTAATTGACAGAATTTAAAATAACAAAATTGAAATCACAGAATTAACTATAACAACAATGAAACTTTTCAGAATTGAAACTTCACACCTGCAGAAAATGAAACCTAAGACAATGATGAAATTCAAAGGTTGGTAAGCAAATATTGCAAATCTAGCAGACTGAATTATCAAGAAATTCTCTGATGCAAACTGGAAATACAGACTAGAAATGTTGAAGTTGAAACAGAAAATGTTATGCTATAAAATCTATTCTAGATGACTTAACTATAATGCATTCATGTGCCACATGCTAGATGAAGTTTAATTCAATATTAACTATGCAAAAAGTTGTCAGATTCCTGCTGACCTACTGCAACAAGAAATAGCAGAATTCTGTCAGGTAAAAACCCTCCTCTGGACCTGGAAGTGGCCCTTGCTTCCTGAACCAAAAGAGGGCAAATAAACTTGCTCTACACTATTAAATCCTCACACTAAACTCAGAAGCAAACATGAATGACAAATATTGCACCTTTATTTCATTATCAGCATATCAACAGTGTAAGGGAAGTTCTACAGACTACTGATCTATTGTAGTACACAATTACAACACTTGGACTACTCTATCTCCTAGTACCTATATCCTCTTATCCTATATTCTCCTATATGCTCAACCAAATGGGAGCATTTTATTTATACAAGCAAGGTACAACAGTGATAAGGTTTGGTGCTTCAATACAAGACTGTTACAACTGTTGCAGGACTGTGTTTCCCAAAAATGCAGGGATCTGATCCATTAAACCTTATCCATTCTAGTTGCTGGCTTTATCTAGTGAGGGAAAGGTGTTGGAAAGGATAGGGATGTCCCTAGAATAGTTGCAACCATCGTTTACCTCCCTTTTACTGCAATTAAAGATGCATTTGACCAAATTTATGTCTTCTACGCTTATTCTAGAGCTGCTCCGAATATCAGGCAGAAAAATAGAGTTTATATTAATTCATGCTCCAAAGCGCATGAGAACAGTTGTGACGGTGGAAATAGTCTCCATAAGTGCCCAGAAGACTGATTCCATCTTTTGCATGAGTTGGAGTGGACAAATTCCAATCCATGTTGTATATGTACAACTAGTTGGAATTTGTATGGAAAAGTTCTTGTTTTCTACATAGTCAAACTGTTGACAAAGTTTTGGCACCTTTTGGTTATTTAAAATGGTTAAACGGTGGGGAAAGCTTATGAAAGAAGCACAAAACCAAATAGATAGCAGCACCTTAATATTACAACATTAAATTAATGCAAAATATACTAAATAATACAGCTGAAACAGATTATAAAACATAGATAAACAGTCAAAATAGGTCATATGCACTTTATCATTCCAATATGCAAACATCATCATATAATGCATAGTATCACTAAAATTAGTACAAAATCATATCATAAGTGGTTCCAAATAGTTTAAAAAGTTATCAAAAGCAGTCTTTGTATGAGGCAATGTTCTGCCTCATCACATTGCTAGCCACTTCAGCCTTGATGGCTGAAGCAAAAATCATTAAGTCTATTATCAATCTCTATGAGGAAGATTTTGGTCAGAGGATCAATTTCACCAAGAGCAAACTCTACTTCATAAACACCCCCTTCAAGCGAAAGATCAAAATTATAGGTATTTTGGGATGCACCATTGCTGATTTCTTGACCACATACTTGGGCCTCCCAATGTTTCGAGGGAGACCAACCAAGACTATGTGGAACAATATCATTGAAAGAATTCATAGGAAATTCGTAGGCTAGAAAGGGGCTCTCCTCTCCCAAGTAGGCAAAGCATCCTTGGTCAAGTATGTCCTCCAAAGCCTCTCGATGTACTTTCTGTCAGTCTTCAAAATATTAGAGGCTATGGGAGAAGTTATAGAGAAGATCCAAAAATTCTTCCTATGGGTAGGGTCTGATAACAAAAAAAAGTTTCACCTGATGGCCTAGGATAAAGCATACACTCCAAAATATAGAAGCAGACTTGGGTTGCCCAGGATCAGTCTCATGAACCAGGCCCTTTTGGCCAAACAAGCATGGAAGGTTGTCACCAACACCAGTTTGGAGTGTGTATCTATTGTCAAACGAAAGTATTTGCAACAACATTCTTTTAGGTATGAAGGGATTCCCAACAATGGTTTCCACTTTTGGCAATCCATAACCCACACCAAGCACCTTTTTCAACAAGGGATAAGATAATAGCTTGGGGATGACAAATATATTGACTTTTGGCATGAACCATGGGCTAGGGATGAGCCCCTTGTTAAAGACCCTGACATTACTACAATCAAACACCTCACTTATAAAAAATTTGGTCCTAGAGTTGCTGGCTTCATCATTATTGACCAAGATAGTCGTATTTGAAACAAATTCAGTTCAGAGTTAGAAATGTTGTCATTGACAAAGCCATTGTGTCCCTGCAGGTTATCCTCAGGGTAAATTTCATCCCCCAGACTTAGGTGGTAGACAAACTTTGCTAGAAAGGCACCAGCTATGGCTATTTCTCTGTTAAATCCACTTTCTAATTGGCAGAAAGGCCTCCTAAGCTTCCTAACACCATTGACAGCCTGACCACTGCTAGGTCCATTTGGCTTAAGCATCTAGTCTTGAAGGTGGCTCATTTCTGTTGGCTCATAATCCACAATAGAATCTTAACCACAAATAAATTTGATTAGAAGGGATATAATTGTCCCCAAAAGATGCTATCTTTGCACTCAAGCATGGGAGTCCACCCAACATCTCCTCCTTGAATGCCCCTTCATCTGGTATGTTTTCTCTTCCCTGATCAGTAGGTTCCATGTCAATTGGGTGTGGCCCAAGTCTATCCTGGACTTGTTCATCGAGTGGTCCAAGGTACTTAGGAATACTAGGATCAAATTCTTATGGAAATCCCTACTGCACCATGCGATCTGGAAAATCTGGTTGGAGCAAAATAATCGCATCTTCAATGACAGCCCTAGAAACCTTAACATAGTGGCTATTAGAGCTTTATACTTTGCTATTGAAAACTCCAGCCTCATCCCTTGCACTTACATCTCAACTTCTGGGATAGAGTCTCTTCTATTCAAATATTTGGGGATTTCCACCAAGTGCACCAGAACTCAGAATACCCTCATCACCAAGAGTAATGTCAATTGGAATCCTCCACCTCTAGGTTGGCTTAATGCCAATTTTGATGAATCATCCAAAGAAAATTTGGGGGATGCTGGGACCGATGGTGTCATCAGGGACCATGTTGAAAACTTAAGGGTCCAAACTAAAAACTACGTGAAAGCCCAAGCTCTCTGGAGGAGTATTAAGGTCAAAAAATGTTTGACTAATCCTATCATGTTCGAAGGCGATTCGTCTATAGTAGTTAATCACATCAAAAACAACAATGGAGGTTGGAATATCCATAACATAATTCAGGATTGTCAAACCTCACTAAGTCAATGCTCTCAAATCATGATACATCATGTGTTTAGAGAAGTGAACAAGGTGGTAGAAATTTTGGCCAACAAAGTGGCCAACCAAACCAACCTGATCGTCTGGGAATATGACTTACCCCAAGATGTCCTTACGATAGCAAATCATGATGTGGACTGCACCTGAAAAGAGCAGTACTAGCTACCATGATGGTGTTTTTTCAACACCAAAGGGGTGTTCGGTCAACACCAATCTTAAATGGAAAAAAATCACAAATGGTAAATCTTGCTACCACCAAGGTGTTTTTTCAACACCATGGGTGTCTTCCCTCAACACCACGTTCCTTTGGGACTTAGATCTCTACATCATTTTCTAGAGCTTTGTCAGTACGAACATTTTTGCAAAATTCCCTACTCGTGCCAATATGCCCTATCAACCCTTTTGGGCCCCACTTTCTTCGCATCTTCACCCCTTCGTCCTAATTTTCCCCCTCATCTCATCACCCATTTGCCACCCCCTCCTTTCTCCTTCATCCACTCCTTACACTGCCCGGTCCATCTGCCTCATCACTTCCATTTTGGTCCTTCCCCATGTGCCCCGTTAAGGTCAATTTTATCACATACTATTCCCAATTATGCACTGATATTGTCGTGATGATCAATTGCCTCTTTCACCTAAGTCCCCGATGTCTTAATTCCTTACCTATCCTTTCGGTGAGTATTCACTTGAGGCTTTCCACCCAATTTGATAGAAGCTTTCTCAACAGCTTTGTTTACCCCAATTCTAGTGACACAATGGCCTTGAATGAGCCTAAAAACCTCCTGCTCGACCCGCTGACTGAAGCACTGCTCAACGCCAAGAGATTCATCCCTTTCTTCAGGATTTTCATCAGAACGGATGATGAGGTGACCAACGACTTCATAAATTCTTGGAACGAAGGTGAATTTTAGGTTTGAGAGTTGCACTTTGAGTTAGGCGTCTACACTATTACTAAAGTTTCTAGTTTACCGCCTGTAGGTAGGGCCATTCATAGGGATAGGTATAATTTCAAGGATGAGACAGATCATTTCCCTGACAAGGGGAAGGATTTGGTTTGGAAGAAAAAGGGTGTGATTCATTCATATTTACCCCATCCTTGGGACACCACAGTCATCCATATCATCCAAAACATCACTGTCGATGACCCCAATAGTCCCTTGCATGCTTACCACCTCGCTTTCGTTAACCATCTTTATGACGTCAAGCTAGTCAACATTCCCAACTTCCTCTTTTATTCCATCAACATTACTATTGCAAATGTGAGGGAGTGCAAGTCCTCGAAACTCCCTCATCACCAAGGATTGTTCTCTATCCTTTACAAGCATACCCTAGCTCACCAGGCTTCTAGTGGCCTCCCTACACACTCCCCCAGCCTCGAGCCCTCATCCGCGTCCACTTGCAAGGCTGAGGCAAGCCCCTCCCCTTCTCCCTCTCATGTTGTGACCCCCCCCGCTATCTGAGACTCCCGTAGGTCCCTCCTCGAATAAGTCTAACCATATCCAAACCAGCGGCAAGCAAGAAGCCTCCTCTACTCCCACACCCAAGGACTCTGTCCCTTCAGACCCCTGCCCTCTTGGCAAGCCTCTGAGAAACAAGTGTAAAGTTGTTTGCCCAAACCAAAAAGAGTAGGAAAAATTGCAAGCCAAAGTCTTAGAACGTGAGTGCTCAACGCTTGTCACCAGAGGTCATCAACAATGAAGACGAGGTAACGATCAGTAATACCGAAGATATGTTGCACACCGCCACCCTTAATCACATCAATAAAGAGGTAAAACACTTAAAGTCCATCGCAAATATTATCCAGGAGGTCGGTTCCTTCCTATCCAGTGCCATTACTAAAATTTAGGAGCTCCCTACTGTGCTCAAGGTCCTTTATACTTATGATCAGAAAGACAATGTTGAGCAGGAAGAAAAAAATGGAATCCTAGTAGCTCTAGGAAGGTGACTACAGGCAGGTGGACTGCTTCAGTTTGTTTTGATTTCATCTCAATTTTGTTTTTGATGTCTGTGGCCATGGTTTGGCTAGTCCACAGGGGGTCGAAACCCCAGATTGTTTTTGTCAGACTTTGTCAATTTTATACTGCTGACACTGTTCATGCCCATTGTAATAGGGACGAGACCCTTTAACCTGATCTATAAATAAAATATTTTACCTACCAAAGAAAAAATTGAAGTTGTACTTAAAATCATATCATAGATTTTATTAATATAATATTATAACAAATATTCTTTTAATTACATCTAAATTCAAATCATAATCATAACTTATTGACCAACCTCTTGTTTCCATCTAAACAATGTATTTAAAGTCACAACACAACATAATAGTTTGAAAAATTGTTAAAAAAAGGAGTTTAAGAAAAACGATCTGGATCCCTGCACAAACTATCCTGTACCACACATGCAATGCTTAGTTTCACTCCATTGTATTTTGTCTCCTAGTCCTAAAAAGCATGCTTAGTTCCACTCCATTATATTTTATCTTCTAGTCCCAAAAGCATTAACATCAGTATAAAAAATAAAGCCTTTTCCATTTCAATTTCAATTTTTAAATTTATTTGCCACTCTTTATTTTGTGTTTTTTTAATCCTTTGGAGGTCGGTTTCTTATCTCTGGTGTTTGGTTTCTCATGTGGTAGCATATTTTGATGTTGGCTTAACTTCGGTTGGGGTTTAATCTTGTCGTCTGGTGGGTGGATTTTTTTATTTATTTTTTGTGGTGGTTGGTTGTTCTCCGTATGAATCTGTTGTTTATTGCCTATGCGATGTGCTCCATGGAACTAATTTTTAAGGTTATGGGATACCTTTCAAAACCCTCCTTTGTTAGTTGTGTGTTGTACTCCTCCTCGAAGTAGTTGTAAAAGGTTGTGGGAGGCCTTTCAAACCCTCTTTTTAATATTGTTAAAAAAAATAAAGCCATTTCCATATCATTGGTCTTAGCTTATTGGTTTTATTTTAAAGTTTATGTTTATATTTATATGCAGTTTCTTAATATTATTTTGTTAGAGTTGTGTTATTTTTATTTTTATTTTTTTTAGAAATATATTGGGGTATTTTTTTGGTGTAAATCGAACTTGGGTTTTCACTAAGAGAGTCTAATGTGCTTATCATTGCAATGTTTGAAAAAGACTTATTTTTATATTTTATTTTCAATACATATTTTAAAAAAATAATCTATAAAGCACTAGTATCTCAATGGTAAAGAACCTATAAATCTTAGACGAATAGTCACTAGTAACATTTGTTAGAAAGTCTTAGGTAAGATTCCTACATAGTACATGATATTCAAAATAATTTTTAATGATGTCAGATGTGCTCAAAGTGGTAGATAATAGTTTAACACATGGAAGGGTTAGACACTCAATGTTAGAGTGCTTGGAGCACTTGCTATGAGGTCCTAGATTCTAATTATGGTTGGTCCATGAATTTCATTAGGGTATTAAAGCCAAAAAAGACATTTAAATCAATGTGCATTTAGAGGGTGTGTTGAAAATCATCCACATTTTGAAAATACTTGTCCAAAAAGGATCAATAGCTCAATGGTAGAACACTTAGAGCACTTGCTAGAAGGTCTTGGGTTTAGGTCCTAGATAGTCCATGATTTTCAATATAGTATTAGAGATACAATAGGTATGCTCAATCTAGTGTGTTTGGCTTGATAAGGTGTTGGAGGTCAATCCCAATCAAAAAAATACTTATCCCAAAGAGGTTGATAGCACCTAGAGCGCTTGCTAGCATGTATCAAATTTGATTCCTAACTAGTCTGTGGTTTTCAATGAAGTTCATCCAATGTGTGGCTTCATAAGGTGTTGGAGATCAATCACACTCTAAATAATACTTATTTCAAAGGGGTTGATTGCTTAATGATAGAGCACTTGTTAGCATGTATCGAATTTGATTCCTAGCTAGTCCATGGTTTTCAACAAAATTTTTCCAAGTGACACTAAATTTCATGGAGACAAATATAGTTGTGTATGTGTAGCTATGTATTTTAAATAGTTTTAAAACTTTGAAAAAATCCTTATTGATTAATTATAAATCAAGAAAATGATTTGAGTAAGTGGGCTATGTAAGAGCATACAAAGTGAAAATACTCAAGAAAAAGAGAAAATCATGTAGCGAAAGCAAGAGGTCATATTAGTATAGAAAATGAATCAAATCAAGGATTTTTCATACCTAAAAAGTGGTAATTAAATACCCATACCCTTTTTTTTACGATAGAAAAATACGACCAAAATTCATTTGAATAAAATATTAGGAAAAACCAAGAAGGATGTAATGGATGAGCAAATGCAATATTACAAACCTCTAATCTTATTAACAATAAATCATTCACCAATAGGTAGAAATGTCAAATAATTCACCCATAATTAATATCCACAAAAACAATTCACACAATGAAACACAAAAATAGATAATACCCTTGAGGTAGAGCAACACCAAAAATACTCCTTTAGGAAGGAATCACTCTAATCCGCTCCACAAGCCAAGATTGTTACAAGAATACTTCATATCAATTTATTACAATGAAAGTGTCCCTTATTTATATGCCCGGCTTCCTAAACCCTTCCTCTTCCTCATTATTATAATATAACCAACCTTGGGTTATGTGTGGGTCCATGCCAAATCTCCATAATACCCATATACAATATAAGAAATCCCCAGTTTCCTATCTTTAGGTACCTAACATTCCACCCCCCTTACAAATATTTCTTCCTCAAAACATAAGAAGAAACTAAATAATATGATTTTCTAATCATAGCAAATAATTGATACCATTCTTGATCACCCAACCACCCAAGTATAATCTTGATTGGTGGTAGTCTTTATTGATACCAAGCTTTTGTTGTGTCACTCTGATATCTATAAGTAAACTTTCAATTCCATGTGTTGGATGCACTAATTTGATCTTTATGTTAGCCATAAATATCACTATTTTTTTAATCCATATACTTGCTTGCAATTGCCACTAGTAGTATATCCAAAAAATTTGCTTTTGTAGTTCCATGCATGTCCATTGTAGTTTTTTGTTGCTATATGTCTTGTCTCCATGATTGTAGTCTCTCATGATGGTGTGGATGTGATATGCTATAAAATTAGCCTATTGTACTACTTTCTTTGACTCTTCAATAGTTTGTGCCTTTGTTTTATGATTTTCTTTCTTGCTTTCATATTTTGGTTTGTCCTTGGACTTCAATTTTGTTTCTTATTTTATCTCTGATACTGCCTCCTCCTTAGACTCTATTTCAGCTTCTTCTGCTTGTTCTTCAATTTTTTCCCTTGAATAACTTCTTGTTTTTCCTCGAACCCTTACCTCTTATAACTTTTATTGTTATCTTCTTCTTCTTCTTATACCATAACTTCAAAAACTTTTTTTGTATATTAATATTAACAATACCCAATGACTCTAACCAAGGATAACCAAGAACAATATCCACATCATCTATCTCAATAGCATAAAAATCTAAGTGTAAAACATATTTATCCATAGTAATCTTCAAGTCTTCAAAAATCTAAAAATTCTCACCTTCAAGTTTTATATCTTTAATTTTTGTTTCTTTAACCTGCAACCTCTTAGTCAAGGACATATTGATAAAATTATATTTATGGCTATGGTTAATTTAAATAATAATTTTTTCCTTTTAAATGCTTCCATGAACCTAAAAAATGTATTTTTTAACATTGAACAAATCCCTCTGACCACTTTTTGGCTTATTAGACACCAACGATGTGGTTCCTTTAGCCTGCACACTATCATTCTTATTTTTTCCTTTTGCCAATTTCTTTAAAATTTTCAACTCTTTTTCTAGTTTTCTTATCTTTGTATATGGATCCCAACAACTTAAGAATGCATCCTGCATTTCTCTCTAAGTTTATTTATAATTTATTTAGAAATAAAACATAACAACCATATTTTAGTTTCCTCTTCTAAAAGCATAATAAGGTGGGGTTTCCAACGAGGATCAACAAAATATGAAGACATAAAATTTGTCCATCATTTTCTAGCATCATTAGCCCTTACTTCATAAAGTTTTCGAAGTGGCAGGAGTTCACATCCACCAAAATGATAATGCAAAGTAGGGTTTTAATAAACTATGATTTTCAATAATAAAATTACTTAAATATCATCTATTATTTTGTATAAGCAATTAGATCTACAAATTTTATTGAAAAAAATACTACAATTGATATGATTACTTTGATTGACATATATCTCAAATTTAATTTTTTATCAATTTAAATTATCATCATTGTCCTTGTTCTAGATGATTGACTTCATAGGGTCATATCTCCCTTAATACTACTTGAATTTCTTTGTATCATCACTCATTTCAAAGATCTTCAAATTTTGAATAAAATAACACGAGTCATTTGAGTTGGACTAATCGATAGAGAAAGATGATTTTTTTGTACTTTTTGACAATTTTTTGCACTAACCATAATTTATCATATGACTAGTAGTTTTGGTATTACTCTAAATGCTCTACACAATGGTGCAAGAATATTTTAAATATGATTGCTAGAAAAAAGATATAGCTCTTGCAAGATGAAATATTTTCTTAAAAAATATGCTCTAATTTTGTAAACCACAAAAAAACACAGTCCCCACTTTGCCATAGTTGTTTCTTTGATACCACTTGTTACAAATATCTATTATTATTAACAATAAAACACTCAACAATATGTAGAAATATCAAATAATTTACCCATAATTAATATCCACAAAAACAATCCACACAATGAGACACATAAATAGATAATACCCTTGAGGTAGGGCAACACCAAAATACTCCTTAAGGAAGAAATCACTCTAATCCATTCCACGATTCAAGACTGTTGAATTTCTTACAATAACAATATCCCTTGTTTCTATGCCCATATTCCTAAACCCTCCCCTTTCCTCATTATTGTAATATAACCAACCTTGGGTTATGTGTGGGCCAAATGCCAACTATCCATAATAGCCATACACAATATAATATTATATCCTCATATTTCTATCCCTAGGTGCCTAACTTGCAAGGTGTATTTTTTAGTATAGAACCTAAAACTATGAAGGAATATTTAGAGTCAATTCTCAAAGCAAATAACATAGAAGAAATTGATTCTAAGTAGAGTAAATAATCTCATATCTCTTCAAATGATACAAAATCATCTACTTGCAATACAATAGGAAGTACTATGGAGGTTGTACATTGGACTTTAGGTTCTCTATATTATAAGTCAAATAAGGAACAACCTACATCAATGGAAAATATTGAGAAAGAAGAAACAATATTAGATATGATAAAAAGAGGGAAAGACCCAAAGCATGATCAAAGAGAAAATAAAACCTAGAGGAAGACTAATTTGGTAATCCGTTAGTAAATATCACAAATATTAATAAGAAATGAGATTAATACCATGAATAAGAACTAAAAACTATGATGTCAATGGTGTTTTGAAATATTTGAGGCATGAACATATCCCTAAAATGGGTTATTCAATAACTCATAAGTTGTCATAATGATGAATCTATTTTAACATAGGTAAAATTAGACAATGAAGAAATTAAGGATGCATTAAAAAAGATCTAGAAAAAGGGGAAGCACCCAATAAATTTTGTAACGTGAGATTTTAGAGGTAGTGCAACTCCTTGGGACAATTGCAAATGGAAAATAGAATCGTGAGATGTAACAAGTCATTAGGTGATTAATCTTCTTTATAAGAAAGGAGAAAATCTAAGAATTTGAGTCATGAATATATATACTCCAAATATAGTTAATCTTTAAAATAGATATTATAAGAGCCTTAGTATATTTGTGATGATTTCAATGATGAGTCATTATTATGAGCTATGGATTGTTAGGGAAACTTCAATATGGTTCTAAAACCTTGGATAAGAAGGGTAGTAATCCTTAATTATTTAGATTGAATATGAAGAATTATATTCTCTCTGCTATTTTTTATAGCCTTTGTGATGCTATTCTTTAAAGCTTACAATATATATGGAAAAATAGACATATTAGATCTCATGCAGTAAAACTATTAGATAGAGTATTATTATCTAATGATTGATAACAAATAGAGTATATGATCTCTTTAGGTATTTTATTGCAAGTAATATATGATCATAAACTAATTCTCATAAGATGTGGTCATCTAAATCCATTTTATCTTTAGGCTATATTGACTTCAAGACCTTAATTTATTTTAAATGGTTATGTTTTTATAGGACAAAAAAAGTTTGAAGGATCATGTATCTTCAAGTTTGTTTAAAAAATGGACTATATAAAAGGATAAATAAATATCATGAATATTAAATCCCTTAATAATAACATGTTTAAGAGAGAGAAAATTTAATTTAACCTCAAGGATTTACAATACCTAATAGAAATTAACAAATATGCAAGAAGAATAAGCTACTAGTGTATTATCATGACAAATTTAAAAAATAATAGTCATATTAGGTACAAAAATATTAAGAAATATGGACAAAGAAGGGTAATTAAAAAAACCAAAAATTTCCATGTCCTGTAAATACTTTGTAAATATTTGGTGTCTAGGATTCTTGTAAATATTTTTCATTTAGTAATCATTAGATGTTTATATTTATGAGGATGCCAATAAATGTGTTTCTCCTATGATAAATATGAAGAGTAATATCTCTTGGAGAGTTTGAGGAGATGAAGAGATAGTTGAAGATGAAATGTTAAGAGTTTTTTTGTAAAGGCAATTTGTAGAAGTAACATATGAGTTGTTTGTGATAGGAAATTGTAGTGCATATTCCTATATTGTAATACTTGGGAAACTCTTCATCTATGTTAAATAAATGTGTTCATGTTTCTTTGAGTCATGGGTTATGATGCAGTGGCAAGGGGGGATAATTCATTTTCAATAACCATGGATAAAAAACACTTTTTGATGACAACTCCCTTATTCTTTTTCGATAGACTAACTTTCGGATGGCTTCCAACAATACAACTTTCCATTAGTTGTTGGATAACAACTCAAGATGACTAATTTCGGATAACATTCTCTAGTTGACAAGTTTGTTTCGACAATAGTCTTGATGAAAACTAGCTTAAACAATGATCTCCCTTGATGATAAGATTTAGATGATCACTCCTGATGGAATTGATATGCTCATATCGATAATATTGTTGACAATGTTGACGATCTACTTTGACGATGACAAGAAACTCTTGATGGCTAATTTCATTTCATCATTTAGTCAACACTTTGTGGATGTCAAGAAACAACCCCATGATGACATGTTCAAGAATTTATGACAACAAAATGTATGAGCTTTGATGAATTCACTTTGGTTCTTATAATATAGCAATGCATGATGACTATGCTCTTTGATGGTGATAACTTGATAGTTTACAATCAAAACTATCACTCTTTGATTACGTCAATTTGCATATTCTAACATGGAAAACTCTCTTCTAACAATAGACAAATCTAAAAATTCATGTAAACAACTTCACATGGATTTCATTTATACCAATAAGAAAAAAATGTCTTTCATTAGAAATTTGCTTATTTGGCAATGTTATTACATATAATGAACAAGAAAACACATAAGTTCTCCTTCTATCTCTATTTTTTTTACTCTTCTCCTTCTCATTCTGTCTTCACTTTTTTCTCCTTTTCTCATTTTCCTTTGCTCATTTGGCCTCTTGGATTTAATGCAATTTATACACTACCAAACTAGTTACCTTTCAACTACCAAATGGTTTAGCTAGCTAGATGGTTGACCTTTTAGTTCTAACACATTAGGTAGTTTCCATGTGGATTCTATTACATCATATTCACTAGCTAGCAAAAATATTTCATGAACATTGCTAAAATCCTCAATGAACACTCCATATTTTCCAATCTTGAAAGCATTCACCCACATTGCTATGTCAACTTCCTAGTTTTTCCACTTAACCATATTTTCATGATATGCCTTATATCTTTTCTTTCTTGCCATCATAAAATTTGTGATCGCTTTAATTTCATCTTGTTCCTTCTTTGGTAGTTGTGTTATTCTTTTTTTCTACTAAAATATCAACTATATGAAATTCACCATCATCTCTAAGGCAATCATAGTACAAGGACAAATTGACTACATTAAATATTGACAATATGTTGATGTCATCTAGAAGCTCAATTTCATATGCATTGATGATAAACTTCTTCAAGACCTTACAAGGTCCAATATTCTTCTAGTTTAAGTTGTTATACGTGCCCTTTGAAAATCGCTCCTACAAATATGCCAAAACTGAATCTCCAACCAAAAACTCTTGCATTTTTCATTTGGATCAACATGTCGTTTGTATTTCATGACACTTTTTCCTATTTTTTTGTTCACTTCCTGATGTAAATCATGAATGTAGCTGGTAAAGTCTTCTACTACATCACTTGGTCTCTATAAATCAATTATTTTTCTCAATTCATCTATTCTTCTTGGGTGTATTCCATATACAATTTGAAATGGACTTCTATGTGTACTTCGACTAACATAATTGTTGTATACAAATTTTGCCTGTGCCAAAACAATATCCCAAAGATTTGACTTCTTGGAAACTAAGAATCTAAAAAAAAATCTAATAGCACTATTCATAAATTCAGTTTACCCATCGATTTGTAGATGATATGTTGAACTAAATTTCAACTTAGTATATAGTTTCTTCCACAAAATTCAAAAAAAATGGCCCATAAATTTAGCATCTCTATATGATACAATACCTTTTGGTAATCCATGCAATCTTACCATTTTATTGAAGAATAATGTGTCTATGTAAGTAGCATAATTTATTTTCTTATAAAGTATGAAATATGCCATATTTGAGAATTTTTCAAAAACAAAGAAACATTACCCTTTTGTGTCCTTGGCAACCCAAGAACAAAATCCATGCTTATGTCCTCCCATGACCTCTTTGGTAGTGTTAGTGGTTGATACAACCCGATGTTTTGACTTCTTCCCTTTGCATATTGACAAACTTGATAATACTACACAAATTTTCTTACATCCACATTAATATTGGCCAATAATAACTTGCACAAAGTTGTCCCATAATTTTATCTACTCTAAAATGTCCAGCTAGTACTCCACTATGTTTATCTTTTAATAGGTTCTATCTCATTGAACTCCATGGTATAAACAATTTTTATCCCTTAAACAATAACCCTCTTGGATGAAATAATCTATCCATGGTGTTCTATCTCCTTTAGTAGGGTTATTGCAAGTTGTCCAAGATTTCTTGAAGTCTAAATCATCAACATAAAGCTCCTTCATAGCATCAAAAACAATGACTTTGATTTGCATCATATTCAACAATAGATTTTTTCTACTCAAGGCATCAAATACTCAATTTAAATGTCCACTTTTGTACTTTAAGACAAATGAATATCCTTGCAAAAATTCCACCCACTTCATATGCCTTTGATTCAACTTACTCTGGTTGTTAATAAACTACAAAGCATGATTATCTATGAACAAGATAAATTCTTTTGGAAAAAAATAATGTCTCCATTTCTTTAGGGCTTGAGCAATGGCATAAAACTCTCAATCATAGTATGCGTATTTTATCTTTTCCTTATTTAGCTTCTCACTAAAATAGACAATGGGCTTGTCTTATTGGCTCAAGATTCCTCCTATCATAGTCCCACTTGCATCATAATCCACCTTAAATACCATGTTGAAATCTAGAAAAGCTAAAACTAGTTGTTTTGTTATCTTCTCATTAAAAATTCAAGAATGCCTTTCTACTACAGTATTCCACTTAAACTCATAATTTCCTCCTTTCATTGTTTTTGTGATTGAAGCACAAATTCCAATGAAATTTTTGATAAACTTCCTATACAAACTTGCTAGACCATGGAAAATCTTGGCCTCAAACATACTTCTTGGTGATGACCAAATCACAATGGCCTTTACCTTTCTTAGGGTCCATCCACAACCCTTAAAAAATCATAAAATCTAAGTATACCAATTTCTCTTTCATAAAACTACATTTCTTCAAGTTGACTAGTAACTTTTATTCCTTTAGTCTTTGTAAGACCAATCTCAAATATTTCAAATGATATTTCCTACTCTTATGGAATATTGAAATATCATATAAATAGGCAACCACAAACTTGCCAATAAATTGCTTCAACACTTCGTTCATCAACCACATAAAGATATTAGGTGCATTTATCAATCGAAATGGTATAACTAGCCACTCATACAATACATCCTTCATCTTGAACATGGTCTTCCACTCATTTCCTTCTCTAATATGGATTTGATGATAAACTCTTCAAATCCATATTTATAAAGTACTTTTCCCCACTTAAAAAATCCATCAAATCATCCACGTACAATAATAGAAATCTATACTTTTTGGGTATCTTATTAATAGCCCTTGAATTTATGCACATGTTTCATTCTCAACCTTTCTTTGATGTAAGTACAACTGGTATTGCGCATATGCTCAAGCTTTATCTAATCAACCCCTTATCTAAAATCTCCCAAACTTGTCTCTTTATTTCCTTATTATCCATTGGCATCTGAATATATGTTGTCTTATTGGGTAGACTAAATATATGAATGAAATCAATGTGATGGCTAATACTCTTTATTGGTGGTAATATATCTAGTAATTCTTCTACCAATTTTTTTTGCATATTCCTCTAGAAAACTCTTCACCTCACTTGTAACCTCATATTTCTCATCAACCATTCCACCCTTTGTGGGTTTAGCAATCAAAGCAAAACATGCCTTCTTCTTTATCATCTCCTTCAAAAATTATTTTTCTAAAATTAAACATACTTTAGGACCATTGTCCTCTCTTTCATCTTTGTCCTTCAACGGACTCAATACATACTTCTTACCATCATTCACAATGGTGTAGGTTTTTTCCCTACCATATTTTACTTCCCTTATATCAAATTTTCAAGGTCTCCCCAATGATACATGCCAAGCATCCATAGGTATAATATAATGTAAGACCTCATCGTTGTATGATCCTATATAAAAATTTACCTTGCATGGTTCACTAACTAAGATCTAGTATCCCTTTTACAACCAAAAGACCTTGTATAGATTTGGGTATTTTATCCTCTTCAACCCAAATTTCTCTACCATATCAATGTATACAAGATTATCCATATTCCCACTATATACAATGATATTGCAACATTTGCCTCCTAATTTGCATATTATTTTGAAAAGTTTTCTCCTTTGAACAGGTTCACATTCCCTCTTCTTTGGATTTAATAACACCCTCTTTACCAAGAAAGATTCTCCTTGTTTTGGCTCCTTTGTATGTTTCAGGGAAGCAATACTTTCTTCTTATGCTTGTGCAATATGGTTCTTGAGCTATTTTCCTTTATTATTATGCTATTGGGTATTCAGATGCCCAATTCCCATCTTCTCCACCCCTATAACACTTTTCAAGGAATCCTATACCAAAAGCATCTTCCTTGTGAGAAGTCTCCACCTTCTCTGGTGTTCTCTCTAATATCACTATAAGAAGTGCTAGCTTCTCCTTCCTATTTTTGTAGTCCTTGTCATAACGAGAACCATCCTCTTCCTCTTTGATTATTTTATTGCTTCTACGATAAATTCTCCTCTTCCTTTAAGGTATAATGGTAGGCTTCTTCTATTGTCCTTATCCTTATCATATTGACTTCATCTTGTAAGGACATTTATAGTCCATTTATGTACTTAAAAACCCTCTTTCATATTCCACATGACCATCTTGAATGGGAGCCTATAGAACTCCTTCATATAATCCTTTACATTCATATCCTTTTGTCTTAAGTTCTACACCTTCCTAAAAAGACCCAATTTGTAATATGATGGAAGGAATTTGACCTTCATTTTGGTGACCATTTTCTTCTATGTCTTGATCCTTTCCTTTTATTTATCTTTCATTTTGAACATGGTACCAACACAAGGATGCATGCCCATTTAGCTTAGTTCAAGTGAGATATCACCCTCTTGGGGTATTCTATTGATTCAATATCAAAATACTTATCCATATATGTAATCCATTCTATAAGATCCTCTAGATTCAAGCTTTTATTAGAGGATGATGTTTCTATATTTGGCTTTCGATCCATATTAAAATTTGCCTAGATCAATCACTCCTTTGGTTCTTCCTCTCATTATTTATCTTGAGATTTTGCATGACCAACCTTCTCTTCTTCATTGTCTCCAATCTCCTTAATATGAATGCATCTCCTTTGGGCAATTCAATCACATTAAATCAAGTGATAATTTTCCTTAGCATTCCAACTATGTTCGTAGTTTAGGGTCCTTGTTGTATTTCTCTCCCATGTTGTGCCATTGTTTATTCAACACATTTCACAAACTTCAAGTGCAAAAACCCATTCTAATACCAAAATAATGTAGTGGCAAGGGAGGATAATTAATTTTCAACAATAATGGACAACAAACGCTTTCTGATGACAACTCCTTTATTATTCATTGATGGACTAAATTTTGGATAATCTTCCAACAAGATAACAAATTTTCATTAGTTGTTGGATAACAACTCGAGATGACTAATTTTGGGTAATATTATCTAGTCAACAACTTTGTGTTAGTAATAGTATTTAATGAAAACCAACTTAGATGATGGCCTTCCTTGATGGTAGGGTTTAGAAGATTACTCCTGACAATGTTGGAAAGCTTGTGTCAACAATATCCTTGATAATTTTGATGGTCTACTTTGACAATGATGATAAACTCTCAATGACAAATTTTATTTCACCATTTAGTTGATACTAGACATCAGGTGGTAACTTCTCCCATGATGGCAGGTTCAAGTTATGATGATAAAATGTATGAGCTTTTATGACTTCACTCCAATTATTATAAGATAATAATGCATGATGACTATACAATTTTATGGTGATCTCTTGATAGTCTATAGACAAAAACCAACACCCTTTGATTGTGTTAGTTTACGTATTCCAACTTGTGACACACTATTATAACAATAGCTAAATCTATATATTCATGTAAATAACTTGACATGAATTTCATTTACATTAATAGGAAACAAATGTCTTCCATTAGCAATTTGCCTATTTGGCAATGTCATTACATATAATGCATAGGAAGACAAATAAGTTAAAATTTCTCTCTCTATCCATTATTTTATCTTCTCCTTCTCACTCTCCACTTTTTCCTCATTTGCTCCTTATTTTCCTCCACTCCTATGGCCTCGTAAATTTAATGTAACTTATAAACTACTGAACCAATTAACTTCTAACTAATAGAAGGTTCAATTGCCTAGATGGTTGGCATTCCAGTTCTGACGTGTCAAGCAGTTTCCACATGGATGCTCTTGCATTCGGTTAAATATATGTGAGTTATGTTCTATTATACTATGGAAAATTTTTAACCTTTGTGTACAAAGTGTTTGTTTAGCATTGCATATTTTCTAACGGTGGTATCATAGATACAATTAATGAGTCTTCAAGAGTCACAAAGGAGTTGCCATAGGAAGAAATTCATAACAAAGGAAAGAGCATTAGCCATTGTGTAAGTAAAATTTCAAACGTATATTTGTTGCATCCAATTTTTAACCCATCCATATAGGAAATTAGTAAAATTATTTCTCGTGTGTATCAAAACAAACTTGAACCTTTACAGCCATAAGCTAGCCAGAGAGACAAATAGAATTACATATGAGAGGGATTTGAGTGAGCATAATGGAAAAAATATGCTTGAGAAGCAGTTGGAAGAGGAGCACATAGTGTGCATAAGAGAGATAAACCAAGTAGAAGAGAAAGGTCAAACACTGGACAGGGCAACAAAAAAACAAGCTAGAAAGAATGCACAAAAGCAAAAATTAGTTGTAGAGTTTGAATATAAAACAATTGTAGACAGGGGTTGAAAATGGACACTCAAAGGGAATGTTATAATGCATAATGTGCAAGGAGGTCAGAGCTTGTAACATATGGAGGTTGATTACAAAATATTTGAGGAGAAGTGAGCGCATGATAAATTGACATCATAGGAAGGACTTTGGAGAATCACAATTTGCAAATCATTAAAACTAGATGAAGGCATGTGAAGGTTTGAATCACAATTTGTAAAGGTACTTATTCCTTTGATTTATTTTGTGAAATTTTGATATTATTAAGGAATAATTAAATATTTAAGAGGAAACATATTCTTATGAAATTTAAAGGAGAAATGAACTTATATTATTGAATTTTAAAAGGAAAGGAAAGTAAAATTATTGAAGTGAGAAAAATTAACAAAAGTAAACATAATTAAAAGGTTGTAAATGAACAAAAAGTAAAAGGAGATTTAAGGTGAAGAATATACTGAAAGAGATTATTTTAAAAGAAAATAAGATAAAAGGATATTTGGTATATGCTTTAATATTTTTCAAGAATTTTGGGAAAGTAAATGGAAGAATATTAGTATTTTTTGAAAGGAATTTATTCAAATATAAATTTGAGGAAATTGAGAAAGATTTTAACAAAATACAAGACAAAAAGAAAGAAAGAAAAATAATAATTATTGAAAGAAAACTGACTTGCATTTTTTAGAAGAAAAATTATTTCAAATATTAAAGTCCATAAAGTGCATTTGATTTACAAAGGATATTGTAAAAGGAATATTTGAAAGGTACATTCTTAAAGAAATATTTTTGAAGGCAAATAAAAGGACAAAGTATTGAGCAAGCTCTATAAGGTATGAAGTATTTCTATCTCAACTTCCAAAGTTCATTGAAATATTGAAAAGAAAATAAATAGGGAGACAGAAAGAATTCATAAGGAATATTTTTTTGATAATTTTTAAAAAGAGAAAGCAAGAAAGTTTATTTTTGAAGAATAGATATCATTATCTATTCAAAGTCATAAAAGTGAGAGTCAAGGAAAAAGAAAAAAGGAAATTTTAAAGGAAAATAGTAAAAAAAAACTTGTAAAAGTAATATAGTGAATTAATTAGAGAGTCAAAAGGTTTTCTACTTGATATTTTTTTTTTTTCAAACCCACCATCATCCAAATAAATTATAGACGAATTGAGATAAAGGAAAAATGGACACTAATTAAATTTTTCATTTATTTGAAGCATTGGAAAAACAATTTAAATAACTTCTTCATAAAAAAAAATCCTTTCACAAAAACCTCATTAGAAGAACCAAATTTTAAGATTGTTTAAAAAAAAATAAAGGAAATATTTCAAAAGAGCAAGTGAATATCAAAACTTAGAGGTTCGTTATTTTTGTAAAATTTGCAATTAAGTGCATTTTTGTAATTACCAAAATCTTAATTGATAAACAAACTTTGCATCAGAAAAATAATAATAAAAGTGTCCAAAGGCTACAAAGAAAGGTGTTCACACCATAAACAACATGGAAAAGCAAAGAGAAAACAAACAAAAAAATAATGTGACACTAAAAAGTGTGTATCATCAAAAGTTAGTATAGATAAAGAGGGACAAGTAAAAATTTAAATGAATAGGCCATCAAAAACAAATGAAGGAGAAGAGGACAACGCTAGAGATTGTTTTCAAGAAGATAGATATATTGATGAAATTAAAAAATTATCAACACTAAATTCTTGCTTACACTCATTAGAAATGCTCAAAAGTATGCATCAACATAATTAATGTGGTACTTATCAATTAATCATGAAGAAGCTAAAGAAGGAGATTTCTCAACACTTAAGGGCTGCATAAGTCTTATTCTCAAAGAAGCTAATGATTGCTCTAAAATTTTTGTTACAGTTGCTACTAAATTAGGGAAAATAATATACACAACATTACTCTTTCTTAATGTCTTTAAGGGGAAGTATAAAAGACAAGAAGAAAAAATTGAAAAGCTAAATAATAAACTGAAAAAAAAAATGTAAGTTGTGACACTAGTGATCTTCATAGAAAGAAAGGTATAAATTATAATACTTATGTTTGAAGCCCATTATGGTGGACAATTGTTGGAATACAAGTGATTTGGATCCATGAAGGCTCATGTATGTTGTGATACAAAGGGATTTATTTAGGAAATAAACATAACATGCGACACAAGGGATTTGAGCATTGTTCATGAAGCCAAAGAATGTGCAATTAGTGTATGTGATACACGGAATATTTGTGTTGGTCATAGTATTAGTTCAAATTGTGATAACATGGTGATGGTGTCAATGACAATGACAGGGATAGTGATGCTCTAAGTTGTGTTGATATTGATAGGTTGAAGAAAGCCTCATAAGGCTCCCTATTGAACTTCCATAGAAGCCTCATGTTAACAAAATTTCTAGAAGGTTGCTAGTCTTTCAATTAGAATTTTAGAAGATAAATAAGTAAACCCTTGGGGAAAGAATAAGAGCTCAATTACACTAGCTCAAGACTGGAGATTGAGTCTCCAAGGACTTCTCCTTTCTTTGGGAAAGATATAGAGATGAAATTTTTTCCCAACTAAACATTGAATGCCAAGTTTTCAAAGATTAGGAGGTGATTGAATCCCTTTTTAATTTCTACCAACTATTTTTCCCATTGTAAATCCTAATATTCTAGCTAAGTTTTGGTATTGTGACATTAATACCCTCTTGCATGACCAATGTAAATCTCTAGTTATGGATTGAATTCCCATTGAATTTTACAAAGCCAATTGAGAATTTGTGGGACTAGATTTACTGAGAATGCATAAAGAGGCCTTGATGAGAGGATCCATTGGGAAATGGATCAATTAAGGCCTTGTTAGGTTCATTTCAAAAGGGGAAAATCAAGATGATTTGACAAGGTCCATCACTCTCCTCAATGTGTCTTATTAAATTATTGCTAGAACTCTAGCCTTAAGGTTGTACAATATTTTGTCCAATGTATTTCATCCTAAAGAGACTAGATTTGTTAGGGGTAGGTATATTCTTGATAATGTACTTGTGTGGGAGGGTCTTCACTATGCATCAAGCATTAATGTTAATATATTTTTTCTTAAGTTAAACTAGACTAAGACATATGAAAAAATTGAATGAAGCTTCATTGACATAATAATGCAAGCCTTAGGTTTTGGTTGTGCATTTTATACCATGAAAATTTCCCTTTTTTACGAATGCCAATATGACCTTAAATATTAATGGCCATATTTCTAGAAGCTTATCTCTAACATGATCTACTTGTCAATATTGGTCTCTAGTACCACCACTTTTCATTCTTATTATTAATGCATTTGAATACTTACTATAGTTTCAAATAGAAATAAGATCAATCTAGGGGATCCCATACCCAGATAACCTCTAGTATTCTTTCACTTATGGTTGTTTTGCTAATGACATATTCCTGACTATTGAGTAAAGTCAAGACTATATTGTAACAAGTTAAATATGCATGCATAGTTACTATAAAGCTTTAGGATCCATGATCCAATGGTGTAAGGTTCATGCCTACAAAACTAGTAAAGGCCCAATGCCTTAATGGCAATAAAGTAAAAATTAAAACTAGCTTCAACCAGGCTAATTTTTAAGTTGTTAGGAACTCCTATAGCATTTGAATAGCATCCTTTAGCCTTACAGAGTAGTTGGTGCAGAAAGTTACAACTGAGTTGGAAAAGTGGGTGCCTAAACCACTCTTGTTGGCTAGGAAATTGCATATTTGTTCTAAATTTCTAGCTAGTACTAATGTCTATTATTCATCTTGTTGGGCAAGATCCCAGGCTTCCTATAAGAAGATAAATTTTTTAAAGATTTTTTTTATGGGATAAAACTGATGGTAATACTAGTTTTCAAAGAATTAACAAGGACCCCTGTTGTACCCCTTGGCACATGGGGGTCCTAGGTTTGATTGATATCAAAAAATAAGGATTGGCCCTCGCTACTATGTGGCTAGTTTATATGGCTACAGGTAATAAGCCATGGAAGTTATTTCTTAGGAATACACTTTGTAAGGCCCATCCAAAAGTATTAACTTCATGGAAAGGACTTAACCCTTATATTCTCCTATTTTGGCGAGGTTAGATAAATATTTTTGCAACTTTATTTCCAAGAGCATTTGGAGGGCTTGGGATAAAATTAAGTTTTTTTTTATATAATGGGGGGTTCTCTTCCATTTAGAGTTATGGTTCTTGTATTATAATAGACCTAGGATGGTATCCAAATTTTACAATATTCTCTCCTAGCTATCAAGTATTTGTAGTATCTTCTATAACCATAATTCAATATTCTAATTAGTCTCATCAAAACTTAAAATTAGTCTACAAAAGTCAACCTTGCAAAAGTGCCATCAATTGATAAAAATACCACTAGACAATAGAAGTGTTATCAAGATGGTGATAACACTACCTAATGTTGAAAACATCATTATTGCATGATAGTAATACTGGACATCAAAATCATTGGCATAATAGTTCCATCAACATGCAAAAGCACTACCCTTTCCTTAGGGTATGCTTTTTGAGGTAAAATTAAAAAAGAAGACCCAATTTCAAATTTTCTATCTAATTCTAACCTCTTCCTCCTATTGTTGTTTGTCTCACTTGGTCTACATGGTGTGGTGGTCTCCCCAACTGAGACATTGAAATTTAGATCATGCTTCTAGAGCCCTATATTCATGATAGTAGAAAAATAATTTTGTTTTTACCCCTAGCAATTTTACTCTATCCCACCTTGGTTGATTTCTATTATTTTAACACATTTTTCATCACCACACTAGTATGTATAGATTTAAATTGATTTTCCTCAATAAAATTTGATTTTTTCCTCCAAAACACAAGGGAGCACGACAACATTTAATGCTATTGAAAAAATAAAATTTAACATCAACAGTAATAAATACATCAATAGCATGACTCATCTTACATCATGAACCTTAAGCAACATTAAATTTGTTTATCTCAAAATTAGGGTATGAAGGTTAGTTTTATATGCATTTTTCTTATCGTCTAATAAATGCATAAAAAAGGGGGAAATGTACATATCCAATTTTGAGCATATCATCAAGTCTCCAAAACTTACCAAAATCTGCATTAACTAGCCAATCAATCATCCCAATTAAATCAAGCATATTAATTCCAAATCTAGGGGTATTTATTGCTCCCAAAGCACAAACACCACTCCCAAGGCAGTAGCACCAATAATGGTACTACTTGCTTGGTAATGCTTTTGGAAAATATTCAAATTTTATCTTTTTCCACTCAATCAACTTAGCAATAGTTATTTTGGTACTAGAATTGAGATCTTTAGTGCCACCACACTCTTGATCCTAGCACTATTGAATATCAAAAAATAAAAAATATAGGTAGGTAGTTGGTAACTACCACTTTCCTTACAAATATAGATTTGATCATGTCAACTATGCCTATCACCTTAACTTTACCTTGGCTAGAAATCAAAATCTTGAAGATTTCCAATCTTATCTTTCATCCTCAGTTGCATGCCAAGTTTTTTTAATCTTATCTTCAATCAAATTTGTTTAAACAATGCAACTAGACCACCTATCTAGCTTGCAAATCCTTGTAGATCCTCCAATGGATACTCCAAGGGAACCATGGATTCCTATAATGTCATCCCTTAGGGGAGTCCAATCTATCACATCTTGAAGTAGCAAAGCCCTGTCAAATTGGTGAATGAATTTCTAACTTAGTGAAGCCTTGCAAAATACAATACAAGAATCATTCTTTGCACTAAGCAAGAGGCCTTCTTCAATTGGTGATCTATCCTCAAGCTCTAGTCATGATAAAGGTATTTCTAAAGGCTTTTGAGGCTACAAGCTTGATCATATTTTATTATATTGTGCTTTTCTCACCTTTAAAGCTTTTTGTTATCTTTTATATTTTCATTTAATAATTATTTCATCTATCTAACCCTTTTATCTGTTGTATCAAAAATCATAATTTTAGTTATCAAATAGTATATCTTTTGTCTTCATCAAGTCCTTGTAGCTTTTGGTCAAGGTTCTCTATTAAATCATTCAATCAAGGATTTTTATCTTTTAAGACCCATACTATTTTTCAATGAGTTTACATGGGTTTTTATGAGGGGTCTCATTCCCCTCATACCGAGTGGGGTTTGAACCTTGAACCTCTCAAAGAGAAGACAAAATCCTTACCACTACAATAAGCTTACATATTGAAGACCCATTATACTTAGTCTACAAGTGGAAGAGTCATAAAATTTAAGTCTCAATGGTGCTACTATGCCCTATGTTTGCCACAATAGAGACTGTGACTTCTAAGTTAATAGTCTATCATAGTTAGCAAAAGTGCCATCCTTTGGAAAAAGCACTGTTAACATTATTGCTCAATTGTGGCGCTTATATCTCTAAGTATATAGTCATCATTTCAATATGTAACTTATTTTTTCTTTAACTTTATTAATAGGGTGTTTGATGCTAGTCAAGGGAGCTACAACCATCCACTTATCTAGGTAGACCCCTACACATTTGACCTTGTCTATTTCTATATTTTTTTGTAGGCTTTTGAGAAAGCAAGAGCAATAAACAAAAGCATCATGAATCATAAAAATATACAATAACATGTCTTCATAAACCAATGCTACTACCTCAAAGGTAAAACAAGGTCAAAATTTCCATTTACTATCTTTGTTATTATAAATTTGAGTTATTATTTATTCTATATATTTTTGTTAATATTATTCTATTTTTTATTCTTTTAAGTCATCAAATAGAAAGGAAAGAAACAAGTAGCTTATCCTTAACATCATTAGGGGATAAACTATAAAAATGCATCATCATTAAGGACTAATCGCATGTAGAAGCTTAGGTCTATTTGTCTACGTTATTCTCATGCCCTTGCTTTTAAATAAAAAATTATTTTTATTTATCATAAAAAACAAAAGCACATAGTCAATAGAGTTTGTTTGTTGTATTGTGCTTGTTTTATTCATAGCTAGGATAGTGCCAAAATAAGGTTAGGTGATAAATTAAATTATTAGAAAACATGTAGGTGTTTCCAATCTAAAACCAGAAAATGTTAGACTAGGCTCACAATTACCCCTATTATCAAGGTGAGATAACATAAATTTGATACTTTACAAGAGCAAGGACACTAGTGCACCTAGTCCCACATGCCAAATCAAAGGCCCTCTATGATTTTCCTTGTTTCAAAATTTGCTAAGTGTGTTTCCTAAATCATATTTGAGAGCTTACTAGATGCTATACAAGTATATCCCATGTGATAAAGCATATTATATTGCAAATAAAACTTAACAATATACTTACCCATATGAAGATCTTAGTATATAACACAAAAATGAAAATCTACTTCCTATAAGATGGACCAGTTTGAAGTATCATACCCTTAGGAATCAATAATGGTGGTGAGTGCTATGATTGGAGGTTGGCTTAAATAATCTATTGTTGAATTGACACTTTCTTTATTATTCTTGATGATTAGATTACATTGTTGTAGATATGTGCTCCTATTTTAATTTGTTCATTCCTTAGCTTACTATGCATTTGAATGAACTATAGAGTTTTGTGATCTATATGGATGGTGGTTTTCTTGTTTAAGATGAAGTGTTTCCATTATTACCATGCTTGGATAATGACATAGAGCTATTTATTATGCGTGGAGTATTCTAACCATTTCATTGAATTTTACACTATGATAGATAATTAGATGCCCATTTTGTGTGAGGATATCTCCTAATGAATACATTGATGCATTTATATTATCTCAAAATATTGTTGTAGATAAAGTAGGAAAAATGTAGAGTTGAACATAATTGGTCCTTCAACCTCTCAAATGATCTTTGATGTGTATCTTCCCAATGGGACTTAGATTTGGCACCTCCTTTAGTCACTTGATGCAATGACCAAGCAATGTATGAGAACCTCAATATATATCTTTGATAGATATTTTAAAAGAACAAAAAAGTTATAAAGATATGTTAGAGTTATTAGGGTAGGCTAATCACTAACTATTTGAATCTTATTAAGGTCAACATGGACTTCCTCTTTATCAACAATGTACCTAAGGCAATGGATTATCATAATTCCAAATGGATACTTCTCCAAATTAGCACATAGCTTGTGTCTTTAAAGGGTCTAAAGAACTTTTAAAACATGTTTCAATTGTTCCTCCTATGCCTTACTATAGATGAGAATGACATCTAAGTATAACATAAATGAGTTGGTGAATAGATGTAGGATGTCATCCATCATCTTGATAAGTGTGGCAGGTGACTTGGTCAAGACAAAAGGCATAACCATCCACTAAAATAAGCCCTCCTTAGATTTAAATGGAACATTCATTACAATAGTGGTATCAAGAGGTATTTAATGATAACCATATTTGAGATTAATTTTGATGAAATTTATACCATAAAGTTGGTCTAGGAACTTATCTATCAAGAGAGTGGATAACAATCTCTTATAATAATTTTATTCAAAGAATCTATCATTAATATAAAGTCTCAATGTTTTATATTTCTTTATGACCATTAAAATTATACTACAAAATGGTGAAGCACTTGGTCTAATGTACCTTTTATCAATCATATTTTGGATATGCATTTTGATTTTATCATTATAAAGGTTAATTTTTTATAAACAAGTGTATCGGGCAAAGGAGAACCAAGAACTAAACCAATGAAATGCTTTACCTTGTAATTAAGTGGAACTCTAGTTGGTGACTTGAATAATTAGTCATATTCTACTTTAATCTAGTCCATTTGTTTCTATTTTGCAAATGCTATGATCAATGTAGCAACAATCCTCCTTTTGCTTTATGGATTGATCATCAACATAATGATTTCCTCAATTTGGCTATTACCTTCCCACATGTTTGACACTAATAAAGTAAACAAAGGTAGGAAGATATACCTTTGGTATCTAAATGCATTAACCTATAATAGTGACAATAACATGTAGAGGTCTAGACTCATATATACCATTCCTCTTCTACATGTATGGTTGGTCCAAAATAATGTTAGATTTTTATGCTTAATACTTAATGCAAATAACCACAAGATCTAAAATAAAGTTGCAATATGATAAATCATATTATATTGCAAATAAAACTTAACAATATAATTACCCATATGAAGATCTTAGTATATAACACAAAAATGAAAATCTACTTCCTATAAGGTGGACCAGTTTGAAGTATCATACCCTTAGGAATCAATAATGGTGGTGAGTTCTATGATTGGAGGTTGGATTAAATAATCTATTGTTGAATTAACACTTTATTTACTATGCTTGATGATTAGATTACATTGTTGTAGATATGTGTTCCTATTTTAATTTGTTCATTCCTTAGCTTACTATGCATTTGAATGAACTCTAGAGTTTTGTGATCTATATGGATGGTGGTTTTTTGTTTAAGATGAAGTGTTTCCATTATTACCATGCTTGGATAATGACATAGAGCTATTTATTATGTGTGGAGTATTCAGACCATTTCATTGAATTTTACACCATGATAGATAATTAGATGCCCATTTTATGTGAGGATAGCTCCTAATGAATACATTGATGCATTTATCATCTCAAAATATTGTTGTAGATAAAGTAGGAAAAATGTAGAGTTGAACATAATTGGTCCTTCAACTTCTCAAATGATATTTGATGTGTATGTTCCCAATGGGACTTAGATTTGGCACCTCCTTTAGTCACTTGATGCAATGACCAAGCAATGTATGAGAACCTCAATATATATCTTTGATAGATATTTTAAAAGAACCAAAAAGTTATAAAGCTATGTTAGAGTTCTTAGGGTAGTCTAATAACTAGCTATTTGAATATTATTAAGGTCAACATGGACTTCCTCTTTATCAACAATGTACCTAAGGCAATGGATTTTCATAATGCCAAATGGATACTTCTCCAAATTAGCACATAGCTTGTGTCTTTGAAGGGTATAAAGAACTTTTAAAACATGTTTCAAGTGTTCCTCCTATGCATTACTATAGATGAGAATGAAATCTAAGTATAACATAAATGAGTTGGTGAATAGATGTAGGATGTCATCCATCATCTTGATAAGTGTGGCAGGTGACTTGGTCAAGACAAAAGGCATAACAATCTACTAAAATAGGCCCTCCTTAGATTTAAATGGAACATTCATTACAATAGTGGGATCAAGAGGTATTCAATGATAACCATATTTGAGATTAATTTTGATGAAATTTATACCATAAAGTTAGTCCAAGAAATTATCTATCAAGAGAGTGGATAACAATCTCTTATAATAATTTTATTCAAAGAATCTATCATCAATATAAAGTCTACATGTTTTATCTTTCTTTATGGCAATTAAAATTAGACTACCAAATGGTAAAGCACTTGGTCTAATGTACCTTTTATCAATCATATTTTGTATATGCCTTTTGATTTTATCATTATAAAGGTTAATTTTTTATAAACAAGTGTATCAGGCAAAGGAGAACCAAGAACTAAATCAATGAAATGCTTTACCTTGTAATTAAGTGGAACTCTAGTTGGTGACTTGAATAATTAGTCATATTCTACTTTAATCTAGTCCATTTGTTTCTATTTTGCAAATGCTATAATAAATGTAGCAACAATCCTCCTTTTGCTTTATGGATTGATCATCAACATAATAATTTCCTCAATCTGGCTATTACCTTCCCACATGTTTGACACTAATAAAGTAAACAAAGGTAGGAAGATATACCTTTGGTATCTAAATGCATTAACCTCTAATAGTGACAATAACATGTAGAGGTCTAGAATCATATATACCATTCCTCTTCTACATGTATGGTTGGTCCAAAATAATGTTAGCTTTTGATGCTTAATACTTAATGCAAATAACCATGAGATCTCAAAAAAAGTTGCAATATGAAATATATGATAATGGAAATATTTCAATCACATAGAACTCATAAATAACTTCTTCAAAATCTCATAAAATGGACACTAATAAATGCTCACAAAAATGGTAACATGATATAAAATAAAGATCACATACATCATGCTCCACTAAGTTCACTTTCTCACATTCTCTCATCATACCCTCATACAATTCTTAGTCATTTATATAATAGAAATAAAATCTTCATATAGAGTACTCTTGGCTTTCACTCTTCTTGAGACTCTTCACTTTTCTATTCTAAGGACACATGTGCACTCTTACATAATGGACACTTTTGCACATCTACACTCATCACACTAGCACACTTAACTACATGACACTTGTACATTTCCTGCACATTATTACATTATATAAAATATTTTCTCACACATAGAACACACTCCTAATCTAAATATGTACCCAATGTGGTACATTATCATGTACCAAATAATATAATATATTCTAACACCCCCCGTATTACATTATTTGGTTATTGAAGACTTTAGTCTTCAATATGGATCTTTATATTTATTCTAGAACTTGTGCTCTTATTTTTTTCTTTCTTCATTCTACTCCATTTTTGTATCCTAATAAAATAAATTATTAGTATTTTTATAAAATACTATCTTTTCTAAAAGAGCTTTAACTTCATGTTCTTCTACAAGTTCTTCCAGTTCTTGAATTTTCTAAAATCTCTTGAGCTAAGTGCCCCTTTTGATTTCCTTCTCCATATTATATCTAAGGTTGATTGTATTAATTCTAAGAAGTGTAATGCCACTAAAAATTATTGTAGATGTGGTCTATATTTATTATGATATTGTATTGGTTGAAATGACCTATTTGATTGGCTTCCAGAATTTGTTTGATTCCCTTGATACTAATTTCTTGGATTGAATTTACAATAATTTGTATTGCCTTTTCTTTTTTGCATATTTGATAATATCAATTATTCTATTTTGTTTTATCTCTTAGGAATGAAGCAAAATTTCCTTGTGGATTATATTTTATGACTAAGGAATTTTTAGTCATTTCATATTTAAATAAATTCTCTACCTCATACTCCTGTAGAATATTGACCAACTCATCAAATGATGTATCTTTACTTAGAATTTGTAAAGATGTGACTAGTTGCTTGTAGATTTATAGAAGTGCTATGAGAATTACTTGAATAAGAAACTTATCTTCTATCTCCCAAGGTTAATAATTTTCCTTTTATGTCTACTACTCTTCTTAGAAATAATTCTATACTTTCACCACTATTAACTTTTAGAGAATGCAATTGGGTTTGAAGATTCAAGATAGTGGCTTTATTATTTCCTTCAAATATCTTGGCTAAAGTATTCCAAGCTTTTGTAGAGGTTATTGCTGAACTAATGTGTGGTTGTATATCATCTGTAATTGTGAATGTTATTATCATGAGTTCTTTTGCTTCATCTTCTTCATACTTTTGAATTTCTATAGCATATTTAGTAGGTTTAGTTTTATATCCTTTAACAATATCCGAAATCTTTTCCACTATCAATATTTACCTCACTTTGTTTTTCCATGAAGTGTAATTAAAACCTTTAAGAAGTTGGAATTTTGAAAGAAAGAATTTATTTGTTGCCATGATAACACTTGTAGACTACCTTATATCTCCCTAATGTTTTAATATCAATTTCAATATAATATTCAACTTCTACTCTTTAAGGCAAATACCTTATTTCTCCCTAGTTATGAATGAACAATAAGTAATTTTAACAAAATTCTTCAAATCTCTAGGTTGAATACCTTTTATCTCCCAAATTTCAAAGATATGATTTTTAAATTCTAAATTTCACAATCCTATGTTGATGTTGAATTCCTTTTAACTCCCAAATAAGAAATTTATAAATTTTGTAGACTAATATTTGCAAATTTATTAATCCTAATTTGATGTAGGAAACCTTATTTCTCCAAATCTCAAAATATTTACAAATATTAAAATTCACTTACAAAACTAAATAATTTAATTACAAAATTTGTAATTAATCTCCCAAAACTTCAAATTGACCTTTCAATTAACTTCAAAACTTTCCAAAAATAATCAATTAGGTCTCTAAGGTTTTATTTTCTAGTTTAATACCTTATTCCTCCAATTATCAATGAAAAAATCAATTAATAGAGTTCAACCTTAGATAAATTAAATATCATTCAACCTTATAACTCCAAAATTTATAAAAATCAATAATCAACTTTATAAAAATTACCTCCTTGCAAGAGTGTGCAAAATTATCGATGAAATATTCGATCTTCAATGTTGACCCTTCAACTTCCACTTTCTTCTCTCTCGTGTAGGAACTTACTTAACAAACTATTTCAAAGATGAAAGCTCGATGCTCTCCAAAGGAAAATTCTAAAAATGGATTTCTTTGACCATGCATTTAATAAATGTTTTGAATTATTTTGGCTCCCTCCAAAACCTATTGGCATTCTATTTTCAACATACCAAATGGTAGTTAATACATTTTTCTCTTCAACTCATGTACCACATGATTGTTGGTCTCCTTTTTAGTGCTTCAACTCTCCAATGCTCCTCCTTACTATGTAACACTTGGCAATAAGGAACCAAAAGCATTATTCTACCTTATTTGGTGGTGTTATGGCATATTGGACATTTCAATTGACATGTGGCTTCTCACCAATAGCAATTCAAACACTCACTTGTGTGGTGGTTGATTCCTTGGTGCTTAGATTTCATTCCAACTTGCCCTAACTTACCTCCAATATTTTTTCTTCTTAATGCTTAACTTTTCAACGTTCATCAAATGTCTTCTCATTTGCCTATTTGTAGACTGTTTTTGAGCTCCTTGAATGGAGCTAATGGTGGTGTTGAGACTTTGCTCCTCCTCCTCAACTTGGTGGCTCTTCTCTTTAGTGTGGTGGTTCTTCCTTCTACATCCAATAGCTTCTCCACTCGTGGTGGTTCATCCTCAACCTAGGTGACTCTCTCCCTTCCAACGTGGTGGCTCTCCTCTGTTCAACTTTGATTGCCACTCCTATTGCTTTACTTTCGTGTGCTCACTTTTATAGTAGATTGTAGCTTGGCTTACTAATGATATGTGATCTAGTTCAATGGATTTGAGAGCTCATTTTTCAAATATTTGCTTTTTGCTCTCTTTAACACCCCTTTGCACTTGTTTTACCAATTTTAACACTTGAAATAGATCACATCCTTTATGTTTTATCAAAGTACCAACTTGTAAACTTTTTGGACTCCTTCCTTATGCAATATTTAACTTCTATTTTTACAGATTCAAGGATGACCAATATGCCTCCTTATTCAAATTGAAGATACTAAAATTAAAGCTTCTTTTTGCTGATTTAGACTATAGAATATGGTGCCTATTAAACTTGAATTAAATCCACTCTTTCATATAAAAGAAGTCCACTTTCAAGCATCTATTTTCCAATCCATTTTTTCTTCTTTTTGTAGCTTGCCTCCTTGCATTTTTGATACTCAAAATTTCTATTCAAGACTTTTAAATTTACAACTATTCTCTACTCAAATTTCTGCCTAAAAAATCAGCTTTATCTTCTCCTTCAAATTGCTTTCCAAAACTATTCTTTCTCCTTCCAAAATACTATTAAAAATCAGCTTCTATCTTCTTCCAAGTTTGCAGTCCAAAACTTCTCCTTTCTCCTTTCAAAATAATGCCAAGACTTTGCCAATTAGCAGCTATTATTCTTCTACTAATGCTGCCAAAATTCCTTATATTTGCAGCTCTAATTACTGCTTAGAAAACTGCCTTCTTGCTGCCTAAAAATTCTGAATTTTGCAGATCCAAATGCTGCCCTTTCACTGTCCAAAAAACTACCTCAATCTCCTTCAATTTGTTTTCTTATTTTGCTATCAATTTCTCCTTAACTTTTCTTGTCCAAACCACTTCAAAATATAACCAAAAATTATCCAATTCATAGCTCTTCTATCTCGTAATGCTGCCCAAATATTTGCTTTCTTCTCCTTTAGTTTGCTATCCTAAAACTCTTCAAATTTTGCCTCAAAATTCTGCAATCTTCTCATTCAAAAATCAACATTCTAAACTTTAATGGCTATCTCCAAAAATATAAATTTGGTGGCCTCTTAAATCATCTTTCTGCTTGTTAGCTCTCACTGAATTCGGTCTTCAAATCTGACATATTTGCTAGCCTCTTCTTCAATAATCTGAATGTCTTGAAGTATTCAAAAATACTCTCTCAAAATTTGGCAAACTTCTTACCAAATCCTTCCTCCTTGAATTAGTTTCATAAATCCTTTTGGGATTGTTGTTAGATGACAAAAATTGTCCTAGTTTTTGATGTGATTACCTCTTTTCAAGAGTTTCTTCTTCTTGCAATATTTGACCTCGAAATTTCTTCAAATATCCTCCAATGGCCACTTCTTCAATATATCAATAGGGATTATATATTATCCTTATTTATTCTAGAAAATTTCAATTGAACCTTTTTCCTAGGCATTCTCAATATCATCTCTCAAATATCCTATCTCCTTTCTCAAATATTCAATGGGACCTCTTCTCTTGGGTCTCCTTTTTTCTCAATTTTCAACAGGGCTTCTCTAGCCTCTTTCTTTCTTCTCTTTTCAATATTCTATGGGACCTCTTCTCTTTGGTCTCCTTAATATTCAATCTTAAATATCCTATGGTACCTCTTTCTTGGGTCTCCTCAATATTCAATCTCCTATGGGACATCTTTATGAGGTCTCCTCAATCTTCAATGTCTACTCTTTTGTTGCAATTCCAAAATCAATTCCTACGTGAGGAAAGCACATAGAATTTTAGGCAATCGAAGGTAAAAATCCTCTCTATTTTTTGTAGGAAGCTTCTCAACTTACAAGAACTAATTTTCTACAACAAAATCGTAGGCAAAAATAATAAAATACATCCATATCTTCAAAATTTTAAAATCAATAATCTTCACTAGTTGTTATTCAATCTAGTGGAAAGAAATCTATGCTAAGTCCTAGTATTCACGAGTTTTTTTGCAACCCTGTGGAAAGACTCTATCCAAATAACAACTTTCAAATTTTGTAAAAGAAATCTCTCTATTTTCTATAAAACTCCCTTGTGGCTATGATACCATTGTTAGATTTTGATGCTTAATACTTAATGCAAATAACCACAAGATCTCAAATGAAGTTGTAATATGAAATATATGATAATGGTAATATTTAAATCACATAAAAATCATAAATAAATTTTGCAACATCTCATAAAATGGACATTAATAAATTCTCACAAAAATAGTAACATGATATAGAATAAAGGTCACATACATCATGCTCCACTGAGCTCAATTTCTCAAATTCTTTCATCATACCCTCATACAATGCTTAGTCACATATAATAGAATGTGACTCTTCATATAGAGTAATCTTGGCCTTCACTATTCTTGAGACTCTTCACTTTTCTATTCTAAGGATACATGTGCACTCTTACATAATAGACACTTGTGCACATCTACACCCATCACACTAGCACATTTAACTACACGACACTTGTGCATTTCTTGCATATTATTACATTACATAAAATATTTACTCACACTTTAATATAGAACACACTCTTAATCTAAATATGTACCCAAGGTGGTACATTAGCATGTACCAAATAATGTAATATACTCTAACAAATAATATCATAAACATTCAAGGGTACAACATCATGCATAACTTTATTTGTAAAGGGTTTGATAGAATAAGAGAAGAGATGATGTTGAGTGATATGAATGTATCTCCCCTAATGTAACCATACAACATTATATGGTTGTGGGTATGGTGTGGCATTCAAATCCAAATCCCTTATAATCTAAGTAGAAATTAGATTTTTTTGAATTTCACTATCAATAATAAAATATAATGGATTACCTTGACCCAAATTAATGAGTGAAATTATTGCTCCTCCTCTTGTGACTCTTCTATTGTGACAAGTGTGGTGGCAATTATCACATTTGGTTTAGATTATATGATTTTATTCGCTCTATCCTTAGCCAATGGATGTGGAGGTGATGATGTAGAGTATGTACAAGGTTGTGACTCAATAAATAATAATAGGATTTCTTGTTATTCCTTCCTTGAATATCAATTGACCTTATGATAATTTTACCATTTTCCAATTTTGACATTTAGGTGTTTCTTTTTGAGGAGTATTTTTTATGCTTCTAATTTTAATTTTTTCTTTGACCCCCTTTTTCTTGATCCTTTGGAGTCACTCTTACCTCTATTTAGATGGTACTTAGTGTTCCAATTCTTGTTATTTGATTCACCTCCTTTGCTATTTTAGATTTTTTGCTTCTACTCCAATTTGACAAGTTTGTATGCCTCTCCTAATATCTTTAATACAAAGAGGTCCATGTACTCTTGAATGTATAATTACATCCTACTATGGTACTTGATGATTTAATAAATTTTGGTATCTTGAATACCTAGTTTTTCTAATATGAAATGGAAAAATCAATATAGTCTTTAACATATTGGTATTTACCTTGGTGTAATTGTTGTCATCACATGTATTGGACTTCTTAGGCTCTAAAGGTAATATTATTCCTTGATGACTTCCAAGAAGTAATCCCATATAGACATTTATTCCTCATCTTCATTCTCCTCTCTAACATTGTTTTATGCTTTCCACCAATTTTGGATAGGTAATGAATATTTCAAGAGTACAAAAATGATTTTCTCATTATTAATGTATGTATGTATAGAAAAGTACAAAGATAATTGACCCAACCAATTTTCTAAGGCAATGACATTGCTTTTTTTTAAGTAGGAATATTAAAATTCACTTACACCTTAAATTTGTGGAAGCATTGAATAGTGATAGAGTAGTGATAGGTTGTGTAGAATAGGTTGTAGAATTTATAGCAAGGATCCATTTAAGAATTTGAGAAAAATTATCCATCATCCCATTCTACTATATTATGAGGGATTTGTTCAACATCACCTTGAAAATATTGACTCTCTTAATGTCAACCATTATAGTTCCCATCTAAAATGATTTGGAATGAAAAGACAAATAATCAAAGGGATATCATGTATAGTATTGGCACCCAAAATTTCTATATCCTAATATCATGTTTATGGATACACACTCAAAAGAAAGACCACTTTAATACCACTGATCCAAACTCAAATTTTAAAGTTTCAAGTCATAAAAATATATTAGTGGGCTAATGGCTTCACTTAAACAAATGGTGGTATTAATAATTCTTATAATTTTCCCCTCAAGATGTTCCCATTTGAGGCATTGTATGGCTAGAAACCACCATCTATAAAAGACTATGTTCTAAGCTCCTCTAAGGTGTTCTAAGCCCCTCTGTCCTAGTGTATTCATTGTTAGAAGCTCCAATGACATCATTTCCTTGGCTAAAGGAGGAAATACGATGAAAGAAGGGCATTTTATATGTGGGTGAATTGGGTAGTTGATAATCGTAGAAGCATCAAATTTATCGACACAACATACACCTCATCCAGTTGATAGTTTTCCTCAATGCTTACATTACAACCGATTTTTGGTAGCTCACCAATGCCATCACAAATGGCTTCTTTGATATCCTTCACACTGTATCCGATCCCATTTTGCTTTATACCTACAACTTTGAGTGAAGCAAGAATGCCAAATTCATTTCTCAATGAAAGGATCTTCTGGAAGTAATTATATTGGTCAAGTTTGAGGAAGCAAGCCCCATGTTTCTGCCACTCGTGGGCCTATAATGTATGCCTATTACTTCTTGGACAACTTAGATATCCCTAGTGCTTGTTCAAGTATTACACCAGATCCGAGGTCTGTGAGAAGTCCAATTCATACAAACTATCGCAAAATTATGGCCACCATTTGTACTAGGAAAATATCTAGCTCTTGTGCGTGTATTCTTATCTTGTCTAGGAGATAACATTTATAATGTTCAAGATGAACTTCAAAATATGTAGATACACAATCCCTTCTTTCATTACACCTCCACAATACCTTTCTCATACCAGTAACATTCAATGCATCCATGACTAATGCCTCTCGAGAACATCATTAAACCTAGCCTTCGACATCATCTATACAAAATTTCCAATGTAGTGAGAAAAATATGGTTATGAAGCCAAAAAAATCTAAAAATCCATCGGGGAAAGAGGAGTGCTCATCTCATGAAAATTGTTAAGGCTTCTCGAAAGCACAATCATTCAGATTTTTGCAATTTTTAGTGAATCACAGACAATCTGTAATGTACCACCAACCTGCGCTATCAATGTGTATTAAATATTTTCACATCCAAATGCAAACTAAAATTTGAAATTAAAAAATAATTAGAATTTCCTAAGTTTGGATGTTGATTGTGGCAACCATATATTACACACAATGAACGTTACATTGGTTGTTGGGTAACTAGTTAGGTATCCCTTTATTTCTGAGTTGAATTTATTCAGTTGATATCTATATACCATAGGTAAATATTTTAAAACTTTGAATATATTAAACTAATAAAAATTTGGATAAAATTAATGAAAAATGAATAAACATATAATGTTTATTTCAAATCATTATTATTTTTAAATAACATACTCATGCCAGTGACCTAAAATTTCCAAAACTTTGTAATCTATATTGTGAAATCTCTTGGTATACATTAAAAACAAAACATTCAATATAAAAAAAATTCATATTAATCACAAAAAATTCAAGTGGGTCCCCAAAATTGGGTGTGTTGTGCGACAACCACAACAAATGGTGATTCTTCTAGAAAATGCTCCTGCGCATTTCAGATGAAGAATCTGATTTGAAACTAGGAAAACCAAAGATCAGAGAAATAAAAATCATCTAGCAATATCTAGAGAAAGTGGGATAAACAACTTCAAATGAAGACAAATGAACCATGTGCTTTTGCTAAGTGTGTGAATGGTGATTCATTTTGCATTATTAAAATAATCCAGATTTCATTATTTGTTTTGCATTTAGGCTATAAAATGTCACTCATGAAGATGTGCCCCTTCATTGATCCATTGCCAGTCAGAAATTTATAGCTCGATGTGTTGAGTGGTATTTTCACCCAATTGTGAAAGTACACTCTTCCTTAGGATTTGGGTTCCAAATCCCCTCTTGCAAAGAAGTTAAACAAACAACTTCTCCAAGGTCTCCGCTATATTAGCATTTGCATATGTGTATTAGTAATCTCAAATAAAGATATTCAATTTAAATGCTTGGAACACCTTAGTGATTGCAAGTAACCATAAACAAGGGGCAATGTTGGTTTATTTTACCATGAAACTTTAGTGATTGTTCATTGAACCAAAATAAAGCAAATGTGAGTTGGCCCTCATATGACCACGATGTAGTGCCTTTTTTTGTTTGTTTTTTTTTTTTTTTTCAAATTACCCCTCTTTCGTAAAATTAGAATTTTTATGAAGAGAGGGCAATTTTAGGCTCCAAAAATGGAAATTTGTGAAATGCCATAAAACATAACTCCTTCAATGAAATTGGAATTTTCATGAAGGGAATGTCATCATAGGCTCATGAATGAAACATGAAACTAAAAAAATGAAATTCGGCCCAAAAATGGAAATTTTCTATTTTCGGATTTTTTAAAATCTGTAATAAAACAACAACTTCGATGAATTTTTAAAAATACTAAACAACTCCGAAAATGAAATTTCAAAGTGCGTATTGGAAGTCTGAAGTATAACCTACGCAATGGTGAAATTATTTTTGGATTTTGAAATTTTTTTAATGTTTATTTTAATGCCTGAAAATTAAAAAAAAGTTAAAATTTTTGGAAAAATAAAATGCAGAAAAAATGAAAATGAAATGCAGAAAATGAAAATAAAATGCATTCAGTATGATGCTATCCTATTTCGACAAAACCGAAGATGTGAGGTTTTCATGCATGCAACCTAACCTATTGGACTTGCAAAACAAGCACAATCCGGATAAGCTAAGTGTTGGCTCCTAGGGTTTTAAATGAGGTTTTCAGATTTAAACATTCACATGAAGCAACCAAGAAAACTTGCATAAACTCCATTTACAAGCCTAAAATCTGAAAAGGGGAAAAATAGACATTTAATCTTGCATGCAGAAAATGACTCCTCCTTTCTTGTCCATAAGATGCAACTTTCTAAAATTTTCTGTATTAAAAATTTGTCATTTTACAATAACAAAATTTTCTGGTTTTCCCAAACCAGTCCATGGAAGAAAACGACTCAAACAGGTCCATAATGGCCCTCTTGCCTTCAAATCTGCAACTCTCTCGCAGTAGTTTCCAACCCCTCAAAACATCCTTGCCTGGCGTATTTAAAATTTTCAGGAAGCTTTTCGTTTCATTTTCCAATGGTTGTTCGTTTCACCTTCCCTTGTGCATGCATGTGTTTTGGTTTCCAAAAAGCTTTTCGTTTCTATTTTGTGGCCCTTCATTTCATTCCCATGGTTTGGCTTCCTCTGTTTGGCTTCCTTTTCTCCACATGGGCATGCGTCCGCTTCCTTCCATGTGTAACGACCATCTTAAATGATTTCAAATCATTAAATATTCCTTATGTAACGTTTTGTCTTATTCATTGGATTTTGTCCTTATGTGCCAATCCATTTTTCCCTATTATGTTCACTATCCTGTGTTCATCACTAATATCGAGTCCTCTTTCTTGAAAATAATGTGATGGCACTTTGTCTCTCTCCCCTTTTGATCTGAAAATGCAACATGTCGCGATATCGCGACACTTTTGTTTCTCTCCCTTTTGAGTCGCAAAAATGCAACATGTCGCGATATCGTGACACTTTTGTTCTCTTTTTGAGCAAAATGCAACATGTGCGATATCGCGACACTTTTTCTTTGAAAATGCAACATGTCAGGATATCGTGACACTTTTGTTTATCGCCTTTTCCTTTTTGGCTAAAATGCAACATGTCGCGATATCGCGACACTTTTCTTCTCTTGGCCTAAAATGCAACATGTCGCGATATCGTGACACTTTTCTTTTTCTCTTCTGAAAATGCAACATGTCGCGATATCGTGACACTTTTTCTTTCTTGTTCTTTCTCTTCTTTTGGCCATGAAAATGCAACATGTCGCGATATCGTGACACTTTTCTTTCTTGTTTCTCTTCTCTTTGGCCGTGAAAATGCAACATGTCGCGATATCGTGACACTTTTTCTTTCTTGTTCTTTCTCTTCTATTTTGGCTGAAAATGCAACATGTCGCGATATCGTGACACTTTTTCTCCTTGCTTTTCTCTTTGCTTTGGACCGTGAAAATGCAACATGTCGCGATATCGCGACACTTTTTCTCCTTGCGGTGTTTTGCTTTTTCTTTGATCTTTAGCATATGGGCCACTTCGGTCTTCTTGGAAAATATGCAAAAAGGTGGGTCCCCAATTTTGGGGTACGTTGTGGAGCAGCCACAACAAATGGCGACTCCACTGGGAAATGCTCCTGAGCATTTCAGTGAGAACTCAACCTGAACACCTTCAAAACTCAAACACAAGCGTCAACAAATATCCCAAGAATGAAACTAGACGAGAAATACATGAAGCATTAGAATTATTAAGCATCAGCTCGATGTGTGCAATGTGCTTCATTCCCTATCGTTTGAAACTCGTTCAACTTTCCATTGTCATTTTCACTTATGATTCATGCGTATGAGAAGTTATGGATGATTCCTGTAGGATTTAACGTATGGTGAAGATGCTAGAGATATAACAAGCTTTGCAAAGGCTCAAACTTTCTAGTACCATGAACAAACATATTAAAACTGTCAAATCCTCTTAGGACCAAATATGAGTATACTGAATTAATTTACTAGATCCCAAAGTTGGTTATGTGTCACTACCATTTTGAACCCATGTGCAAGTGTAAGTGAAATCAGAGCTTTGGGGAATAGGATTCCCAACCTAAGCGAGATGGGAATTTAACCCTATCCTTACTACTCTGATCTGGAGTTCATTACCTCATCTTGAACAAAATGATTTAACTTGTTATGGATGAAACTGTCAGGCTAGCCTGTCCGTTTGAGCAGTCAGTGGTCTTGCTTTTAGACAAGACATGTTGCCACGCATGAGCATACTCCACTCGCTCAACGCGTCTATAGCCCCGGTGGAGATCAACCCCATAATCCAGGATTTGACTTTACTTTTGATTTCTTGAACCTTGGGGATGACTACCCATCCTTGCAAGGGACATGTAGTACGATCCTTCCAATCCAATATCAATGATGCAATAAAAGTAGAATGAAAAATATTTGCTTTGGAACTTCAAGTTCTTGAGTGTAGATCACGCTTTTAATTTCTTAAAGCGTGATGGAGGCAAAATAGAAGCTTTGGGGAATCGGATTCTCAACCTAAGCGAGATGAGAATTAGACCCTATCCTTACTACTCCATGAAGATCAAATCGAGCTTTGGGGAATTGGATCCTCAACCTAAGTTCGATGGGGATTTAACCCTATCCTTACTACTCTGATTTTAGGCTTTAAGCACTATAGGAGTGGTAAAAACCACTGTTTTAAGGATTATGTTGCATGATAGGACAGACACGAAATACTCCTTTCACCTCACCTTTTCTTCCAAGTATGGTTTTGACCATTTTGCTCAAGATCCTCTTTAATATGTGTAGAACGTGCTTGGTTCAAGATAGTTCGGGCATCATTTCCCAACCTTAGGATCCTTTTAATATATGTTATGTAATAACCCTAAGAGGATTCGACACCTTTTCAATGATTGTATTTGAAATGTAGATGCAACTGAGATGAAATGTATATGCAATGTGAAATGTAACATGAGATATGGATGAATGCATTGCTCTTTTTGAAATGCTGATGGAGTATACCACCTATTTTACCATAATTTGTAAAACTGACAACTTCATGCATCACAAGTTCCAAACGATATTCTTTAATGTGTTTGCGATACTCGTGGAGCTTTCTGCAATACAATTCTGATGTTTCATATTCTCTTAGTCTTAGTCAACATTCATAAGGACATAAGTTGACATCTCGCTTTTTTTTTTTTTCAAGACAAACCAAAAGTGTCCAAAGGACCAACACACAAAACTTAAAACCAAAATGAGATCCAATCCAAAACCAAAACACGAAAACCAAAAGTATATACAAATGTACAATATAATACAAGATGGTGCAAAAGTTTGGATTATCATTTTCTCGGATCCCAAACCTGATTAGAATTCTTTAAAAGACATATGACGTGATACGCATACCAAGTTTTGTAGGAATCCAACAAAAACAAGATCAAACCAAACAAAGAAACAAACTTCCACTTGCCCCTCTCACCATACCAATTTGATTTAGTTTCATTAATAATCCTATGGTGGAGTTTCAAGTTTTCAAATTGATTAGACAATGATTGATATTCAATTCCTTTATGTCTATTCTTTAAGATGTCCATTCCGCACTTTGATTCATGGTGTAGAAATAAGCTTTCATTTTCATTCAATAAAGCCATAACATTAATAATATTTGAATCAAACCATTCATTAGGCAAACCTTCATTCGAATTTTGCATGGTGAAACCAAAAAGGTGAGATTTTACCTTTGGCATGTTTTCATTTGACCTTACTTGAAGAGGATTTGAAAATTCCTCTTTTCTCTCATGACATTCATCATCATGTAGCACTTGTTCTTTCTCCATGACTTGTTTATCAAAGGCACCAAACTTAGGTACCCAATTGAACACATGTCCATCCCTTTCAAACCATAAGTCTTGTCTATCTAGGGGTGGGTTAACTAACACATTTCCATGATCAATCACTTGGGTTGTTTTGGGTAACGTGAGATTTTCAATTGGATCATCAATGATATCAAACCCAAATGATTTAGGTTTTGTAATTTTCTCATTTTGAAATGGCATAATCATTGTAGCACAAGTAAGTGGATCAAGATTTTCAATTTCTTTTCCTTCAAAGGAATCTAAAGCAAGTGACTCTCTTTCTTGATTCATGGTTGTAGAATCCTTATCATGTTCCAAAATTTGATGAGATTCGAATTCCTCTTCCAAAACTTTCTCAAATTGTACAGGATTTATAGTATCCTCATGTGAGGAAGCAATTGAGTTATCCTGCATATTAATTGACACAACAAGTTTGTTAGAAGATTTAGATTGATAATATTCTTCCCATTTCTTCCATGAATCATAGTAATCATCTTCCAATTTCAAGTTGTGACGCTCAAGTACTTCTTCTTCATCTTCTGATTCATCAACATGTTTCTCATCCAATTCATCTTCACCTTCCTTAGATGGTCCAGTTATTTCCAAAAGTGGGTTATCTCTTGAATTCAAATTGGTAAAGCTATCATAATCCAAATTTGTAACCCATGATTCAATTTTATCACAATTTGGAAGGTGTGGATCCTCTTGGTCATCACTTTCGAGAACATCATCCAAAGTGTCTTTCGAGAACAAGTGGTGAAATTCGATTATGTCTTCAACTTCATTTGTTGATTTTCTTTCAAATTCATTTTCAGCCACTTGTGATGGCTTAGGAGCTTCTATAATGGGATCAATTTTTGAATTCCGTGTCATATAGTTGCTCCAATCCTTTGCAAGTACATCTGACCAAATCATATCCACATAAGTTCGTTCATCCAAATCCTCCTTTTTGGGTAATGATTCTAGATATTTCTTTTCCAAAACAAGATGGTGATCATTTGATTCCAACTTCTTGTTACCCATCCATAGAATTTCTTCTCCAAAAACTTCATGCTCTTCAAGACTTTTCGAATAGGTATTTACTTCAACGTGAGTCACCTCAAAATCTCTTGTATCGCTTGAAGAAGCATAACATGAAACATCATTAAGATCGGCATTATGAATTTTCTTCCTAGGATGATTTGGATGCATACATTGACGTGCTCGTTTTTGTGGTGGAACATGCCTACATACCTTCTTAACCACTTTCTTTTGCTCTTTTACTTTCGATACGAACTCTTTGGGTTGAGTGGTAGAAGTAGTAGGATTAGTTGGATTGATACCCATGGACAAAGCTTGAACATTTGTTGCAATGGTTCCATGAGTGACCACATGATTCTCTAATTGAGGCATAGTTGGATGGATGGAAGTACTTGTATAAGCACATGTGGGAGCATAAGTTGGTATGGTAGGATAAAGTTGATTGTAGGGAAAAACATTTGATATCAAATTTTGTTGTGCCCACGCTTGATTTACCATCGAGGTTTGATTGCAAGCCCCTAGTTGTCCTACCATAGTTGATTGCTCCATTCCATAACCTTGTGGCCTCAATTGTTGATCTACAATCATAGCTTCTATGTAGGCCGATGCAAGATCAGTAACCAAGGGATTCATCCTAACAAATATGGCAAACAATGGATCCAATGCTCGAAAGTATATTTGAAGAGCACCACTTTCCTCAATAGTATAGGGAGAAATTAATCTCGCATAAAGCTTTCGAAACCTCAAGTTGAAACTTCTCACTGGCTCATTAGGTTCTCTTTTGCAAGAAGTAAATTGTTGATATATCGTGAGAGGATCAATGAGCAACCTAAATTGATTGATAAACTCATCTTTCAATTGAGTCCAAGATGTAATAGAACCAGTGGGTAAATTGATGTACCAATCATATGCCACCTCATCTAGGGTTCCAGGAAACATTCTACATGCCACATCCTCATGTTCGACATTCCATCTAACTAGGATATCCACATAGGCTTGAATATGTTCCTCGGCTAATGTTGGACCATTGTGTTTAAATTTGGGCAAACGTTTTTCTACGTTCTTGGGTAAATCATGAGAATCTCCACTAATGTTCAAAGGATTAACATGTATCCCATACCACGTTCCTGCAGTTGTAGCCATTAATGAAACTCAAAGAATAACTTCAAAACCAATTTGTTAGTCATGAATAAAAGAAGGAACCATGACAAAGCAATATTCTAAAAATGTAAATTAGTTTCTGATTCACCAGATCGCATATGCGCAAGTGAAGAGCATACTCCTAGTGTTGTAGGCTTTCTGATTCACAAGATCGCATTACACGCAAGTGAAGAGCATAATACCGACAACAAATACATTTTAGACAAAATAATTCCTTACAAATAAGCATGAAATGACTAGCAAATATCAAACATGTAACGTATGAATAATCATGTTAGCATCAACCAAGAGATGTATCCATTAAAATCAAATGAAAGTAATTGCATGGAGACAACCTCGTTAGTCAAGACCAAAATTTTTCAAAATCAAATCAAAACACATTATTCCCGTATGAACAATCAAAAGCGTTAGAACAATGCATAGCAATTCATGTCCTCCTTTTAACACTACAAGGTTGTATTGTTAAAAGAGGGCTAAAGATAATAATCAATAGGGCATGAAATATTCAAAATTTAAATCCCTATAGCATTTAAATCACACTGAAATAAACCAATTCAGGCCCTCCTTCTAGCGCCAAAATGTTGAGTGGTATTTTCACCCAATTGTGAAAGTACACTCTTCCTTAGGATTTGGGTTCCAAATCCCCTCTTGCAAAGAAGTTAAACAAACAACTTCTCCAAGGTCTCCGCTATATTAGCATTTGCATATGTGTATTAGTAATCTCAAATAAAGATATTCAATTTAAATGCTTGGAACACCTTAGTGATTGCAAGTAACTGTAAACAAGGGGCAATGTTGGTTTATTTTACCATGAAACTTTAGTGATTGTTCATTGAACCAAAATAAAGCAAATGTGAGTTGGCCCTCATATGACCACGATGTAGTGCCTTAATTACCCCTCTTTCGTAAAATTAGAATTTTTATGAAGAGAGGGCAATTTTAGGCTCCAAAAATGGAAATTTGTGAAATGCCATAAAACATAACTCCTTCAATGAAATTGGAATTTTCATGAAGGGAATGTCATCATAGGCTCATGAATGAAACATGAAACTAAAAAAATGAAATTCGGCCCAAAAATGGAAATTTTCTATTTTCGGATTTTTTAAAATCTGTAATAAAACAACAACTTCGATGAATTTTTAAAAATACTAAACAACTCCGAAAATGAAATTTCAAAGTGCGTATTGGAAGTATGAAGTATAACCTACGCAATGGTGAAATTATTTTTGGATTTTGAAATTTTTTAAATGTTTATTTTAATGCCTGAAAATTAAAAAAAAGTTAAAATTTCTGGAAAAATAAAATGCAGAAAAATGAAAATGAAATGCAGAAAATGAAAATAAAATGCATTCAGTATGATGCTATCCTATTTCGACAAAACCGAAGATGTGAGGTTTTCATGCATGCAACCTAACCTATTGGACTTGCAAAACAAGCACAATCCGGATAAGCTAAGTGTTGGCTCCTAGGGTTTTAAATGAGGTTTTCAGATTTAAACATTCGCATGAAGCAACCAAGAAAACTTGCATAAACTCCATTTACAAGCCTAAAATCTGAAAAGGGGAAAAATAGACATTTAATCTTGCATGCAGAAAATGACTCCTCCTTTCTTGTCCATAAGATGCAACTTTCTGAAATTTTCTGTATTAAAAATTTGTCATTTTACAATAACAAAAATTTTTGGTTTTCCCAAACCAGTCCATGGAAGAAAAATAGCCCAAACAGGTCCAGAATGGCCCTCTTGCCTTCAAATCTGCAACTCTGCTCGCAGTAGTTTCCAACCCCTCAAAACATCCTTGCCTGGCGTATTTAAAATTTTTAGGAAGCTTTTCGTTTCATTTTCCAATGGCTGTTCGTTTCACCTTCCCTTGTGCATGCATGTGTTTTGGTTTCCAAAAAGGCTTTTCATTTCTATTTTGTGGCCCTTCATTTCATTCCCATGGTTTGGCTTCCTCTGTTTGGTTTTCTTCACTTTTCGTTTGATTTCAAAAAACGTTTCCTTTTCTCCACATGGGCATGCGTCCGCTTCCTTCCATGTGTAACGACCATCTTAAATGATTTCAAATCATTAAATATTCCTTATGTAACGTTTTGTCTTATTCATTGGATTTTGTCCTTATGTGACAAATTACCTTATTCAATATTTGATTTATTCCTTATAGGTCCACGTCATTATGCAGTCTTCAGTTTCACTATCCTGGTGTTCATCACTAATATCGATGCACTGTCCACTACTGTTCCCTTGGCAAAAATGAACATGTCGGATATCGTGACACATTCTTGTCTCTCTTCCCCTTTTGAGTCACGAAAATGCAACATGTCGCGATATCGTGACACTTTTGTTTCTCTCCTCCTTTTGAGTCAGAAAATGCAACATGTCGACGATATCGTGACACTTTTTTCTCTTTTGAGTCAAAATGCAACATGTCGCGATATCGTGACACTTTTGTTTCTCTCTTTTGGCAAATGCAACATGTCGCGATATCGCGACACTTTTCCTTTCTTTACAAAATGCAACATGTCGTGATATCGTGACACTTTTTCTTTCTTTGCATGTTATCTTTTTCTTTCTTTGAGACCAGAAAATGCAACATGTCGCGATATCGTGACACTTTTTCTTTCTTGTTCTTTCTCTTCTCTTTTGGCCGCGAAAATGCAACATGTCGCGATATCGCGACACTTTTTCTTTCTTGTTCTTTCTCTTCTCTTTTGGCCATGAAAATGCAACATGTCGCGATATCACGACACTTTTTCTTTCTTGTTCTTTCTCTTCTCTTTTGGCCGTGAAAATGCAACATGTCGCGATATCGCGACACTTTTTCTTTCTTGTTCTTTCTCTTCTCTTTTGGCCGCGAAAATGCAACATGTCGCGATATCGCGACACTTTTTCTTTCTTGTTCTTTCTCTTCTCTTTGGCCACGAAAATGCAACATGTCGCGATATCGCGACACTTTTTCTTCTTTTCTTTCTTTGGCCGTAAAATGCAACATGTCGCGATATCGCGACACTTTTTCCTCCTTGCCTTTCTCTTTGCTTTGGACCGCAGAAAATGCAACATGTCGCGATATCGCGACACTTTTTCTCCTTGCGGTGTTTTGCTTTTTCTTTGATCTTTAGCATATGGGCCACTTCGGTCTTCTTGGAAAATATGCAAAAAGGTGGGTCCCCAATTTTGGGGTACGTTGTGGAGCAGCCACAACACGATGGAGATGACCTTGATCTCTTCTAGACCTTGCTCTACTGCCAACCAGGCATCTATAACCCTTGTAGAGATTATCTAAATCACCTAAGAAATAACTTGACTTGCATTTTTTTTTTTCATATAAGCATTTAATTACTTTGCAAAAATTGTATGCACCCTTGGGTTAGAGACCATTTAAGGCTAAATATGGAGTGTATTATATTTTCACCTTAATCTGCAAACCATAATGACTTTATCCTTTAAGGTTTCAAAGAATACCCTTTAATATAATGAGGTACATGTGGAGTTTCAGCGAAATGTTTCATTGTCCCAAAACCCACTATCTTAGTCCAAAATCCAAGAATGATCACTAAACAATTTCATTTTCCTTTCCTCAATCTCACCTAATTCCAAACTAGGGAATCCATTCTACATGAAAAAGGAACAAATATCAACAAAGAGACCAGAAGTTAGTAGTTATCACCAAACACTACCTCAATCAGAGGAACAAACCTAGAAGTATATTTCTAAAAATAAAAAGAAAAACATGAAAATAAACCAAAACATAACCTAATGTGAACTAACATAAATGCAAAGCACACAAAAAATAAATCAAAACAAAGTTTTGAAATCAAAGTTCACAAAAAAAGCCAATAAATGAAAACTACATCTAAACATGGTAAAAGAGCACACATGAAAATAGAAGACTATATGCAATACTATTTACAAAACATGACTTGGGATTTTCCATATATGAAATTTTCCAGGATCCCAAACACGATTACCATAAATTGAGACATACCCATAATGATAAGCATGCTGATTTTGATGGGTATCATCCCAAAATATTTGAAAACTCAAAAGTCTTGATTTTTCCTCTCACCCCACCAGTTTGATTTAATTCTATTAGAACTCTCATGCTTAGTTTCTAATTCATTGGACTTAAAGGTCCACAATTGATCTTCAATTAATTTCCTCTTACTACGTGAGATGTTTATTATTAAAATTTTATCTTCAATCTCAGTTTCAACTAGCATGGTGTGAATTCCCATTTTCAATTCAATGTTCAAAATACTATCCTCATTGTTATGATTAGACATGAGCTCTTCCAAGCTTGACCCTATTTTTAAAAATTTGATTACCAAATCACTATTCATAGTTTTAGACCAATCATAATTACGCAGTAATTTATAGGCATCTAGGATATCTAGCATATGAGGATCATTATAATTTTGTATACCAGGTTCAAAAGTCAATTATTAATGAACTTGATTCAGTAACTCAAAAACATTTTATCTTGTTCAACATTGCAACCCTATTACTGGTATGAGCAGGAAACAATTCTAATTCTTTGTTAACCACAAATGATATTTTATTATCAACAACATTTGAATCCAATATACAATTATACAAACTTTTACCTAGAATTGGCCGAATAGAAAGGCCAAGATTCTACCTTTTGTACATTTCCATTTACCAACACTTGATAAGCCTTTGTAATTCCTTATTTTTCCTCATGGTCTTCATCATATTGTAGCCTTTCATCTTCATCGATAACCTGATTGTCAAAAACACAAAAATCAGTCACAAAATTGAAAATATGCCTTTCATTTTTTAACCATAAATCTTGCTAGTCAAGGGAGGTGTTAAATAATAAATCATCTTGATCAACTACTTGAGACGTCTCAAATAGAGAAACATTTTATTTTAGATCATCAATGATATCAAATCCAAACCATTCATATTTTGGAGTTTTCTCTATTTGAGGTAGCATAGGATTTATAGGATTATTAGGTGGGGTAAGGATTTCAATTTCTTGCACATCAAGTGGAAAAAAATGAGTGATTCCTCTTTTTTATCTTGAATGATATAATCATTATATTTCTAAAACACTTGGTGAGATTCCATCTCTTCTTTCATGCCATATTCAGATTCTTCTTCAGATTCAATGTCATTTAGGCTATAAGTCAAGCTATAACCTTCTTCAAATTCATATTCCTCTATTTTTTAAGGTTCATATATTTTTAAAACTGAATCGATCTATGCATTTTGATTAACTTGATTACCACAATCCTCATTGATGAGTATTAACTCTAAAAATTTCACCTCATTTTGAACAATATCTAAGGTAGTTGTAACATCTAGACAATCAATTTTACCATGTTGATTGCTCACATTAGACATCATTTGATCCAAGGGTGCCAAATTGATAGGTTGGTACTGGTTGGGATACATATCTCTTGGAAAATAGTTCATCATGGGAAGAGGTTGTGCATCAGCCTGACTCATTTGTGGTATCTGATTGTGAGCTTTAGGTCTAAGTAATGATAATTGATCCACACTAACCCCTTGAGAAATCAATTGTTGTTCCAATGTTATTGCCTCACTATATGCTTGGGACAAAGATGTAATTTGAGGGACTATCCTTAGAAACATAGAAGTAAATGGGTCTAAGGTTTCAAAATAGTTTTGGATGGTTGCTTCTTCTCAAATGATGAAAGATTTTATCAGTTCGGTATACAACTTATGAAACTTATCATTGAATAGTTTTAAGGATTCATTAGGTTCTCTACAAATAGAGACAAATGAATGGTATGTCATAGATGGGTCAAAAATCTTAAAATTATTGAGAAATATTGCTTCTAGTTGAGCCCAAGAAGTGATAGAGCCTACAGGTAAGTTGATATACCAATCATAAGCAAACTCATCTAATGTGTATGGAAACATTCTACAAGCAACATATTCATGCATAATTTATAAATGAATTACAGTGTTTATGTATGCCTAAATATGTTCCTCAACTAATCTCAGTCCACCATGCCTATACTGGGGTAAATATATTTTTTGTATTTTTAGGGATTTGGTACCCTAGGAATATTTAAAGGACTACAATAACCACCTATCCAGGGTGCAATTCTTGCCATTTGTGGACCTTAAAGAATATAACTTTTGGTACTAGTTTTGCTAGTCAAAGAAATGTATCTTGGAAAGATAAACGAAATGACTAACAATTTTCAAATTTTTTAACAAATAAACCATCATGTTCATCCATTATAATGCAGCAATTAAACCTTAACAATTAGGAAAATTCTCAAACCCGTTAAAAAGCAGAAACAATGCATTAGAGAATTCCCAAAATTAAATGTGAAAAACGTAAAAATTTATGAATCAAATTAATTACCTCAAGCCCTCCATCTAGCACCAATTTTATTGAGTGATAATTTTTCCCAATTGCAAAATCACCACCATAGTCAAGGAATTATCTGAAAACCCTCTCTTGCAAAAAAAATTAAAACTTCTTCAAAGTTCTTGTTTGCTTAATTGCTTAAAATGTGCTTGATTGCTTATAACAATATGAAAATATATTGAATACCTTAGAGATGCAAGTAACTGTTAACAAGGGGCCTGTAGTTTGGTATTGATTTGATTTACAATATTCTTTGTTGTTCATGAAATTTATGAAAAATATAACATTATTGATCATCTATCTACTTTAAAATGATAATCTTGGAATGGTGATTTAATCAATTTTATCGTCTTTTGTTAATTTTTTTTGTCTTCAATTGTTAACAAATTTTAATTTTGAATTGTTAAGCAGATTTTAACAAATTTTATTTTCCTTTGTTAAGTTTTGTTTGAGCATGAAATAAAATGACTAAAATCTAACTTTGCAATGTAGGAGCTTTGGAATATCACCTTAATTATTCATTTTAATGAAAACTTGGAATTTATTAAAATTTCCATTTTTACATAAAAAGACATTTATTTGATTTGAAAATGTTTAAAGTTTGAAATTTATGATTCCCTTTTAAAAATGTGAATTTGTGTAGAACTTGAAATTCCAAATTTCCTTTAAAAGTGTGAACTTGTGTGAAACTTGAAACTGCAAAATTTCTTTTAAAAATGTGAAATTTTGTAAAACTTGAAATTTCGAATTTCCCTTTAAAATATGTAAAACAAAAATTGAAAATGCAACTTTGTAATTGTTTCCTTATTTTTTAATTTTAATTATTTTATTTTATTTTTAAATTTATTTATATATATATATATATATATATATTACTTGATGAGATAAAAATGTAAAAGGGCTAGGGTTAGAGAAATAAAAAAAATGAACAAGTCATTGTTAGCTTTAAAATTTCACACTAAACCAATATATATCCCTGCATTAAACCAACATTAGTTTGACCCGTAATGTTTGAATTGTAATGTAACAACCCAGGTCTAACTCTCCTAGTTGTTCAAAACACAAAGTCAAAAATTTTCAATCAAATGAAAACAAAGTCACAAACTAACTATTGCACACCCAACTTGTTATTAGTACATAGGCATCAATGAAACACTATGAGACTAATGACCATTGTAGACGGTACCTCGAGTGCTTAAAATTGGCCAAATACCACAATAAGAGTGCCATTTAGTGAATCCCACCTTCTCATTCTCGAGTTCTAGGTTCATGATAAGGGTTGCCCTTTTAAGGACCATAATACCCAAAAGGATAGACGTGTAATTTCCTCCTCTCATAACATGGAGGACATAGGTTTCTCTAACCTGTGCTTAGTCATGGTTCATGTTTGTTTGTAGCCCATGCTAGAGTTAGCGTTGATATTCCTAGTGCCTGGTTGTAGATCACCTACTCACGATCACAACTAGGACCCATTAATTCTCTAAATTTTGGATCCAGATGTCCCAAGTCACATTGTAGTTGATGATGAGACATTTCATTCCATCCATCACTAGGCCTTCTAACCCTAAAGACTAAATTCTCTAGTCTCAAAATATTATTGACGATTTTGCAACTAAACTATATACATGAAAATCCTCATAGCACTACTTTATAAAATAACCTAAAATGACGTCTCATTCCATCGTCCATTCTCATCTAGTAGAAGAAACTCTCGCCCTATAAAAATTGCTAGGATACAACTATTGTTGAATCTCAACAACCACCATCTACGAGCTATCGGAGTTGGGTGGATGTTTATCCTTATTGATGGTTTAAAAGGTCTTAGGTGGATGTTTATCGTTCTCGATGTGCATCTTAGCATACCATCCATCGAGATCTTACTTGATTTTGTTTGCACCCTTAGAGATAGACTAGAAGGTTATAATGTTTCTTTATCTTTTGGTTTAAGTCTTTAACCACCCATAACTTTGGTTTAAGTCTTTAATCACCCCATCACAAATATGAATACTTTCAAAAGATCATTAAAGATGAATACTTTCAAAAGATCATTAAAGTAATGCTTCAATAATGTTTTCATGTTTTTGAAAGAATTAAACTTTCTTTATAACATAGGTTATCTATCTTTTGTTGTATAAGACCTTGTGATGTGCCTATCATAAAACCCAACTAATGTTTTAAAAGTCTTCTAAATGTCCCAACTCACAAGAATGAATTCAAATTTTTAATGTGCATGTCATAAAACCCAACTAATAACTCAACCTTTTAATGTGCATATCATAAAACCCAACTAATGTTTTAAAAGTCCTCTAAATGTCCCAACTCACAAGAATGAATTCATTTACTATAACTATTCCAAAATAGATCACATAAAATTGTAAAAAGAAACATAACTTAAAATATTGTTCTAAATGATCTATGTAAAACTTTTCTATTAACTCTAGACATTCCTTTTTAAATAGTAAAACAAGTCTAAGTACAATTGCTCTAAAAATGTTCACAAATCTAAAGTAACTAATCTAGACCATTAGTAAGATATAATAGTTAATTTTTCATTAAATAGATTAATCATTAAATAAATCTATCAATTAATTAATAGATAGAAGGTATGCAAATCCCAGGCTATTAGCGGGCCCGCGCGTGCGTGCGCGCACACACACACACACACACACACACACACACACATATATATAGCCCCTCCTAATTTGAAAATTAAGCTTTTCATAGCTTTTCTAACATGCTTACCAAAAGGAACACGCACAAAATGATGAACGCCCATAATTTGATATAAGAATGTTCATATTTGAATGAGCCTTTTACTTGTAGCATGTTTTATGTTTTCAAACTAGGAATTTCATCATCTTTAACCAATAAAAATCAACTTATATATATATATTAAAAATAGAAAGTTGCCATTCTAGATGTGTAACAGGATTTCACGATCTTTGAGTTTTGATATCATTAAATCAGCTTTAGACTTAAAACTACGGTAAATGGTATTCATCCAAAAATTCCAAAGCAAAAGTGAATATGCATGTTATACATATATGTATTAAAATAATACCAACAATAAAATATACAATCCCCATGACGAAGTCTAACCCATTTTTTTTATAATACAAATAATACTTCCATTCATCTAGTTTGCACAACATTGGATTACTTGTCATTCAGGTGTGGTTTACAAAGTTAAGGTTTAACTGGTTTGACTTGGGTATATTCATAGTTTTCTTTTAAGAGGGCTTTATGAAACATTTTTATTTAAGAGTCTAAATTTAACACGACATCCAACTACTAATTACATAGCTGAGTTTTCTTCTTGTACCAAATTCTAGAACCAAATTAAAGGTTAAATTACATTTATCAAAGTATTACTGGACAAAACATGAGCAAAGACACAATTCAACAAAAAGACTTGGTAAACTACCTTAGAGTGCGTCACACACACATTCCAAGGAAGAAGAATGTTTTTAAGCACATTGTTCACACTAGATAATAATGGGTTAAGCTATCAAATACTCCTTGATTTTATAGGTGTTATTGTAACAGTCACAACCCAAGACCTACCCTCTTGGTTGTCCAAACACCCCAAGTCTACCCACTTGGTTGTCCAAGGATGGAAAACTCAACATAGAAATTTTTTGATAAATAATTCAATATCAAATTTGTTGTAGTACGAGGTATGTTAACTTCTTCATGAGTGCCATTCCACTACAGCCGAAATAACTCATGAGATCGAGATTGGCCAAATCTCGTTGTAGTTGCCTTTTTGAACTTCACTCTCGCTCAACCCGAGATCCCCAAGTTCAGGCAGGGGGTTTCTTTTCCTCTAGGGCCCATAACACCTAGAGGTGTGACGCATAATTTCCCCATGTCTTAACATGAATTCATGTCATGTAAGAACTAGCGCATGCATGCCCGAGCTAGATGATCAACCACCTTACCTAGCGCTCATCTAGGGATTACCACTACCCTGGTAACTACCCGATGTCTTGCCTTGTTAACAACATAATGTCCCATACCATTATGTTGGGTTGTGCTCATACAATGATTCAAGTACAAGATTCATCACTTCGTACTGTCAGGATCTAACCTAGGAGTGATGCCCATACATCCCTCTGTTACCTCTCGTCCTGACATTTTCCCATCAAAAGTACGGTTAGTTCCTGGAGAATGATGATTGCCTCCCCGAAATCATCATTAATAGTTAGCCTACAAGATTTTCCCACCCACAATCTTGTAATAAAAATAAGGTTGTCTTCCCACAACCTTTGGTTGCTCACAAGGTTATCTTTCTATAGTTTATGGTTTTTCCTCACAGGTTTGTTCTAGGTTTTATAAGAGCTTTTTATGGGCTCCTTTGATTAAGCATTGATCCATAAATTGTTAGCATTAAAAATATCATTCCCACACTTAATTAAAATTGAACATTTAGAACTAACGGGCATATTCTAACTACTATCACAATACTTCTTCAATGATTAAAAGATATCTAACCTTACCTACTTCTTGAAGTCCATTATAATTTTAGAGTTTATCTAGGTTTTTATGAGTTTTTGGGTATCTAACTAAGCCCTTACGATATACTTTCGACATTATTAAATTTATACCTCATCATAAGAACTAATACTTACATTAGGTATTTAGTGTCCTACTAACGTTAAAATAAAACTTTAAACTTATTCCTCAAAAATATTTAGTTAATATTCTAACAATACTCAATCCAACATATCAGATTCTCCTATTGAGATTGTGGATTATATGTACTTTTCTAAGCCAAGCATCGAATGATATTTATGTCATGCTACCCTTACAAAGGTAAGGAACATTAAATATGGGATAATTTTTTGACATGTTCTATCTCCAAAGAACCATTAAACTTCTCAAACAATTGTTATAAACTTGACTATACCTACAACCGACGACTATATGTAACATCTAATCTTTTGTTCCAATAAAATTATACACATAGATGAATACGAGAACAAACACGAGTAAAAGACAATATTGATTGAAGAACCTTGGTTCCAACAATTTAATAATTATTTATGATTTCAAGATTAAGGGTTAAATAATTATTTTCTATGAGCACTCAATTATTTGTTTCCTATTTTGGGACTGTTGTTTAAATCATTCATCTCAGTGAGAAGTAAATTTATTATCCCGAGGCTAAGGTTTAAATGATTGTCTCTAAATATGAGGAGTATCTACACAATTTTTGAATCCTATCATTATTGCCACTTTTTGAGGCTTGGGTGAGGTAAAAATATTTTCTTTTGGGTTTAAATTTTCCAAGGCATACATGATTCCGCCATCTCTGTGATGGTGTTTGACAGAGTTAATCAACTAGAAGACGAATTTCATAAATTAATGCCAAAGGTAAATGCTATGCACGGTTTTGCTATAGTCTATAGAAGGATTTCGAAGAATGTGCCCAACCAAGCTTACCATGAGTAAACAACCCAAAACCACTCGCCACAATTTCAGACCAAGAGAGAGACGCGTATGACTGAGTTGAAGTTTTAATAAATTTCTCCCTAAAACATATTGTGCTTTACAATAACACATGAGTTGTTTATCGTTTCATACTTGACATAGATTTTATCTAATTCGTTTGAAAATATCCATAAACTCAGCCTAGATTAATGTAAAAATAACAGTCCTTTAAATTAATTGATTTTCAATAGTTCAATTACCTTACCCAGATCGATGTAATATAAAAGAATTCTCCCCAAATTTTTATTTTGAAAACAACAATAATGTTTACGTCCATAATTCTTCTACTACTCAATTTAGTTTAAAAGCCAAATGAAGTACATTATATTATCTCTTAAAAGATCAGGGAGTGAATCTCCCATGAAAGAGAAATCATGATTTTCGAAATGTAATCACTTCCAGATGGGTAATCCATATCTTTTGTACTAGACCTTGCTATTTAATGAAGCGTGTTCCAACAGTAAGTTCAAGTTGAACACAACACCATACTTCTGACGTAGAAGCTCATGCAAGCAATGCAGTTTGACTATTTCAATTGCCATAGAGGTTTTCAATCCCTCATTTCCATAGTTAAAGGTTTAATACATCATTTTGGCATGTTTCTAAATGTTGTAAAAGTGATTCACGTATCAACAAACCAATCCAAAAATTTATCTGTTAAACTTCTCCATAACCTAATTCTAATCATACATAATTTTCAATAGTTTGAGAACTAACCATTGGTTGTACAAAATATATGTATATAAAACAAAAAAATGATTCGAATCTCATTATGCCTTCAAGGTTTTTCCATAATCCTAATTTTAGTCTTTTAAAATTTCAACAGTTTGAGAGCTGTTGTACAGAATATATGTAAAAGAAAACAATTTAATACAAGTCTTATTTTCACAACCCTAATCTCAGTCTTTCATAACAGTTTGAGAGCCAACAATTGGCTGCACCGAACATATGTTTATAAAAGCAAAATACATCAAGTCCCATTTCCATAACCCTAATTTTAGTCTTTTAAAATTTCAACAGTTTGAGAGCTATCAATAGGCTGCATAGGATATATGTAAAGGAAAACAATTTAATTCAAGTCTCATTATACCTTCTGAGTGCTAACATTTTCCATAACCCTAATTTCAGTCTTTCATAATAGTTTGAGAGCTAACATTTGGCTGCACCGAACATATGTATATAAAAGCAAAATAAATCAAGTCCCATTTCCATAACCCAAATTTTAGTCTTTTAAAATTTCAATAGTTTGAGAGCTATCAATAGGCTGCACAGGATATCTGTAAAGGAAAACAATTTAATTCAAGTCTCATTATACCTTCTGAGTGCTAACATTTTCCATAACCCTAATTTATTTTGGGTACATACAGAGGAAACCCTGAGTTCTTTTGAATTATACATTAAAGAATCAAAATACAAAATTGAAGTCAAACTCAATCTTAATTCAGGCATCGAAGAGACTCCAAGAAATTATAGGTACAAGCAGGCCACAACATGCATTCCTTGAGGAGTTGAATCTTCCCGAATGTTTCTCCAAATCACACTCCATGGTTTTCGGTGTATCCAAGGGTCAGAGCGACCGACTAACATAATGATATGCAACTAAAACTATATGCATACAACACACAACATCTCTATCTCTAATGCAGTTTACTAGATTGAAGAAGAAAAATCTCGGATATCAAATAAATTATTATTAAACAAAAATATTTCAGTCGACAGATATCCATTGATAGAGAAGAGCTCACTTGCAGACAAAATTCTTATAACCAAGAAGATTAATAGTCATTTCAAAAGCAATCCAGGGCATTAATATCAACATCAGATAATCTTAGAAAGAGCCAACCTTATTGGAAACATGTATTCCCTTATGCGTTGTAGTCGCGTGGCTCTCCCGAGAATTTTCGCCCGCCAAAATCAGATGAACACACCATGGAAAACCCTTTCCCTTTACCTCATGTATTTATAGACAGAATTGCCATTCCTACCTTTTACACTTGTTGCCCTCGTATGAGTCTTATAACCGAGGCTTGCCATGTGGAGTGCCCATTCACCATGTTTTATTAATTGCTTAAACTTTTACCATCGTAATTTTATTTCCTCTTTATATTATTATTTATTATTATACTATAATAATATATGTATATTATTATTACTTTATTATAATATTATATTGTTATTTATTTATTCTTATTCTTATCTATTTATTTATATATTATCTTTATTGTATATTAATACATTATTATATATGTACATATATTTTTTTTAAAGTCCAAAACAAAGCATGCAAATAGACCTAATAATGCAGCTAAATGAAAATGCATCTATATGGACCATTGGCGGATGCATTGCCTTTAAGGTTCTATGACCCTAATTACGGTGAATACTCTGCCGCTCATCATATCCCTTGACTTACCTTACACCGGATAACCTTTTTCTACCAATTGAAGAAGATATCTATGCCTTGAATTGTTCCCGCTAGTAATGACATCTGTTCCTGCATCCATAGATGGATTAGTAGTACCATATTCTTGTAGATAAAATCGGTAAACAAAAACTAGATTTGAAGGGTTGTTACATCCTCCCCCTCTAATATTAAACACAGTCCTTGTGTTTTCAATGCATATTAAAGATATATGTTCATGAGGAGAAATAGCAGCAAAATTTACATAGTCAAAAATTAATCACAAACACTGAAGTGAAAACATGCATTTACTCATAGAAAAATTCCAAATAAAAAACTTATTTACATATTTGTACAACAAAAATTTCAAATCAAAAACTTGTTTATATAATTGTTCAAACAAAAATGGAAACTATCTTTTCATGATGGCCACATCCTACCATGTGGCACTATTTTCAAAGTATTGGTCCCATTGGACCTTACATTGTTAAATGTTTCACTTTCTTAACTATTTTGTTATAAAACCAAGGATCTTGATAGGTCGCACTTCAATGCACAGGGGGGTCAGTCATCTGCAAATGATCAATATTCCAAATATGAGAGGGATCAGAAACATATTTCTTAAGGAGGGACACATGGAATGTATCATGGATTTTAGACAAGTTGGGTGGCAAGGCTAATTTGTAGGCAACTGGGCTGATTTTATCAATGATAGCAAATGGTCCTACAAATATTAGACTAAGTTTAGAGGATTTGATAGAGCTCTTGGTTGGTTTAACCCTTAGGAATACTCTGTCTCCCATAGTGAATTCCCTTGGCATTCTTTTAATATCAACATAACTCTTTTGTTGGTCTGAGGCCTCTTTGAGCCTCCGATGAATTTTGTTGAGTTGCTCTTCCATCTATTTAACCATATCCGATTCTATCATCACCCTATCCACCAGATTTATCCATGACAATGATGTTCTGCACCTTCTCCTGTATAGTGCCTCAAACGGATCCTACCCAAGGAAGCATGGTATCCATTATTATAAGAAAATTCTACCAAAAAAACGTAGTCTTCCCATTTTGTTTGATGATCCATGCAATACATCTTGAGCATATCCTCTAAGACTTGGTTTACCCTTTTAGTTTTCCCATCTGTTTCTAGATGATAAGCGGTACTAATATTGAGTTTTGTTCCCCATGCTTGATACAATGTCTACTAGAACTCAAAGGTGAACCAAGAATCCCTATTTGATATAATTGTTTCAAGAAAGCCATGTAGCCTTACCACTTCCATGGAAAACTTGTGGGCTATAGTGGGAGCTCCATATTTAATATTTCTAGGCAAAAAATGTGCCACTTTAGTCAATTTGTCAACTACTACCAAAATGGCATCATGCTGAAAATGGTTTTTAGGCAGCCCAACAATGAAATCCATAGTCACAACCTGCCATTTACACCTTGGAATTTTATGCAAATATAGGCATCTTGTAGTGTGAAAATTTTCTGCCTTCACCTTTTGATATTAGAAATATCTTGCCACAAATGCAGTGATATCCTTCTTCATTCCTGGCCAATAATAGTCCTTCCTCATATTTTCATGCATCTTTACATAGCCCGGATGAGCGGAATAAGGAGCACAATGTACCTCCTAGAGCAATATATTTCTTATATTTAGATCATTCAGTACAACCATTCTATTTCTAAAATATAATGTACCCTCCCAAATTTCAAAATCTTTTGCTTTTTCTGAACCTTGCTGAATCAGATCCCAATATTTTTGAGAAACTTTGTCTTGGAGCTATAGGTTTCTTATATGTCCAATTTCATCAAATTAGCATTGAGTTATAGTGATAATGTGCTTTCTTCTACTCATAGCGTCAACTAATCTATTTTCCTTCCCCTTGATGTACTCAATACCGAAATCATATTTTGCCAGTAATTCCATCCATCGCCTTTGCCTAGCATTGAGCATCGGTTGAGTAAAAATATACCTTAAACTTTGATGATCAATCCTGAGTTCAAAAGGTTTTCCAAGTAGGTAATGATGCCACATTTTAAGAGTGTGCACCACTACTGCTAATTCTAAATCATGTGTGGCGTAGTTCATCTCATGCTTCTTAAGCTTTCGAGATTCATAAGCTATAACACCTTCTTCTTGCATGAGAACTCCACCTAATCCTTCTATGGAAGCATCAATACACATCGTATATGAAAGTTTGGAATTTGGTATTCTAATAATTGGTGCCATCATTATCTTTTCTTTGAGTGCTCCAAAAATTTCTTCACATCGTGCAATTCATTTGAAAGTTTTTCCTTCAAAATATTTGTTATTGGATAAGCTACTTTAGAAAAGTTTTTGAAAAAATAACAGTAATACCCAACCAATCCCATAAAACTCCGTACTTTAGAAACAATAGTTGGAGCAGGCCAATCAATAATAACTTCTATTTTCTTTGGATCAACTGATACCCCCTCAACAGAAATCACATGACCTAAATATTGTACTTGGGGAGTGTAGAGCTCATATTTAAAAATTTTTCCATGCAACTGATTTCTTCTAAGTTTTTCGAGAATAATTCTTACATGTTGGTCATGCTCCTCTTTATTCTTAGCATATATCAATATGCCATCTAGAAAAACTAGTACAAATCGATCTAACTATTCTCGGAATACATTATTCATCAGGTTCATAAAGGCTGTTGAAGCATTGGTTAATCCGAAGGGCAGTACTATGAATTCATAGTGACCATATATTGTTCAAAAAGTAGTTTTATGGGTGCATTCTTCTTGAATTTTGAGCTGATGATATCTAGATCTAAGGTCAATTTTCAAGAAAATTGTAGCTTCCTTCAATTGATCAAACAAATCATCTATTCTGGATAAAGAGTACTTATTCTTAACTGTCATCTTATTTAATATTCTATAATTAATACATAACCTTAGTGACCCTATCCTTTTTCTTAACGAATAGAACTAGTGCTCCCCACGATGAGACACTAGGTTTAGTGTGCCCTATTTCTAATGGTTCTTGAAGTTGGGTCTTGAGTTCTTGCAATTCTATGGTAGTCATCCTATAGGGTGCCCGATCTATAAAATTTTCTCTTGGTAGAAGTTCTATAGAGAAATAAAATTCCATTTGAGGTGGAATACCTGGTAAATTCTCAAGAAAGACATCCTGGAAATCATTTAATACTGGGTAAGTATGAAAAATACTTGTCCTAGACTTGATTTCTTCCTTTTTATTAAGTTTGACCATAAAGACTTTACTACCCTTTCTTATGGGTAGGTTTCGTCAGTTTCTTTTTCTTATCAGCTCTCAAAGGACATTTATCTGCATAATGGGTTTCCTTGTAGATCCAACAACCCATTCGAGGTGCTCTTTATTTCTTACTTCCATCATTGCCATTTTGAGTACTAATTTTTGGGACATTAGTTTTTTGATCATGCCTATCCCTAAAATATCTTTGGTCAGGATCGCCCAGTTTATCCTATTTTCCTCTGTTCCCTTAGTACCTACTATTGTTCTTGTCATATCTATTTTCGTTTTGACCCTTTTTGCTCTAGTTCTTATCCCATTTAACTGAGCCATCATTTTTCTTATTCTGTGGTTCTTCCCTATCAGAGGATTTTTGATAATAGGCCTTCTTGGCCTTATAATTATCCTCTTCTTACTGAGCCAAATTATAGGAAATAGTAAGGGTTGCAAGTTTCAGCGTAAGGATCGGGTTACCAATCTTCGGGTGAATTCCCAAAAGAAATTTTTGTACTTTAATTTCAGTTCTTTGTTCATATTCAAGAATATTTTTAAGTAGTTGCATGAACCGTTGATAATACTCAATAATGGTCATATTACCTTGAGTTAACCTCAAAAATTTTGCAGTATTTTCAAGGTAATATTACGGAGTCAAGAACCTATCCTTGAATGCTTTTACAAAATTTCCCAATGTACATTTGTGGCCTACACATTATTAGTTTTCCTATAGGTGTCCCACCAATCGACAACAATTCCTGTTAATCAAAATATTGCCTAATAAGTCTTCGATTTAGATGAGAGGGTTCTTATGGAAAAGTATACCTCTAAAGTATTCAGCCACCTCTCGACCTCTTCTCTACCACCTTTGCCATCGAATTTGGCTATATCAAATTTTTTGCATATCTCTATCCAACTCCGATCCCACTTATTTCCTTCTGGGATCAATGGATGTTTTTCCTCAGTTAATATCGGTTCTTTTCCCTTGGACATATTTTCTATTATTGGGAGATCATCTCTTGCTATTGAGTTAGTTGGGATTTTTGATGTTCCATATGCTCCAAAATTTGGGATTTATGTTGAGCCATGTTCTCAGTCGTTTGATCTCTTTGTTTCTCTATATATTATTTTTGTTCATTCATTTTTTCTTGCATCAATTGCATCATTCGGACCAATTTGTCTTCTCTAGGAGCCGATTATTTGTCTCTCCTAGTAATTCGAGGAGGTTTTATGGTTCCCTCTATATCCTCGGTCTTCACAATCCTTTTGAGAACCCTCTAAGTATTTTTGATCAACCCTTCCTACTATACCACCACCAATCTCTTTGAAGAATTAACCATTGCCTATTTAAAAAAGGAACCTTCTCTATCCTTTGGTTTAGATATTTACTTTGATAACATATATTATGCAAGACAATAGTTGTCCAAGGTTTTGCAACCTGGGCTTTGATACCAACTGTAACAGTCACTACCCTAGACCTACCCTGTTGGTTGTCCAAATACCCCAAGGCTACCCACTTGGTTGTCCAAGGATGAAATACTCAACATAGAAATTTTTTGATAAATAATTCAATATCAATTTTTTTGTAGTACGAGGTATGTTAACTTATTCATGAGTTCCATTCCGTTGTAGCCAAAATAACTCATGAGATCAAGATTGGCCAAATCTCACTATAGTTGCATTTTTTAACTTCACTCTCGCTCAACTCGAGATCCCCAAGTTCAGGTAGGGGGTTTCTTTTCCTCTAGGGCCCATAGCACCTAGAGGTGTAATGCATAATTTCCATGTGTCTTATCATGAATTCATGTCATGTAAGAACTAGCACATGCATGCTCGAGCTAGACGATCAACCACCTTCCCTGGTGCTTGTCTAGGGATTACGATTACCCTAGTAACTACTCGATGTCTTGCACTGTTAACAACATAATGTCCCATACCATTATGTTAGGTTGTGCTTATACATCGATTCAAGTACAAGATTCATCACTTTGTACTTTCAAGATCTAACCTAGGAGTGATGTCGATACATCCCTCTGTTACCTCTCGTCATGACCTTTTCCCATTAGGAGTACGGTTAGTTCCTAGAGAATGATTGCTTCCCCGCAACAATAATTAATAGTTAGCCTACAAGATTGTCCCGCCTAGAATCTTGTAATAAAAACAAGGTTGCCTTCCCATAATATTTGGTTGCTCACTAGGTTTTATTTCTACAATTTATGGTTTTTCATCACAGGTTTGTTCTAGGTTTTATAAGAGCTTTTTATGGGCTCCTTTGATTAAGGATTGATCCATAAATTTTTAGCATTAAAAATCATTTCCATATTTAATTAAAATTAAACATTAGAACTAACGGGCATATTCTAACTACACAATACTTCCTCAATGATTAAAAGATATCTAAATTTACCTACTTCTTGAAGTACATTATAATTTTAGAGTGTATCTAGTTTTTCATGATTTTTTGGGTATCTAATTAAGCCCTTACGATATACTTTAGACATTGTTAAATTTATACGATAAACTTGACTATACCTACAATCAATGACTATATGTAACATCTAATATTTTATTCCTATAAAATTATACACAGATGAATACGAGAACAAACACGAGTAAAAGACAATATTGATTGAAGAACCTTGGTTCCAACAAATTAATAATTATTTATGATTTCAATATTAAGGGTTAAATAATTATTTTCTACGAGCATGCAATTATTTTTTTACTGTTTTGGGACTACTGCTTAAATCATTCATCTCAGAGAGCAGTAAATTTATTATTCCGAGGCTAAGGTTTAAATGATTGTCTCTGAAGATGAGGAGTATCTACACAATTTTTGAATTCTATCATTATTGCCACTTTTCAAGGCTTGGGTGAAAAATATTTTCTTTTGGTTTAAATTTTCTAAGGCATACATGATTCTACCATCTTTGTGATGACATTTGACAAAGTTAATAAGCTAGAAGACAAATTTCCTAAATTAATGCCAAAGGCAAATGCTACGCGCGGTTTGCTACAGTTCACAACAGGATTTGAGAGAATGCGCAGCCAAGCTTACCATGAGTAAACAACCCAAAACCACTCGCCACAATTTCAGACCAAGAGAGAGACGCATATGACTGAGTTGAAGTTTTAATATATTTCTCAAAAAAATACTGTGTTTTACAACAACACATGAGCTATTTATAGTTTCATACTTTGACATAGATTTTATCTAATTCATTTGAAGGCTCCATATTAATGTAAAAATAACATTCCTTTAATTTAATTTATTTTCAACAGTTCAATTACCTTGCCCAGTTTGGTGCAATATAAAAGAATTCTTCCCAAATTTTTAATTTTGAAACAACAATATTATTTTAGTCCAGAATTCTTCTACTACTCAATTCAGTTTAAAAGCCGAGTGAAGTATATTATATTATCTCTTAAAATATCAAGGAGTGAATCTCCCAGAAAGAGAAATCATGATTTTTGAAATGTAATCACTTTGAGATGGGTAAACCATATCTTTTATACTAGACCTTGTTGTTTAATGAAGCGTGTTCCAATAGTAAGTTCAAGTTGAATACAACACCATACTTCTGACATAGAAGCTCATGTAAGCAATGCAGTTTGACTATTTCAATTGCCATAGAGGTTTTCTATCCCTCATTTCCATAGTTAAAGGTTTAATGCATTGTTTTGGCATGTTTCTAACTATTGTAAAAGTGATTCACGTATCAATAAACCAATCCAAAAAATTATCTGTTAAACTTCTCCATAACCTAATTTCAATCATACATTATTTTCAACAGTTTGAGAACTAACCATTGGCTATACAAAATATATGTATATAAGAAAAGAAAATGATTCGAATCTCATTATGCCTTCAGGGTTTTCCATAATCCTAATTTTAGTCTTTTAAAATTTCAATAGTTTGGGAGCTGTTGTACAAAATATATGTAAAAGAAAACAATTTAATATAAGTCTTATTTTCACAACCCTAATCTCAGTCTTTCATAAGAGTTTGAGTTTGAGAGCCAAAAATTGGCTGCACTAAACATATGTTTATAAAAGCAAAATACATCAAGTCCCATTTTCATAACCCAAATTTTAGTCTTTTAAAAATTCAATAGTTTGAGAGCTGCTGTACAGAATATATGTAAAAAAAACAATTTAATACAAGTCTTATTTTTCACAACCCTAATATTAGTCTTTCATAATAGTTTGAGAGCCAATAATTGCCTGCACCGAACATATGTTTATAAAAGCAAAAAACATCAAGTCTCATTTCCATAACCCAAATTTCAATCTTTTAAAATTTCAATAGTTTGAGAGTTGCTGTACAGAATATATGTAAAATAAAACAATTTAATACAAGTCTTATTCTACCTTCTGAGTACTAACATTTTCCATAACCCTAATTTATTTTGAGCACATATAGAGGAAATCCCGAGTTCTTCTGAATTATACAATAAAGAATCAAAATACAGAAGAATTCAAAACTTAATCTTAATTTAGGCCTTGAAGGGACTCCAAGAAATTACAGGTATGAGAAGGCCACAACATGCATTCGCTAAGGAGTTGAATCTTCCTGAATGTTTCTCTAAATCACACTCCATGGTTTTTGATGTATCCAAGGGTCAGAGCGTCCGACTAACATATTGATATGCAACTAAAACTATATGCATACAACACACAACATCTCTATCTCTAATGCAGATTACCAGATTGAAGAAGAAAAATCCTAAATATCAAATAAATATTTTTAAACAAAAATATTTCAGACGGTAGATATTCATTAATAGAGAAGAGCTCACGTGCAAATTATTTATAAACATTTCAAAAGCAATCCAGGGCATTAATATCAACATCAGATATTATTACTTTATTATAATATTATACTTTTATTTATTTATTCTCATTCTTATCTATTTATTTATATATTATCTTTATTATATATATTCAAAGTCCAAAACAAAGCATGCAAACCTACTTAATGAAAATGCATTTAAGTGGATCGTTGGTGGATATATTACCTTTAAGGTTCTACAACCCTAATTAGCTCATCATGTCTCTTGAATTAATTTATACAGGAAAACCTTTTTCTGCCAATTGAAGAAGATATCTATGCTTTGAATTGTTCCCACCAATAATGACATCTGTTCCTACATCCACGGATGGATTAGGAGTACCATATTCTTGTAAATAAAATCATAAACGAAAACTAGATTTGAAGGGTTATTATATTGACATCTACTAAACTAGTGTTCACTTTTTCAAATAGACATATTATTAACTTCCTATTCATCCCAAGAAAAAAACACTGATCACCATGGATACAATGAATGAAATAAAAAAACAATATTTAAATTAAAGAAGCTATAAACAGTTGCATACATAACAAGGCAATCCATTTTTTGAAACATTCTACATGATTATTGTCTTTCATAAGGCACACAACTAAATGAAATTTTCTTTCAATGCACGGTTACGACTGATTCGAGCTACGACTTCCCTCGAGAAGTGCAGTAACGGATTTCAATGAAAGATAACATTCCAAGCACTATTTTGACGACTAAGTTTTCTTTCAAGATGTTTGAGCATTTTTTTCTAAAACAATTTATCTTCATCTATAATTCTATATCAATCTTTAAGTCGAATATGACAGTCAATACTGTTTTCCAGACTAATGTAATTTTAGTTTTCAAGAAAACTTGTTACAATTGTCGTTGGCCTCTACCAGGATATGCTAACGTACAAGCTTGTTTAATGCTTGACCATCTCAGGTTTGGCTAAGGTAGCTTTCGGAGCTTCAAACATAGTTTAAAAGAAATATTAAGCCATTTTAATATTATGCCATAAAAGACAATAGTCATGAGTCCTAGGAGTTACGAGAATGCAATATCTAGGAGCTCATGAATCTATAAGGAGTTGTGTGGATACAATAGATAAATTTATTGTGAATTATTACACCTTGAATGAGTAGGATCAGGTGTATCCAAACTAAGAGTTATGAAACCATTTTCAAGACAACAATGGTGATCCATTGAATGTTTAGGATCAGTATATTATGTTTATTTCTAGTAAAGTGGTAATAAAATCAGATATCCCATGGAGGTGTGGTAACTATGCACCAAATTTTTAGAGTAGGGTTAGAGAATAGGCATTCTCCTCTAAGTGTTATGAACCTTAAAGGATAATCCCTATGTCATGGTCACATTGCCAAATACTAGTGAGGGTATGGGAAAGGTGTGGGGAGCACTTTTTACATCCTTTTAAATGAGTAGGTTTAGTAAGGTGAACCCCAAAAACTACAAGAGTTGGCCACTCTTGTCCACTAAGTGTCATTTGCGATGACTTGGAACTCAAATGCGGTGAAGCCTTGTATGTTGGAAAGATAAAAGAAGGGTTTCCCCCTTATGAACCTTTACTTACAATCATTCTTAAAAAAATAATTTGGGTTGGTACTTTTGGGTTGTTACAACTGATATTAGAGTTGTAGGTCTTAGGGCTAGAAGCTTTAGTGGAGTGTGCCTAGATTAAGCATTGACTTGATGTGCAACTTTGGATTAGGCACCTTGCAAGAAGGCAAGTGTGACCCTAAACATTATCAATTGAGTGATAATATTTATGTTAGTTCATGAGGAGAATGAAGCTAATAGATTGTAAGTACAATTGAGGAAGAATTGTAACTTACCTAACTCCTTTTTGTGGATAGGGATGACACCTTTTCAAAAAGGAAGTTTGTCAAAGAAAACCAAAACAGTTGCACAAGGAGGAAGTGAGTGCAAAAGTCCATACAAACTAGAGAACCTAGTAAGAAAACTGGGAGAATATTGAATCCTAGTAAGAGACTTGAGATGATAGTAAAGTCTGATAGGAACGCCTATGAATTAATAGGATCTAATGAGAGAGAAAATATCTCCTCCATAGTAAATTTTCTTCAAGAGTGATTGGAACAACAACAAAAATTGATAAAAACCTTGATCAATAAAGAAGCCAGTACTAGGAATGTAGAGGGTAGGCAGGAATAAAATCCTGTTAGAAGAAGTCAAGAGAGAAGAGCCTAGATATAGGTTAAACTGGGAAGAGACCTTAAGAATGTGAAAGTAACCAAATTTAATGGGAAAGAAGGGGGAATGTAGCTGAGTCATGGCAGAAAGAATTAGAAACCTTCTTTTCCATGAAAAAATACTCCTTTAAAACACAAATTGTGTGGGCTACTCTTCATATTCTAGACACAACCATAGAATGGTGGGAGAAATTTAGTATAGGTAAGACAATATAAGCCACAAAAATTAAGTGGTATGAATTCATTGAGGATTTTAAGAAAATATTTCTTTCAAAATAGTTTTATATAAAGAAGTTTGAGGATTTCTCTACACTTCAACAAGGATCACTATCAATGGAGGTATACTTTAAGAAATATATTGAATAAACTAACCTCCAAATTAAGAAGTATAGACTCTACAAGAGGCTTATGACTTATGAATTGGCTACAAGAGGCTTATGACTTTGCTAGACAAGAATAAACTAACCTCTAAACTAAGAAGTCTTTCTGCAACTATACAGGGTTGACAAAGTTAGAAAGGTAAGATCTAAAAAAAAGAAAAAGTGTAGGAATTATGAAATGGGATAAGGATCAAAATAAGAGAAACAAAGGTAACCCAAAGTTCAATAATATGAACAATGGGAACCTAGGGCAAAACAAGAAGAAATTATAGGAGGATAATTTAAATCCTCATCCCCAAAGCAAAATGAATCAACACAAAAATAATAAATATGGGAGAAGAGGTAGGAAAGATCCCAGATAGCTAGGATAGGATTGTAAATATGTGGGGGTCCTCACTATGCCAAAAAGTATCCCCAAATATCAATGTCAAGTCACAGAGCAAAGGAGCTATCACACTGAATTTATGTCACTATAAAAAATCGAGACTTATATGGATAGACAACATCGATGTTGTTAAATGGCAAGTTGTTTGATAAAGATGTAAAAGTTATAATAGATAGTGGAGCTAAAAATAGTTTCATTTCCACTAGTATTATTGGGGATATAACATAAGACCTAGTTTTTGGGAATAAGGGTGGAAAGTCGAGTATGGTTCTAGGTAGACCTACTCAGTGGATAATGTTTTCCTACTACATAAATAACTCTACCTAATGGGTTCACTATATAGAACTTGTATGTGATACCCATCCATGCTTTTGATATTATCCAAGGAATAGATTGGTTGAAGGCTCATTGAGCCTTAATCAACTTTAAATATGGGTGGATGGATTATACTGACAAGAATAAAGGGGGAGTTAAAGTAAATCTTAGGCAAGGTTCTTTTCAACCTCACTTCCTTTAAGCTATTCAATTAAAGAAAATCATTAAAAGAGGTGGTTTGCTATATGTAGTTAAGATCAATGGGAAGGCTAAAGAAAAGGGAGATGAATAAGTATTCAAGAAACATCCAACTCTTCATAAAATTTGGGATGTATTTGCATAATATCTTCTAGGATTGCCACCTCAATGAGAATTTGATTTCTTTATTGAGTTAATACCAAGGGTTGAAATCATTTCAAGGACACCTTATAGAATGACCCCAATAGAGTTGCAAGAACTAAATGTACAACTTCATGATTTATTGGAAAAGGGTTTGATCAAACCAAGTGTGTTGCCTTGGGGTGATCTAGTGTTATTTATGAAAAGAAAGGACGATTCCTTGTGATTATGTATAGATTATAAAATGCTTGTTAGGAACCTCATAACATAGAAGATAGTAAAATACAATAAATTAAAATTATCATGGGATGCATCTTTCCAATTGCACCCCATATCTCATATTTATAAAGCATTATCAATTTATTTTCAAGCATCATCGAACATCAATTTGATTATATTTTAATTGGTTATCATATCAATTCTAATTTGCGATTCTATAAGAAAGGCGATTCTACTGTTCACTTTATAATTACATACTAAAATTATAGGTGCTCGTGTATACGAATATAGATGATGAGGACCTCTGCACCTGGAATCAGAGCCAAGTTAAGGCCATTTACACAATTTTTTTATTCTCAAAACCCACTACTTCATCACATAAACACTCGCAGTGCACTCGAATCACCTATTGTGACACTAACAATAGCAACTAGAAGTATGACGGATCGTCTGCATTTTCCAACCATCTAAAAACTTTGGCCTATACGTCCACGACATCTGACGGAGTTTCAAATAAAAACACTATAGGCGACATCCGACGGGGTTTCGGACAACCGATCTTCCCCACTGTCCTCATCGCCAATGATGCAGGAGCCTATCTTTAGAGGTTTTTTTTTTTTATAAGTTTTAAAATAATTTTTTATTACTCAAAATGGAATTCTTTGATGCAAAAATAATTTTCCGAAAATAGTAATTACTTAAAAAGGCAGTTTTTGGTGGAAAATTAAAGTTTCCAAAAATAGAATTTTTTAAATTTTTAGGGCATTAAGCTTTAGGGTTTTCTTATAGGGTTTATTTTAGGGCTTCAAGATTTAGGGTTTTATTTTAGGGTTTCTTTTGGGATATATATTCCCTTGGTATTGCATTGTGAGAGGGGAAAGTGAATCCAGGAATGAGAAAAAAAAAAAATTATTGGTTTATTTCTATGCATTGTAGTTTTTATGTGAATGGAGGGTTTTACTGATTATTTCCATTTATCGCAGTTTTTATATAAATGGTGGAATTTACATATTATTTCTATTTATCACAGTTTTTATGTGATGGGAGGTATTTTATTTTGACCTCTTGCAGCTGTATTTACATCACCCGACGACATACACAATTGTACAGAAAATATAGTGTACCTGGTTTTTTGAAGAACAGACATCCGTAAAAATACCAAAAGTTAAAAGACCATAAAAAAATATCATTTTGGATGCATTGGTTAAATTTCGGTGATGTCGAGTTTTAACAGTGATAAAAATTAAAAAAATAATCTAAGGTTTTGGATTATCGGTCGCCGTCAAGAAAGTTTTCGACCTCTGGAGGGGTATTTCACTGGGAAAGATGTATAAGCCATTATCCCAAATTATTGTGGAAAAAAGTGATCAAAAGTTTAAAACTTATAATCCTCACTAAGACATTCGCCTAACGCGCTAGGCATAAAATCCCGTGCGCATAAGCACCCCTAGTTGGGCCACTTGGCACTTCAAAATATCCCACCTCGTAGCCGGTATTTGACTACTGACTTTGCTCTGCCACCTCTGCTCCAATCGTGATCGACTGCTCTGCCACCTCCGCTCCACCACACTCAGCTGCTTCGCCCTTATTTATGCTTCCCCGAGCTCCTCCCTATTATCACCTTGTAGTTTGTGCCTCCATCGCTGCATACTTTCACCATCAAAGATAAATTATTGGGCAAAATTTGAAAATAAGTTTTGACAAAAAATTGATTGAAACAAATTGTGGAGATTTTAAAAAGCAATTTTTTTCTCTTCCCAAAAAGTTGCTAACAATTTTCTCAATTTCGTATTCTTTACCAAAGTTGCTAAAATTTTGCAACCAAGGGCACGAAGGGTATACAATCTCCAAAACCCTACTGCAATGGCCGAAGGATGACGATCACAAGACATCACTATGGAGAAACTTCTTCAAGAAATTTTCCAAGGCAAAGAGGAGAACGCCGCTAAGACACAAGAACTCCAGGAAATAGTACTCGCATTAAACATAAAACTAGAATTTGTCAGTCAGAATATGGCACTAATGCAAACAAATCAAACTAACGAAGGATCGCCACCTCGATCACCATTGGGAGGGCCACAAAAATCCATCCTACCTAGGACTACCAAGTTGGATTTTCCAAAGTTTTAAAGAGGTGATCCTACAAACTGGATTTATCGGGCAGAGCAATATTTTTCATTGAATCAAATTCTTGAAAGACATAAGGTGCATATTGCATCTTTTCACTTAGATAATGAAGCCATCCAATGGTACCAATGGTTCAAAAAAACCAACGACACTCCTACTTGGTTTGCATTTATAGAAAACCTATTAGTGCGGTTTGGACCTAGTGCTTTTGAAAATTTTAGAGGAGCTCTCACCAAATTATGCCAAACCACTTCGGTAAAAGAATATCAAGCTGAATTTGAAAGACTGGCGAATCGGACAACCGATCTAGATGCTTCATTCTTTCAATATTGTTTCATCAGTGTTTTAAAAGAAGAAATCCAAATAGAGGTACAAATGTACAAACCCACAAACATGATGGAGACCATAGGATTGGTGAAACTAGCAAAGGATAAAATAAAGGCACAATGTTGACTTGAAAAATCAAAAATAGGGAAATCATCAAATAGTTACACTAATCCCAAAACCGTCTAAAATGGAAGGATACAAAATTCCTACAAAAATACCAAACTAAACCTAACCATACCAATTAAATGCCTTAGTTTCGAAGAAATGAAGGAACGACAAGCTAAAGGTCTTTGCTACCACTGTGATGAGAAATTCGATCGAAATCATAAATGTGCCTCATGAAAGTTGTATATTCTGGATGCTACAGACGACAGAAATTCCACCAAAGAAGAAACTAAGATAGAAGTAGAAGTAGTATCCGACACACCAGAAAGTGATGATGAGAATACACCTAAAGTTTCCTTCAACACCCTTGCTGGATATTCTGCTCCACAAATGACGAGGGTAAAAGGGAATTTTAAGAAACAAAACCTTACGGTGCTCCTAGAATCAGGTAGCACACACAATTTTATTGATCCAAGGGTGGATAAACAAGCTAATTGTTTTATATATCCTTGTAATAATTTCGAAGTGATGATTGGAAACGGAGGAAAAATTGCATGTAAAGGAAAATGCCAAAATATTAAATTGACTATGGGGGATTATAACATGAAGGGAGACATGTATGTACTTACCCTAGGTGGTTGTGAAATCGTACTAGGAGTACAATGGCTAAGAAAATTAGGCATAGTTAAATGGAAATTTGATGAATTATGGATGAAGTTCACAGAGAAGAACCAAACTTATACTATCAAAGGATTAAAATCTAGACCCTCACAAATCATAAGTTATCATAGAATGGAGAAAATTATCCATAAAGGAAGCAAAGGAATGGTAGCCCAATTATTTTCAATCCAACCCACTCACGGAGAACAAGAGGCACTAGAGCTACAGAAGATTTTAGAACACCATAAAGAAGTATTCAATGAACCAAAAGGACTGCCTCCACAATGAAGCCACGATCATTCTATTCAATTACTTCCAGGGCATCCACCTCCTAATATTAGGCCCTATCGTTATCAATATCTGCAAAAGACTAAAATAGAGAAGTAGTACAAGAGCTTCTTAAAGCAGGGGTCATTAGACCTAGCATAAGCCCTTACTCCTCTCTAGTTATATTAGTGAGGAAGAAGGATGGGTCATGGCATTTATGTGTCGATTTTAGAGCACTTAACAAAATGACCATCAAGGATAAATTTCCTATTCCAGTCATAGACAAGCTACTAGATGAACTACACGGGGTTGCCTATTTCTCCAGATTAGAATTACGATTGGGCTATCACCAAATCAGAGTTAACGAAAAAGATATTCCAAATACTGCCTTTCACACTCATGAAGGACACTATGAATTCTTGGTGATGCTATTTGGCCTTACCAATGCTCCTTCCACTTTTCAAAGTTTAATGAAAAAGGTATTTCATCATTTTCTTCGTAAATTTATCTTAGTTTTCTTTGATGACATCCTAATTTACAACAAAACATGGAAAGATAATTTGAACCATATTAGCCAAGCATTGAAAATTTTGAAGGAAAATCAACTCTATGCGAAGAAATCAAAGTGTTCCTTTGGGAATAAAGAAATAAAATACTTGGGACACATTGTATCTAACGACGGAGTTAAGATAGATCCTTGCAAAATTGAGGATGTGAAAATTTTGTCTATTCCAAAAACCTTAAAATGTCTACAAGGGTTTTTGGGGCTAACAAGATATTATCGAAAATTTATCAAAAATAATGGAAAAATTTTAGCTCCTCTAACATCATTGCTTAAGAAAAATGCCTTCAAGTGGTCATCTCAAGCGGATGAATCTTTCACTACATTGAAAAATACAATGTGTACCACTCCGATCCTAACTATACCCAACTTTTCAAAATCATTCATCATCAAAAGTGATGCTTCGGTGTATCCTCTATCAAGGATAGATGGTCTATTTGATTAGTTAAGGGATGCTACCTATAAGCTAAAAGAAGATACACCCTTGCATTAAAAAAGACAAAATACAATGCAAGATACACTCAGAATACAACTTTATATTTTGTATTAAAATATAGTGGGGCATTGTTCTCCAATTTACAATAATTTTACCCCGAGTGCCCAAGAGATTAATTACAATGAGTGTATTTCGCTTGCTTTATTTGATTACAAATGGGAAAAAATAGGGAAAACCTCTTTGGCATAGCAATGGAATGGGGTGTCTTATATCTTCTCTCTTAAAACTAGTTTTGTGAGTGGGCTATCATATCCTTGGTAGACCACTCTTGCCTCAACAATATTTGAAAGCCTGTAACCTGCACATTCATGGATGCAAACAAAAAGGATCAATAGAACCTGATAATGGAGATAAAAGAAGCTACCTTAAAACCTACTATTAATGCCTACATAACCTCAAAATAATGCATAGGAAATAGAAATGATAAAACATTAAAAACATGCCTTGCTAACTTTTACCTTAATTTTTGCCTATTGTTGATTGGACTTGCTACTGAGCAAACACAGTTTCATGTTTGGGACTATGTAAAAACCCATTTGTGTTTGGAAAACATGGATGTAAGTTTACCTAAGTAAATTCCCACTGGAATTTGAGATTAAAATGGTCAAAACCCTAAAGTTTGATCTAGGACCTCGAACGATCAAGCTCCAAGAATGTTGATGACCTCTTGTAGTGATTTCGATAACATAACGGTATCTTTTCTAGCATCCTTTGTTTGATGGAATGATGTTTCTTTTATAGGAATTTTTTTATTTTGGAGGAAAAATATAGGTGGTAAACCCAGGATACCAAGTGGCAGGGATTGGGCAACCACCTATCCTAGGCAGTTGTAGTGAGTCACTCAAAGTGTATCACTTAGGTGGAGTGGTGGCATGTGTGTAGGTGGAAGTGGAGTGAAGTGTGAAGTGAGGTGTGAGATGTGGCAAATGGAGGGGTAGTTGTGGCTAGGACACATGTCTCATGGGGATATAGGGTATCCTAGAGAGATTTTCCAGATTTAATAAAATATAGAAAATAGGATAATATGCAGGATTTTTATGCCTAAGTTTAGACTTAGGCATATTGTATTATGTAGGAATGTGGGGTGGATGGGGGTTTTGTGAAGGCCTAGGTTTTGGTGTCTACACTACTATATTTTCAAAAATAGATTTAATATTGGGGTATCATCAATTAAATATTCAGGAAGAGGATACCCATAAGATAACCTTTAAGACCAGATATGGGCACTATGAGTTCATAGTGATACCATTTGGGCTGAAGAATGCACTAATAACTTTTATGAATCTAATGAACAATGTGTTCAGAAAATATCTAGACCAATTTGTCTTGGTATTATTGGATGATATTATGATCTATTATCATACTAAAGAGGAGCACAACCACCATCTTCGATTAGTGTTGGAAGTATTAAGTGAGAATCAACTATATGGTAAATTTTCCAAGTGTGAATTCTATACTTGACAAGTATAGTATTTGGGGCACATCATATTGGCAGAAGGGATTGTTGTAGACCCAAAGAAAATTGAGGCCATACTAAGTTGACCTCTGCCAACTAATGTGATAGAAGTCAAGAGTTTCATAGGACTCATTTGCTATTACCAATATTTTGTGAGAGATTAGTATAAGGTTACCTATTCTATCACCAATCTTCAAAAAAAAGGGAAAAGAGTTCAAATGGATAGATAAGTGTGAGGCCATATTTAAAATTCTAAAAAATAAGTTAAACAATGACATCGATTCTCAAAATACGAGATCCTCTTGGGAATTTTATTGTGTACAAATGCTTCCCTAGAAGGTTTGGGTGGGGTATTATCTCAAGAAGAGGCTACTATAGCATATGAATCTATAATCTCAAGAAACATCAGGTTAATTATGTTACACATGACTTAAATTTGGCTGTAGTGGTGCACACTTTATAGGTTTGGAGATATTATTTGTTGGGCAAACCTTTTGACCTAAGAAAAAATCATCAAAGTTTTAGGTATATATTTACCCAACCTATGTTGAATTCAATACAAAGAAGATGGATAGAGTTCTTAGTATAATTTGACTTTGGTATTTAATACATCAAAGGAAAAGAGAATAAGGTTGTATATGCCTTGAGTAGGAGACGACACATAACTATATTGATCTAGATTCATATAGATTTGACGGATAGGGTCAAGGAAATGCAACTACAAGACCCATATTGCATATAAATCTAAGATAAACAAAGGGAAATATTTAAAAGAATAAAATTTTCAAAATAAAAGATGGACTTTTATACTTTAAATATAGGGTAGTTATACCCAAAAATAGTGATCTAAGGAAGAGGCACATAATTCTTCCTATTCTACTCATCCAAGAGAGTCAAAAATGAGGGAAAACATGAAATAAACCTTCTATTGGGATGAAACAAAGCAAGATATCACTAGATTCATTGCAATATGTTTAGAATGCTAGAAGGTGAAGGTAGAACATTGATATCCAACAAGAAAATTGTACTCACATGATATGCCTATGTGGAAATGGCAGGAAATATCTATGGATTTTGTTGCGGGTTTACCTAATATTAGGTACCAATATGATGTGATATTGATAGTAGTGGACAAGTTGACCAAGGTTACACACTTTATATTGGTGAACATCAAGGATGATGCATCAGTGGCAGCAAATATATTTGCTAAAGAAATCTTCAAGTTACATGGGTTTCTTGAGTTGATCAAAGTAGATAGTGATTATAGGTTCACCTCAGAATATTGGTAGGCTCTACACTATGTAGTAGGAATTAAGCTGAATATTAGTTCTACATATCATCCTAAAATAAAAGGGTTAGACTAAGAGGGTAATCCAATTTTTAGAGGATATTGCATGGACCAAAAGTTGAAATGGGAAGACTTTTTGCATCTTGTTAAATTTACATATAATAATGGGTACCCTCTATGGTAGAAGATGAACATCTCTATCATGGGATAATTTAGAGGATCAGGTGATGATCAGACCAAACATTGTCCAAGATATCGAGGCACAACTTAGAGCAATTCGACTTAGGCTAAAGGAAGCAACTGATCACCAAAAGAGCTATGTTGATCTAAAAAGATCACCAATAGAATTATCTATGGGGGATAGAGTTTTCTTGAGGGTAAGAGCCATAAAATTTCCATCAAGTCAACCAAGTTGGATCGTCGCTATGTTTGGCACTTTGCAATCATTGATAAAATTAGCCTAGTAGCCTATAGGCTTGCTTTGCCACCTAACCTATCAAAGATCCATGATACTTTCTACATATCCTTACAAAATATGTTGTCGATCCTACTCATGTATGGAATATTTCTAAATTATAGATAGTAGATCTCACAACCATTGAGGTGAGACAATTTAAGATTCTAGGGTTTCATTCTAACATGTTGAGGAAATGGATCCTAGATCAATGTAAGGTCTAGTGGGACCAGTATTTAGATAATTGTGCTATATGAGAAAATCAGGGTTATGCGGTTGGACTCAAAATGTACTTGTACAAAAATAGTGAATCCTAATCAAAATCAATGTGAATCATGGATAATCCTAAGCAAATCAAATCGAGCATCTTCATACAAAAATTTGGGGTATTTGAAGCCCTAAAATGTAAGGTCATATTTGGATCCATTTTTGACCTATTAAATCATCTTATAACTTCATAAAAATACCACCATTAGATCAGGCTTGAAAAGATCTTTCCAACGAGTACAAATATGCCTATGTTTGGATATATATTATGGCGAATTGACCCTAATAAAAATTTGATCTTAAAAATTTTAGGCAAATGGGCCGACATCGAGGGTCCTCATATTCGCCAATTTCCAATTTTGAAAATCCTAATATTCACCCCAATTGGTGAATATTCACCACTATGCATAACCCTAGAGAAAATTCTAAAGAAATGAGGGAACAATTTCCATATTTATTTGAATGAATAATTGTTTACTTACTTATAAAAAACACATAGGAGTGTGTTTAGTCTAAGGGGGAGTATATAACAACCCTCCTTAGTAGAACTCTTTATTGACATTAAACTACGAGTAGTGTGAATGTTTAATTACATAGCTTCATTTTATGATGTCTATATAATAGAATGATTGCATTATTTTGAGCTTAGAATATGGTACTATTGACATAATTGTGGGTGCAGGACTAGGTGCTCTCTCTCTCTGGGTGGGAACATATGGGTGAACCACCTATAATGAGAGATATTTTAGGAAATGATGATGATGACTTGCTCATCGATAACTTAGGGTAACATATCACCCTTCATGTAGATGCATTTGCATTTTTCTTGTTTCTATATTCACACCATTGGGCCAAGAAGTTGCATGTGCAATGAGTCTCCTTAATAGGTTGGCGATAGCGTTAGACTATCTTAAAGGAGACCACCTACTTAAGGATAAAATAATGGTGTGTAATATCGGTGTGAATCTATGTTGTTTATGGTATGCATAGATTTCGTGTTTGACAAGAATTATTTAATTGGAAACATTAATACTTTGGAATTATTAAGTATTAATTTAATGATGATTTTAATACTTAGACTAGTAAAGTATTAATTTGGTGACATTAATATTTTAGAAAGAAATAATGATAATGTCAAATACCCAAAAGCTAATTATTAAATAAAATTCTTGGAAAATACTTTTATTAATGCTTGCCTCTAAGGTTTAGTTTTAATTAAATGGCTTGCAATTTAAATTAGCCTTCTTCTTTTGTCCACTGTGCTTGGGTGGTACCTTTAATGGCATGAAGGAGGCATTAAAGGTAACATATTCTTGTGCTTGGGAAAATGCCACCTCCTCCATGAAAATAATGTGCCTTGATCCTTTTGAAAAGGATATGGAATGCATGGAATGGGGGATTTGGATTGGGAGAAAGTAAGAGGAAGGATCAAAGGTAGAGAAGAAGGAGGAATTAGGTAGTGTGATGTTGAACCAAAGAGCACTCGATAGATTATTTTGTTTTAGGTGCTATATTTATTGTTTATTGTTGTATGTTGTGCTTAGCCCAATCATTTCATAGGTGGTTATTATGTTTGCTTTATCTATGTATTTTATTTTCATGTGCTACCAATTTTAACCTATGTCTTTTTTGGGGATGTCCTAAGTGTTGTTTCCACCTCTATCATTATATCCTCCTGTGTGGACTCTGAAGTTGTGTGACATGCATGTTTTACCTTGTGTTACTTTTGATTTTGGGGTTAGTGGTGATCCATTCTTCTCTCTATATGTTATTTTCTATTACATTGGATAACACTGTCTCAAATGTGCACCTCATTTCCTCAGTGCGAGTGTGGCCTTGAGTGTTATTTATTTTCAAACCTAGCTCCTAGCCATGGGACATCAACATGAGTCACCTTCTTAAACCACCTGGATCTGTCCACCCTATGTTTGAATTTTTGGCTTGCGTTCGGCCCGTAGGGCAAGTCATGTTGGCTAGGCAATGATGGTGCTTTAGCTTGATCAAGTTTTAATCCTTTGGTTTGTGGATTGAAATTGATTACTAGTTCAATTTCTTATGCTTTGGAAAAAAAGCCTAGAAAAAATGTGGTTAATTGGAATTTCATTTGCTTATGCTTTGAAAAGGAATATAAGAATATTTGCCTAGTAATGAAAATGTGGTTGAATGTAATTTGAAAGTGGGGTTTATATTAGTAGTCTTTAAGTTTTTATGCTTGGGTTATAAATGAATTTTTCTAGGGTAATGGTTATCCTCTTAAAGGAAATGAACATATTGTATGTGGGTTTTGAAAAAGAAACTAGTATAATGATTCCTAAGACTCATGTGGGTTAAGGGATCATTATAAAGAGAAGTATGGGATTCTCTTTTATTAAATGGCTTATTGTATGTTGGTTTTGAAATAGAAACTAGTATAATGATTCTTGAGACTTGTGTGGGTTAAGGGATCATTATAAAGAGAAGTATGGGATTCTATTTTATTAAATGAATTATTTTATGTTGGTTTTGAAAGAGAAACTACTATATTGAATCCTAAGACTTATGTGGGTTAAGGGTTCATTATTAAGAGAAATGTGAGAATTCTCTTCTTGTTGGCTTATTTTATGTTTTATGCATGGTTGCTTGCATAGTAGTAAATGGCATGGAAAAGTTGCATTGCATTTAGAGTTGTCTTGATCCCTCAATATTCCTCATGAACCATGGGTGGTTTCCCTATCGTAAGGAGGCTTGTAGATGCATAGATGGTTTGAAGATCCTTGGTGGATGGTTTCAAAGTTTTTGAACTGTGTAAATGTTATGGGAAAAACAAAGACTATGTATGAGAACATTTCATTCATTGAGTTATGTAAATTTGACTATTGTTCAACTGAAATATTATGTTGCTTTAATGTTACCTTGGGTTCTTGTACTCTAAGGTGTTTCAACATCCTTTTATTTATGTAGATAATATTGTGCTTTTATCAATTGCTAAAATACATCTTTATGTTAAATGCTTGGTTTATTATGTTATAGCATTTAGGTTAAAAGAATGCATCTATGTTAAGCAATTGTGGCTTTATATAAAGAGGTATCCTTGTTTATCTATTATAGCTTTTGGATTAGATGGATTATGCCTTGAGTTTAAGTACTTTTGATATAATGGAATGAATGATGCTTTACTTTAGAATTATGTTTTCTAAATGCAAGATATTTATGTTATGATTATCTTGGGGTGGTTAGAATTTCTTGTGGACCTATTCAAATAGAGTATAGCCTAATCCTGGGAGGAGTTGCATGAATGCAATAACCAGGTAGCCATGAGTCCTAGAAGGAGTTGTAAGAATGCAATAGCTAGGAGCTCATGAATCTAGAAGGAGTTGTGTGAATACAATAGCTAAATTTCTTGTGAATCATTGCACCTTGAATGAGTAGGATCAGGTGTATCCCAACTAAGAGTTGTGAAACCATTCACAAGATAATAGTGGTGATCCCTTGAATGTGTAGGATCGAGAGATCATGTTTATTGCTAGTGAAGTGGTAATAACCTTAGTTAGCCCATGGAGGTGTGGTAACTAAGCACCAAGGCTTTACGTCAATTAACCTACCTAGATGGAATTAGAGTAGGGTTAGGGAATATGCATTCTCCTTTAAGTGTTATGGGCCTTAAAGGATAATCCCTATGTTGTGGTCACATTATCCTATGTCGGTGAGGGTATGGGAAAGGTGGGGGGACCACTTTTGGTATCCTTCTAAATGAGTAGGTTTAGTAAGGTGAACCCCATAAACCATGAGAGTTGGCCACTCCTATCCACTAAGTGTCGTCTACAGTGACTTGGAACTCAAATGTGGTGAAGCCTTGTATGCTAGAAAGATAAAAGAAGGGTTTTCCCCTTGTGAACCTTTGCTTGTAATAATTATTTTAAAAAAATTGGGTTGGTATTTTTGGGTTATTACAAGTACGTAGGTACCAAGTCAGCCCACTAACAATAACAAGGGATTTAATTTAAGAATAAAGTTATATCTATAATAGTTTCTAGGAAAACCATCATCCAATCTCTCAACTCCAATGAAGGAAGAAGGGGCAGGAAAAGAAAAGTTAATCCTCTTAGATAATTGTAAGAAAGATCCTATAACAAATTTAAGACCCAAGGGCCACCCCAAGCAACAAAACTAGTGACCAAGCTAGTAGAAAGGTAACCAAAAACAATAGATACAAGTATGATTTCTCAAATCCCTATGACTATTACTTCTACTTATCTAATCCTCATCGATGTTCCTCTCTTTCTTTATCACCATAAAAAATTTCTATCAATCACTTCGGATACCATAATGTTTGAAGCCCCTTTGACCACATCCACTCCACAAATACAAACTCCTACAAGCACTACCACTTCAACTATTTACAAAATCCCTCCATCTCCCTTCCCCATCCTATAATCCATCTTTCCAATGTTACCACCACCAGACCATCCATCCATGGTTACCATCAATAGACTCAAGGAGATGAGTCAAAATGCATAAGAATGGTGAAAAATAAACCACCCAGGAAACTATAAGAGCAAGCTCCTCCTAGGTTAATTATAGTGGTTGACCTAACCACTTATCAACAACTGAGAGTCACAACCACACCAAAGTTTGACAAGCTAAAAATTGAGGTGACGTTAAATGATTACAAAGTGGAAACACAAGCAATAAATATTTCCTAGCTACCATTATAGGACTCTCTATTTAGTGCATAGGCTCGTGTTAGAACCATTTATTTAGAAGATGATAAACTAAGAGAAAAATGTAAGTAGATGGAAGAAAATGTATGTAACATGGAAACGACGATAAAAGAAGAGCAAAATTTTAAAAAGTTCTTACAAAATTAAAAAAAAAATGGAAGAAAATGATTGTTACTTCCAAGTCATCAGTAGATGTAAGAGAAGAAGGAAATGAATAAAGAGCCAATAAAACAAATAAAGGACTTGCAACAACAATTGGGAAGAGAGAAAGAAAGGTCCATAGCCTCTTGCTTCCCCTAGAAAGCATTAAAGCAATTAAGGAATAAAAACAAAAATAAAATCCTTTAGTATGCTTTTGAAGATTACCTAGTTTTCAATTATCTAAAATTTAGTGCAAATATAACAAAAGCTACAAAAAGGATCTTAAGACAAGCTCAAGATGAACTAGAAGATAAAGTAGAACAAGCTAAGAACTTAACAAATTTAGTTGGAAGAATATTTGAACCAACTGTGAAATCTATACCAAATAGCTAATGGAATGCAACTATGACCATCTCCCAAATCATAATTAAAAGAGACAAGTAGGTCCAAAAAGGATGGGAGATGGTGTATAGGCTATAGATAAGAACATAAAATATAATGGATCCAATATAATAAGTCGAAGAGCTAGGATTTATAGGATTTTGGGATGAATAATCCTAACTTTGTACTAGGGGAGATATTTATACCTAGATATAATCTATAGCTAATTATGAGGAGGAGATAAACCAATGAAAATATCCTATTTTTGAAGCCCAAATTCTTGAGTTCTTAAAAAAAATGGCTATGATATAGGCTAAGATTCAAGAAATGACTAGAAGGTACCAAGATCCTGTTGGCAATTTGAGTTATTTTGTGTTGTCATTGATGTCACATGGATCACATTGAGTTTTGGTGGCAAAAGCACTTCATAAATAATCATTTATGATATTTTGGAGAGCATGGATATATACAGGGTTTTGTGGCACAAGAGGCATATAATATTTAATTTTTAAATATTATATTAATGGTTTTTATTAAAACCAATGGTAAAGGTTTTTATTAAAACCAATGGCAAGGGTTTTTATTTAAACCGACGAAAAGGTTTTTAATTAGACCAATGGAAAGGGTTTTTATTAAAACCATTGGAAAGGGTTTTTCATTAAAACCAATATGCTAAGACTTCTCCAAATGATGATGGATGAAAAGGTTTTTTCAATTAAACCTAAGTGCAAAAAGTTTCATGGCAAAATTCAAAAGAACGAAGGAGATATCCCATTTCAAAGATAAGAGATGAATTATTAAATATTTATTTAATAATTCTAAGGTCTAAGTTTAAATCAAATTATCCGCCGACGTGCAAAAGTTAGGGTGGCAAATCAAAGTTTGCCGACGTCATTCAAAGGCATATAAAACAACGAAAAACTTTGGTTATTTCATTTGCGGAGAAGAGAGAATAATTAGCGCATGAGAGAGTCGTCGAAAGGAGGCAGCGGAAAGGTAAAATAAAGTATTGAAATCGAGGGCAAAGATAAAATAGGAAGCCATCGGATCTGACGTCACACTGGACAGGCAACGCAGTTGGCAGGGCATCATCTTTGCACAGGAAAGGTCTGCGTTCGAATCCCGCCAGGAGCAAAAGTTTTTGAGAGAGATTATTTTCGTTTTGACAGTCGAGCACAAATATTAAAGGAAGTGTTTGGGATTAAATCCCAACGTGGGCCAGTGCTCACGTGGTAAGTGCTTCACAATGCTAGCAAGGAGGAACAGAGTTCGACTCCCATGGAGGTGTGAAGGCGCATTGATTTTTGGGCAAATCGTTGACGAGTTCGAAGGTGATAAAGGCACATTGATTTTTGGCATAAGCATTAACGTTTTTGAAGATTGCGGAGGCTACGATCTACGTCAAAAAGGTATTTATCTCTAGCGCATGGTAATATTTGATATTGCCAAAGTTGTGGTGCATTAAATCATTTCTGCCAAAACTTAGGGAGTCATAAGGTATTTGTTGGAAATAAATGATTATTGTGTGTGCTTAGGGAGTTATAAGGTGTTGAGATATTATTTGTTATCTGTGTGTACATAGGGAGTTATAAGGTGTTGAATTAAATAATTGAAAATTGTTGTGTGTACTTGTGGAGTTATAAGGTGTGAAATTAAATAAATAAAAGCATAGGTGCTTGTTATTTATGTTAATGAAATTAGGGAGTTATAAGGTTGTAAAGTGTTGAACATGTATATGTCCTAGTGCATGGTTTGATTATGAAATTAAACTAGGAACTTGAGATCTAGTTAATTGTTATCTTGAGTTAGAAGACTTGCACATGAGTTAGAGTTTGAAGTTGAAGACAAATTGCTTGATTATGTGCCTTGGCTTTTGAGAGGAAGTGGATGGATAAGAAAATCAATTTTATGGATAAAATTGATGCTTGAGTTTATAATTGCTTTAGTGGAGTTCATTGAGAGTATTGCCACTATTGAGGAGGTTTTTGCTATTGCTTTGAGGAGAGTATTGTTGGTTACTTGTTGAGTACATTACCTCTATTTGAGACCATTGAGGAGATCTTTTGCTAGTCACTTGTGGAGATCATTGTTGGCTATTTGAGAGCTCTTTTCTTGAGGGAGTTGTGCTAGTTTCTTGAGAGCTTATTGAAATTGCATGAGGAAGATATTGTTGAGAACCTATTGCTATCACTTGTGGAGATTGTCCTTGGTTGGTTGAAGTTCTCATTGTTATTGCTTGGAGAGTTTTCATTAGAGAGCTCATTTGCCATCCATTTGAGAGTACATTGTTGAGCATTGTTGTCATCCATTTAAGAGAGTATTTGTCATACATTGTTGAGTACATTGTTGAGCATTGTTGTCATCCATTTGAGAGAGTCATTGCCATTCATTGTTGAGTTCATCATTGAGCCTTGACTTCGTTGATGTGTGGTTGATATTTGAGTGCTACTTGAGAGTGATTGATTGAGCCTTTGAGAAGGCTTTTGGATTTTGTATAGATTGGTTGAGCCTTTGAGAAGGCTTTTGGGATAGATTTATGGAAGATTTGAGAATTTTTGTGATTGATTTTGGGACAGAATTTGAGCATCATTGCTTGAGCCTTTTGTGAAGGCTTTGAGGACAGATTTGGGACAACATTTGAGCATCATTGCTTGAGCCTTTTGTGAAGGCTTTGAGGATATATTTGGGACAACATATGAGCATGATTGCTTGAGCCTTTTGTGAAGGCTTTGAGGATATATTTGGGACAACATATGAGCAGGATTGTTTGAGCCTTGTGAGAAGGCATTGAGGTATATTTGTGAGCAGTGAAAGAGATAGAACAGAAACAACAAAACTCATCAACATCAGTTGCCTAGCTGATAAGATTAGTGGAGTGCCTAGCTGAGTAGATTAGTGGATAGCCTAGTTGAGCATATTAGTGGATAGCCTAGTTGAGCAGATCAGTGGAGTGCCTAGCTAAGCAGATCAATGGATAGCCTAGCTGAGCATATCAGTGGATAGCCTAGCTGAGCAGATCAGTGGATAGCCTAGCTGAGTAGATCAGTGGATAGCCTAGCTTTGAGCAGATCAAAGTAATCATTTGTATTGGGATAAGGATCCTTATTTCTTTGTGAAATATTATAAGGAGATTATCTTGTGGACTACCCCACATTGGGGGAACCATGTTAAATCTTGTGTCTCAATTGTGTGTGATGATCTGTGCACTTGCTTACTATTGCTATCTATGTTATTAATGCACACTGCTATATTTGGTAATTATAATTGAGGACACTAATTGATATTGGTTTGGAAAGAAAGTAAAAAGTGGGCGCTATACTGTTCACCCCCCTCTCAGTATAAGCTTGTGTTCTTCAATTGGTATCAGAGCGGGTTCCTTCGAAAAGGCTAACATCTTGAGGGAAGATTCTACAAGAACATAGATGGCTTCACAGAATGGATCATCTACAAGTAAGGCTCCACTATTTGACGGTAACAATTATGCTTTCTGGAGCATGAGAATGAAGAACTACTTGATATCACAAGGATATGAGGTATGGCAGATGGTTGCAAAAGAGTATAAGGTTGAAGGTGATCCCAAGATAGATAAGACTATCAAGAAATTGGTTGAGATCAATGCAAGGGCAATGAATTGTATTCTGAGTGGGCTATGTGAGACAGATTTTGCAAAAGTCATGGTATGTAATTCAGCTAATGAAATGTGGACCAAGTTGTGGAATACCTATGAAGGAGATTCCAAGGTAAAGTTGGCAAAACTACAAACTCATAGAAGAAGATTCGAGGAATTGAAAATGGAAGATTCTGAAGATATTACAAAGTTTTTACTTAGAGTTGATGAGATTGCTAACATCATGAGAGGCCTAGGATTTGAGATGAAAGAATCGGATGTTACTCAAAAGGTTTTGAGATCACTTCCCATGAAGTATGATGCAAAGGTTTCAGCGATAGAAGAAACAATGGATATTGACAAGCTAACAATGGAAGAACTACAAGGAACTCTCACAGCTTATGAAATGAGGATAGAAAAGCATCAAGCTAAAATGAAAGAAATTGCATTCAAGACTTTAGAGAAAAATAAAGGGAAATATCCAGAAATAGATAGTGATTCAGATAATGATGAGGAAGCTAACTTCATCAAAAAGAAAAAGGTCTTCAAAAATTATAGAGATATGAAGAAATTCAAATGCTACAAGTGTGGTGATTATGGTCACTATGCAAACAAGTGTCCACATGAAGAAAATAGTGATGATGAAAAATAGGGTCACAGTAGAAAAGAAGAAGGAAAGCATAAGCATGACAAAGATGATAGGTACAAGCAAAGCAAGCATGAGAAGAAGAAAAGTTTTCATAAGACAAAGAAAACTTTCTACATTGAAGAAGAAAATGATAGCTCAGATCACAACGATAGAGACAAGTCAGATGATGAAAAGGAAGAACATCTATTCCTAGGAATAGAAGGTGAAAGAGAACAATATTTTGTGTGTGGTCAAAGAGATCACAGATCAGGATATTGCAATGGTTTTAGTGATAGTGAAGATGAAATGACACATCAAGGAAACATGCATGGTCAAAGAAATCATGAGAGTTTGTTTGTTGTAGAAGATGATAGTGATCTCAATGATAGTGAAGATGAAGAAGGGTTTTTCTATGGGATAAAAGAAGTAGATGAAGAACTTCCACTCCAAATAGAAGAAGTTAAACAAGAGGATATTTCAATAAAGATAGATGTCTCAGTTGATCTAAAAGAAGACTTCAATGATATCCATGAGCAACTACAAGAGGTTAAGGAGAATCTAAAAGAATTGAGATGCTTTATACTTGAGAAGGTTGATCCATCACATGATTCAAAAGGCCAAGACATTTTCACTAAGAAGGAAACATGTATTTCAGAGACAATAGAGATGGATGCCAGTTTATTGTTTGACACAAATGAAGAGAAAGAAGAGGAAGGTTCCAAAGCACCAAAGGTCTCATATTTTAAGTTTGGGGAATCACACTCAAAAGGAAAGGAAGTTCTAAAATATGAAAGCAAGGAAGCACCTAAGATTCATGAAGAAAGTTCCAAAGCTCCTATGGCTCCAAATATCCAGTTTGGATCTTGTTTTGAGATAGGTGAATCAAGTTCAAGAGGCAAAGAAATTCTTGAAGAGGAAAGCAAGGAAGAAGTTAAGGAAGAGGATTTAGATACTACAAGAAAGGATCAAAGATACAATGCACAAGTCAAATATGATCACAAGGATAATGGTCAAGAAAGGTATGAGGAACCAAGGCATGAACAAAGGGCTTTTCAAGGACATTGTTTTTCTTGTAATGGATTTGGACACAGGGCTATACACTATAGGGTCTATGGATCAAAGAAGTTTGATTTTTCTAGAAGGAACTTCAAAGGAAGAAGGTATGTTTTTTAGGGACACTACTTCTTATGCAACAAGATTGGTCATAGAGCTTCTCAGTGCAAAGAAAATGAGCAACATGGTTTTGGTCTTAGAGCTACACAATTCAGAGGTCATGGTCATAATGATTATGAAAATAGAACCTCACAATACAAGGTTCAGGAAAGGAATGGATATGGAAATGATTTCAAGAAAGAATTCAGAACATGGGCACCATCCAAAGGCTACAATATCAAGTGTTTTAAATGCAATAACTTTGGACATATTGCAAAATGGTGTAGGACTCAATTCCAAATAGGTTCAAGGCAAGAAGTTCAAGCATTCTCAAGGCAAGAAGGTCAAACAGGTTCAAGACAAGAAGATCATGTAACTCATCAAGAAAAGGATATCAGAAAGAAGTGGAAGGAAGTTGACAAAGGAAAGGAACAATGTAATATGGGAGTAAAAATACTCCCACCCCAAAATTAATCACCTCAAGAGAGAAGGTGGTGGAGGGGCTAAGCTTAAGAGTCATATCTTTTAGCCCCATAGGTGTCCCTTTTGCCATTGATGTCAAAGGGGGAGAGATTTGAGTAAGGGGGAGAGCATTGAGTTAGGGGAGCAGCCTCCAAAGAGAGCATTGAGATAGGGGGAGCAACCTCCATAGAGAGTATTGAGTCAGGGGGAGCAACTTTGATTCTCAGAGATGGTTTTTGCAGTGATTGTGGTGTTTTGCATTAGAGGTGTTGCCATCAATGACAAAGGGGGAGATTGTTGGCAATTTGAGTTATTTTGTGTTGTCATTGATGTCACATGGATCACATTGAGTTTTGGTGGCAAAAGCACTTCATAAATAATCATTTATGATATTTTGGAGAGCATGGATATATACAGGGTTTTGTGGCATAAGAGGCATATAATATTTAATTTTTAAATATTATATTAATGGTTTTTATTAAAACCAATGGTAAAGGTTTTTATTAAAACCAATGGCAAGGGTTTTTATTAAAACCGAAAGAAAGGTTTTTAATTAGACCAATGGAAAGGGTTTTTATTAAAACCATTGGAAAGGGTTTTTCATTAAAACCAATATGCTAAGACTTCTCCAAATGATGATGGATGAAAAGGTTTTTTCAATTAAACCTAAGTGCAAAAAGTTTCATGGCAAAATTCAAAAGAACGAAGGAGATATCCCATTTCAAAGATAAGAGATGAATTATTAAATATTTATTTAATAATTCTAAGGTCTAAGTTTAAATAAAATTATCCATCGACGTGCAAAAGTTAGGGTGGCAAATCAAAGTTTTATGACGTCATTCGAAGGCATTCGAAGGCATATAAAACAACGAAAAACTTTGGTTATTTTGTTTTGCGGAGAAGAGAGAATAATTAGCACATGAGAGAGTCATCGAAAGGAGGTAGCGAAAAGGTAAAATAAAGTATTGAAATTGAGGGCAAAGATAAAATAGGAAGCCATCGGATCTGACGTCACACTGGACAGGTAGCATAGTTGGCAGGGCATCATCTTTGCATAGGAAAGGTCTACGTTCGAATCCCGCCAGGAGCAAAAGTTTTTGAGAGATATTATTTTCGTTTTGATAACCGAGCACAAATATTAAAGGAAGTGTTTGGGATTAAATCCCAATGTGGGCCAATGCTCACGTGGTAAGCGCTTCACAACGCTAGCAAGGAGGAACAGAGTTCGACTCCCATGGAGGTGTGAAGGCGCATTGATTTTTGGGCAAATCATTGATGAGTTCAAAGGTGATAAAGGCGCATTGATTTTTGGCATAAGCATTAACATTTTTGAAGATTGCGGAGGCTACGATCTACATCAAAAAGGTATTTATCTCTAGCGCATGGTAATATTTGATATTGCCAAAGTTGTGGTGCATTAAATCATTTCTACCAAAACTTAGGGAGTCATAAGGTATTTGTTGGAAATAAATGATTGTTGTGTGTGCTTAGGGAGTTATAAGGTGTTGAGATATTATTTGTTATCTGTGTGTACATAGGGAGTTATAAGGTGTTGAATTAAATAATTGAAAATTGTTGTGTGTACTTGTGGAGTTATAAGGTGTGAAATTAAATAAATAAAAGCATAGGTGCTTGTTATTTATGTTAATGAAATTAGGGAGTTATAAGGTTGTAAAGTGTTGAACATGTATATGTCCTAGTGCATGGTTTGATTATGAAATTAAACTAGGAACTTGAGACCTAGTTAATTGCTATCTTGAGTTAGAAGACTTGCACATGAGTTAGAGTTTGAAGTTGAAGATAAATTGCTTGATTATGTGCCTTGGCTATTGAGAGGAAGTGGATGGATAAGAAAATCAATTTTATGGATAAAATTGATGCTTGAGTTTATAATTGCTTTAGTGGAGTTCATTGAGAGTATTGCCACTATTGAGGAGGTTTTTGCTATTGCTTTGAGGAGAGTATTGTTGGTTACTTGTTGAGTACATTGCCTCTATTTGAGACCATTGAGGAGATCTTTTGCTAGTCACTTGTGGAGATCATTGTTGGCTATTTGAGAGCTCTTTTCTTGAGGGAGTTGTGCTAGTTTCTTGAGAGCTTATTGACATTGCATGAGGAAGATATTGTTGAGAACCTATTGCTATCACTTGTGGAGATTGTCCTTGGTTGGTTGAAGTTCTCATTGTTATTGCTTGGAGAGTTTTCATTAGAGAGCTCATTTGCCATCCATTTGAGAGTACATTGTTGAGCATTGTTGTCATCCATTTAAGAGAGTATTTGTCATACATTGTTGAGTACATTGTTGAGCATTGTTGTCATCCATTTGAGAGAGTCATTGCCATTCATTGTTGAGTTCATCATTGAGCCTTGACTTCATTGATGTGTGGTTGATATTTGAGTGCTACTTGAGAGTGATTGATTGAGCCTTTGAAAAGGCTTTTGGGATAGATGTGTGGACAGATTTGAGACAACTTTTGTGCATGATTGGTTGAGCCTTTGAGAAGGCTTTTGGGACAGATTTTTGGAAGATTTGAGACAAATTGTGTGATTGGTTGAGCCTTTGAGAAGGTTTTGGGATAATTTGAGATTATTTGAGCTATTTGAGCTTTTGTGAAGGCTTTGAGGATAGATTTGGGATAACATATGAGCATGATTGCTTGAGCCTTTTGTGAAGGCTTTGAGGATAGATTTGGGATAGCATATGAGCATGATTGCTTGAGCCTTTTGTGAAGGCTTTGAGGACATATTTGGGACAACATATGAGCAGGATTGTTTGAGCCTTGTGAGAAGGCATTGAGGCAGATTTGTGAGCAGTGAAAGAGATAGAACAGAAATAGAAAAACTCATCAACATCAATTGCCTAGCTGAGCAGATCAGTGGAGTGCCTAGCTGAGCAGATCAGTGGATAGCCTAGCTAAGTAGATTAGTGGAGTGCCTAGTTGAGTAGATTAGTGGATAGCCTAGCTGAGCAGATCAATGGATAGCCTAGTTGAGTAGATCAGTGGATAGCCTAGCTTTGAGCAGATCAAAGTAATCATTTGTATTGGGATAAGGATCCCTATTTCTTTGTGAAATATTATAAGGAGATTATCTTGTGGACTACCCCACATTGGGGGAACCACGTTAAATCTTGTGTCTCAATTGTGTGTGATGATCTGTGCACTTGCTTACTATTGCTATCTATGTTATTAATGCACACTGCTATATTTGGTAATTGCAATTGAGGACACTAATTGATATTGGTTTGGAAAGAAAGTAAAAAGTGGGTGCTATACTGTTCACCCCCCTCTCAGTATAAGCTTGTGTTCTTCAGATCCATATTATGACAAAGCATTTCAATTGATAAAAATACACGAAAAAGTTATGGGACTCAAAATTCCTCCCCCACAAATTTAGATATTGCTCTATCAAATCCTCCAGAGAGTAGAATAAATATTAACCTATGAAGAGAATCAAGATAATGAGCAAATATAAAGAGATACTATGACATAATTTCCCTCCATTAAAGCTATAGGGATGAAGGATGGTCAAGAGACACTTGGAATATAAAGAGCAATGCTAGAGTTATGAATGACCAAAATATAACACCTCCACATCATGAAGGTGAAAATAATGCACAAGGTGTCCCAAAGTAGAGAAGATGCATCAACAAAATATCATTGGCTACCAAAAAAGAAGCATAAAGGAAAGGTCACCTAGAAATTTTGAAAAAGGTATGATCCATTTCTATTCCATCTCAACATTCATTTCATCAACCATTTCATTTCATATTATAAGTCATCCATGCTTCCCTATTTCATTCAAAATCACTCACTCATCACACCTCTCATTTCTCAAAAATAATCTCCATCAGACTAACTCCATTCACATTGTATTTCATAACCCTTTAGAATTTTTATCCAATGGAATAAGGCCCTCTGAGTTCTTAATTTTTGTAAGAAAAAATACTTAGGAGGTGCCAAGAATGTAGGTCAAATTTATGACCTCATTGAAATATAAGAAGCTAAGCTCTTTCTCTTCAAAATTTAGTTGTTTTAAAAGTTTTCAAGGTTGCACAAAGTTGGAATGAACAAAGTCATACCCTTTTCAGTAGTGGCATCAACATGACATTGTAAAAGTCTAAAAATGCAAAACATGCACAAAGTCAGAGTGAACATGTTAGAACAATGAACAACAATTATAATATATTGAGAAGAATTTATACACAACAATTAAGCTAATCTGGGAGGTAGGTTGAAACAGTCCGGCAAGCTGAGCGTGAAGCCAAAAGACGTTCCAACTATACAACCGTATATGCTAACATCCCCCCTTATTACATTATTTGGGTAATGTAATAACTACTAGCTATACTAACATCCCCCCAGATTACATTATTTTGAAATACATAGAGAGTTGCGAAACAATTCAAATTTGACACGTGCAAGTGCCTTAGTGAAAATGTCTGCAACTTGAGCATTGGTGGAGATGTACTGAAGCTGAATTCGATGTTTTGGTACTTCGTCTCGAATAAAGTGGCATTGTGTATCAATGTGCTTGGTTTTCTCATGATGTACTGGATTCTTAACAAGATTCAAAACACCCATGTTGTCGTAGAACAAGTGTATTGGAGATTTTGATGGAAGACCCATACTTGTTAGGATGCGACGCAACCATATCACTTCGCACATAGCTTCACGTGCAGCGCGATATTCTGCCTCTGTTGATGAGAGAGCAACCACCTATTGCTTCTTGTTGTGCCAAGAGACAGGACCGGATCCAAGATGAAAAATATATCCTGAAGTTGACTTGCGATCATCATATGACCCGACATAGTCGGAGTCCGTGTATCCTTGCAAGAAGAATTTGTTGTTCTTCTTATATTCTAGGCCATATTCCATTGTGCCATGGACATAGTGAAGAACTCGCTTTGTTGCTTTCTAGTGTGTAGTCTTAGGTTCCTGCATGAACCTCGAAAGATAATTTACAGCAAACACGATATCTGGCCTAGTGTTGGTCAGATATATGAGACTCTCGATCAACTATCGATAGAGAGTACCATCTACCTGTGGTGAATCATCATATCATGATAACTGTATCCCTGTTTCCATCGGAGTTGCCATTGGCTTACAATCAGTCATGCGATATTTTTCCAACAGTGTCTTGGCATATTTTTTCTGAGTCACTTTGATGTAGTGCTCCTTCTGGCTGACTTCCAGACCAAGACAATAATGGAGAAGTTCGAGATCTGACATCTCAAAATATTGACACAAGTCTCTTTTGACGAGTAGAGATCATAGTTTTTGAACTCCCTGTAATGAGCAGATCATCAACATAGAGTACAAGCAACACTATCTCAGAACCCTGTTTCTTGAAATAGAGGTTTGCATCTGACGGACATCTCTTAAATCCATGCTGCAGGAGGTGATTATCCATTTTTATATACCAAGCTCGAGGAGCTTGTTTCAAGCCATATAAGGATTTGACCAGTTTGCACACTTTCTACTTTTGGCCTTCCACTTCAAATCCTTCTGGCTGAGTCATGTAGACTTCTTCTTGGAGATCACCATTCAGAAAAGCACTTTTGACATCCATCTGGTGAACTTTCCACCCAAACTGTGCTGCCATAGCACAAATAACTCGAATTGTGGTCATCCGAGCAGTAGGTGCAAAAGTTTCCTCGTAGTCAATGCCTTCTCTTTGAGCATAGCCCTTTGCAACAAGTCGTGCCTTATGCTTATCTATTGTCCCATATGCCTTATACTTAACTTTATACACCCATTTGCAGCCTATGGGCTTCTTTTCGTATGGCAGATCGACAAGCTTCCAAGTTTTGTTTTTCATCAGAGACTTATACTCTACATCCATAGCGGCTTTCCACTGAGGCTCACCAAGAGCATCTTGCACTGATGCAGGTTCAAGATCATCTATTGAGGACATAAACACCCTGTCATCATCAATATCCATATCTTTTGTATCTCTCTCTGGATCTACATAAAGTTCCTCAAAGGATTGACATAGATCATCAACATCAGTAATCTCAGTTGCAGCTTTCTCCTGTTGAGCCATGCTACGAGTACGAGGCCTATCCAATGTCAAATCTGGTGGAGTGGATAGCTTAGAATCTCTGATTGTATTTGTATACCACTTTGGATTCTTCTTCTGAGGTGTTGAAGAAGATGAAGAGGGACCTCCAGTTTGTGTTGACGAAGGAAACTTCTCTTCCTTAGATTCCACAAGATCTAGGTATACATTAGATGTGCTTTGTGATGTGAAAGCTTCATCAAAAACAACATCTCTACTGACATGAATTTTCTTGGTCAAAGGATCTATCAAACGATAACCTTTAGAGTGCTCATCATAGCCAAGAAAAATGCATCTCAATGTTTTCTCATCTAGCTTCTTCCTTTTCTCTTTCGGTATGTGCATGAAAGCTTGACACCCGAAAATACGAAGATGAGATATGGAGGGTTTACGGCCACTCCATGCTTCCTGTGGAGTTATTCCTTTTAGGGCCTTTGTGGGTGCCCTATTCAACAGATATACTGAAGTGGTGACAGCTTCTGCCCAATATTGTTGCCCAAGAGTAGCTCTTGTGAGCATACAACGAACCATTTCCATAATAGAACGGTTCCTCCTCTCAACAACTCCATTTTGTTGAGGAGTGTAAGCAGTAGTTAACTGTCTCGAGATTCCATGCTCAATTAAGAATGCTGAAAATTCTTTAGAGGTAAACTCCCCCCCTCGATCTGAGCGGAGGGTTTTTATAGAAGTCCCTGACTCCTTCTCAACAGATTTCTTGAATTGCTTGGAAGAAATCAAAAGCCTCAGATTTCAGTCGAAGAAAGAAAACCCACATCTTTCTTGAGTAGTCATCTACAAATAACTAAAAATACCTCTTCCCCCCACAACTGTTGGGTGTGAAAGGACCGCACAGATCGGTGTGAATCAACTCCAGAGGTTTCTGCGCTCTTGTTGAGCTCTTCTCAAAAGGTACTCGATGCTGCTTTCCTGCCAAGCAGTCAGAGCACACTGGCAATGTGGAAGAAAGGGAAGGAAGACCCTTTACCATCTCATACTTACTAAGCTCAAGTAAGTAGCCAGAAACTAAGATGCCCATATCTCTTGTGCCATAGGGAAGTTGCCTCCTTGGTAGAGACTGTCATGGCAACATGGGGAGTAGAGATAGCATCTAGGGAAAATAAGCCATGCTTATAGGAAGTTGTTGCAATCTTCTTACCCTTACTGGTGATTGTACAACACTTCTTGCCATCCTCAACACGAAAGTTGACAACCATATTTTTATCCAGGATTTGTGTGACCGACAACAAATTGTTAGCCAATCCTGGAACATAGAGGACTTTGTCAATCTGACACTTGCCATCAGGAAGAGTGACTGAAATTGTACCCTCTCCCCGAACCTTGTAGGTTTTGTCATCAACAATAGTGATAGGTCTGCCCTCTTTGGCCACAAATGATTCAAACCATGATCTGTCGCCAGTCATATGCTTACTAGCGCCAGAATCGACATACCATACAGGATCCTTCTCCTTGGAGGCTATGGTAGTCATGAGCACCTTGTGTGCCCATTCAGAATCTGAGTCAGATTCTTCAACAACAACATTCACTTTGGGTTGCTTGTTCTTGTTTTGTGGTTTGTTCTGGCCTTTTTGCTTATTCTTATGCCAACACCTGTTGGTGTCATGGTTGTCTTTATCACAAATTTTGCAATACCTCTTCTTCTGTTGAGGTTGTTTCCCTTTTCCTTTTGAATCCTATTGAGAATTACCTCCTTTCTGAAAATTACCTTTCTTCTTAGAACCCTATTGGTTGGAGTATAGGGTTGTATTAGAAGAATCATCCCTGTGAAGTTGGCGTGCCTCCTATTGTTGAAGCAAATTGACCAACTCAATAAAGGTAATTTGTCGTTGTGACACCTGAATGGAGGTGATCAACGTATCAAAGGAATCAGGAAAAGCTCTCATGACTATTGAAGTGAGAAGCTTGTCGTCCATTGTATCTCCCAAAGAATTCAATTTGCCTTTCAATTCAAAAACTCTGCAAAGAAAGAGTTCAACTGTCTCACCCTGTCTCAAACTCAGATTGTGAAGTTGTTTTTGAAGATGAAGAATGGTGGAATCATTCTTTCCCTCATAAATGGTTTGAAGGGCATCCCATGCCTCTTTACCACTTGCTTTGTCAGCTATATGAGGTTGAACTTCATCTGAAACAACAAACAAAATGAGCACTTTTGCTCGACTGTCTTTCTTATCAAATGCGATCTGATCAGCAGTGAGAGCTATGGATCCAGCTGCTGGTGAAGGTCTTGTTGTTGCTCCAGAAACAACATCCCATAAATCTTCCATGATGAGGACTGCCTTCATTTTGTTTTTCCATGGTGTATAATTAGGACCTTTCAATAACTGATGAGCATCAGTCATTAACTTTGCAGCAGAAGCCATAGTGAAGGTTCCTTATATCACCAATTGGTCACCCTTTCTATATACCTTAATTCCAGGCCGTTATACCATACAAAATACCCGCCCTTACGTGAGGGAGACTATAGGTATTTTGAAAAATTAGAAAAAATTACCCGCCCTTACGTGAGGGAGACTATAGGTAATTTTTAAAGATTATATGATACGTGGTACTTAGGCGGTACTGAAAGGGAATCGACTTGTTGATGGCACCTACCATAGAAAGTCATCAATCCTCATGCGTGGGGCGTAACTTCCCCTAAACACTATGGATGTCAGAACTCTCGTCAGGATTTATGCCTAAACACAAGAACGATTAGGGTAGTGGATGGAGTAAAAAAAATAGCAAAATGGCAAACTTATCTCTCCCCGACGATTGATAGAGAACAAGCTCAGACGTCGTTGTGGCAGCTATATTAGGCGACGGATACAGTAGCACAAACATGACATATTTACCTGTAAGTGCTGGCCATAGGTATCACAAATACCGAACACTGTAGTGCAATAAATTGCATGGATGGGTTTTAATTATTCTGGGGACTTAGGGAGTGAATTTGATTTTTAACTTTTAATGAAGTAGTGCAAAATAGAAAGAAAATGCAACCTACAACATAAAAGTGCCCTCAGGAATTACCCGCTAGGTGTCGGGCGCGGCCGAAAATGCACCTTTACAATAATGCCAAAAAATTTGCTTTTTTCCAAAAAAATTACTCAATCCCCCCTTGATTTTCCAAAAAAAAATCACTTCCCCCCTTCGGATAAATTATTTTCACAATTTTTTTTTTTTTTTTATAATTAAGGTTAAAAAAAATACTTTTACTTTAATTTACCATAGTAAAAAAAACTATGGAATAAAAAAAAAATTAAAGTAAAAAAAAAAATTAATTTTTAACCTTAAATAAAAAAAAATTAAATGAAAAAAAAATTTACCCTTTTTTTTTTTTTTTTTGACGGGGGGGTGAACGGGGCTTGAACCCGTGACCTCTGGGTTCCTAGAACCCACCACGCGGCTCACTTGCCAGTGAGCCCGTGGGCTGATCTGGGTATAGGAACCCAGGTCGGGCCCCTTATACCTCCCGGCCGCGACGGTGAGCACGCGGGGCCGCGACTTCCTCTGCTGCTGGCGGCGGTAGGGGCCGCGGCTTCCTCTGCTATAGGTGGCGGTAGGGGCCGTGGCTTCCTCTATTGTAAATAGCGGTAGGGGCCATGGATTTTTGCGTCACGCGACTATTGCACGACTGCAGTGGGGGTCGCGCAACTAGGGCAGCCGCAGGCAACACGCAGGGGAAGGGGGGCGTGAGGGTGGTGGTGCACGAGAGCGGGTGGTGCAGGGGTGGCATCGGGTGGCATGGGGAGGAGAGACCATGTGAGGTGGCATGAGGGTGGCTTCGGGGTGGCGCAGGGAGGATTTGACCGCACGGGTGACGTCGGGGTGGGGAGTTCACGCAGGGGAGCTCTCCAGCCCTTAAAAAAAAAATTAAAACTTCCAGCCTTAAAAATAAATTTCTCCAGCTCGTCGGGGTGGGGAGTTCACGCAGGGGAGCTCTCCAGCCCTTAAAAAAAATATTTAAAGCTTCCAGCCTTAAAAAAAATAAATTTCTCCAGCTCGCTTTCGACTGCACTTCTTCGTAAAAAATTTTGCCTCCTCTCAGACTGGCTCTGATGCCATGTTAGAACAACGAACAACAATTATAATATATTGAGAAGAATTTATACACAACAATTAAGCTAATATGGGAGGTAGGTTGAAACAGTACGACAAGCTGAGCGTGAAGCCAAAAGACGTTCCAACTATACAACCGTATATGCTAACAGAACAAAGCTAAAATAAATAAAGTTAAACTATTCAAGTGAATAGCATTAGTAGAAGAAAAGAAATATCTAAAATCATGCAAGAAAGGGTGCTCAAAGTTGGAATGCATAAATTCAGATCACTCAAAGCCAGGATGAATAAAGTCAAACCTACAAAAGCAAAATAATTCATTCCCAATATTAACCAAAGCATGCATTTCCATACAAATATGGAGTGTAACAATCCTGAAGGATTTCCAATAGTGATGTCAGCATACTAGCATTGAGGTTCAAAATTGAGTAATGAATATTGTGAATTCGAAATCAAGAAACACTAAAACAAACTATGAAAATAAAAATAAACACCATAACACATAAATATTGCACAATATAAATTTTATTATTATGGGCATATCTCAACTATTACAATCAATATACCCCAAATGTGGGATTTACAATGTTTATTTTTGATACAAGATTTACAGTACTAGGGTTCTTCAAAACCCTAGTGAAAATGATTGGTGGTGTCTTGACGCTTGTCTTCGATCCCAATAGTGTGGTGGGTGGTCTTGAGTATCTTGAGTAGGGCCACCATAACTTCAACAAATTACAATAAATGTAGTTCTTACACCTACACACAACAAATAATAATAAGCATCGGTAATATATGTGAGGGCTCCACTACATGAGACCATCAAAATAAAAATTACTAAACCCTAATATTATAATAAAATCTATAAAAAAAGCATAAAAATGTAAAATAAGTGTAATGGAATCTTACCTTGTCAATAAACCTACTATTTCTATTTTCTACTTATGTAAATGCTTCCAGTGAGTATTGCAAAGATCCCTAATAGTGCTCGAGGACCGTAGGGTTGTAGATCTAGAATGATAAATGCCCACGGGTGCTCGATGATGACCATAAACACCTAGAGGTGCTTTGGAGGCTCTGGAGGGCATTCAGAAAGCTCTAGAGGGCGTTCATTGGTTGAGGGAAGGATTGTAAAACCATATTTGGTTTGCACAAGGAGGGAGATGATGGATGCAGAAGATGCAAATGACAACGATGGGGGATGAGGATGAAATTTATAGGGTTAGAATTTGAGAAATCCAAAGGTAAATTAAGGATCTATTGGAATAATTTCTTGCATCCATAGGATCGAGTTGTCATGCTGTAATAATTTATTTGAAACCAACAAGCTATTACAGGCTCTGGTCAACCTACCTCTTTATTTTGGTAAAATATGTATTGCTAAGATTTAAAAAGGACCAAAATGGGTAAGGAAACCCTAGTGGTAAACTTAAGATATTACAAGTTTATGCACTTCTAGATTTTAGTTATAAACTACTGACCAAGCAAGGATAAAAAATCTAATTATGCCTTATGTGTAGACTAGTTCCTAGATTCATTGGGCTATTATAGAAAATTTTAACAACACTTTCAAATGAACAGAGATACTAGGGGAAAGAAGAAATTGATGCTATTAAAATCATTCGAATATTGTAATAAATATAATAGTTAAAAATAAATGTTCATAACACATTCAAATAATGTAATATATCATGAAGCTACAAACAAAACTGAAGACAACGAGTTTACATAATGAAACCCATAATTGTATTAATTTTCAAAGGAGTTATATGCAGACTTGGTAGAATGCCTTAAAACTCTGTACAAAGTATTAATACAATGAAGAATTATTATTGAAATAATGTAACAAGACTCTTCTACTCTCCCATTCTAATCTGATAACTAGAAAAGCCTCTGGACCTTGGGCTCAGTATATCTGGAAATGATCTCAGCTTCTTGAGCACTATTCTATCAAAACCTGCACAATAAAGGGGAAGAATGAGGGATGAAAAAGAAAATAGACACAAAGGGGATACAAAAACACAACTACAGGGCACTCAAGTATACCTCTTAGCAATAATTTGCTATCTCTAAATCTTGATGCTGATTATGACAGTGGCTACTTCTTTTATAACCTCTAGTTCTTGATTAAGTTATTTATGGCATCATTTGGACCTTGCAGTTGTCCTCATCTCCTTTTATCTTCTTTGTGTGCTATCTAGCTATTCTAAACCATGCATAAATGGAATTCCTATCATAATTTGCTCTTGGTTTGAAGGGAGTTCTCAAAATATGGTGGGTCAAATATTTTTTGGTTTTATCTTGTGTGCAGACAAATGGTGAACCTATATATACATATATATCTATTTTATTGTTTTCTTGTTTATCATAGTCATATGATTTTATCAGTTAGAATTAGACTAGTTTGTTGTGGAAGATTCTTGATGTAAAATAGACGAGGACCCTACGTGATGGTGAAGAGAGGGAACAAGGTATGGGAAATAGTAGGGTAGAATGGAATAGTTTATAGAATGGTTATGAAGTAGGTGGGAGAAATGAGAGTTGATTTGTACATGGGATGGTGGTGAGATGATGCTTTGGGGTAAATAGTTACAATGGTCAAGAGAGAATGCCTAAAAATAGGACGGTAGTGATAGGTAGGAAGAAATACAGAATGGAAAATGAGATCTGGAAGCACAAAAAAAATGGAGTGGAAATTACAATGTGCTTTTGTAACTATACTCCATTAGAGTGACCCCTCTATAACTATATTTCGTCGAAGTTCTGAGTGAATAATTTTTTTGTGAGCTAAGCATACTCTCACTCTTGCTGTGCTTATTGCATTTTATGAGTTTGCAATATAGAAATTGGTAGCACCATCAAGAATTCTTATCATATATTTGAATCTGCACTTTACACTTTATCACCATTCTTATGAACAACAATTCTTACCCATTTTTATTCTTATTTATCCTTCAAGTTGAGAATCTTTTTAGTATAAGTCCATTTTGTATTTGGCTTATTTTATTGTCACCCAATATAATATCACATTCCGAAGAAACATTTGATCTGAGTTTTAGGTATCAGGTTTGTCATATGAACAACTTGCTCATAGTTGGCTTGGTATAGTCCGTAGGATTCAGTTTGATTATTTGAACATTTCATTCCTTAGCTCCTGTCTAATTTTATAACTGTTATTGAGATTTCGATTGTACTTTGATCTAAAATTTCATCGTTGACTGTGTATCTACAAGGATAAATGGTTTATCTTATTATGCGCATGTCATCAAATTTACTTGGATGAAAATACCTTTTTTGGATCGTTTAAACTGCAGAAACTATGCTCAAAATAACACTCTTATTTTCCTTGTAGTTTCAAATATGTACATCCGTAGATTTTTCTTTATTTTGAATGATTCCATTAGATCACGTGAAGCTACACGAGGGTTAGTTTAGAGTATACTATACATATATATGAAAATCAAGTTTCAATCTTCTGGGCTTAGTTAATTCATTTAAATCTTCTATAAATTAGGCATTGATTTAATCAATCTTTTATTTTCCATTTAGATCTGATAATCCAAGGTTAGATTTAGTTTACCTTGCACATTGTCATCAAGATATTGAAACTTGTATGGTTGTTAGTATAATAATACATATAATTAATCTGATTAATTTTCAAGCATTAGGTCAAAAACCTTAGATTAGCAATAATTTGATTTAAAAACACTTAGGCTAAAAACCTTATAGTTCTTGGCACGTTCATTATTAATCAATGTATTAAACCCACACATAACCCATATTTATTTAAAATTAATCAGTGATTAAGGGCTTTTAATAACTTTTGATTAAACCATAAGCTCTTATATTTTTATCATCTCCCTATGTGCTCACTATTAGATCAAATAATGGACACATGCGCCTGTTGAATTATTTAGATATGCACGCAGGTTAACTAAAAGAAGGGGGATCATTATCAATGTATGAGATCCTCATTAATCCTAATTATGCATGGATTTTAACTCTTAATAAAAGCATTTAATTAATCATCGGATAAAACCTTGTGCAATTCAACTTTGAATGCTTCGGGAGTGCACTATCGTCGAATTTGGGCGGGATTGAGCGCTGTCATTGAGATCTGAATATGTGCATACTTTTTACCCCAAGGGAGAATAATTTATTATGTGCTTTGACCCTTTTTAATCGTAATTAACCTTGATTTAATATACTTTGACCTTATTTTTATCGAGGATTGACTTGTTAACACCAACCACTTTGGTGAGCACTTGCCGTTAGATCAAATGGAGATTGCACACTATCGTTGAGATCTATGAGATGCATGATATTTAATCAAAGGGGTGAAATCCATCACTTTGGGTTTATTTAATTTAATTGCCTTAGAACTTATGTTATGCAATTTTGACCATGACATTATTGACTTAACCTTTGAGTGGTTCGTGAGCGCACGTCCGTCCAAATTTTGATGAGCCACACATGTCCATCCAGATCGGTAAAGTTGCATGGGTTTTACTGTAAAGGGGGCACATACCCTCATTTGACCATTTGATTTTAATTAGACCTTAGGATTATTTATTTTCACTTAGGATCAAATTTTTTGATTAATTTTCTTAGGGACCTAAGGACTTAAGGGACCTTCTTAGCGAATATTTTATTTCCTTGAATTTTATAAGTCTTTTAATAATGGAGAAAACTTCAATGGTCATTTTTCTTAATGACTAAAAATGTATTCAATTCAAAGGTTAAGGCTAAAAATTTAAATTTGATTTATCCTTATCACTTAGGGAAAGACGAACCTTTTTATAACGGCTCCTAAGGGCCAAAAATTTAAAGATAAACCTTTCAGAAGTTTGAATGCAATAGAGACCAACAATTTGGGTGAATACATTGAAGCCAAAAGTTCAAATTTAGGGGTATCTAATGTTGAGTCAATTTTAGCTCCAACATAGGCTCTAATTGGGACAATGTGTTGAAAACCTAAAGCACTTGAGGATTCTAGAATCTCCTGGTTTTATTACAAGCTTTAGATAGAATCACAAATTGTTAAACTTGATTAGAGGTATAAACATAAAAAATCTAAACTAAAAAGATACAATAAAGAAATAATACATATGATCTTAAAACAATAGAGTACCCAAAAACTATTATTCTCTTCAGTCAACTTAGATCAAAGGATCAAAATTTTAAGATCAGATGCACTTTTTAAAAATATTGCCACGATTTTTCAGCAAGGTCTTAGGATATGATTATACATAATTTATCAAAGTCACTTTTTCCATCATGTATTGACCTAAGTGTGTGTTAGTGCATTCATTTCTAATTTCATGGTCTTCCATAACTTCATCATGTTTGGAAAATGGTTAAGCCTAATAGGTAATTTCACTCTAAATATTTTCACCATTTGCAGGGCTTCACTGCCAGTCAAGCGTCTATAGCCCCGGTGGAGATGCTACTGATCCCATATGGTTTTACTCTACTACAAGTGAAGCGTCTATAGATATCGTTGAGGTTTTTCAAGATATCTTAGACACTAACTCAATTTGCATTATAAATGATTTTCTTTCTCTTTTTGAGAAATATTTTGGTGGCTGCAAATTGTGCAGTGAGAGTGTTTACTAAGTTGAGGATCAGTTTCTGGCTAAAGGATTGAGTGTAATGATTTTTGGCTTAATCATTTTACCAAAGATAATTTTGTCCCTTGGACCTTGAAATTTCTTTTAGTATTGTTTGCAATGTGAGGCTTTGACATGATGGACCAACAACTTTGATTTTACTCTATTTTATTTCATACCATATGACAATTGCATAAACATTCAAATTTGTAAAATTGTAAGCAACACCAAAATCTAAAATAAATTTCCTCCTCTCCTGCTTGTCTTAGAGAAATAAATAGTAAGGAATACTCTTCTACCTTATAAAAAATGGGAAAACAACACAAACAAAACAATATGAGGTAAAACAAAACAACACAACAATATGGAAACTATTTTATGGTGATTGACAGAACAAAACAACACAACATTTTGAAAAAAATACAATTTTGTTTTTGATTATATATGTATATATATTATTTTTATTATTAGGGCATTTCCTTCCTTATGACCCCATAGTAGTGGTTGTAAATATTGATATGTAGACCATTTATAGGATTTTTCATTAGTTCTTCTTCCAAGGTTTACAACCTATAGGTATTTTGACCAACAATTTGAACTATCTGATATGGACCAAGCCATTTAGGTTCAAGATTTCCTTTCTCACCATGGTTGTCTCCTTCAAAGAAGGGAGTACCTTTTGCTTTCTTATTAAATAATTTCACAATTTTTTGAGTTTGTTCAATCATCCTATTAAGAGTTTCTCTTCTTTGTTCTTGTAACAAGGCAATTTGGTCTAACCTTCTCTACAGAGCATTAGGGTTCTCATGATCTTGCAATAGCAGGGATAATGCTAATTTCTCTATCCTAGGGGGCAATAAGGCTTTTTATCCATACACCATTTCATAAGGAGTTCTTCCTATATTTCTTTTGAGTGACAGTCTATCTACCCATAAAGCAAATTTTAGTTCACTATCCCAACTCTTTTTATTCTTACCCAATGATATTTTAATCTTAGTAATTAAGTTTTTATTTGATGATTCAGTGAGATAATTTCCTTGAGGGTAATAATTTGCAGAGTGGGAAAGTTCTATTCCATACTTAGCACAAAATTCTACCATCTCAAATGATGTAAAATATTTTCCATTATCTATTACTAATTTCTAGGAACTCCAAATCTAGTTAGAATACTTTCTTCTAAGAAATTAATAACAGTTTGAGTTGTAGAGTTTCTTAAAGGAACAGCTTCTACCCATGCAGTTATAATCCACTTGTGTTTGTCTAATGAGTTCGGATTGATATCTCCAATCAGATCGATACCCCATTGTGTAAATGGTGCTTCTATGATCACTGACTTGAGAGGCATAGCTACCAAATGCTTTTTACCTACAAAAACTTGATAGTTATGGCAATTCCTCACATATTGATATACATATTTAAAAATGGAAGGCCAATAATAACATGCTCTCATAATTTTGTTAGCAGTATCTTTTTGTGCAAAAATGTCCTCCACATAAACCATCATGAAATTCTTTAATTGTTTCTAGGACTTTTTTTTCAAAAAGACAGACTAGTAATACACCATTAGGGTGTCTCCAATAAAGCATACCATCTTGTACATGATATTTCTGTGCTTGTAGTTTTACTAATCTCATTTTGTTAGCTGACATACCTCTAGGGAAAGATAGAGTTTGAAGATAAGCTAATATGTCATCATATGTTAGGACCCTCCTAACATGTCCTAATTACTTATATTATTTATTCATTATATTCTAGGGTCACAACCCTTCACTCTTACAACTATTAGACTAGGTATTTAAATGCAATCCACATATGATAATAAGGCATCATCGAACAAATATATAAATTAATTCTATTGTGGGTTTTCTACCTTACAATCAAAAAGTGATTCAATATAAAAAATGATCCTGCTTCCCGCACCATTTAGTTTCATACCATCTAGATCAGAGCTAGATCAAGGAGAAAATTCACCATTAAAATTTTTTCCCACCGCACATTTCAGCCAGTCCACATTCGCGAGGCCGCAAACAACATTCACGCTTCACGGATCCGTGTCAAAATCCTCGCAAAAAATTAAACCTTCTCCTAAGGTACGAATTAAGTTGTCTTACACCCAAATTGCTTGACCTTTCGCGTGGTGATCGGTGGCTATTTTGAAAAAGCTAAAATCTTCAACGCAACATCAAGGTTTTCGACGTCCTAAACGCAAAGGAAAAAAATTAAAATTAATTTTTTATTTTTTATTTTTTGCTCACCTATACCAAGTCATATTGATCATTACCTACACCAACCACAATGGTTGAAGGACGACGATCACTGGATTCCATTCATGAGAAACACGAAAGGCTCGCTGAAGAAGTTCAATAGGAAAGAGAGGAGAATACCCGTACAACAAGAGAACTCTTCGAGAAAATATTTGCAATGGATGTTAAACTTGATGCCATAAGTAAAAATCAGGCAACAACACATGCAAATTCACCCAACCACGGGTCATCAAACCGAGCAATATTAGGAGGTCCACAAACTTCCATTCTACCACGGATGACCAAATTTGACTTCCCAAAATTTGAAGGAGGAGACCCTACAAACTGGATCTACCGAGCAGATCAATATTTCTCACTAAATCAATTTTTAGAAATGCAAAAAGTGCATATCGCCTCCTTCCACTTGGAAAACGACGCCATCCAATGGTACCACAAGAAAACTAACGGCACTCCGACGTGGTCAACCTTTACACAGAATCTATTAGTGCGATTCGACCCTAGCAAGTTTCAAAGCTTTACAGGGGCCTGTTGACAAGATTGTCACATTCCACCAAGGGGCAAAAAAATTGAAACTTTGTACAATATTTGTTTTGTTGAAAGTTTTTCTTTGTTTATAAGTTATAGCAATTTTGGTTTTCCCTATCGCCCCTTGGTGGAAAAAAAGAAAAGAAAAGAGCTTCGGGCCTGAAGCGCTTCAAATCACTATTTCGGGTGAGAACTTTGTCGAAGAGGGGACGAAGAAAATACTTCGCACCCGAAGCATTCCCAGCAACTACTTCGGGTGAAGAGTTTGCAAAGCGGCATCCAAGAAAGTTTGCTAAAGAAGAAAAGATAGCCCGAATCGGCTAAGGCAAAGAAAATACTTTGGGCCCGAAGTATTTATAAAGTCCACTTCGGCCAGATTTCTCTCGAAGCAATGTAAGTCAAAAAAGCACTTCGGCCAAAACTCCCCCAAACCACCGTTTCAAAAGAAAATCAGCCCGAAGTGTTTGTCCCAACCCATCAACGAAGCAGTTTTGCCAGCGAAGCGGCGAAGGATAAATGAGGATCAACTTCGGCACTCTGCACCCTCGAAGTAGTTTTGTAAAGCAAAAATTAGTGAGGCACTTTCCAGGAACGCTTCCCAAGTTGGGCATTTCCCGAGGTAGTCAGAGAGCCTCATAAATGCATATTTTCTTGTTCGATAAGCCCGCTGCTCATTTTTGGCAATTGGATGCGAAGTATCAGTCTAAGAAGGAGAGCCCAACAACCATGGCCACCACTCGAGCACCGTACCTACAATCCAAGGACACCTAGGTGTCTCATTTAATGCATCTTTCCTCGGTTGACTCGATCACCATTACCAGTTTTGGTAGCCGATTTGAGATATCATCCGCAGTAGCAGCGAGGAGCCGATTTCTCAGGGCCCAAGGGCGTACTCTGCCATTTTTTGTAATAATGATTCAGACGGTCGGGTCCTCTATAAAAACCTAGGCTTTGCAATGTAAAAATGGGGGGGAACTTTTTGATAGAAAGCTATTGTAACTCGATGTCCTACGTTTAATACTAAAGATCTTTTGTGCCCCATTTCTCTCTTTTATGCTGCCTTCTGTGCTTAATTCTTTTGTCTTTTCTCATTCACATACTGAGACTTTGAACCTTGAATCCGATGTACGATCGGGGACCGAACCCCTAAAATTTGCTCTAAAGGATACATAGGAGAGGAAAAACATTCCTGTTGCTTTCTTTTATGCTTCCTGGTGGATCGAGGTTTCTGTTATTCCCTTGTCTTAATCGCTGTTACTCTGAACCCTGAATTCTAGCAAGAGAGAGAGGAGAACCCTATGAACCCATCCAGAGGATACATAGGAAGGTCGACACTACATTTCTTTCATTTCATTCTTGGTATTTCCTGCTGCTATTCGAGTTGTTAGCGAGTAATCATGCTTCCTGTTCTCTCCCACCTCAAATCATCATCTTCTAACCCTTACTCTTTTTATTTCTTTCTCTAACCCTTATCCCTTTTTATTTCTTTTCCTAACCTAAACTCCTTTTATTTCTTTCCTGCACTCTTGTCTCAAACCCCCAAAAGTAGATTAGTATAGGAGCCGAACTTCTCTAGAGATCGGCACGAGGGGCATCTCTTCCCCTTGGCCTTTCAATGTTGGTCGCAGGTCCAGGGTGCGCAAACCCATCGAAAGTCCTTTCCTATGTAGATTTGATGACCAACAGTTTCTGGCACGCTCGGTGGGACCCAAGGTCCCATATTTGAGAAAATTTCTAGCCCGTCTTCACCGGAGCCAGTAGTTCTAACAAGTCCCCGGTGAGATCCGGTCAGTCTCATCTTCTGAGTAGTAGTGAGAATCGATGCTCTCATTACTAAAAGACTCTTAGCATCTAGCGACTCTGTTTTACCTGAGAATATTTAAGTCGTAAAGACCAGTACTAAAAGCCTATGCCTTCATGCAAACGAGATGTAGAGTTAGGAATAGAGGAGAGGAAACCGAGTTCTTTGAGCTTGATATTGACACCTTTGGGGAATTCTCTAGGTTAGTTACCCCTGAATATCTCTTATGCGGGACATCCTTGCAAGATGCTACTGTTGACGAGCAATGCCCAACTTTTGATAGCACAGCGGCTAGTTTTCCTCCGAATCCTCCCAACTCATCGAAGCATCCTAGTGCCTCTATTCCCATTGCCCTTTCGATGAGCAACCCAAGAGAGACTTCAGGGAATTTTGTCCCACAGAACCTAGGCACAAATATGGCACAACAACAACAACAAAAACAATAGCAAATGCAGCAGCAACCGCCTCCCAGATTATTTCCAGCATGGAATTCTTTGTCACCGTTGAATCTCGTGGGCCAAGGGCAAGTTCCACCTGCTGTAATCAAAAAGCTCTTGACGTTCGACAAAACTAGAAAGACTGCTCTGGAGCATATCCAGGACATCATTTCCCTGGCGACAATCCATGATATCACAGAAGAACGAGTGATGGTGAAGCTCCTGGTTCTCTCCCTTAGAGGAAAACTCCTCTATTGGTATAGATCTTTGCCATCCAACACTATTACAGGATGGGATTAGTTAGCCGGACAGTTGATGTAAGGCTTCAACGAGTCCATCGATCCAACTTCTCTTCTGCAGTAATTCACTTTGATCCAAAGACATCCACAAGAAGAGATTGTAGACTTCAATGTTAGGTTCGATCGAACTTGGCAAAGAGTCCCAGTTGGACTTCGCCCAACTGATGAAGCCGCAACATAGGACTTCCTTTGGGCCTTCAACCCTGATATCGGCCTTATGATAAGGTACTCAAATGTCAATTCTTTTCTAGAGTTGTATGGGTTAGCCAAGAAAGCAGAAATGGACCTCATAGCTATGGGTAAACTTCCTCAAAGAATGCCAATGCCCATACTCCCCGAGTTCCTTCAAGCCCAGTATGCGAGCGCAGTCGCTTCGTAGATTTTTGCAATCCCTGCATACCCGGTCTCATCCTGGAATCCAAATTCTGTTGTCTCATAGATCATCGCTCCACAGATACATTTCCCTACACTTTCAACTATGCCGCCCACTATTACTCCAACATTTCCAATGTTGCCAGCACCCCTCCAACATCCTGCCCTACCTCCGATACCAACTATGGCTTCTTTACCATTAGTTCCCAAGGTCGATGATATGCAAGCTAGGATATTGCAAGAAATGCAATCATTAAATGCCACAGTGTAGACCTTGTCCAACGACATGATAATTTTCAAGAAGAAGCAAGCGCAACAAGAGTTTCTACCAAGAAGGTCTTATCCCACACCTGCACTTACCAAAGATTAAGCTGTCCATCAAGGAAAAGCTTTGACAAGAAACACTACGATAGAAGAAGTCCCAAGCACTTCCGATCATGTATACTGGTGCTCTACATGTAATGATCCTCATGAGGAAAATACATGCATGTTGCATCAACACTACATGCATACACTAACAAGTAGCAGTCAATGCGGTCAAGTCAACATCATCCGAAAATTAGATCAAAATTTGTCCATCGATGAGGAAGAGCTAGTCGCGGTCCTTACCAGGGGAGGTAAAAGGTCGATAGTGGTGGATGCTACTCAGATGGCTCCTTTGAAGGTACACGCTCGATTTGAAAAAGAACAAACTTCCTTTTCAGCCCCAAGCAAAGCTCCTCCGCCAGCTCCAATCAAAGAAAATATCCAAAAGGACACTGCCGAACCACCTTAGGTGGAGACCAAAGAACAGGCTAAGGAGAAGCTCAAGTTTTCCTCGCTCACCAAGTGACAAATAGTCAAAGCGACAGAGCAATATCGCACTAAGTACAAACTGAGAAAGGAACCTGAGGTGCATAGCTCCCCAGCCTACAACATTGTAGAAGAGTTGAGAATTCCAGCAAAAATCAGTCTATATGATGCTCTACAACTTCCTGGAAAAGTGGATCTGCTGCAAGAATCATTGAAGAGAGTCAATACAAAGAAAACAGAGCCGCTCGCTTTGGTGCAGACCCTATCTGCGTCCATCACAGGGAAAAATAGACCACCACCATTCTACTTATACTTACAAATGGAAGGGTATATCGTGCATAATTGTATGATAGATTCTGGAGCTACGACGAAAGTAATGCCAAAGGTAGTATGCGATGAAATAGGCATGGAATACACACGAAGCAGTCATGGAGTCCTCCAGCTAGACGGTACCCTAGTAAAGATTGTAGGTGTCATCAAAGACATTCCTATTCGGCTACATAAGACACATCAAATCATAGTCATACAAGAGGTGGTAGTCATAGACCTTGAGCCCTACTTCAGCATGTGCCTATCGAGGGAATTCACAAAAAAGCTGGGTGAATATCTATCCATGGACTAAACTCATCTAGAGATCCCATTCAAAGGGAAGAAGGTGAAGATCTATAATGAAAATCCTTCTACGTTCCTGGTTCAGAAGATGTTCGAGGAAGAGAGCAGTGGCCCTGTGCATACGATCGCGGAGGAGCTAGAGCAAGTGGATCTGGTCCAGGAATCCCTCACACAGTTGTGTTGTGAAGATGAATTTTCATTGGCAAATTTCAATGCCATGATAGAGACTGAGGTGGGGTGTTACACCATCACCAAGTCCGAGAAACCAGCCAAAATGGAGGGAAATGTTTCTGCTCAAGGACTATGGAAATTTTTCTTCGATGGTGCCCGATGCAAGAATGACGTTGGGGCAAGAATCCTTCTGATTTTGCCGTCGAGTGAGAAAAAGGAGTATTGCTACCAATTGACATGGAGCTGCACCAACAATGCAGAAGAGTATGAAGCCTTGTGCTTGGGACTCAAAAAGGCTGATAAGTTAGGCATAAGGCATCTTCAAATCTTTGGATATTCTGAACTAGTTTGCAACTAGGTCACCAATAGATGCTCTTCAAAGAAGCACTATCTTAAATCATACCACAATAGGGTATGGGACCTGTTTGACCAGTTTGAATCCCTCAATCTACAGTCTATTCCACAAGAAAAGAATTGACATGCAGATGTCTTAGCATCCATCATAGCCCGATATTCTCCAGTGGATGATATGGTGCATAATTCGAAGGCTATAAGGATGATCTATAGACCCTCTATCTCGGAAAAAGATTTACACTAGCAAGTTTTTGACAACGAAGAGTAGATCGTCAATTTCATGATCCAAGAAGCTGCTACAGTCGAAGACCAAAGACCTGATGAGGAAGAATATGAAGGATTGGTCCAATTGAAGAACAACCATGTTCCCAAGGGATTGATCACGCATGAGAGCCTATTCGATCAAAATGACTGATCGCTCTCCCACAAGATTTAGATTAGCGTGCAGCAATATCAAGATTTAAAACTAGAACCTAGGAAAGTAATAAAGGTCAGGAATGATTGTACTTCAAAATAAATAGAGCAAATCCGATGTCTGTGTAAAAAGTACCTAGATATCGTGGCTTCGTCTTATCACAACCTTAAGGGATATGATCGGCAGCTGATCCAACATACAATTGAATTACAAGAAGGGGCCAAACCTTTCCTACAGAAGCAAAGGCTGATCAATCCAAAGATTGAGGTCCTGATTAAAGCCAAACTGCTAAAAATGCTCGAAGCAAAGATCATTTATCCCATCAAGCATTCTTCCTAGGTAGAGAACTTGGTCCCTGTAAGAAAAAAGAATGGAGACATTCGGTTATGCGTGGTCTTCTGCAACCTGAATCATGCTTCCCTCAAGGACCACTATCCTCTCCCGCAGATCGATCAGATCTTGCATTCGGTGGCTGGATTTCAATGATTCTCCCTGCTCGATGGTTTCTATGGATATAATCAAATCTGGGTCAGGGACGAAGACCAGTATAAGACCATGTTCACAACCAAGTGGGGCACATTCGCCTACCAGTGGATGCCTTTTGGCCTCTCGAATGCGGGAGCTACTTTCCAGAGGGCGATGGACCTTGCTTTTGGCGAGATTCTGAACAAGGTCATTGTTATATATTTGGATGACATGACCATCTTCTCTCGGAGGAGAGAAAACCACCCAAAACATCTTCAATTTTTTTTTGAAAAATGTCAAGAATTTGGCATCTCAATTAATCCAAAGAAGTCAATATTTGTAGTCAGCGAAGGAAAGTTGCTGGGACATGCAATTTTAGAAAAGGGTCTCACCGTGGATCCTGATAGAGCCGAAGCTTTGATGAAGCTCACAATCCCAGAAGATAAAAAGGGCCTTCAATATTTCTTCGGTCAGATTAACTTCATAAGGAAGTTTGTCCCAGACTTCGCCTAGGTCATTAAGCCGATGTCTGAGCTTTTAAATAAGGGCACAAAATTTGTCTGGATAGAAGAAAGGAGGAAAGCATTCAAAGAAATCAAGGCCCAAATTGTTCAGGCACCGGTCTTGATCAACCCCGACTACAGCCAAGATTTTATCCTATATGCAATAGGAGAACCTGAAAGCTATGCCGCGGTCTTGATGCAAAAGGGGGAAGATGGAGAGGAACGTCCCATCACGTTCCTCATCCAGCTAATCAATCCCCATGAAGAAAAGTATAATTTCATCGAGCATCAAGTGCATGCAGTAATGAAGTCTCTCAGGAAATTCAAACAGTTCATTTCTCAGAGTCGCACGACAGTCTTTGTCATTCACCCCGATGTGCGTAGTTTCATTATCCAAGGGGAACTGGGAAGCAAGAGAGCTGGTTGGGTGAGCAAAATCCAAGAGTTTGATATCAAGATCAAGCCTACCAAACTAGTTCACGATCGTGCACTATGTCAAGAGCTGGCGAAGAACGCAATGGCCGAAATAACAGACTGTCAGTCGGATGACTTGCCAACAGGAGAATGCCTCGCTAATCAGGAAGGGGCCGAGAAATATTGGGTCAACAAAATAGTGGAATATTTTAGTACCGACAGATGCCCCTCGCATCTGAATGCTTTGCAGCAGAGACATTTTAGGATGTGGTCCGCCCGATACACTATGCGCCCAAAAGGCCTATTTTTCAGAAACATCGACGGCGTCCTCCTTAGATGCATAAAAGATAATGATAAGAGGAGAGTCCTGGGAAAATTTCATTCAGGACTATCTGGAGGGAACTTTACTGGAGGAACGATGACACTAAAGATAATCAAAGCGGGTTACTATTGGCCCACACTCTTTGCTGATGCCTTCTCCGTTTACTGAAGATGCGAGCAATGCCAAAAATTCGTTGGTCGAAGCAAAAATGCTTTGATGCCACTCCGATCGATATAAGTAGAAGCCCATTTTCAGCAATGGGGACTGGATTTCGTAGGGGCCATATCGCCAAACTCCTTCACTGGGCACAAATTCATTCTGACTATAATCGATTACTTCACCAGGTGGGCCGAGGCAGTCCCCACAAAACATGTTGATCAAGATACTGTGGTCACCTTCCTGGAAGGATTGATTACCCGCTTCGGCATCCCTGAAGCAATTATTATAGATAACGGTCTTGGTTTCATAGGCGCAAAGATCAATGAGTTCCTATACAAGTATGGGATATATCACAAGGTGTCTTCTAATTACTACCCCCAAGGCAATGGATTGGCAGAATCCACCAACAAAACCCTGTTGAGGATACTGAGAAAGCTGATCGATCAAAACAAAAGAACTTGGCACCTCCTTCTAGATCGGGCCTTGTGGGCCGATCGGGTTTCTATCAAAAGGTCAATCAAGACTTCGCTGCATGCTCTAGTCTACAGAAAGGAGGCCATTCTGCCCACTCACATCGAGATCCCTGTGTTACAGTTGCTAGAAGAAGATGAAGCTAACCCGATGGAGGAACGCATGGTTCAACTACTACAACTAGAAGAGGAACATGAAAAGGCCTACCAGAACTTCGCACGGCATGCTGAGGTCACCCGAGAATGGTTCAAAAGGAAATCATTCGATTGCACATTCAAAGTAGGAGACCTAGTATGGAGGTGGGATTCATGGAAGGCCAAGCTTGGGAATCATGAAAAAATGGATGCATTTTGGGACGGACTGTTTGAAATAGTAAAAGTGAATTCGGCCAATTCCTTCATCCTCAGAGATGCGAATGGCCAAGTTTTACCAATCTCCGTCAATGGTCTTCACTTGAAGACCTTCAATCGCTGAAGTATGTACAGCTCAAAAAAAAAAAAAAAAACTTGCATATATTTTGTATATAGGATTTCAATGCTTTGTATATACTCTGTTCAAAAGATCACGGGGAGCAAGTGCCACTTCAACCACAAAAGCTAGATTCCTGGCTTCGACTTCACAAAGCATGATCAGAATTGTCTTCAAGGGGGTTTCGATCCGAAGTAGCCGACGAAGGGAAGTTCACCGTGAAGCAGTTCATCCTTGATGGGTTTTGGTCGACGATATTCATGAGCCGAAGCAATAGCATAGCAAAGGGGAACTTCGAGCCCAAAATGAAGAAAAATTAGCCTGAAGAAGAACTTTGCGACAAAGCATTTTCATCGAACCCTGCTTCGGAGCAGACACATTTAAGTTGTGCCTCTGGGAACATGTCAAAAATAGCCTCAAAAGGGGACCGAAATAGATGAACTCAATACGAAAGAAGTGGCACTCATCCCAAGGTAGTTCGTCAACCCAAAAACCACAATAAAGTACCAGGTGGCAGTGATTCGCACTCTCGATACAAAATCAAACCACCGAATTGCATGACCCCACATACGACACTGCCATATAGCCAATCAGATGCCATAGTGATACTTTCAGGCTAGGCCCACGAAGTAATTATGGTGGTTGCCATAAATGCCATAAGTTGCCCTCCAAAGATATAAAATGCAGGTGCCCGTTAAGAACAAACCATTTGCAAGCGTGAGAGTTTAGTCTGCATTCTGTCACCTCAAAAAGCTTCTGCATCAAAGGTTCTGTTGTTCATCGTGATTACCCCGTCCTTTGTTTTGAGGTGCTAAACTATTTTAAATTACAAGTTATTCTGTTGCAATCGTTCACAATGGGAAGGAGGAACCCCACGCGAAAGGGAAAAGAACTAGAGGTGAAAACTCCAGAGAAGGAAAAAGCTATAGAAGAAAAGAAATAGATGCCTAGGAGGATCAATCCTCCCCCACACCCAAGAAAATAGGTGATGGAAGGAAGAGAAGAGTCCGATGACGAGCCCAGCATAGAACCACCTATCGATAAGTGGGCAAAAATCAAAGACCTAGAGCTCTCAAGAATTGCGGTCAAGCTTCGGTATACCATCGACTTCATGAAAAGTAGGCTCTCAGTGGAGAACAAGAGGGCCGTGGTGTATTATTCCCACATATACTAGTATCTGGTCCTTCCTACACATCACTGCCCCGAGCTCATATATGCCATTGCTCAGAACTATCAGCCATAAACCAGGCAGGTGTTAGACGCCTCGGGTAAAAAGTTGTTTTCCATTCTGAAGGAGGATGTGCAGGTAGCGTTCACATCGTACCAAAGGCCACTAAAAGGTTATACCGTTCGCAATGTCAGCCTGAGTGAACAAACGGATAAGTTCGCCTCTAATCCCTTCATTTTGAGCTTTTTGCGTGAAAATATCAAGAGCAGACTTCCTTTTGGAAAGCGACCCCAGATGCCCCTACCCTTGGAGGCCTTCAAGAACACAGATATATTCTCTATCATTGCATGGGTAGGGGGCTTGTCAAGCAATACTTTGGTATGCCCATGGCAGGTGTCATTAGCCAAATGCATTTCCAGAGGAGAGTTCTACACTCCTGATGCTTCGTGGCCGAACACCAACCCAGTTTTCTTTGATTGGGCAGAATGGGTGGCCCGAAATCTGCATATGCGGTTGTCATCCATGAAGGATGCTAGCAAGGATCCATACTTCTAGCCTTTTTCCTTCTTGGTTTGGCTCTTCTTCTTTCATGTACATAAAGCCCTTCCCCATTGTGATGTTTCACCAATCGACAAGGATGGGATCCCGTTGCCTATATATCAGTGGACCCATCTCCTGCTGAGGTCGGAGTCCTATTACCCTTTCAATTAGTACTTTTTGGGACCTGCGATGCACATTATGATAGGGTCTAGCCCCCGGGTGCCTCTTTGCATTAGAAATAAAGTGGTACTGGAGCGAAGAGGGGATGTGTTTCAATTGATGCAAGGGCTTGTGATCCGCATTTTTGAATTCACAGGAAAGCCATTCTTGCTGCATTTTTTCCCTTCAGAGTACCAATTTGCCCTGGAAGTTGCTCGACAAAGTGATGCGACCGATGAAACTTATGGTCACGAGAAGAAGTGGGCACACACTTGAGACTTCCCCTTCAAGACGGGAGTGATCGAAGTCTTTGCCTTGAAGCAGAACATATACCTGGAGGAGAAGCTCACCGATTTTGGTCTGCTTAAAATACCATAGAGGTGGCTCTACAACCCATTGGGGGTGATGAGAGACCATTTGAAAAGCAAAAACTTCCATGTCTGTCATCGCCCTAAAGTTCTGGAGCAGAGGAAAAACCCCAATGGTACGGACCTGGAGTAGCACTTAGAGGAGATGAGGACGTTGCCTCCTTGGCATGACTTCTATCCTATGGAGGTCGAATTCGACCCAGACCAGTACCCATTCCCAACTCTTGACTCCAATTTCTGGAGAAAAGCAAGGGACAATTTAAAAGAGGAGTTAAAGGACTGGGACGAGGAGTAGTTAAGAGAATGGTGGATTATGAGAGTCCATCATCGAAAGATGAATTCTTACGGGCTTCTAACGATGGACAAGGAATTCACAATTGTGTATCAGACCAATATTGGGTCTTGGAAACCCTTGTCCTTTGTCGATTTCATTCCATCGACCACCCCAAGTACAGATAAAGGCCCCAAGAGGACTAACAATGTCCCCAAGGAAAAAGCTGCCAGGGCCACGCCAAAAGCTTTACTACAAGGTCCATCCAAAGATCTCGAGACAACAATAAAGGAATCAGAGCAACCCCTCAAGAGGAAGAAAATAAAGGAGTGGGAACCTGCATAGGCAACCCTAAACTTCCCAAAGCGATCGCGTACAGGCACGTTGAGCGCCCTTATCGAAAGATCAGTATCAGGCTCGATCGAAGTAAATGACAAAGAAGCTCCACCAAATGTCAAAGCAATCCCAAACGTAGATATCATCAACGTGGAGGAACTTGTGGAAGTCATGGAAGCCAAGAGTACCGAGGCTTAGAAGGAACAAGAGCCAATCACCCAGGATATCACCATGGCCGCTCTGCCAGGAGGGCATGAAGGTACATTTTATTTGCCTTATGCTATGGTTGCCCGTAAGTACACCCCAACCCTGGCTGAAAGCTCTCACCAGTCCACCCTACCTCCACAAGGTCAGTCATCTCCTTACGCTGTGCCCCTAACTACTCCCCCCGAGTCTTTCGGCCAGGGAAAACCCATTAGAGCCACTTTGCCTAGCCACATCGCCAATCCTCTAGTCGTCGACTAGGATGAAGCTAATAGTCTAGTGCCAAACCCCGAGGCTCATTCCTCTATTGTACATAACATGCTCTCACTTGCCGAAGCCCCCGTCACCCCTGTTGTCGAACCTTCGGGTGAGGCTATCCCCTTCAACTCCTTATATTTGTTCAATCCCTTGGCTATAGACCCAGCCACATTCGACTCCGAGCTGTCCTCAATATGGGAGTCCCCCTTGGCCAAAAAAATCCTCCAAGCCCAATAGAACACAGAGATAATGTTGAAAGATGCAAGAAAAAAGAAAGGGCGCTCGCTCACTCAAGTTGAGAAATGTGTCGTCTTTGATTTCGAGGCGGGAAAGGTGCATAAAGTAAAAGAAATACCCAAAGTCCAAAAGCCCCTGGATGAAATGACTCCAACGGAATATGAATATCAGGATAAAGAAAAGGACTTGGAACATTTGAATGTGGACAAGGAGTCTTCCTCTATGCACATTGGAATTGAGACCTTCAAGGCGCATGCCAACATTGCCAACAAACACAGGTTCAAAGCTGAGAGTGATAATATCAAGCTAGAGGAGGAGCTAGCAAGGACTTGCTCCAAATTTGCAGAGGCTGAAGAGCAGTGCAAGATGATGCAGAAAGAAGCACACACCCTAAAGCTACAGATAGCGCAGTTGGAGTGCACAACTAAGAATCAGGAACAAAGGCAGGCCAAAAATGAGTTGAGGGCCAAGGAGCTTGAAAGTAGGATCTTGCAGGCTCAGATCTAGCTGCACGAGAAGGAAAACCTAGGGCTATTTGATAGGAGCAAAATCAAAGAGATTCGCTCACATCTGCTCAAGAATTTCAGGTCTCGGGCTATCAGTGCCCTTTCAGTTTTAGTCTACACCATAGAAGCCCAGGTTTCCACCGCCGAAGGAGGACCAATCATCGAAGAGGTCATTCAGAATGTCAGAGCCTAACTCAAGCTAGCCCTCAAGGTACAAGATGGAAGGTATCAAGATTTGAAGCTCGCAGTGAGGAGTCGAATAGCAAGGGATTGGTCAACGACCGAGGCCACAGTCCGCACCTTTTTCTCCATAGCCAAGAAATCTCAAAAGGCAAAAATCCTATTGGACGCATTCGAAAGTGAGAGGCACACGTCAATGGGTTATTTTGAGGATCTCTTCTCCTTAGGCTTCTCGAGTTTCACAGATGATGATGGGAAGCCATTAGCTAAGGAAGAAATCATGCCAAAGTGGCAGCAGTTTGAAGGCAATGTTTCGAAGATAGACGAGTGGGTCGAACCAATAACAGAGAAGCAGGTTGCTGATTACATATTGAAATACTGTAGAATTGTTGCTTACCTAAATGATCTGTATACCAGGTCCTAGCATGTAAAAATTAGGCAGATCAATAGGTTTTGCGCCTTGGTCAAATCTTTAGGAGATCAAGAGCTGTTCATGAAAAGCGTCTGGTCTCAGGTTCATCGAACCTTGAAGAACATCCACGTCTTCCTGGACCCACTGCCAACGGCTGAAGATGTAGTAGAAGCAATGGCGCCTGGAGAATAAGAAGCAATGGTGGAAGAAGAGGAAGAAGAAGGACAAGCTATGGAAGCACCCCCAGAAAAAGAACAAGGAGAAGGGTCTGAAGGACTCTGTGGCCCAATGGATGAAAGCTGAGGGTTCTACCATCGAGATGAGCTCGTTGCCTCACGAGCCACCAAGAATGTTGACAAGATTGTCACATTCCACCAAGGGGCAAAAAAATTGAAACTTTGTAAAATATTTGTTTTGTTGAAAGTTTTTCTTTGTTTATAAGTTATAGCAATTTTGGTTTTCCCTATCGCCCCTTGGTGGACAAAAATAAAAGAAAAGAGCTTCAGGCCCGAAGCACTTCAAATCACTACTTCAGGTGAGAACTTTGTCGTAAAGGGGATGAAGAAAACACTTCGCACTCGAAGCATTCCTAACGACTACTTCAGGTGAAGATTTTGCGAAGCGACATCCAAGCAAGTTCCTCGAAGAAGAAAAGATAGCCTGAATCAGCTAAGGCAAAGAAAATACTTCGGGCATGAAGTATTTCTAAAGTCCACTTCAGCCAAATTTCTCCTGAAGCAGCGTAAGTCAAAAAAGCGCTTCGACCAAAACTCCCCCAAACCACCATTTCAAAAGAAAATCGGCCCGAAGTGTTTGTCCCAACCCATCAGCGAAGCAGTTTTTCTAGCGAAGCGGTGAAGAATAAATGAGGATCAGCTTCGACACTCTATGCCCCCGAAGTAGTTTTACAAAGCGAAAATTAGTGAGGCACTTTCTAGGAACGCTTCCCAAGTTGGGCATTTCTCGAGGTAGTCAGAGAGCCTCATAAATGCATATTTTCTTGTCCGATAAGCCCGCTGCTCATTTTTGGCAATTGGATGCGAAGTATCAGTCCAAGAAGGAGAGCCCGACAAGCATGGCCGCCACTCGAGCACCGCACTTGCAATCCAAGGACACCCAGGTGGATCATTTAATGCATCTTTCCCCGGTTGACTCGGTCACCATTACCAATTTTGGTAGTCGATTTGAGATATCATCCGTAGCAGCAACGAGGAGCCAATTTATTAGGGCCCGAGGATGTACTCCGCCATTTTTTGTAATAATGATTCAGAGGGCCGGGTCCTCTATAAAAACCCAGGCTTTGCAATGTAAAAAGGGGGGGAAATTTTTGCTAGAAAGCTGCTGTAACTCGATGTCCTGCATTTAATACTAAAGATATTTTGTGCTCCATTTCTCTCTTTTATGCTGCCTTCCATGCTTAATTATTTTGTCTTTTCTTGTTCGCATACTAAGACTCTGAACCCTGAATTCGGTGTACGATTGGGGACCAAACCCCTGAAATTCACCCTGAAGGATACATAGGAGAGGAAAAACGTTCCTGTTGCTTTCTTTTATGCTGCCTGATGGATCAAGGTTTCTGTTATTCCCTCGTCTTAAACGCTATTACTCTGAACCCTGAATTCCAGCGAGAGAGAGAGGAGAACCCTGCGAACCCATCCAGAGGATACATAGGAAGGTCGACACTACGTTTCTTTCATTTCATTCTTGGTATTTCCTGTTGCTATTCAAGTTGTTAGCGAGTAATTGTGCTTCCTGTTCTCTCCCACCTCAAATCATCATCTTCTAACCCTTACTCTTTTTATTTCTTTCTCTAACCCTTATCCCTTTTTATTTATTTTCCTAACCCGAACTCCTTTTATTTCTTTCCTGCACTCTTGTCTCAAACCCCCAAAAGTAGATTAGTATAGGAGCCGGCCTTCTTCGGAGATCGGCATGAGGGGCATCTCTTCCCCTCGGCATTTCAATGTTGGTCGCAGGTCTAGGGTGCGCAAACCCACCAAAAGTCCTTTCTTGTGCAGATTTGATGACCAACAGGGCCCTCACTAAATTATGCCAAACCACAATGGTAAGCGAATACCAAGCAGAATTTGAAAGGCTAGCTAATAGAACATCTGGATTAGACGCTGCCTTCTTTCAAGAATATTTTGTCAGTAGATTAAAAGAAGAGATTCGAATAGAGGTGCAAATGTATAACCCTACAAACATGTTAGATACCATTGGGTTGGCAAAATTAGCAGAGGACAAAATTAAGGCATGAAATCAGTTCACAAAACCAACTTGGGGAAAACCATCAAACACTTATACCAACCCAAACCAATGCAAAATGGATGAACCCAAAACTCCTACACATCCCCCAAAATTAACCCCGCTCTACCAATTAAGTGTCTAAGTTTCGAGGAAATGAAGGAAAGACAAGCTAAGGGTCTTTGCTACCATTGCGATGAGAAATTTGACAAAAATCATAAATGTGCCTCATGGAAATTATATATTCTAGATGCCACAGAGGAAGGGAATTCTACTGAAGATGAACCTAAACTCGAAGTAGAGGTATTATCCAACACACTTGAAAGTGACGAAGAAAATGCACCAAAGTTTTCTTTCAATGCCCTTGCTAGATTTTCTACCCTTCAAACAATGCGAGTTAAAGGGTATTTTAAGAAACAAAACCTTATCGTGCTCCTAGATTCTGGTAGCATGCACAATTTTATTGATCCAAAGGTGGCTAAACAAGAAAATTGTTTTATATACCCTTGCAATAACTTTGAAGTGATGATTGGAAACAACGGAAAAATTGCATGCAAAGGTAAATGCAAAAATATAAAACTAATTATGGGGGTTTATAACATGAAATGTGACATGTTATAAACTCGAAGTAGAGGTATTATCCAACACACTTGAAAGTGACGAAGAAAATGCACCAAAGTTTTCTTTCAATGCCCTTGCTAGATTTTCTACCCTTCAAACAATGCGAGTTAAAGGGTATTTTAAGAAACAAAACCTTATCGTGCTCCTAGATTCCGGTAGCACGCATAATTTTATTGATCCAAAGGTGGCTAAACAAGAAAATTGTTTTATATACCCTTGCAATAACTTTGAAGTGATGATTGGAAACAACGGAAAAATTGCATGCAAAGGTAAATGCAAAAATATAAAACTAATTATGGGGGTTTATAACATGAAATGTGACATGTACGTCATACCCCTAGGTGGGTGCGACATTGTACTATGCATACAATGGTTACGAACCTTGGGCATAGTCCAATGGGAATTTGATGAACTATGGATGAAATTCATAGCAAAGAACCAAACCTATATTATCCAAGGCCTGAAATCAGACCTTCCCAAATCATCAGCTTGCATAGAATGGAGAAAATTATCTGAAGAAGAAACAAAGGAATGGTCACCCGATTATTTTCAATTCAGCCTAGTCACAAAGAAGACGAGACACCAAAGTTACAAAATATTTTAGACCACCATAAGGCTGTATTCAATGAACCAAAAGGGCTACCTCCACAATGAAGTCACGATCACACTATTCCACTATTTCCAGGGCATCACCCTCCTAATATTAGACCTTATCGTTATCCATACCTCCAAAAGACTAAAATAGAGAATTTAGTACAAGAGCTTCTTAAGGCAGTAGTCATTAGACCTAGCAAAAGCTCTTACTCCTCTCCAATTATTTTAGTTAGAAAAAAGGATGGCTCATGGCGTTTATGTGTCGATTTTCGAGCGCTTAATAAAATGACCATCAAAGATAAATTTCCTATTCCGGTCATAGACGAGCTATTAGATGAACTCCATGGGGTAGATTATTTTTCCAAGTTAGACTTACGGTCAAGCTACCACCAAATACGAGTCAATGAAAAGGATATTCCTAAGATGGCCTTTCGCACTCACGAAGGGCACTATGAATTCTTGGTGATGCCATTTGGCCTGACCAACACTCCTACCTTTCAAAGTCTAATGAATAAGGTATTTCACCCTTTTCTTTGTAAATTTATATTAGTTTTTTTGATGACATTTTGATTTATAGCAAAACATGGGAAGAACATTTGGACCATGTTAGACAAGCGTTCCAAATCTTGGAGGAAAATCAACTTTATGCAAAAAGATCAAAGTTTTCCTTTGGAAAACAAGAAATTGAATACTTAGGGCATATTGTCTCAAAGGAAGGAGTTATGGTAGATCCTTCCAAAATCGAGGAGGTGAAAAATTGGCCTATTCCAAAAACCTTAAAAGCTCTATGTGGGTTTCTTGGACTAATGGGATATTATAGAAAATTTGTCCAAAATTATGGTAAAATCGATGCTCCTCTAACAACATTACTTAAGAAAAATGTTTTCAAATGGTCGTCTAAAGCAGATGAGGCATTTATCACCTTGAAAACTTCAATGTGTACCACCCCTGTTCTAGCCATGCCCAACTTTTCTAAACCGTTCATCATTGAAAGTGACACTTCAAGAATAGGAATGGGAGCCGTACTCATGCAGGATGAAAGGCCTCTAGCTTTTATAAGCAAAGCATTTTCTCCTAAGAATTTAGCTCACTCTATGTATGAAAAAGAGATGTTGGTGATTGTCCATGTTATTCAACATTGGAGGCCTTACCTTATTGGCCAATATTTCATTATACGCACTGACCATCATAGCTTGAAGTATTTTTTGGAACAAAGGACTAATACCCCGAAACAACAAAAATGGGTTACTAATATTCTTGGCTATGATTATGAAATTACATATAAAAAGGGAAAGGACAACATGGCAGCCGATGCAATTTCTAGAAAACTTGAAGATATGCCTCAAGTCCATGCTCTTTCCTCACTTATTCTGAAATGGGTAGATGAGGTGCATGAAAAATGGATAAATGATCCTACTATCCATGCCTTAATTCAACAACTTCAACATAATCCTAGTAGAAAAAATCCATACACTTGGAAGGACAATATATTAAGATACAAATGGAGGATGGTCCTCACTCTCAATTCAACTTATCATGAAAAACTTCTTCATGAGTTACATACCTCACCCACTATAGGCCACTCAGGGTTCTTAAAAACCTATAAAAGAGCCACTACCTCCTTCTATCGGGTAGGAATGAAAAATTACATCAAAAACTTTGTAAAAGAATGTGAAATTTGCCAATTCAACCTCTTCCTATACCCACCAAAACATGGGCAGATATTTCTATGGAATTTATTGAAGGATTACCAAAATCAGGAGGAAAAACAACCATTTTCGTAGTCATTGATCGTTTATCTAAATATGCCCATTTTTGTTCCATGGCTCATCCTTATACCGCTAGCACTATAGCCCACCTCTTCCTAGATAACATATTTAAATTACATGGTATGCCCTCCATAATTGTTAGTGACCGTGACCCAAATTTCACTAGCACCTTTTGGAAGGAATTGTTCAAATTACAAGGTACTCAACTTTGTATGAGCTCTGCTTACCATCCTCCAACCGATGGCCAAACAGAAGTTGTAAATAAATGCTTGGAAACATACCTTCGATGTTTTTTTTCTAATCAACCACTCCATTGGGTAAAGTGGCTTTCACTAGCGGAATGGTGGTATAACACTTCATACCATACGTCCATCAAAATGAATCCTTATGAAGCACTATATGGTCAAACACCACCATCCCTCACTTCCTATATTCTAGGGACTACAAAAGTCCATGCGGTGGAAACGAAACTTGCTAATAGAGATGACATACTATGAATCCTAAAAGAGAGCCTACACATCGCCCAGCATCGCATGAAGCAGCAAGTCGATCAACATAGAAGCAAACGCAGTTTCCACGAGGGTGATATGGTTTTCTTACGTCTCCAACCTTACCGTCAATCCTCTCTTAAACAAAAAGGTTCTCAGAAGTTAGCACCCAAATTTTACGGGCCGTATAAAGTTCTCCAATGTATTGGGACCGTTGCTTACAAACTAGAGCTTCCTACCTCTTCCAAACTTCACCCTGTATTTCATGTATTTTGCCTTAAGCTCGTAGTGGGAGCCCATATTACGACACAACCCACTCTCCCTGAATTCTTCGATGATGGAGTACTTCTAGTCGAGCCAGAAGCTATCTTGGATCGCCGCTCTCGTCACCTTTGTACTTGCAATATCACGAAAGTTTTAATCCATTGGAAAGGTCTACCTTTAGAAGAAGCAACGTGGGAAAATTTTCAAGATATCCAGCAGTAATTTCCAAATTTCTAGCTTTGAGGACAAAGCTCCTTTAAGGGGGGTGGCATGTTAGGACCCTCCTAACATGTCTTAATTACTTATATTATTTATTCATTATATTCTAGGGTTACAACCCTTCACTCTTAAAACTATTAGACTATGTATTTAAATGCAATCCACATATGATAATAAGGCATCATCGAACAAATATATAAATTAAGTCTATTGTGGGTTTTCTACCTTACAATCAAAAAGCGATTCAATATAAAAAATGATCCTGCTTCCCGCACCATTTAGTTTCATACCATCATACCACTTACATTCTACATTATTAGTCCTTCTGATGTCATGCATTTCATCTACTATAGCAATGTTATTAGAGTCTTCTCCTTCTTTATAAGCTAAGTATTTAGCTAAGCCCTACCCTCTTACAGTTTTAACTATTTTGAATTCAACATCATATTGTAGTAGTTTTACCATCCACCTTGCAGGATTTCCTAATGGTTCAGATTGAGTAAAGACATCCTTTATAGCTATAAAAGGAATGCAACAGAAAACCTTGTTAGAACCAAATATATTCTTGAAATGCTCTAAGGCTTGGATTACTGCATAAGCATGTTTTTCTAATAGAGTATATTTGAGATGTGCTCCCTTCAAACCTGAACTCATAAAAGCTATTGGTCTTTCATTATTTTCATCATCCTTTTGAGAAAGGACTGCAACAATAGAATGATCAGATGCAAATGAATAAATATTGAAATCTTTTGAATAATCAGGGTAGGTTAAGACTGGGGTAGTTGAAATGGCTTCTTTAATATTTTTAAATGCTTCCATATTTTCTGGTGTCCACTTTATTTCCCCAGTCTTCTTGACCATATCATTAATAGGCTTGGTCATCTCTGCAAAATTAGGAATAAATCTTCTTACAAAATTTATTTTTCCAAAGAAAGACCTGACTCCCTTAATGTTTTTAGGGGGGAATTTTTGAGATAGCTTCTATTCTTTCTGGATCTATACTCACCCCTTTTTCTGAAACTATGTGGCCTAGTAATTTTCCTTGTGTGGTTCCAAATATGCATTTCTTAGGATTCAAGGAAATTCCAAACTCCTTACACCTGGCAAAAACTGTAGCAAGATGTTCCAAGTGATCTTCTGGATTTTTAGAGAATACTGTAATATCATCTAGATATACAACCACTATTTTGAACATCAGACCTTTGAAAGCAAAATCCATTGCTCTCTAGAAAGTTGCCCCTGCATTCATCAGACCAAAAGGTATTCTCAAATATTCAAAAGTACCCCATGGTGTAGTGAATGTTGTCTTGTGTCTATCTTCTGGATTAATCTGTATTTGATTATATCCATAAAATCCATCTAATAGTGACATTCTGGATGACCCAACTACTACTTGTAATAATTGTTCCATATTGGGCAAAGGATAATTATCTTTTAGTGAGCTTTTATTTAGGTTCCTAAAATCTACACAGAGTCTGATATCCCCATTTTTCTTTCTTACTAGTACCAAATTGGATATCCAAGATGAGAATCTCACTTTTCTGATAATTTTAGAATCTAGCAGCTTCTGTACTTCCTTCTGCATTATTGGATGTAAAGTAGGATTATACTTCCTTTGTTTCTATCTAAAAGGCTTGGTATCTTCCTTCAGGGGTATGATATGTGACATAACATCTGTATTGAAGGTTTTGAGGTCTTCATATGTCCAAGAAAAATGTTCTTTATTTCTTTTTAAGAAACTTATGTATCCTACTTTTTCTTTTTCTGGTAAAGCTTTGTCAATTTTTACTATTTTAGGCTCTTCAACTGTACCAATGTTGACATCTTCAGCTATAGTCTCTTTCTGAAGAGGTTTGTATGCTTTATCAAAATCATCAAATAAACTTTCTAGAGAAACCAATCCTTTTGGTATTCTATTTGTTTTTAGTTGGATTACTTCTACTGGTTCTCCTATTTGATCTTTTAGTTTCTCTTCATCCTCTTCATCACAAATTATATCTACATATTGATTCTGTAATGTCATGAAGTCCTTTATATCAACATCATCTTGGAAAACCTGTAAGTAGACAATATTATCTGGTACAGAAGGTTTATAAACTGAGATAGTTGGAAATCTATCCATATACTCTGTAGTGATTTCTGGATTATCCATACCTGATGCATTTACAACTAGTAGGTCAACAATATGGTTCTATTCTCTAGGGATGTATGAAATATTGAAAGCCAAAAATTTGTCAATCTCTTCCAATACTGTAGTTTTGTATTATTTTAACCTAGGATGTTTGGTTTGGTATTTTCCTCTTATCTGTTGGATAATCAATTCTGCATCACCAGTTACAGTCAAGTAGTTTATGCCTAACTCTTTAGCTTTTCTGAGTCCAAGTAATAAAGCTTCATATTCAACTACATTATTGGTGCAAGGAAATTCCAGTCTGTAAGGAATACCAAGGTAATTTCCTTTTATATCAGTCAGATTAACTCCTGCACCTGCTCTAGACTGAGATTTAGCTCCATCAAAAGTCATTGTCCACATTTCTTGTGTCAACACTCTATCAGATTCAACATCAACCATCTTCATGATTTTTGGATCCATGTCCTTAGCTTCTGGTACCTCTATAAGGAAAGGGTTATGCCATATTGAATATACTCCCATACCTTTTTCTTCTACTAAATTTACCAAGTTTATCATGGTATCATCTGTCTTAATTAACTCTACAGAATATTTGTTGAAAGGTTCTCTTCGGAGAGTTACATTTTCCTTATCAAAAATAGGAATGGTAGCATAGGACCAGTCCAATTGAATAGATCCCCCTAATTTTTCTACCCAATGCCTACTTAGTAGTAATGAAAATAAAGGATCAACATCAACTACTGCAACATCCATCACTATACCTTTCTTGGGATGTTGGTCTAGATAAACTAATAATCTAGTTATTACTCCAATACAAGGTATTTGCCTACTATCCATTACTGACATAGGAGCAGAATCTCTTGTACAAATTAATCCCATTTGATCAGCTATCATCTTGGGCATGATATTATGTGAAGCTCCACTATCAAGCATACAATTGTGGATCACATACCTTTCTCCTTCATCTGAATTGTATCTTAAAGAAACATAGAAGGGTCTGATAGAGGATGGTGACCTGGTATCCTACTGGATTTGTCTAGCAGCATGGCAAGATGGATCTTCTTTTTGTTCAATGAGTCCAAATGCTCTACAGACTTGTTCTCTGTATTGTTGAACCTTCATGAGCTCACCAAATGTGATATTTACTTTCTATTTACTAAGTTCTGAACCAACATCAAACTCTATATTTTTCACATCAAGTGGTTTGGTGCATTCTTCTTTAGGCATCTCTTACTCTAATTCTATCAGATCAGGGATTACCTTTTTGGGGATCTTATCAACTTTTTCTTTACTAGCATTCTTGTTTGTGGAGGATTATTTTCTTATTTCACTGGTAGAAGCTTTCTTTGTTCTGTTAGGGACTATTCTATTCCTTAAGTTTAGAGTATGAGTAGCTTCTAATTCTTCTACCTCTTTAGTAGTTGGAATTAATTTCCCTAGCTTCATTTTGTCATATCTGGATTCATGTGGTCTTTGCAAAATTTTAGTACCTTCAACCACTAAGATCTGGGGATGATGATTTGAAGCATATTTATCCATGTTTTCTTCAAAAAGTCTTTCTCTTGATTCATCTTCTAAAGACCAACAAGCATTAATTCTTATATCATCTTCTAAATCATCATTAAGATCTACATTATGTTGTGTACTTAAATATATTCCACATCCCTCTGGGTTATGGGGAGCATCACAGGTTGAGCAAAAATAAGGAAAATTTTTTGTGAGATTAATAGATGGGATAGGGTTTGGAACATTGTTTTGGTCTCTATCAGATTCTCTCTTCTTCCAGTTATTATTCCCATTGTTCCTATTTCTATTACTTTCATCTGAGTTATTGTTGTTTCCCCAATTTCTATTGAAATTATTTTTGAAAGGAGGACGATTATCAATCTGGAGCCTTTCTGGTTGTGATGATTCACCATTATTCCCATTATTTCTTTCTATTCTAGCTAACCTGTTGTTCATAGTGTTGAACATCTCTGTCACCTGATTAGTTAATTTTTCCATAGGATCTACTTCAGATCTTCTTTGTAAATTGAAGGCTACCTTTTTTGGCTTTCTATCAGGTTGGTTTGTTTCTAGAGAGTATGGTTTCATTTTCCCACTATCTAACATGTTTCTTTCAATATCTATTGCTTTATCCATACATTCATCAATAGTGGTGGCTTGCTCTTGCCTCAACTCATAATTAAACTCCCCTGGGAAAGCATTCTTATAGAAACAAATTGACTGGATGTCATTAGGCCTGAGGTTTGTAGGGATTTTGTTCCTAGTTTTGGAAAACCTTCTATTGAAATCACTGATAACTTCATTTTCTTTCTTCTTCATGGTAGCTAATTCAGTTAAAAGGGATTGCTCATTTTTCCTTTCTCCAAACTTTCTTAGGAATACAGTCTCCATTTTTGCAAAGTCTACAATATCATTGGCTGGGAGGGTGTTAAACCATTCTCTGGCATCTTTTTCCAATGTTTGCAAGAATAACCTTAGGACTACATCTTCATTTTCTACTTCTAAACTATCCATGGCATATAGAAAACTTTTGATATGGTCCTCACTAGTAACTGCATTATTTCCTAAAATTTGGGTAAATACTTATGGGCTTTACTAGGTAAGGCATTCAAATTTATAGGTAAAATGAATGGTCTGTACCTATTAGTTCTCCACAGTTGAACATTCTGATTATTTTGATTTTGTTGGTTTTGTTGATTTACTTGAGCCATTGTGACTGTAGGGGTAATAGAATTCTGATTTACAGTAGCACTACCTACAAGAATGGTGGGTTGGGTAACTTCAATATAATCTATTGAGTTATCTACTATAGTATTACTAATAATAGGGCTATGGGACTGAGAAGAATTAGATGTATTATCTACAACAAAATTTAAAACACCATTTACAATAATATCTATAGCAGTAGTATTCTGATTCTTACTTTTCTTTACGTACTTTCTACTAGTAAAGTAAGATTTATTTTCATACATAGTACTCTTCAGAATTGGGATCTTTTGATTGTGGGTAAATACCTTAGGGTTCTCAAATTCTAGAAATAGCTCCTTACCACTTCTCCTTGTATGCGCCAAACATGTTGCTCCTTCTTTCTTGATTTTTGATTTTTGGGTTTGATCAGATAGAGTCACCAGCATAGGTAGTGTAGAAAGAACAGAATGTATGATCAAGATTGCTTGATATTTATACTCTCAGCCTCATAGGAGATGATTCTTGGGGAGTTTTCAAGAAATTTTGAAAATCATGGACAAAAAGAAACAAAGAACATAAAAGATGCAAAAATTAAATTGTAGGTTCTTTATTTCAATTGGTTGCCTATTGATTAAAAATATAGTCATTGAATCCAAGTTTAGAATTTAAAAATTCTCCCCAAAAATGGTGCCAAAAGACTATTGGAACAATTTCTTGCATCCATAGGATTGAGTTGTCATGCTACAAGAATTTATTTGAAACCAATGAGCTATTACAGGCTCTGGTCAACCTACCTCTTTATTTTGGTAAAATATTTTATTATTAGATTTAAAAGGACCAAAATGGGTAAGGAAACCCTTATGGTAAACTTAAATATTTTACAAGTTTATGCACTTCCAGATTTTAGTTATAAACTACTTTTATAAAATTGACCAAGCAAGGATAACAACTCTAATTATGCCTTATGTGTAGACTGGTGCCTAGATTCATTGGGTTGTTATAGCAATTTTAATAACACTTTCAAATGAATAGAGAGAATGGGGAAAAGAAGAAATTGGTACTATTAAACTCATTTGAATATCGTAATAAATTAATAGTTAACCAATGAAAGAAATGTTCATAACACATTCAAATAATGTAATATATTATGAAGCTACACACAAAACTGAAGATAATAATTTGATAGAAATGAAACCCATAATTGTATTAATTTTCAAAGGAATTACATGCAGAGTTGGTAGAATGCCATTAAACTTTGTAAAAAGTATTAATACAATGAAGAATTCTTGTTCAAATAATGTAACAAGACTCTTCTACTCTCCTGTTCCAATATGGTAACAAGAAAAGTCTCTGGACCTCGGGCTCAATAGATCTGGAAATAATCTCAGCTTCTTGAGCACTATTCTATCAAAACCTGCACAACAAAGGGGAAGAATGAGGGATGAAAAAGAAAATAGACATAAAGGGGATACAATAACACAACTATAGGGCACTCAAGTATACCTCTTAGCAAGAATTTGCTATCTCTAAAGCTTGATGCTGATTCTGACCATGGTTGCTTCTTTTATAGCCTTTGGTTCTTGATTCAGTTATTTTTGGCCTCATCTGGGCCTTACAGTTGTCACCATCTCCTTTGATCTTCTCTGTGTGCTATCCAGTTATTTTGAACCATGTGAAACTGGACTTCCTATCACAATTTGCTCTTGATTTGAAGGGAGCTCTCAAAATATGGTGGGCCAAGCATTTTTTGTTTTATCTTGTGTGCAGATAAATGGTGAACCTATATATATATATATATATTTTATTGTTTTCTATTTATCCTAGTCATCTAATTTTATCAGTTAGGATCAGACTAGTTTGTTGTAGTAGATTCTTGATGTGAAATAGAGGGGGACCCGACGTGATGGTGAAGAGAGGGAATGAGGTATGGAAAATAGTAGGATAAAATGGAATAGATTATAGAATGGTTATGAAGTAGGTGGGAGCAATGGGAGTTGATTTGTGCATGGGATGGTGGTGAGATGACGCTTTGTGGGGTGAATGGTTACGATGGTCAAGAGAGAATGCCTAGAAAGAGGAGGGCAGTGATAGGTAGGAAGAAAGATAAAATGGAAAATGAGATCTAGAAGCACATAAAATGAATGGAGTGGAAATCACGATGTGCTTCTGTAACTATACTCTATCGGAGTGACCCCTCTGTAACTATATTCCGTTGAAGCACTGAGTGAATAACTTTTTTGTGAGCTGAGCATACTCTCACTCTTGCTGTGCTTCTTGCATTTTTTGAGTTTGCAATACAAGAACTGGTTGCACCATCGAGACTTCTTCTCGAATATTTGAATCTGCACTTTACACTCTATCGCCATTCTTATGAACAATAATTCTTGCCCACTTCTGTTCATATTTATCCTTCAAGTTGAGAATATTTTTCGTATAAGTCCATTCTGAGTAGGTTTATTTTATTGTCTCTCAGTACGTGATCACATTTTGAAGATATAAAGAGATATTATTTGGTTCTCGGGTATCAGATTTGTTACTTGAGCAACTTGCTCTTACTTGACTTGGTATAGTCCGTAGGATTCAGTTTGATTGTCTGAACATTTCTTTCCTCGGCTCCTATCTGAATTTGTAGTTGTTACTGAGCTTTCGATTGTACTTCGGTCTGATATGTCATCATTGATTATGTGTCTATAAGGATAAAATAGTTCATCTTATGACGCATGTGTCATCGATTTTACTTGGATGAAGCACCTCTGTTAGATCATTTAAACCTCAAAAAATATGCTTAAAATAACACTCTTATTTTCCTTGCAGTTTTGAACATGCACATCCATAGATTTTTCTTTGAAGTGAGTGCTTCCGTTAGATCACGTGAACCTGTGAGAGGGTTAGTTCAGAGTATACTATATGTATATATGAAAATTAAGGTTCAGTCTTTAGGCTCAATTAATTCATTTAAATCTTCTGTAAATTAGGCAAACTAATTTAATCAATATTTTATTTTTCATTTAGAATAGATAATCCATGGTTAGATTCAGTTTACCTTGCACGTTGTCGTTGAGATCTCGAAACCTGCATGGTTGTTAGTCCAATAATACATATAATTAATTAGATTAATCTTTGAGCATTAGGTCGAAAACCTTAGATCAACAATAATTTGATTTAAAAACACTTAGGCTAAAAACCTTATAATTCTCGATGCGTTTATTATTAATCAATGTATTAAATCCACACATAACCCGTATTTATTTAAAATTAATCAGTGATTAAGGGTTTTTTAATAAATTTTGATTAAACCATAAAATCTTATATTTTGATCATGTACCTATGTGCTCACTGTTAGATCAAATAACAGATACGTGTGCCCGTTGAATTATTTAGATATGCACACGGGTTAAATGAAAGAAAGGGTGATCATTATCAATGTATTAGACCTTCATTAATTCCAATTATGCATGGATTTTAACTCTTAATAAAATCCTTTAATTATTAATTCGATAAAACCTTATGCAATTAACCTTCAAATGCTTCGGGAGTGCGCTGCCATCGGATTTGGATAGGATTGAGCACTGTATTTGAGATATACGAGATGCACAGTATATAATAAAAGGGGTGCATGAAAATTACTTTGGGTTTATTTAATTTAATTGCCTTAGACCTTATGTTATGCGATTTTGACCACGACATTATTGAATTAAACTTTGAGTGATTCATGAGTGCGCATCCATCCTAAATTTGATGAGTCACACACATCCATCCAGTTTGGAAAAGTTGCATGGGTTTTACCATAAAGGAGGTGCATACCCTCATTTGAACATTTGATTTTAATTAGACCTTAGGATTATTTCTTTCCACTTAGGACCAAATGTTTCGATTAATTTTCTTAGGGACCTTCTTAGCGAATATTTTATTTCCTTGAATTTTATAAGTCTTTTAATAATGGAGGAAACTTCAACGGTCATTTCTCTTAATGACTAAAAAGGTATTCAATTCAAAGGTTAAGGCTACGACTTTAAATTTTATTTATCCTTATCACTTAGGGAAAGATAAACCTTTTTATAATGGCTCCTAAGGGCCAAAAATTTAAAGACCAACCTTTTAGAAGTTTGAATGCAACAGAGACCAACAATTTGGGTGAATACATTGAAGCCAAAAGTTCAAAATTAGGGGTATCTAATATTGAGTCAATTTTATCCCCAACAGAATCTTAGGAACTTAGGGTGATTAGGATTCTAGAACTACTTAAGGAGACTCATGGGACTTAGGGGTTTCAAGAACTTAGGGTACTTCAAGAACTTATATATCTTAAGAACTTAGGGATTGAGTCATAAAATTGACTCCTCTTTATAATATTCCCTTAGACATGTTAGGGCTTTGACGACACTAAATGAGTAGCCAATTAAAACATGAGGAAGGGTGGAGATTAAATATGGGTAAGTGACATGAATGTTAGAGTAATATTCCATTACTTGGGATAATTACCATTTACTCCACTAGGTTATTACCTTTACTATTTACTTTTATCCTTTAGATATTTATTATTCTTATCCTAGGGTAGTCAATCCTAAACCTAACTCTCTACCTAGCCTAACGCGTTTGTTAGCTTGGTTAGTGGGGAATTAGTTAGGTTTACTATTCATTGTATTTTATAAACATTAGTCTTAAAACTAATGTATAGTTAGATTAATTTGATAATTATTTCTTCAGACTTACCTTGCATCATTGGCATCAGAGCTGTAACGGGAGGTGAGACGAAGGGATTTTTCCCTGGTCCCACATACCCAGGTTAGGATTTTTTTTCTTGTCCTGCAAGATAGGGTCAAGGGAGGGCCCGCAGGAGCTTGACAGGCCTAGGTCACCCGATCCCGTAGGCCCAAGTCATCGAGCGATCACAGGATAGGGCCCGTAGGCCCAAGTCACCAAGTGACCATGAGAGAAGTCTCATAGGCCCATGTAATTGGGCGACCACGGGAGAAATCCTATAGGCCCACATCACCGGGAGACCACGAGAGAAGGCCCGCAGGCCTAGACAGATCTGACAACATTCTACTATTTGACCTGTCAGGCCTGACAAGTTGATAAAGGGCTGTCCCTCGATCGAAGAGGGATATCTGGTGGAAGAAGGACGACCGACGACCGAAGCTAGCCCTCCGATGATGAGCGGGCATTGAACTCAGATCTGATGACCGAAAATGAGTGGGCACCAGACTCAGATCCGATGACCGACGACACAGATTTGATGGCTAGGAATTGTGAGGGTAGGCATGCTCTTCGACCCACCATCGACGATCGAAATGACCACCATCGATGATTGGAAAGCGAGGGCAGGCATGCCCTCCTTATCTGGGGATCGAACCGACTCACTGTTGGTGACTTCACATGACCTCGTGCATAGATATCGAGGTGTTGACATGGCACAACCACCTAGACCACCAACTAGACCAATAACCAATGACCACCCAGATGAATCAACATGCGCCATGTGGCACACGCACTAGCAGACAGTAGAAGAACCCACATGCACTTGGGCATAGATCTCGAGGCACTCACTCAACCCAATCATCTGGTGACACGTGTTGAGCAAACATGACCTCAAGAATAGATCTCGAGGTGATGATGTGGTGGACAGTGACCTGGACCAGACACGACATGTGGCGAATAGCCATCGAACTCGAACTGATAGTGGCACGTGCCACCTGGACTGGACACGACACGTGGGCAACACGTGGCAGACAGGCCACTTGCCACCTGACACAACAAGCCATGATGTGGTGGTGAACAAAAGGACAAGACACAACACGTGACTTTCGAAAGGCAGTCAACATAGAAAGGGCAAGAAAGCCCTTCTATACACCACATTTCTTCCCCGCGCGGGCAATGTGGGATAATTCCCACATTTTTCCCCGCCCATATGAGGAAATAAGGGAAAGGCAATATCATTCCCTTCCCTTCTCGTCAGGCCCTGTAGCCCGACCGGTTGATCGGGTCGGGCTAAGGCCCTAGGCGGAAGGGGGTCAGGTTTTCGAGTCCCTTCGACGAAAAAAAAAAAAAAAAAACCTTTTGCCACAAGGATCCCGCGACAAGAATAATTCAAGGTAATTTTTTTTTTATATTTTTTTTGTAAATTTTTAATTATTTTTAATCATTTTATTTAATAATTTAATATCTTTTGTCTAAAATCAATTTTTTTTCATAAATTACATTGATTTTTTACAAAATTAAATTTTATTATTGATTAAATAATGATTAGATTTATTAAAATTTTGCATTAAAATAGAGAATTAAGGATTTATTTTTGCAATCAAATCAAAGGAGCTTTTGTTTTCTCCAAGCAGGGATATAAGACATAGAAGAGCACTTGTTTTTCTTGCAAATTAGAAATCCATAAAACTCTTCTCAACCTTGTTAATTTAGCAATAAAGAAAAATGATCAAACTTGAATTCTTTTTGCAAATTAGGCAACAAGGAGACTGAATTTTTTTTTTGTAAAATTCAAAAGGCAAAGTGTGCATTTGTTTTCCTCAAGGGGGGATATAAGACATAAAATTGCACATTTTTTTTTTTTTTTGCAAACTTGAGAAGAACTTGTAACCTTGGGTCCATAACAACTAAGTCATGTGTCAACTAGTTCTGGAAGCCTTTCAAATGCGGGTCATGTGTCAACTTGTCTTGAAAGCAGTGCTCATATTGTTCATTTTGCAAAATCAAAGGGGGAAGACAATATTGTACTTCTTTTGTAAAATTGTAAAACAACGTAGGAGACATAAAAATATCATTTTTTGCACAACACAAAATTCACATTTTGTTGCAAAAATTGAAAGGTGCATTTTTGATTTTACCCGACACCTTTATTGGCAAATTAGGTGCATTTTCGGTTGCATCCGAAACCTAGGTGATAAGAATTTTGAGGGCATTCTTGTTTGATTATTACATTATTTCTTTTGCAATTATAATTCATAGAATCAAGAACACACTAAACCCCAAAATTTCACAAATTTGTTTAAATCCTTCCATATATTTAAAGCCAAAATTCACTTGATATTCTCTCCTAAATCAACAAAACCCCTAATTCACTCTTATTAGTTTGGCTTAATTTCCTCAAACATTTCATCCTTCTTGAAGGTATTTAAGGCAGGTGCCATTAAATATATGTTTGAGTGAATTATATTTTGGTACTCTTTTAGGGTAATCAAAAGAAAGAACAAGTTTTTGAAAATAAGGAACCTTAAAAAGTTGCAATCCTTTGCACTAAGGGGGGATAATTCCTTTCATCCTTCAAAACACAGATTTTGACAAGAGGGAAATAAAACTTGTAAAGGCAATCATAAAAGTAGAAGTCATACAAATTATACCTTTTCTTTTAGACTTCATAATAGCAATCATGCTTGAAGTTCTTACAATAAGGAAGGATGATTTGGTGCACTTTTTGATCAAATTGCCTAGAAAACATAGTTTTGCAAAACTTGTAAAAATGAAAACCAAGACACCATTCAGTGTTGGTTTCAAAACAAGCAAAACTACAATGGCAAAGGCACAACACAGAAGCCATATTTCTTGTGAAGTGTCTCATTCGGATTCTGATTCTGGTTCAGAGAAAGCACACAGAGTGCTAATTGCTAGAACAGTATTGTAAAGGGAAAACACGTGTCCCTTGGGCAAAAACACCATTTTCTCTCTCCTTTTTTTTTTTTTGACTTCATAAATAGCATAAGTATTTTGTTTGAATACCTTGCAATAAGGGGTGCTTGTACCTCTTTTAGGCTTCATAAATAGCAAATTATAGGTGTTTGAAGTACTTGTAATAAGAGGAATGACTTTTTGTGATATAAAATTGTCTAGGAGGCAATATTTGTAAAATCCTTCACAACACTCTTTCATTGCACACTTTTTGCAATTGAGGGGGGATATCCATTTCTTTTCTTCATTGATTTTTGTAAATAGGGAAGAAGGCTTATAAGGGTGTATTTTTAGCAGCAACCGACACCTTAGCTACCTTATATTTTGCAAATTCATATTGTAAATGAATGAACCTTGTATGGAGTGATCTATTCTACTACACCTAGCGATTGTAGTGGCTAGTTACTCATGCAAATCGGTTGGATGATGTGATTACTATAAGGACATTCGTTGGCGTGAAGACAAAGTGAGGAATGACCCACTTTTTTCTTAGGAGTAGCCATAGCACTGTGACAGAGCAAAGCAAAGAACCAATAGATCAACATCTTCTTCACTGTATTGGGGCAGTTACATACTTTACCCAAATATTTTTGTATAGAGGGATATGTATGTATTACCCAAATAATGTAATAAGGGGGGATGTTAGAGTAATATTCCATTACTTGGGATAATTACCATTTACTCCACTAGGTTATTACCTTTACTATTTACTTTTATCCTTTAGATATTTATTATTCTTATCCTAGGTTAGTTCCTAAATATCCTAGGGTAGTCAATCCTAAACCTAAATCTCTACCTAGCCTAACGCGTTTGTTAGCTTGGTTAGTGGGGAATTAGTTAGGTTTACTATTCATTGTATTATATAAACATTAGTCTTAAACCTAATGTTTAGTTAGATTAATTTGATAATTATTTCTTCAGACTTACCTTGCATCAATGGATTAAGGTATATGGATGACTAATATTAAAACATGATGGATGGCTAGGATTAATTCATATAAATATATTTATATTTATTAAATATATAAAAATATAATATATAAAATACTAATATTTAAAAATATATTAAAAAAATATATAAATATATATAAATATATATAAATAATGGATAATTATGGCAGGAAGCTATGGATGGATAACAAGTGGCTAGATTTTGGTGTCTACAAATGCCCCTTTTTATACGACGTTGCATGAAACACAATGTGGTGCAAAAATATGAGATACCTGGTTTGGCTTGATGTAGAAGCAACTTTATTTCATTTGGAATACGAAGATGATATTGGAAGATAAAAGAATTTGATTGTGTAGCTTACCCCCTCAATTGGCAAATGAGTGAAGGATGAGACTCACAAGCCAATTGATAAAATTGTGCAATGAAAATGTAGTTGAATTGTGCAAGTGTAGATGTGTGATGTAAATGCGGATGATATGAATGATGTAAAATGATTTAATTTTTGCCCCAATGGTTAAAAGGGATTGTAAAATGCAAGCGACTGATTCTATTTTTACACCAACAAATAAAGGGGTTTTTTGCCAAGTGTAAATTCCATGATCATGTAAGATATATCCCATTGTGGGAATTCAAATTTAAATTTTAGTTACCCTAAATTTGGGGTGATTCCATGCTATTGAAGAAAGTGCCTTTTTGGCATCATTGAAATGCAAATATGCATATGCAAAAAGAAAAGAAAATAGTCTAGCCCTCGGGGCCACTCATGATTATAGATAATTCCCACATGGAATTTCTAAACGGTTGCTCAATCACTTTACTTGGCTTGTATCCTTGGAGAATGGTGTAATTGTAAATGAAAAGATGAAAGTTATCCATGTTGGGCCATGGAAAAGGGGATCAATGACAACTGTTGAGCAAATTGGTCTTGGCATAGTCTCACTCAAAAGATGAGGTACCAAAATTAATTTTGTTTTTCAAAAATGAGATATTAGATGATGAATATGGCAAAGTGTTCTTATGGTGATTTATTCATCTTACCGAATTGCATGAATGCAAATCGTTGCAATCACCAAGGAGATAGAATAGACCACTAGATACGAGATTCACTTGAAATTATATATGAAATTGACAAATGTGAAAATGTAATCATTGATGGATGAAAATTATGATGAATTGAATATTTGATGATGAGAATGATGATTATGATCATTTTGTGAAAATTTGGACCATTTTGATGCATTTTTGAAGCTTGTAAGGTGATTTTACGCCTTTTGGATGCAAACAAAAATTAAGCACCCAAATTAGTTTGCACTTTCATAAAATATGATATAATGATAAAATGAAGGTATGAATGCAATGTGGGGTGATTTTATGGAGGTAAGCTACCTTTTTGGATGTATGGATGCAAATGATTGAGTTTGTTTTTACCTCAACATATGAAGGTTTTTTGATAATGAATGTATGGAAAATGCAAGGGTTTTATTTTTGCCCCAATAGATGAAGGGGTTTTTGATAATGTAAGTTTCCTTATGGTGATTTGTCCATCCTACCAAATTGCATGGATAACCAGTCGCTACAACCACTAGGTGACTAGGATAAACCACTAAATACAAGGTCCACTTGTACTTGCAAATGTACGTGGACAATGTTGAATGAAGGTGTAATGATGAATGAAATTGATAATATTAAATGTGAATGCATGGATAATGAATGAATAATTCTATTTTTGCCCCAAAAAAAAAAAAAAAAAAAATTTGAAAATGCAAGTGATTGAGTCTATTTTTGTCCCAATAGAAAAAGGGGTTTTTGAAAATGTATATGATTGATTATGTTTTTACCCTAATAGATGAAGGGTTTTTAACAATGTAAATGATTGATTCTATTTTTTCCCTAACAAAAAAAAGGTGTGTGAATATGTAGATGATTGACTCTATTTTTGCCCTAATAGATGAAGGGATTTTGACAATGTAAAAATGATTGATTCTATTTTTGCCCCAATAGATAAGGTGTTTTTGATAATGTAAGTGCCCTTATGGTGATTTATCCATCCTATCAGATTACATGGATAACCAGTTGTTGCAATCGCCAGGTGACTAGGGTAAACCACTAAATAGAAGGTTCACTTGTACTTAAAAAATAAGGGTTTTTGATAATGTGTCCTTGTAGCACCCTAAAATTGGTGCAATAAAACCTTAAATAATTACAATTACTCTAGTAAATATTCAAATTCAAATTTTAACCCCCAAAACCGCTCCCAAACCACCGTTTAACCCGTTTCCTCCTTTCCTGCGCCATTTTTAGAGTTTGTTTTGACCGTTTGACGATATCGTCACCGATCAGACGATATCGCCTCAGATCGGACGATTTCATCTGGACTAGGACGTCCAGACGATCTTGTCCCAAAATTGATTTTTCTCAATTAGCCTTTGTTCCAACGGCGTCTCTAATCCGGGCAGAAGCGTGTCTACGCCGTTAGAGACCCTCCCCGTTGGAGATCTCCCAAATTGGGATGATCTCCAACCTCCTAACCTCCCTCCTAAGCCTATTTAAACTTAGGCCCTCCCCTTAACCTACCCCTGGCTGATATTTCTTGTAACTTGACTTTATACGCATTGAAACATCCCAAATTACTATCTGCACTTGTCCTATCCAAATTTTGTTGCAGGAACCTTAGTATTTTTCAGCCGGAGCAAGCTCAGTTCGTCATGGACGATCCTGTTCAATTCGAGATGATTTCGTACCAATCCGAGACGATTTCGACTGCAATCAACATTGGGGGCAATCACTGCCCAGAGTTTGCATTTTTCTCTTTTCATCTCCTATTCTATTTTGCATCTAGTCAGTTTATTTATTATTTTTTGCTATTCTGCATCTTGGAGTTCACCCATGTAGTTTAATTGCATAATGAAATCATGATTAACTATTAAAACATTGTAATTTGCTTGCATTCCTATTTAGGATTATCTGTTAACATATTTATTGTCATTTTACATCATTATCCTCTATTAGCATTGTCGTATTTTTTGTATTTTGTGTCTATTTCTCTGTTTGCAGGTCTTTGACGAATTCGTCAGATCTCAGATGATCCTACAGGTAAGATATGATATTGTCAAATTATAGACGATCTTGTCTGCTTAAAAAATTAGAATCTTCATTGGACATCCGGATCAGGTATGGCTCTGTAATTTAAATTTTCCTCTCTTTTTTTGTTTAAAATATGTTTTTTGTATTTCATTTAGCTTGCATTTTCATAATAGAACAACTTAGATTCATTTGGCCAAACCTAGGACTCGAATGTTTAAAGATAAAACTGAACACATTAAACACATTCCCAACCTAGGCGTGGAAACTGCCATTCAAACGTTTCCTGGTGAACCCACCATCCGTCAAAAAATCACCATAATACACCTCCCCCAAGAGGCGGGACCTTCGCAAGGCCTCTCAATCCGAGGTACCGTGCCATCCTTTTCCCATCCTCCTTTCGGGCATGGATCCTATAGCCTGAAGGTAAGGATGCAAAAAATTTGGAGCGATACATTTTGGTGAACCCGACGTGAATGCATTTAAAACCTTTTGAAAACAAAAAAAAAAAAAAAACACAAAAAAACATAGATGCATTTAAAATCATTTAAAACTAATAAGTTGCATATCATGTTTAGATGGTAGCTCCTAAGAAAATATTAGCAGTTACTATAAATGTTGAAAACCAATTAGCAGCCATAGAAATCAATTATGTGCTTAGTGTGCCTAAAACAGATAGAAATCAACTTTTGTGGGACGAACTTGATAGAAGACTAGGTGTCATTTCATCTAGGTCAACAAAACTTAAACAAATCAAAAGGCTTGTCCTAGATAGAATCTTGGATCCTCCCCTTTTTTTTTCGCCCATTTTTACTTTTTGGGGGTGCTCTTTCTTCGTTCACCTCCCCGCACCCCCCCCCCCCCCAGTAGAAGACCAAGAGGGAGGGATAGGAAGGTGGAAAAATGTTATATGAGAGTATTCCCGAGCTTTTCTCTCCCATCAAAAAAATAAAATCACTATAGCAGCCTCTTCATTCATTAAATTCTGAAAGGAAAATTTATCAATTTGAAGAAGAACACTTCACGACTCCTGAAGAACTTGAGCCCATTAATGACATTTATAAATTATTTATAGAAAACTAGATCATTGCTTTCATTATTATTTCTTGCATTTATTGTGTTGTTTGTTATCTTTACAATATTATTACAAAAACAAGAAAAACTAAAAAACATAACAAAAACCAAAACATTTCATTTTAAATATTGTAGTAGGTATATAATTAATATATACCTCTTAAGCTTATAGCATATATATATATATATATATATATATATATTTGCTGAAATCTAAGTTAAGCACAATGCCTAAACTTAGGAATGGTAAACAAACTGAAGGAGAAGAAGAAGATTGGTTAGAAGACAAAACAAGAAACCCAAATGTCCTTCTTGAGGATCCAATTCCGGAAGGAGAAACTCTAGATCAACCGAAGATGAGCTTAGGTGAAGACAATGAACAAGAAGAAAATGTTAAAGAGGATGGATCCTCATCCCCTAGAGTAGCTCCAGATGGAACTATTGCTTTTGATAACTTAGATCATTTCTGGAAATTTTTCAATAATAACATTGGCGCTCTTAATATGGCAGTTCGTATTGATAAAGGGAAAATTAGTGACACTCAAGCAGCCATGGAACATATGTTTGATGTGCACACTAATCCCTTGTCTTTTATTGATCAAGAAAGTGATAAGGCTGGACCATCCAATAGAGATATGGTCACTATGATTCAAAACATGCCAAAACAACAGGTTACCCAACCTCCTAAGGAACCTGTTATTGAGCCTAAAATCATTCCCACACAAAAGAAAACTTCCTTCACTGCTTTACTTCGCCAAACTATTGATCAATATGCTTCAAGTAAACAAAAACCTAAAATGAAGCCAAACACCAATTTTCAACAATCTGGGATACAACATAATACAACTTCAAAATTTCTTCATAACACCTTTCCTACCAACAATTTACACAATAGCAACATAGCATCTAATCTTCATGTCCCTCCATCATATGCTCACAAATCCCATATTAATGCCCTACCAAACCAATATGGTGGGCAAACTAGTAATCTGGAAGCCATGGTGAAGCAGTTAGCTTCGCGCATGGACCAGATAGATCCCTACCGTCCCTCGTACAATTATCGAGAGATATGTAGTCAACCTTTGGATCCCATAGTTGTAGCACAACCGTACCCTAAGCATTTTCCCATGCCCATCCTGCCTATATATAAAGGAACCGAAGATCCCATAGAGCATCTTCGCATGTTTAGGATAGCATGTCATGATATATCACATGATGACTTGCTATTACTAAAAATGTTCCCGAAAAGTTTAGGTGGAATGGCATTAGAGTGGTACTATCAATTGCCCACTCATTCTTTGAGAAATTTTGAAGAAACAAGTTGAATCTTTTGTCCATCAATTTAGTGCCTACATCGAGAGGCATGTAACCATTAAAGATTTATACAACTTAAAACAAGACAAAGATGAATGTTTTGCTGATTTCTTAGCTAGATGGAGGCAGTTGATAGGAAAACTGCACTTTGTGCTACCTTATAGGGAAATGTTGGACATTTTTATCAATAATTTGCAAGAACAAATATCTTATGAGTTATCAACTGCTACTTTAACTACCTTCGATCAAGCTATAGATTTAGCTCGAAGAGTAGAAGATGCCCTCATTAGGAGAGGCCAACTTAGGAAGAAGGATGATGAGAAAACATCCAGAAATCAATATAAAAACAAACAAGTTGTAGGTGACGAAGTCACTGACAACAAAAATGTTGCTAATATCAATGCAACGAAGACAACAAAAAAATTTATATTGAAACCTCCTGATAAACCTCCTCGAGAATTTACTAGATTGAATCAACCATTATCAACTATTTTACCTCAATTACTCGAAAGAGGTTTGATTCAATTACCAGCTATCCAGGAACTCGATCCAACCATACCCGGATACAGAGCTGACTTACACTGTGATTTCCATAGAGGACCTGGACACTCTACCAACGCTTGTAAAAGGTTGAAACATAAAATACAAGATCTGATTGATAATAATGAAATGGAGGTGCAAGCCTTCCAACCTAAACAAAATGCTCCTAATAACGCTCAAAAGAACATTCCCCAAAATCAAAATCAAAATGCTAATCAATCATTAGACATATTTCAACATCCTTTACCAAGACATGGTAAAGAGGTGGCCAATCAAATTGAGCATCATAATGTTCCCCCTCCTACCCGATATGTAGGAACTATTAGCGGACAATTACCTATTCAGGATCCTCAAATATTTGACACAACCTTATCCCTGGTCACGACCAGGCCCCTACATAATTTTCAAACTCTCGATCCTAGTGATGTAGAATCAGATACTGAAAGTGAAATAGACATCACCTCAAACCAATCGAATAGTTCTGAAAATGAATCAGATCCTATTCAACCCATCACAGATGCTATGGTTCCAGAAGAACCATTTCCTAGAAGAGTTACTACTCGACCCTCTTCTAATCAATTCCTCCCTAATGAACAAGCCATAAACGCTCAACCGAGACCAGTTCAGCGTCTTCAATATAACATTGTAGGTACCATTGGAGTCGTTACCCGAAAACAGGCTCAAAATTCTCAACAAGAACCAAACTAGAATGATGGATCAACTCCATTTGTTTTGAAAAATCCCAATAAAGGGAATCATGCTCCCAATGTTCAACCTAAACCCCCTTACAATATTAATGAGCAATTATCCAATACTACAACCAGAATTTCCCTTTTGGATTTATTAAGATCTTCTCCTACCCATAGGGATGAGTTGATGCTTACATTAAGCCAAATGATGGTACCTCAAAATATTCAACTTGAAGCCATGGCCAATACTATCATCACTAGAGAAGTCGATTGTATTGACTTTCGGGATAAAGATATCCCACAACACAGTTTACATAAGGATAATCCCTTATATATTACTGCTCTAATTGGAGATGTAGCTATTAAAAGAGTCTTGATTGATAATGGTTCATCTCTAAACATTTGCACTTTTGACTTCTACCAACGATTTGGCTTTAGAAGTGATGAAATGAAGAAAACTGACATGATCATAAAAGCTTTCAATGATGAAACACAAGAAACGTGTGGAGTTATTACCATCCCATTGCAAGTTGGTCCTAGAACCTTAGATACGACCGTGTTTATTGTACATTGCCCCGCATCGTACAATATACTCTTGGGTCGTCCTTGGATCAATGCAATGCGGGCTGTCCCATCCACTTTACACCAATGTGTTAAATTCGAATTTAAAAATCAGTTGGTCACTATCCATGGTGATCCTAGACCCTTTGATATGTGTGCTTTGGCGGAACCTGTTGGAGTTCAATTTTGCCCTGCTCTGTCATCCACACATCCTAATTCTTATTTTTCATCTAAAACTGTGAAACACACTCCCATAGCTTCACCTATTTCTCCTCCATTAATTTCACCCTCATATATAGATCAACAATCTTCTAAACAAACCACTCTAGAACCTCAAAAAGATCTTCAATCCACAACCAATCCTTCATGTTCTATCCCTATAATTTCAAAACCTATAGACCCATCCATTAACACTTCCACATTATCAACATCTATCATACCTTCCACATCTAAAGATATAGGGAATGATCCTTCTACATCTTATGCTCTTTCTGATGAACTTTTACCACATTTATCCACAATCTTAATATCAGAAAAAACAAATGCTTTCATGCAAGATTCAATTCTTTTAAATAACTTGCCACCATCTCCTCGTACCTTGGGCCTCCCACAACCTATGGGAAGTACTTACCAAGTCGGGAGTTGTGCCTTCATTTATAAAGGATATGACTAGGGAAGAATACCTCGAAATATCAAAACTCATCATGATGGATATGCTCGATGTTATTTTACTAATGAGTATATTAAAGCTAAACCCATAATGCTTAAAATGGGATATAAAGGGAAAGGCTTGGGACCTTTCCAAAATGGCATGAAAGAACCTTTCGAGGTAGAACCGTGGCCTGGCTCGACTGTGGTGTGGGCCTATTTCCTAGTAAGGGTCAACCCTTTCCTTTTGAAGATGATGATCAACTCATATGTTATCAAGATTATTTGGATAGGCGTGATGATTTGCCTCTAAAAAATCAGCCATTTACATGTAACATGCTATCCATAGCTTACCCTGAAATGATTGTTGAATCCGATGAGGAGTTGGAAGGAGATATCTTCCACGATGTCTCCGTTGAAGAGATGTTACACAATGGATTTTATTTTGATGGTTCTATACCAACTATAGCCCAGCTTGAGGCCACTAATCCTCAAGATGAATTATCCAACTTAACCTTAAAATAATTACAAGAATTGGGCGTCTCACCCACCCCACCTAATTTTGAAAGAGATCTACACATGGAAGTCGAAAACGTCATTAAAGTTAACATTGGAACTGAGGATAATCCTCACATAATCAATATTGGGTCAGAATTAAGTCAAGAAAAACAAGAGCAATACATTGCATTCCTTAAAGAATATGAAGATGTCTTCGCTTGGACATACGAAGATATGCCAGGTCCGGACCCTTCCGTAGTCATGCATCATCTAGTAGTCCATCCGGATGCTAAACCTCGTTAAACAAAAACTTAGAAAAATGCATCCCAAAGTGGCCTTGCTAGTCAAAGGGGAGTTAGAAAAACTCCTGAATGTTGTTTTTATACAAGCTATTGATTATGTTGAATGGATCTCAAATGTAGTTCCAGTCACCAAGAAAGAAGCCACCAAAGTTAGGGTTTGCACAAATTTTAGAGATATTAACGCTGCATGCCCTAAAGATGATTTTCCTCTTCCAAACATGGATCAAATCATTGACTTTACTATCGGAAGTGGGATGATGTCCTTAATGGATGGATTCTCCGATTATAATCAGATCAGGATAGCTCCTGAAGATCAGGCTAAAACAGCCTTTATTACCCCTTGGGGTACCTTTTGTTGGAAAGTGATGCCATTCGGCTTAAAGAACGTAGGTGCAACCTATCAACGAGCTATGACTTATATTTTTCATGATATGATGCATGATATCCTACATGATTATGTAGATGATATTATAGCTCGCTCTATTAATGAAGATAATCATTTAGATGATTTGAGAAAAGTTTTTAATCGATTAAGAGAATATCTTATTCGATTAAATCCAGCCAAATGCATATTTGGAGTTAAGTCCGATAAACTATTAGGGGTTATAGTTTCTTTACGTGGTATCAAAATTGACCCTCTCAAGATTGCGGCTATCACTGATATGCCCACACCTACCAATATATCTGAGTTACGAAGTTTACAAGGTAAACTTCAAGCTATCCATCGCTTCATCGATAAGTTGGCAGACAAAACCGGTCCCTTTCTTAAGCTCCTTAAGAAGGATGTCCTTTTAATCAAGTTACCTTGGAAGCTATTCCTTGAACTTGCAACGTGAGATGCTGGCGTGCCATCTCTCCTCCCTTGGAGTTAGATGACGAATATGCCACTATCATTATTCTCGACTCTGGGAACCCCTTCAAATAAGTCATGCTTAGAACCTTTGGATGTGTTTCTAATCAATGAAACTACTCCTGAACCTTGGTATACGATATATTTGATTTTCTTCAAATGGGACTTTCCTTGCCAATTCTAATAGAAACCAGGTCGGTTATTACGTGACAGCAAGTCGATTTGTAATAATTGGCAATACTTTGTATAGGATATCTTTTGAAGGTATCCTATTAAGATGTTTGAATTTAGAAGAATCCAAATCAGCCTTGAGTGAAGCCCACGATGGATCTTGTGGAGGACACTTCAGTGGTAGTGTCATTGCTAAAAAGCTCCTTAGGATAGGATACTTTTGGCCTACCATGGAGAATGATGCACATGAGTATGTGCACCATTGCGACAAGTGCCAGAAACATGCTGACCTTGTCCATGCCCCTGCACAAGAACTGCAGGCTATTTCATCTCCTTGGCCCTTTTCAAAATGGGGCTTAGACATTATTGGCAAAATCAATCTTGTGTCATCTGATGGACACAAATTCATCATAACCGCCACCGAGTATTTCACGAAGTGGGTTGAAGCTATGCCTTTAGCTTCTTGCATTGGCACACAAGTCTCTAAATTTATTTTTAATCAAATCATTTGTAGGTTCAAAATTCCTGCAAATCTCATCTCTGATAATGGAACTTGTTTCAAAAATAAAGATGTCAAGAAATTATGCCAAAAATATAAGATTCAACATCGTTGGTCCACTCCCTATTATCCTCAGGGTAATGGTCAAGCAGAAGCATCTAACAAAACCTTAATCAAAATTCTCAAAATATTGGTCAATAAATCTGGCCACGACTGGCACATTCAATTATATCCGACCTTGTGGGCCTATCGAACTAGTGTTCGAACCCCCACTGGAACTTCACCTTTTGTTTTGGTTTATGGTGCTGAAGCCATTTTTCCCTTTGAATTAGAAGTTCCTTCTTTGGCTCTACTACTTCAAGATACCGAAGTAGGAGATGAATATCGAGCTGGCAGACTCAGTCAGCTGGAACTCCTAGATGAAAAATGCATCAATGCTTTGGAGCATCTCCGTGCCTACCAAAACAAGCTTAAAAGATCATATGCTAAAAAAGTTCGTCATCGATCCTTTGAGATCGGTGACCTTGTTTTAAAAGAAAATCAAAAAAAATACTAATGCAACTAAAGACCTTAAAGGTAAATTTGAGCCCAACTGGCTTGGACCATACATTATCACTGCTAAATTTGAATCGGGAGCATACAAATTATCTACCTTAGATGGTAAAGAACTTAAAGAACCCATGAACATTTTGCATCTTAAACGTTACTATGCGTAACAAAAATTAGTCATTTCATCATTTGTACATATTTTGCATGTTGTCTTATTTTAAAAATATATCAAACTGTTTACACAAAAACAAAAACAAACAAAAATAATAAAAATAAAAACAACAATATTCTTGACTCTTTCGAAACCAAAACAAAATAAAGAAGAAAGAGAGAGTCAACATTCTCAAACTTCTCAAAAAGTATTTGTATATATTTCTTCTTACAAATGTTGCAGTTATATATTTCAAATTATTTTGGATAAATTAGCATTTATTTGGAATCCCTCACTTTCACAAACACAAAATAAATATCTTGATTTTTATCTGGCATGATTACTAATCTCTCTTATATCAAAGTCCACAAAATTCAATTAAATAAAGTTTGAGCACAGAGAATTGATCTTGTTATTTACTTAAACCAAGCACATCCTTTCACAATAAAATGATTATATTTGTAATGTCCATGCTATGCTACATAGTAGAAGTGGTTTCTTGAGCGAAAAGTTTCCCCTGCTATCCTATCATGCACATGGTCTAGAATCTTTGAGAATTGGCAAAAGGACAAGCTCACCCCTACCCAGAATAAAAATCCCTTGCTCTACAACTAATCCGAGCAAGTATCCCTAGCATAGGAAGAAAAGCAAAGTTCAAGAAAAAGAGAAAAAGAAAAATGTTATTTTATATCATTACAACAATGTTTCAAGCATTATCTCAAAAATCAAGCAAAAATACAAAAGAAAAGCAAAAGAAAAGCAAAAGAAAGCAAAAGCAAAAGCAATAAAATCCCTCTCCCTACCCTTTGAAAAGAAAAGAAGGGTTGATGAGCTTGAATCCCTGGAATTCTCAATTATTCAAAAACTGTGAGGTAAGCCCCATAACAGGTGGTTTGTGCCCAACCTGCTTGGCCTTGGGTAACTCCTAGCATGGCGATATGTCTGTCACATTAGCGACCTTATTTTGTATAGACCTATGTCTGCTTATGGATTAGCTAGCTCTTGATAATCCGACTTACATAGTAGTCTAGTATGGTTATATGCATCTAAATCATGGTTAATGAACACTTATTTGGTTCATTCAAATCACTTGTATCATAGTATCTTGCTCAAAACTGGTAAATGAACAATGCAATTGCACACACATTTTGTATTTGAGAGATTTTGTGTATCATTATGATAAATCAAGATTGGAAATGAACTCACATATGCACATGGGATTCCTTATAAATCTAACTTTTGTCTTTAAGATACTTTGAAATATTTTTTGCAAATTGTTTGGAATAAATTCATTTTCTTCTTTAAAGAACAATTGTTTAGTATAAAGACAACTACATACATAATCAAAAATCAAAATTTCTTTCAAACCATACAATAAAAAAACATATTTATATATTGTTTGACTTTCGCGACGATGGTATAGTTCCAAAACTAAAATTGGAATTTTATGCCTAGCGCAAGTCCTCATCTTCATATTTTCTGACTATTTTCAAAAATTAAAAATCAACCATGCAATAAAACTATCTCTTCTTCTTTGATTTTCGCGATGATGGTATAAGTCTATACCTACATATTCTATGCCTAGCGCAAACCATTGTACCAATTTTATTCCCCATTTATTTAAAAATCATAAAAACCATATGACTTAAATCATTACGTTATACAATTATGCTTTAAAACAAACAAACACCTATCACTATTTCATGTCATTATGTCAATATGCAAATTTGCAATGATGGTATAATTCCTAGGGAATTATCCAAAAAATTTATCACACTTAGGAATTTATGCCTAGCAAAAATCATTTTAAAAATATTTCATGCATAATATTTTCATGAAAAGTCTGAAAACAAAATCATCATCATCATCATTTGCATCATCACACCAAAGTCTTAAGACAGTCTCTTAAGCACCCTTTTACTTTTAAACAATATTTCTATACTGGGATTAGCTTGACGACCGAGTGAGCGGCGACTCCATGAAATGGTCTATAACAGTGACAATGTCCTTTGAAATTATTGTTAAAAGTCCCTTTTATTTTTTATCAAATTATCATCACAACAACCAATTTGTTACATCAGATTATTTCATTTAAATTTTTAAAGCATGACATTTAAACCATAATATTTTCCAATGACATAATTACATGAATCATCAAATCAATCACACTTCAAACATTAAAGCATCATACAAACATATAAACAAGTCATATCATCATAAGACAAGTCATATGATCAAAAAATATCTCATCTATATATATATCAAATATATGTACATCATCTCAAAAATAGATTGGTATGCCACAATCTACATCTTGGCATACTCAATCCTCTCAAATAATATAATCAATCTATACAATGCAGTAGCCTAGCCTCGAGAACCCCTCGAGCTCTCAGCCTCATCTCCTCCCCCACCCTGAGGTGGACGAGGTGGCCCCATCGCAGTATGTGTGGTACTGTGAGTCCTAGTCGTCGATCGAGATGAAGTCCTCGATGACCCAATCCTGATCGGGTCAGCAATGCCGACTGGCAGCTGTACCCTCTGACCCTCTGGCACCATCTAGAAGTAGATACCCTCATAGAATGTGGTCTGAGCAATAGACCATGCCAGCTCCTGAGTGCTCGCTCCTCCGCTCCGTGCTCTGAGGCATGCAACCTCATCTCTGAGCTATGTAGCCTCCGCTCGATGTCGTGCAGCCTCCTCCTGCAAAGTCTGCACCTATGCCTAGAGATGGACAGTCTCTGCCTAGAGAGTAGCCATCTCACTACTCTCTCTTGTGTCCACACCCTTGCCCTTATCAGGCGATGGTGGCCTCTCTCTCTATGGAGAAGGGGGTCTCTCCTCCCTCCTCTCTCACTATCATGGCCTCTGCTGAGCCTGTGGCCTCCTCTGCTCTCTCTCATCATGACCCTATGTTGCCTCAATGGCTGCCTCCCCATCCGATGCACAACTACATGAATCGGACCCTGAGCCCTCGTCATCCGAGGAGGGCGGATGCCTGTGTACCAGGCATCGTAGCCGTCGGCTACCCCAGCGTCGTCCCCATCCACTGGCTGAATGGGGGCATCATCTATGTCCTGACTCTAGAATCGTTGCATATCTGGAGCCCCGCTAACTATAGTGTTATCCCGGATAGTCCAAGAAAACTCGTAGTCTCTCAGAGATGGGATCCCCTACTGTAGACCGAACTGCCTCAAAACTCGGTCATACCGGTGGAGCTCCACCTCTCCCCTCTCCATCCTTAGCCAATAGACTCACCTGATGCGAGCCAGCTCCTGTCCATCCTCGGCCCACCCTGGATGATCTCTCCAAGGCCTCCAGGTGATCTGGTCGGAGACAAGGTCATCTAGTAGTCTTCGGGACATTGGCAGATCTATCCGTCACTGTGCCCCTCTTCGGAGCCACCAATAGAAAACTCGGGGCCTCTCCCCATCAATCCCTATCAGTGGGAGCCCTACCGGCCTCCGCACCGCAATGTGCTCCCAGCACCAAACCTATAGTAGTGATGTCATAACCAGACATCGGCCGCCCTTGTATACGACCCCATGAAGGATCCTATACAACCGGTAGAGTACAAAGCTCCCCCAAGCAAATCTGTATCCGTGGTCTCTCATGTCATAGACCACATCTGTCAGTACCCATGGTACCCTGCATCCACTCTGGTGGCACAGCAGAAGTCCACCTACCACCCCAGCCAAAACCCATGTGAGTCTAGATGCCCCAGGCATCTAGCGTAGCGACTCGATGTTCACTCCGCCCTTCTCCAGGGCGAAGCTCGGATCGCCACACAGTCGCATCATCGCGTGGCCTTGATTGGCCATGGGAGTGATCATCCGTCCTTGTATGGGGATCCTCAAAATCCTCCATACATCCTCCAGTGTGGGAGTCATCTCCCCTGTCGATAACCGAAAACAGGAAGAACCCGGATACCACCTCTCTGCTAGGGTTGTCAATAGCCCCATATCTCGTAGAAACCTGTGGCATCTCCGCCACATGCTCGCAAGCCGACTTGAGCCAGCTGATCTCGCTCTGCCTGAGACAGGGCGGCCAAGTCATCCCTTAGTCCACCGTATTTCCATTCTCTGCTCTTTAGTAATCCTCTCTGCAACATAAACAAAATCAACAATAAAAATCATTAATAAATCATTAATTAAAAATGCAAGTCAAAATAAGTTCAATTTTATAAATGATGATATCGTCCACAATTGGACGATATCGTCCCCAATTTGAGCAAATTCGTCTCCGATTTCGCCAACTGAAATCGTCCCCTTTTTGACGAAATCGTCCCCATTTCGCCGATTTTGCCTCTGGACGAAATCGGCGATATCGAGACGATTTTGACAAAATCGAGACGATTTCATCTCGACGACGTCGACGGCCCAAAAATGGCCGCGATGCTCAAAAATCAATCAAATCTAATCTAAAAAGCATGAAATTCTAAAATTAAGCATTCTAAACTAAGTTTAGACCCTTACCCGTAGCCCGCGCCGGACCTCTGTTGATCTGTGCGCTGTCTCGACCATCTTGTCTCCAGAGCTCTAAAAACTAGGAAAATGAACAGTAACAATGAATTAGGGTTTTACCCTATTTTTCTTAATTTTATTCAAAAAAAATTAAAAACATTTTTAAAATTTTTGCTTTTTCGCGTTTTTACCTCAAACGTTCGATTTGGGTAAAAACACGGAGGGGGCACCATAGTAAGCTGTCGTACGATTCGACCTAGAATCGTCGCCTAAAAATGGGAATAATTTTTGCTTTCTCGTAGATCGAGAAGAACTCATCTTTAACGCATTTTCTTCAAAAAATTCGCTAAAGAGGGGGCAAAATGTAGCACCCTAAAATTGGCACAGTAAAACCTTAAATAATTACAATTACTCTAGTAAATATTCAAATTCAAATTTTAACCCCCAAAACCGCTCCCAAACCGCCGTTTAACCCGTTTCCTCCTTTCCCGTGCCATTTTTAGAGTTTGTTTTGACCGTTTGATGATATCATCGCCGATCAGACGATATCGCCTCAGATCGGACGATTTCATCTGGACTAGGACGTCCAGACGATCTTGTCCCAAAACTGATTTTTCTCAATTAGCCTCTGTTCCAACGACGTCTCTAATCCGGACAGAAGCGTGTCTGCGCCGTTAGAGACCCTCCCCGTTGGAGATCTCCCAAATTGGGATGATCTCCAACCTCCTAACCTCCCTCCTAAGCCTATTTAAACTTAGGCCCTCCCCTTAACCTACCCCTGGCTGATATTTCCTGTAACTTGACTTTATACGCACTAAAACATCCTAAATTACCATCTGCACTTGTCCTATCCAAATTTTGTTGCAGGAACCTTAGTATTTTTTAGTCGAAGCAAGCTCAGTTCGTCGTGGACGATCCTGTTCAATTCGAGATGATTTCATACCAATCCGAGATGATTTCGACTGCAATCAACATTGGGGGCAATCAGTGCCCAGAGTTTGCATTTTTCTTTTTTCATCTCCTGTTCTATTTTGCATCTAGTTAGTTTATTTATTATTTTCTACTATTCTGCATCTTGGAGTTCACCCATGTAGTTTAATTGCATAATGAAATCATGATTAACTATTAAAACATTGTAATTTGCTTGCATTCCTATTTAGGATTATCTATTAACATCTTTATTGTCATTTTACATCTTTATCCTCTATTAGCATTGCTGTATTTTTTGTATTTTGTGTCTATTTCTCTGTTTGCAGGTCTCTGATGAATTCGTCAGATCTCAGATGATCCTGCAGGTTGGAGACGATCCTGTCAAATTCTAGACGATCCTGTCTGCTTCAAAAATTAGAATCTCCATCAGACATCCGGATCAGGTATGGCTCTGTAATTTAGATTTTCCTCTCTATTTTCTGTTTAAAATCTGTTTTATGTATTTCATTTAGCTTGCATTTTCATAATAGAACAACTTAGATTCATTTGGCCAAACCTAGGACTCGAATGTTTAAAGATAAAACTGAACACATTAAACACATTCCCAACCTAGGCATGGAAACTGCCATTCAAACGTTTCCTGGTGAACCCACCATCCATCGAAAAATCACCATAATACACCTCCCCGAGAGGCGGGACCTTCGCAAGGCCTCTCAGTCCGAGGTACCGTGCCATCCTTTTCCCATCCTCCTTCCAGGCATGGATCCTATAGCCTGAAGGTAAGGATGCAAAAAATTTGGAGCGATACAGTCCTTATGGTGATTTTTCCATCCTACCAGATTGCATGGATAACCAATCGTTGCAACCGCCAGGTTCCTAGGATAAACCATTAAATACAAGGTTCACTTGTACTTGTGAATGTGCTTGGAAAATATTTTATGAAGGTGTAATGATGAATGAAATTTATGATGATGAATGTAAATGTGAATGTGATCTATTTTGCTCCAACAGATGAAGGGTTTTTTGATATGGGAAAATACAATGACTATGAAAAATGTAATGATTGATTATATTTTTATCCTAGCAGAAAATGGTTTTGTGGAAATGTAGATGATTGATTCTATTTTTTCCCCAATATATTGGTGATGTAAGTTTCCTTATGGTGATTTACCCATCCTACTGAATTGCATGGATAACTAGTCGCTGCAACCATTAGGTTAAAAGGATAAACCACTGAATACAAGGTTCACTTATACTTGCGAATGTACTTGACAAATATTGAATGAAGGTGCAATGATAAATGAAGTTGATGATGTTGAATCCTGATGTATGGATAATGTAAGGAATTATTATGTTTTTGCCTCAATAGATGAAGGGGTTTTTGACAAGGTAAAATGCAATGTTTGTGAAAAGTGCAATGATTAATTCTATTTTTGCCCCAACAGTTGAAGGTTTTTGGAAATGTAAATGATTGGTTCTATTTTTGTCCTAATAGAAAAGGGTATTTTAAAAATGTAGATGATTGATTATGTTTTTACCCTAACAGATGAAGGGTTTTTGACAATGTAAATGATTGATTCTATTTTTTCCCCAACAAAAAAGGTGTGTGTGAAGATGTAGATGATTGATTATGTTTTTGCCCTAACAGATGAAGGGTTTTTTTAAGAATTCATATGATTGAATCTATTTTTGCCCCAAAATATGAATACGAAAATCAATTGCATTTCATTTGGATAAAAAAATTTGTTGCATTGTATTTGCATAATTTTATCATTTGCATCTATACACATTGCTTGCTCCTATTCGAGTTCACAAGATTCAAGGAGCACATAATCTTACCAAACTAGAGGGAGTAGAAGAACCCGAGCCACTTAAAATCATCCTCTTGAGAGCATTCTATACTTAATGATATTTATATATATGTATATATACATGGCTATTACACAAAAAATTAACATTTCATTTTACACATTGCATTTTACACATTTTATTTCACACATTTGCATTACACAAATTCCATTTCACAAATTGCATTTCATATATTTTATTTCACATTTTACATATTTCATGCACAACTACATTCATACCATCATATTCACACATTTAATTTCATATTAGGAGGTCATTTATTCAGTTTAGATTATAATTGATCCAACAAAGTCATGTTGCCTTATTCAGGGGCACCTTCAAATCATCATCCAAGTTATTACACATTCCTTAAAGCCAAATTGTCATTTGCAAAACAACATTTCCATAATCCCTAGGTGTTTTCGGTAACTTAGCCACTTCTAGTTTTTCTAGCAATATCCAATACATGCCAATTTTTCTTTAGGTCCAAGACACATTTTCACTAAGAAAATCTTGAGTTCTAGGAATTGACTCCAAACATTCTTGAACCAAACACAATTACACATCTTAAATCATCTTGTTTCAAAAATAGATAATACTATACTTGGATTGTACCTCAAAGTAAAAAGGGTATTCCTTGCTTGTCCCATCATGCACATAGTATAAAAATTAAAAAATAGTGGTTTCACCACTATCACAATTAGTAAATACAAAATATAGACTAGTAAGGATAGGGTAAAATTCTCATCACACTTCGGTTGAGATTTTGAATCCCCAAAGCTCTCAATATTTCATCACACACCTTATATCCTCAAGCAATAAGGATAGTACTACATTTCTAGTTATATGGTTAGGTAGTCATCCCCAAGGCTTCGAGATCATATTCTTGGACTATGGAGATAGTCTTCGCCATAGCTATAGATGCTTGAATGGAAGTGGAGTACGCTCATGTGTGGTGACACATATATTTCAAAGAGATCTTGAAATTCATGGGTGGGATATCATATCCTAAATATGGCCACCTAAGCTTCAATAGCCTTCAAAAAATGTAGTCCTTACACCTACACACAAAAAAAAATAACAAGGATCAGTAACATCTATGAGGGCTCCACTGTGTGAGACCCTCAAAGCATAAAATCACTAAACCCTAAAATTATAGTAAAAGCTATAAATAGAGCATAAAAATGTAAAAGAAATGCAATGAAATTTTACCTTGTCAAACAATGCTAACCTGCTATTTCTATCTTCATCGATGATATAGATGATGGTTATGCAGATGCCCTAATGATGCTCAAGTGTTGTAGAGTTGCATATCTGGAGCAAGAAACACCCGCAGGTGCTTGGTGATGACCAAAAACACCTATAGGCACTTTGGAGACTTCGAAGGGTGCTCAGAAATATCTAGAGGGTGTTCAATGACTAAGGAGAAGGTTGCAAAACTAGATCTAGTTTGTACGAGGTGGATGATTGAGGATGTAGAGGATGTGAATGATGATGATGGGGGGTGAGGATGGAAATGATAGAGCTAGGGTTTTAAGACCTCCAAGGGGAACTTAGGGGGATTAGGAACTTAAGGGAAATTCATGTAAGGATTTTTTTAGGGAACTTCTTAGGGGGACTCAGGGGACTTAGGGGTTTCAAGAAATTAGGGCACTTCAAGAACTTAGAGATCTTAAGAACTTAGGGGTTGAGTCATCAAAATGACTCCTCTTTATAATATTCCATTAAACATGTTAGAGCTTTGACGCTACTAAATGAGTGGCCAAGATTAAAACATGAGTAGGGGTGGATATTAAATCTAGTAAGTGGCATGGATTGAGGCAGATGGATGGCTAATATTAAAACATGATGGATGGTAGGGATTAATTCATATATAAATATTTATTAAATATATAAGTATAATATATAAAATATCAATACATAAATAATGGATAATTGTGGTGGGAAGCTATGGATGGATGATAAGTGGCTAGATTTTGGTGTCTACAAATATCATAATTGAACAAAGCCAAGACTAAATGATGCCAAAGTGTTCAAAAAGCCAAAGAGTTGCACAAAGATAGAACATATCCAAGGTGATGTTATCAAATATTAATAAGGTTTGGATTTATTCCAAGGAGCTCTACAAATAGAATGATGAGCCCAAATTCAAAACAAGTATCCTAAAATATTCCTTTCATAGCTGCAACCATCCCAATACCTTCCTATTGTTCTAGTTAACAACATTGAAACATGAAAATAATAGTTTTTAAAAATAATTTGTAGTGGTTTGGCCATTTGTAGTAGACAATTGTAGATCAATGAAATAGATTGTAAATACATTCAAATTCAAACGTAGAGTGAAATTTAAAACTGCCACCTCAACAACGTGAGATTTCTTTGCTAGGTTGTTTTCACAACAAATCTATAACATTGTAAATATTCTATTGTAATATTAAAAATACAACCTCTAATAAGTCATGACACCTCTAATTAAAGGGTCGACTCTTTAGAATTTTCTTGGATGTTTGCTATGTAATATTACTACCAATTAATAAAAAGTGATAGTTGTTTGGCCTCCATTGTTGGTTTCATTATAGATTTTTATGAATATATCTTTACTTTAAGTCATTTTTGTTGCACTTTTATGATTAGTTTATTATGTTAAAGCAAATTCTTCTATTTATATTGTTTTTGGATTGCTATTCATTTGAGTATTTGGAATGATTAAAGTATATAATTAAAATTTAATAAATTTTCTTATGTTTGACAATGGATGGTCTATTAAGTATCATTTAGATTGATTGTGTGAGCTTGTTATATGGTAGTGCCCAATATTGTTATGCTATATCCCATCCACCATTTAATTATTTATTTAAACCCTTACTTTATTTAATCCTTTCATCTCTTTACTCTTAGCTTAACCCTTCTTTTTGTTTATAAGTATCATAAGGAGCCGAACCTATTCGGAGGTTGAATTGAGAGAAATATCATTTATCCAAAAAATTCTTAAACTCTGAGGAATATTTTGTATTCCACTAGTCATAAGCATTTTTTTTTGTCTTCATAAATTTCTTAAACTCTGAGGCATTGGGATGATTTTCAATAGAAGAGGTTGTTAGAGACTACAATAATGGGAGGTGATAAGTAGAGAAGAATGGAACTATTACAAGAGTGGAATCCATGTTGGTGGGTGTTGCATAGAAACTGCTACAAAAAATGTAGAGGTAACTAATGGAGGTACAATAGATGAGGGTGATTAAGTATGAATTATGTCAACTGGTATGGATGAAGGTGGTGGTGGAGATGGTGGTGGTGATGGTGGATGTTACTGAAGTGGGGATGAATGTTGTGGAGGCGAATATGGAAAATACTTTCCACTATAAATGGAGGTAGACTTCTCTAAGGGATTAGTAGAAGGAGGAGGATAGGAAGAAATATTTATCATACTTAGCACCACTGGCTGAGGCTATGGTTTTCCTTGTGCACCTTCCATGGATGGAAGTTGTTCAACAACCTCTTCTTGGCTAGAAACTTACATCTTGCATTGAGATAGCTTCTTAGTATCTTCTTCCTATCTTGAGGCACTTACTTTATTCACAACTTTATCTTGCTTTCTTTTCTTGTGTGTGCTTTTCTTAGTAGTATCTCTTGTTTTCCTCTTGGATATTTGAAGGGGATAGGAATCAATGGAGGTTTTTGAGTCTTGCTACTAAATCTATGATTGTGTTATCTCAATTAGGGGAGGTGCTACCCTAGTAGGTGCTACAAAATTTTGGGGGTGCCAACCCAAAATTCTTATCCTTTGAAGTTATTCCTACTAGGACTAAATTTCTTGACCTCTTGTGCACCTGAATTGGCTCGATCATGCCTTGGCCATGTTTTCCAAGGCCTTTCCTAGTATACCACATATTTTGCATTATTGTGGGTGCTTTTGAATATATTTATAGTTGGTCATTTGCAAGGGTATACACAATTTCCTTTCTCTTTATAGACACTAAAATCTGGTCAATCCGATTATGCTACCATAAGCAATGGCTTCATGACACACCAAGGCCCCCAGGGCAGCCCTCAGGAGGTATACAGTGGTTCTAACCACTTTGTACAAGGTTTTGAAAGGTTCTAGGCCACTTTTGGCACCTTTTGGACACCCTGCTGCTATTTGTTCCACCCTGGGATGAATACAAAACCTATTCATCCCACCCTGGGATGAATAGCAATATTCATCCCAGGGGGAGCGAATAGCAGGTTTGACTGGCAAAAAGTCAAATTTGGACAAATGGTGCCTGGCAACGGTTACTTTTCTATTTCCCAATACCTAGGAAGTTAGAGCACGCAACATCTTAATGCTCCAGCCCATGAGGGAGGCCAAATTGGGAGATTCTCTTCTCCCTCCAACGCATGTCACCCTAGTGGCCAAGTGGCGCCTCGTGCCTCGCATGCCCTCGCATGCCTTTTGACCCATGAAGCCTCCTTGGGCTATAAAGTGGATGCATTTTCCACACAATAGGAGAGGATATTTTGAGGACAAAGCAACGGAGTGCTTCCAAGATTTCCTTCCACCCTTTTGTGCCCATTTTCCCTCGGAATCTCTACCTAGCGAAGGAGGTTTGCGAGTGAACTAGGAGGCACAATTTGTTACAAAACTAAACTATTTGAGTGAATTACCACACCAAATTTGATGAAAATACCCCTTAGAGTGTTTTGGACCATTTACCAATGGAATTGGTGGTAAAATTTAGGCAGAAATGGTGGGCATCCCACCCTCGGATGCCCCCTAATTTGTGACAGTCCTATTCGTCCCACCCTATGATGAATAGAAATATGTGCATGATTTTTTGTATTATTTTTAATTAGTTATTTTCTATATGCTATTACTATTCTGTAGTTCAAATTTTAGGTCTTTCTGAGCTATATTGGCCGAGATATTGCATTTTTAGTGTTTTGTAGGGTCTCTTGCAGGTATCCGATGGTCATTTGAGAGAACACCCAAACTATGACTGATATTGAAAATATGATCAAATGGGTTTTCTTAGAATATTATTTTATGTATTCTTTCCAATTTTCATACATTTTGGATATGCGTAGGGTCAAAATTATTTGCTTTGGGTTTTGTAGGTTGCGCATGGTCATTCAAATTTTGAAGCCCCATAGGATGCAATTTTGGTGTAATTTCTAGTGATATCTTCCCAAAACATTTTTTTTTACATCCCTTTAAAATTTCATGTCATTTGGAGTTGATTTGATATGTTTTATCATCATTAGCCGTTTGGCCCCTATGGGGATTGCATGCTTTTTATCACATGCACTCGCTATTTGACATTTCTGGTTTCCTTGTGTGTAGGTGTAGGTCATTATAGTGCATTGGGAAGGAGCATAAGACATTTGGATCAAAGACACAAGTGGCAGAAACCTTGGCCCGCCCACCTCGATTGTGGGTACGAGGAAAGACATTGGATGTGCACCCAAATTTCTTGAAGGATTTCGATCCTTGGGCACCCGAGTTGTAAATATTTGTATCACCCATTTTTAGCCCTCAAGGGGATGCATTGTAACCTAGAATTTTATCAGTTTTATTAATAATAAGTCAATCCACTTTGCTTTATTTCTTGTTATTCGTTATCTTTCCATCTTACTTGCATGCTTCCGTTTGATGCTCATGCACAATAGGACATAGATACGCATATTTTTTATTATAATTTGGTGCATCATTTTTCCCTACTTTAGTGGTGATCATGGTGGGACCTAGTCCCTTTTGCTTTAGGTGAAGTTTGGATCTCATTTTTCATCTTTTTATGTTGCAGGTGCTATTCTTTCTGGCCTAAAATGAACTCTAACCTGCTATTCATGCCACCCTGGATGAATGCGAATTCATCCCACCCTAGAATGAATATAGACCTGCTATTCATCCCACCCTGGAGCGAATAGAAACCAGAGAGATTTCTAAGCAGAATTCCAGAAATAACAAGTTTTGGCAGTGATGAGGTAGGTCCTTGAGTCTTCCATATCTGTTTTGCATTTACAAAAACTGTTTATTTTTCATATTATCTAGTTTTTCTCACATTTTTGCTTGCTTAGAAAGGTTAGAAGCTAGTTTTATTTTCTTAAATGTAAAATAATAAAAACACATAAAAGGAGAAAAATCAAAACAAATTTAAAGTAGGAATGCATCTCTTTGGATTGCTTGCTTGTAGCCTACCCAATGGGTAGGCTAGCATTTAGGGTTTCTGCATTTCTAGATACATTCGTGAGTTATTTTTTTATACTAACCTTTTTGAAAGTAAAACGCACCTTATGCATGCATTTAGTGAATGATCATTGAATGCTTCTTTGCTTACTTTCTTTAAAGTTAAAAGGAACCACACACACCACGATACATTTAAATGCTAGTGAGGTGGATTTCATCACCATCCACTAGTAGAGCTTGATGAGGTGGCTTTCATCTCCATCCGTCATCTCAAATCCCATGAACCTTGTTCTTTGCCAAGGCCGGTTCCAAGATCCATCATAGCCCATGGGTTATAGCACGTATCTCTCTTTGGAGAGGTATATCGTAGACTACGAGTGAATTGGGTGAGGAACTGGTAGGACCTATGCTCCCTGGTCATGTGTGGACTTCATTACCACACATTATAGGTAGGATTACATGACCTGGAGTTCATAGCCAGGTTGTCGAGCTACGAGTATATAGGTGAAATCCAATTAAATGCAAGATTATCATTCAAAAATATTTCAAACACATGACACAAGGTCATTCTTTACAAGCAACACATATGAAACACACAAAATAGTTTAGGGATTCACATCTAAAACTTAAAGGAGATAATCATCTATCTTATTGAGTGTTTCCTTTCTTGTTTTTTGTTTCATTAAAAATTTGTAAAGAAGATAATCACTTGGGGTTTGATAGAGAGGCACGATGGTATACACCCACAGCCAAGCCCAATCATGGGTGAAAGCTATGGAGAGTGGGTTAGGAGACATGAGTTGTCTCCGATTTAGCCCTAGGGACTTGGTTATACCTCCCTGGTGAGCCTCCACTCCACCTAGCCCCAAGACAGTAGGGCACAAGCCACACCTCCGAGGGGATCCTCTACAGGACACTCTAAGGGATGATGGACATTACCTGGGAGAGTGTTCCCGGTATGTAGATGCATCACAGGTCTTCCTTGATGAAAGGCAACAATGCACTGAGGTGCTAATAGATAGAGCAGTGCCATGCATCCGCGTACCCATCAGGGCTAACATGCCTATTCATAGGCAAGAGCATGACTTCACACATTGGGCAGGGCAAGTCGGTATGACCTTGCCTACCCATCACCTTGATAGAGTACAGTAGCTTAGGCAACCTAACAGGTATGACACTCATCGCTCGAGGTGAGCCAATTCTGCCCTACCCTTCCTCGTCCAGGAAGGAAGGCATGAGGAAATCCTAGACTTTCCTCAGGAGCAGTATTTTGTGCATGCCCGATGTGCCTCTACACTTGTTGAGTATAATGAGTAGATGTTCTAGCCCAAACCTCAAGTCAATGCGGTGAACCTCGAAATAGGCAAGCACCCGATAGATATCACGGATTATCTTGAATGAGGTCGGCCCCATGGTGAGGACCCTAGACCCCCTAGGCCTCGCATGTCAGAACAAAAAAAGCAAGCAGTTGCAAAGTATATGGAATGCCAAGCTCAGTTCAAGAAGCTTTGGTAGGACAAAGAACAACTAGACCACTTGCATCAACTTGAGAAAGAGAGGATTGAATGGCAGACCAATGAGCTATTCCAGCAGACTCTGCGGGAGAGGGTCCCTACCCCTAAGACCCATAGGTAGGAAGTCCCCTCGAGGCAACCCATACTCATTTGAGATAGGTCTCCTAGACCTTATCCAACGTTGCCTCCATGGCCTCCTAGGCTGGATCGGGACTTACCTCATAGGCCAGATATAGGATGCCCACAGTGGGTGGATACCCCTCTTTATAGATCGGCTTGAGAGACACCCTATGGGGCCTACAATGAGCATGAGTCAGAAGTAGAGTATTTGGAGATGCCTTATCAAGGTAGGGGGTGATAGGCCACCACCCCACAATAGGTTGGAGGATCCTAGACCTCCATCGTAGGATGTGAGCAAGAATGAGGAGATCAAGTCCTCAGACCCATACAAAGAGCTGCTAGAGCGCCTAGAGTCGGTGGAGCATAAGACCTCTGGGTCTGGATCTCAAAAACCCACTATGCGCCAGTTGCATAGTCAGCCCATCCATCCTTCAGTGCCTGCACCTCCCTATCCAAAGCAATTCAAGTTGCCTCAGTTGGCTATGTTTAAGGGAGAAGAGGATGTGCAGGAGCATGTCACCAGATTTATGGGCCAGTGCTTCGACATTCATGATGATGATGCTTTGATTTTATGGACATTTGTGACTACCCTTTCGGGCCCCACCTCAAAGTGGTTTTACCAGCTCCCTAAGCATAGCATCCACACTTTGGATCAACTTGCAGACGTGTTTCTAGAATGCTTCACCTTCAATACCAAGAGGAAGGTGACACTGGCCGACGTAGCTAGGTTAAAACAATATGATGATGAGTCAATAATAAATTATGACAATAGGTGGCAGGCCTTGCTCGCCAAACTACCTTATCTCCTTCCCATGTCAGAGCTGACTCAGATGTTCTCCAAGAGTTGCTTGAAGTCGATCTCCTTGTTGTTGCAAGCTGCAATAGTATCCGACTCTTGAAGATGCCCTAGCATAGGCTAGGACCATCAAAGAAATCAAGATTCAAGAGGGGAAAATTGTGAAACCTCACAAGGAGTGGAACAAGAACACTAAGAGCACCCCAACGTAGTCTAAGCCAGTAGTAGTGAATCAGGTTACCATTAGCGTCTCAAGGGTAGTGCAAGCTTCACCACCTCAAAAGCCCAATTATCAGGCCACACCTCGGGACTATGCTAAAGACAATCAGAGTAGTCAAGGGCAGAATCAATAGCTTTACCCCAAGTGGTAGTTCATGCCCCTTGTAGAGTCCATGGACTCATTATTTGAGCACCTCCTAGTGGCCAATGCGATTCATCTACCTGAGAGTCAACCTATCGACCCGAATGCACCCAGGCCCAAAGGGTACAGAGAAGACCTATATTGCAAATTTCATAGGCAAAATGGGCATGATGTGAACATGTGTTACAAGTTTAAAAACTTGGTACAAGACATGATCGATAGGAAGGACCTTTAGGTAGACAACCCTATCACGCCAAACAATCAACAAATGGAGGTCTTTAAAGATCCCCTTCCTACCCATGCGAAGCAAGCCAAGCCAGTGCCCCAGGTGAATGAGGTTCACCATGCCCCTCCTCAGTAGGGGTATGTCGGCATGATCAACATTGTCATGAGGAATAGGCGGTACCCAAGTCTAGCCGCACCACTTGCATCTTAGAGTGATGTCCCTTCGATGTCACAACAGCCACCGCCTCCTCTACTGAGCCTTCCACCTAGGCCCATGGCCACCATTAAGAGTAAGCTCGCTCAGAGCTTAAGAACAACATCTGCCCGACTCTCCATTTACGAGCTGATTCAGCAATCGCAACCTCATAGAGAGGCTTTGATGGAGATCCTTAAGGCCATAGAGCTTCCACCCTAGGAGTCTAACTCCTTCAATAATTTTGTGGGGCATGTAAGATAGTGCACTGAACCGATAATCACCTTTCGAGAGGATGAGCTTAAACCAGTTCCAAATGATACGGTGGACCCTCCCTTGCACATCGTCGCATGTGTAAATAGGACACCATACAAGAGAGTGTTGATAGACACCGGGTCTTCTAGCAATATCATCACCATGATAGCTCTCAAGCACTTGAAGCTCCTAATATCCCATATTGTTGCATCTACATACACCCTTCGAGCATTTAATGATGCCATATGCTCAATAGTTGGTACGATTGTCCTACCGATTCAGGTAGGAGAAAAGACCATCTCGATGCTATGCCACATACTAGAGGGTGATATGGCATACAATATCTTGTTAGGTAGACCATGGATTAGGGACATGAAGTGCATCCCTTCCATTGCTCACCAGTGCCTCAAGTACACTTATGAAGGGCAAGTTCATGTCATCCCTATGGACCTAGAGCCCTACAAGTACTGTAACATGGTGCAGGACTCCCCGAGTCAACCTTACCATCAACACACCTAGATTTCCAACCAAATAAATCCATCCAAGGTTTGACCCCTCATCATCGCATGACATACCTTCCTCATCATCGACACCTCCTCCGATGCCCATCGGGCCAGTGGATCCTTTATTGAGGAACCTAGGGAAGAAGCCTATTGATGAGGTCCAACCGACCATATCCACCATCTCCATAGAGGAGATACCTAGCCCAGATGATGAAGAGCTACCATAGGAGATGGATGATGAATCAGATCAGGTCTCACTCTCATCACTCTTCTATCCATAGCCTCAGGTGACAGTGCACTTGGCTTCCACCAGATTAGGAGAATACATGGTTAGGAATGTCATAGCTACCCCTGCTATAGAGTCGGTGCAAGACATGGGTCGACCCCGTCTTCCCATAGGCACTATTGTACCCCTAGGCATCCCCCCTAATCAAATAAATTTCATCTATGGGGGACTGGACTATGACATCGAACCCTACCAACAATAGGAGGAGGATGAGGAGCCCTTCGTAGAAGACATCAACTACTTGTCTAACCTAGAATTCACCCTGAAGTACCTTGACCTTTGCAATTGGCATGGTTACGGGTTAGGCTTGTATGAGCAAGGCACGTGGGTTCCATTTCAACCCTAGTACTAGATGCCATATGATAAATCGAGATTGGGACATAATCACCCCTTGCCCCTGGATGTTCTCATAGATGGTCTGGAGCACCTATGCCTCAAATATAGAGATGAGTTGGCCCAAGATCCCTTTGCCAACCCTAATCATGTCTACTCATTGGGGGACTATTTTCCTATGCCTTGGGGAGATGATGAACCACCTCACATTGGTATCCAATCCTACGAGAGAGGTGAAGGTTCACGTACTCTTCCCCATGATGATGAGGAAGAGGATCCAAGGTCCCCTTATGAGTGGACGATAGATGATGAGTCATATTATGGAGTCGCACCCATAGATTCTGGTAGCTCATATGGAGAAGGCCCTCAGGTCATCCCCATAGATGATGAGGATGAGTTCTATCTATGCATGTTCCCATTGCATCATCCCATATGGTGATAAATTCTACCTTTAGAGGAGCAAGCTCGCTTACAGCCACATCGACCTACCATCGGTCATTCCACCACCTCCACAACCACCTCCTCAGGTAGTGCTGCATCCAGAGGTCCATGGTCACCACAAACCACCTAGGGGAAATCATCCATCCATAAATATGATTTCCATAGATATATTCGAGCCCCTGCAAGATCCGAATAACCCGTTAAAGCCATTGCACCTCGAATTGGGGGCAATCAAATTTGATTGGGGAGATTCACCCCCATCACCTTCTGAGTATTGGCCTTGCGACGAGATGCTACAACCATTTCACTTCTCCCTAGGGCCAGCTCATGATGTCTTCCATGCTAAGGAGGAACCCGAGGTTCCCATTGATGATCTAAATCTAGTAGATGACATCCATTTGATCCCTACCCCCCACCAGTTGGAGGAGGGGTCGCATATGTCAATCGAGCCTACGATTGACAAAGATATCAGCTCAGATCCAGAGAATCCACAATGTATCAAGCTAGGGAAAGCCTATCCCCTGAAGAGCAAGTCGATTACATAGCCCTTATCACCAGGAAGAAGGAAGCTTTTGCATGGTCCTATAAAGACATGTCGGGATTGGATCCAAATCTAGTCACCCACAATCTAATGCTTGACCCCAAGGCCAAGCCTGTCAAGAAAAAGCTAAGAAAGATGCATCCAACGGTGGCCTTGATGGTCAAATATGAGCTACAGAAGTTGTTGGATGCCCAGTTTGTCATTTCTATAGACTATCCACCATGGCTGTCCAACATGGTTCCCATCAAGAAGCTTGATAGGAGGATTCACATTTGCACCGATTTTCGAGACCTAAACAAAGTGAGTCCTAAGGATGATTTCCCTTTGCCAAGCATCGACACCCTGGTAGATGCCACAGCGGGCCACAAAATATTATCCCTTATGGATGGTTTCTCTGGGTACAATCATATTCATATCAATCCAGAGGACCAGATCAAAACAATGTTCACAATGCCTTGGGGGACATTTTGCTATAAGGTCATGCCTTTTGGCCTTAAAAATGTATGCACCACCTACCAGCATGCCATGACGTACATATTCCATGACTACATGCATAAGATATTGGAAGATTACATGGATGAATTGCTGGCTAAATATTTATTACGCCATGAGCATCTTGATGTTTTGAGCAAAGTTCTAGATCGCCTCATCGAGCACAACGTGAGACTGAACCCCAAGAAGTGCATCTTCGGCATCACATCTGGAAAGCTCTTGGGATTTATCATCTCTAAGCGAGGCATTGAAGTGGACCCCAATAAGGTCAAGGCCATCCTCGAGATGCCTCCCCCAACCATGATCAAGTAGCTTTGAAGTCTGCAGGGCAAGATTGTCCATAAAATGCTTTATAGCACAATTTTCGGACAAGTGTCACCCCATGAACAAGTTGTTGCACAAGGGGGTCACATTCCATTGGGATGACGAGTGTTAGGAGGCCTTCGACGCAATAAAATAATACTTGGCTTTTCCACCAGTGTTGGCACCACCTAGACTAGGAGTGTCGTTCCGCTTATACATCTCAGCCACTGAGATGGCATTGGGCACCATGTTAGCCCAGAACAATGAATTTCATAAGGAGCAGGCCACTTACTATCTCAATCGCACCCTGGTCAGTTATGAGATCAAGTATGCATACATTGAGAAATTATGCCTAGCGGTGGTTTTTACCACCAAGAAGCTATGACATTACATGCTTAGCAACACCACGTATGTTGTATCTAAAGAGAATCCATTGCGCTACATGATGAGCTACACTTATCATAGTAGTCGCACGGTGAAATGGATCATGTTGTTAATGGAGTTTGACCTTGAGTTTTTTGGAAAAAAATCAATTAAGGGCTAGGTCATCACCAATCAACTCGTAGAGGCTCCTCTCTAGGATGATCAACCTCTTAGTATGGAGCTTCTCGATGAGGGGGTCTTCCAAATATCAGAATCGCCAGATTTTGACGAGCTTGAGATGCAGGCAGATATGACCTTGTTCTTCGATGGCTCCAAATGTGAGCAAGGGGGTGGCATGGGAATCATGTTTTTCACACCGCATGGGGCTCCCATACCCCTGTCATTTAAACTTGATTTCCTATGCACCAAAAATAATGTCGAGTATGAAGCCTTGCTCATAGGCCTTCAGACGACTATCACCATGAAGATAACAAAGCTTAACATTTTTGGTGACTCTTTGCTCATTGTTAACCAGGTCAAAGGGATATACCAGTGCAAATGCCCAATTCTACAAGCCTACAAAGCCCTTGTGGATAAGTTCCTAGAAAAATTCGAATGGTATAACATCGAGGCACTCCCTCGATCATCTAATCATTTTGCAGATACAATGGCCTCCCTAGGGTCCTTGATCTCGCAAGACCCTGTGGATAAAATGACTACCATTTAGGTCAAAACGCTCTTGCAGTCTATGGTTGAGCGCGAGAATGCTCAAGTCATGTCGGAAGTCCACTTGATTCAAATTGAACCTCATCAAGAGAGATTCTCACACATTCATGAACGCTTGAACCAGGTCGATTGGGGGACTTTGTTCCCTCAAGCCCCTTTTGATAGTAGCATAATGCTATTATTATAGGTTCTCTCCCAATCAGCTTTTGCTCTGGATGAACTTCAAGAGGGACAGGTCATTCATGCGCTCGAGGCTTCCTCATAATAGGACTGGTCCACATAGATTAGGGAATACCTAAAGCTTGGTAACCTCCCTCCTAGGTTGTTGCACATCGCTAAAAGAATATTTAGATGGAAGGTGAAAAACTATGTCTTGCTAGGAGACATTTTGTATCGTCGAAGCTACGAAGAGATCCTCCTTCATTGCTTAGAGCATCAAGAATCAGCTTGGGCAATCACCCAAGCACACGATGGTACATGCGGTGGCCATTTCAGTGACATGGCCATAGCTAAGCGCATTCTTCGCATGGGCTATTATTGGACAACTTTAGAGTGAGATTGCTATGCATACATGAGGAAGTGCATGAAGTGTCAACACCATGCTAATTTGACACACGTGCCTTCTCAGGCATTGCAACCGATTCAATTGGTGTGGCCATTTTCACAATGGGGAATGGATTTAATCGAGAAAATATCCCTCGCATCCTCGGGCTACCACACGTTTATTATAATGGCTATCGAGTATTTCACTAAATGGGTGGAAGCAATTCCCCTTACCACTATGATGGGACCCCGCATAGCGGAGTTCCTATTACATAATATCATTTGTTGTTTTGGTATTCCATCCAAGATCATCTTGGATAATGGGACATCATTTAAAAACAAAGATGTGCGGGCTTTGAAAGCAAAGTATAATATCCAACACAATTTTTTGACACCCTACTATCCACAAGAAAATGGGCAAGTAGAGGCTTCCAACAAAACATTGATTGCCATTCTCAAGAAAACTATCAGAGAGAATCACACAGATTGGCATATGCAAATACCCCTTGCTCTATGGGCCTACCACACTAGTATTCAGACACCCACTAGGGCTACTCTATTTTTTCTAGTATATGGCACCAAGGCAGTCATGCCTCTAGAGCTCAAAATCCCATCGTTGTGCATATCCATGCAAGAGTTCATCGATGATGACACTGCGCGATAGGCTCACCTAGATCAGCTTACGTTGCTTGATGAATGTCATATTAATGCTCTCGAGCACCTATGCGTTTACAAAGAATGACTTAAGAGAGTCTACAATATGAAAGTCCACCTAAGGGACTTTTAGGTTGGTGATCTCATTCTGAAGGAAAACCAACAAAATTCTAATTTGACACCCCATCTGAGGGACAAGTTTGTGGTAAACTGGTTAGGTCCCTATGTCATTATTAGTCAGATAGGACCCGAAACTTATCACCTAGCCTTCCTTGAAGGTGTGGAGGATCTTGAACCCTTGAAAATACTTCATTTGCGACCATTCCATGCCTAAGGCATGATGGTAAACCTAAAATGCTCCTAGGTGGTCTAGAACCATCTAGGTCACCCCAAAATGCTCCAAGGGTGCCTACATACCGCTTGGTCAACCTAAAATTCTCCTAAGCGATCTAGAACCATCTATGTCACCCCAAAATGCTCCAAGGGTGCCTACATCCTTCTTGGTCAACCTAAAATGCTCCTAGGTGGTCTAGAACCATCTAGGTCACCCCAAAATGCTCCAAGGGTGCCTACATCCTTCTTGGTCAACCTAAAATGCTCCTAGGCGGTCTAGAACCATCTAGGTCACCCCAAAATGCTCCAAGGGTGCCTACATCCCCCTTGGTCAACCTAAAATGCTCCTAGGTGGTCTAGAACCATCTAGGTTACCCCAAAATACTCCAAAGATGCCTACATCCCACTTGGTCAACCTAAAATTCTCCTAGGCGGTCTAGAACCATCTAGGTCACCCCAAAATGTTCCAAGGGTGCCTACATCCTGCTTGGTCAACTTAAAATTCTCATATGTGATCTATAATTGTCTAGGTCACCCCAAAATGCTCCAAGGGTGCCTAAATCCCACTTGGTTAACCTAAAATGCTCCTAGGCGGTCTATAACCATCTAGGTCACCCAAAAATACTCCAAGGGTACCTACATCCTGCTTGGTCAACCTAAAATGCTCCTAGGCGGTCTAGAACCATTTAGGTCACCCCAAAATGCTCCAAGGGTGCCTACATCTTGCTTGGTCAACCTAAAATACTCCTAGGCGGTCTAGAACCGTCTAGGTCACCCCAAAATGCTCCAAGTGTGCCTACATCCCACTTGGTCAACCTAAAATGCTCCTAGGTGGTCTAGAACCATCTAGGTCACCCCAAAATGCTCCAAGGGTGCCTAAATCATGCTTGGTCAACCTAAAATGCTCCTAGGTGGTCTAGAACCATCTAGGTCACCCCAAAATGCTCCAAGGGTGCCTACATCCCACTTGGTCAGTCTAAAATGCTCCCAAATGGTCTAGAACCATCTAGGTCACCCAAAAATGCTCCAAGAATGCCTACATACCACTTGGTCAACCTAAAATGCTCCTAGGCATTTTAGAACCATCAAGGTGACCCAAAATGCTCCAAGGATGCCTACATCCCACTTGGTCAACCTAAAATGTTCCTAGGTGGTCTAGAACCATCTAGGTCACCCCAAAATGCTCCAAGGGTACCTACATCCCACTTGGTCAACCTAAAATGCTCCTAGATGGTCTAGAACCATCTAGGTCACCCTAAAATTCTCCAAGGATGCCTACATACCGCTTGGTCTAGAACCGTCTAGGTCACCCCAAAATGCTCCAAGGGTACCTACATCCTGCTTGGTCAACCTAAGACACTCCTAGGCGGTATATAACTATATATGTCACTCCAAAATGTTCCAAGGGTGCCTACATCCCACTTGGTCAACCTAAAATTCTCCTAAGAAGTCTAGAACCATCTAGATCACCCCAAAATGCTCCAAGGGTACCTACATCCCGCTTGGTCAACCTAAAATGCTCCTAGGCGGTCTAGGACCATCTAGGTCACCCAAAAATGCTCCAAGGGTGCCTACATCCCGCTTGGTCAACCTAAAATTCTCCTAGGTGTTCTATAACCATCCAGGTCACCCAAAAATGATCCAAGGGTGCCTACATCCCGCTTGGTCAACCTAAAATTCTCCTAGGTGGTCTAGAACCATCTAGGTCATCCCAAAAATGCTCCAAGGGTGCCTACATCCCACTTGGTCAACCTAAAATGCTCCTAGGTAGTCTATAACCATCTAGGTCACCCCAAAATGCTCTAAGGGTGCCTACATCCTACTTGGTCAACCTAAAATTCTCCTAGATGGTCTAGAACCATATAGGTCACCCCAAAATGCTCCAAGGGTGCCTACATCCTACTTGGTCAACCTAAAATGCTCCTAAACAATCTAGAACTATCTAGTTCACCCCAAAATACTCCAAGGGTACCTACATCCCGCTTGGTCAACCTAAAATTCTCCTAGACGATCTAGAACCATCTAGGTCACCCCAAAATGCTCCAAGGGTGCCTACATCCCGCTTGGTCAACCTAAAATGCTCCTAGGTGGTCTAGAACCATCTAGGTCACCCCAAAATTCTCCAAGGGTGCCTACATCCCGCTTGGTCAACCTAAAATGCTCCTAGATGGTCAAAATCATCTAGGTCACCCCAAAATACTCCAAGGGTGCCTACATACCGCTTAGTCAACCTAAAATGCTCCTAGGTGGTCTAGAATAGTTTAGGTCACCCCAAAATACTCTAAGGATATATACATCCTGCTTGGTCAACCTAAAATTTTCCTAGGTGGTCTAGAACTATCTAGGTCACCCCTCCAAGGGTACCTACATCCTGCTTGGTCAACCTAAAATGCTCATAGGTGGTTTAGAACCATCTAGGTCACCCCAAAATGCTCCAAGGGTGCCTACATCCCACTTGGTCAACCTAAAATGCTCCTAGGTGGTCTAGAACCATCTAGGTCACCCCAAAATTCTCCAAGGGTGCCTACATCCCGCTTGGTCAACCTAAAATGCTCCTAGGTGGTCTAGAACCATCTAGGTCACCCCAAAATGCTCCAAGGGTGCCTACATCCCACTTGGTCAACCTAAAATGCTCCTAGGTGGTATATAACCATCTAGGTCACCCAAAATTCTCCAAGGGTACCTCCATCCTGCTTGGTCAATATAAAATGCTCCTAGGTGGTCTAGAACTATATAGGTCACCCCAAAATGCTCCAATGGTGCCTACATCCCACTTGGTCAACCTAAAATGATCCTAGGTGACCTATAATTGCTTAGGTCATCGAAAAAAACCCAAAGGCATCCGCAAGCTCTTTGGTCACCCAAACGCCCCAATGGACCCCAATAAGCTCATTGGTCACATGTACATATATATATATCACTCAAAAATCCAAAAACATCATCAAAATGTCAAAAATACAAAAACATTGCATCACATTTCATTTCAAAAACATCATAAAAATATCAAAAATACAAAAATATAGCATCACACATTGCATCCCATTGCATTTTATCATCCCTTGCATTTAGGCATACGTATCATTAGCACTTTACATTTTAGAGTTTCTCATACATGTCTAGCACCATGATGGTACACTACTTATCGCCCAAAATCAATGTTGTGAAAGTAATCATAGTTCAAAGTTTCACTTACCATTTTCACCCACATTTTCCATTTTCCACATTTGTGTCCACCCCTTCACCTAGTCATTTGTTTTAGAATGTCATTAGGATTTTTGGTCACTCAACCATCTCTAGCTTCATTTTAGGTTTTATAGAAAGCTATCTTGATTTTTAGAAGGTAGAGTCTTTCTTAGATTATGCCTTGTGTACATCATGTCCCAAACACATTTACACATTAATAAATCCAAGTTTTGCACAAAGAAAGATGAAATCCATGAAGTGGTCCAAGTTACATTAAGTGAAAAGGTCATCCCGCTCATCCCCTTGTATGAATGGTTCAAGAATATTGAGAGTTGTAAAAAGAACAAGCTCTTCCCTACCCAATCCCCCAAAATAAATAGTGGTTTTCACCACTATCAAAACCCCAATTCCCACAAATCCCAATCCCTCAAAAAAATCAAAGAAATCAAAAGTCAAAAATCAAAATCCCAAAAGTTCAATATCAAAATCCTCAAAAAGAAAAAAGAAAAAGCAAAATAAATAGTGGTTTTCACCACTCATCCCAAATACCTTGCTCAAATAAAGAAAAATATAAAAAATAAATAGTGATTATCATCACTACATATGAGCAAGTATCCCAATAAAATTGAAGAAAATAAGGGAGTTAAACTTGAATCCCTGGAACTCTCAACATTTGAAAAACCACCAGGTGATCCTCATTACAAGTTTGGTGGATAGCCTACTTGTCAATGGTGGTAGCCTCCCGCATGACGATATGTTTGTCACATTAGTGTTTGCATGTGTGTAGACCAATGTTTGCATGTGGATGAGCTAGCTTTTGTAACCTAGACTACCTAGTGGTCTAGTCCTACTAAGTACAGAACCCAAGATCGTGACATTCATAGAGTAATCCTCATTCCAGGTTTGGTGGATAGCCTATCTAGAAATGGTGGTATCTTTATGCATTTCATAGGAATGAATTCACTTGCACACACAATGATATGAAGTACCTTGGTCATCCTATTATATTCATACCTTGTCATAAAGTCTTGCATAGTCAGTAGACAACCTTTGATCAAGTTAGCTAGAGTGTTTGAGTCTTACAAAAACCTCATCTACATTCTTTAATAGCACATGTCCATTATTCCATTTCTACCACATTGCAATAATATATTTCCACATTTTCATTACCCAAAAACAATACAAAAAAAACAAAGGAACAAAAAAGAGCATTAATGTGTTTTGTACAGTCTATGGTGCTAACATAGTATGTCAAATCATTAGCCACAATTCATTTTTATCAATCAATCACATATTCCATCTCACTATGCATCCACACATATAGATAACATCAAATCAAAATCAAAATACACACACATATATGATATCTACCTATCATCATTTCATTGCATCCATATGCATAACATACTAAGCATTTAACACATAATCATAAATTCATACACACATTGGATTCATACAATAAAGCAATAAATGAAACACATGATGACCACAAGAAAAATATCATATATATATGGGGTAAAACATGTACATTAAAGTTTCCAAAATACTCGTAGGCTACAATAAAGTGGGTCCTCAGACCTCATAATGCTAAACATCCAAAAAACCCAAAAAGAATCCCATGAGTCTCCATCACCATGATCACGCAGGATCGGTGCTATGACTCACATTGCCTCCAATAGTCCAGGTCCGCTAAGCCCCCCTTACCTACTACTACCAGCATGGTCCTCCCTCCACATAATAGAGGAGTGCACCATATTGCTATGCCAAGATCGATGTGATCTACTGCTCTCCCCATCATCCAATAGCCACCCCTCGAGGTGCACCACCTCCATATCCAATTGATCCACATATGCCTACCTCTATTTTCCCCATGCCTAATAGGTCTCCACCACTGACTGCAATTGTAATACCTCTGCCCAAAACTTCTCCATATTCTTAGTTCTAGATCCCCATTTCCTTGGACCCTGAGCTCTCAGCTGCACCCAAAATAAGGATATCTCGGCCTAGTCCTCCCGGGTCTATACCTACAGGAGATCTCTCTCCTACCTAACCCTGGCCAACTCAACCTATAACTCTATGTACTGGTCACCCTATGCACCCTACGGTACCTGTGCCCCAGGATCCTCCACACCCATGTCATCACCTTGATATCCCAAATCCAGGAGATCTACCTACTCACCACCCTCTAACTATTCCTCCTCTAGAGCATTCAACATCATCTCATCTACCACCCTAGCTACCTCACCCCCTAGTGCCCCTGCACATCACCACTGGTGCATCACTCACCATGAGTCATACTACCCTGTAGTACCAAAATAATACATGTCAATAATAGCTACTACAGGATCTGACTCCCCACCCACCTCCTCCACAACAGGTCATAACAACACCCTCTTATCCTTGCGGTGTCGGTACACCACTGAATCCTTGGGAAACCCCTGCTATAGCCCAAACTACCACATGATATGACCAAATAGGAAGTACTCCCACTCGGTCCTGTGTTGAGAAATAAACCACCTAACTCGCCTCACCCGTTCAAGATGCTCCCCAACATTTACCCAGATCAGAAAATCCATGTATGGTCACCATAATACCTACCATGGTGCCAAGCGAGAGAAGATATTGGCATAGTGATCAACATCACCTATAAAATTTTGACTCTGACCTCTCTCCTACATCGTCTAGCATAGGATACCATATCTTATCTCCTTGTTCGCTAGCTATGCCTAGGTCATCCAAGGTAAGCCCTATGGTCATCCCATAGCTATGTGCTACCACACCCAACATTGTAGTAAGAAACTATAGTCTAAGCCCTTCCACTTATGATAGTGGATCTCGTACAACTCATCATAGAGTTGTTACAGTAAGGTAGTTCCCCATACCATCACTAGTGGCTCCTCCTTGGTGCACCCTATCGGGGTGTACACCAACTCTAATAGGTTCTAGGGGAACCTGGATCCTGATGAGTTGGGGAGGAGCATATTGGAGATGAGAGTCATCAATAGTGCATGCCTCACCTCCAAAACCCCCTCCTCATGCCAATACCCCACCAATATACCACCATTATGGTAGTCCACATTTGTTGCCTCCGCATCTTCCCCAAAGTACCTTGTCAGCACTACACCCCTCTGGTCATGGTGCATTGATCGGATAGGTCACCCCTCTATAGAAACCCTCAAAATTTGATTGATGTCCTCTAGCATCACTGTCATCTTCCTCATTAGCAGATGGAAGGTGTTGGTGCGTGGGTCCCATAATCTAATCAATGTCGTCAGATAAGCTCGATCGCCTACCACAGGCTCCAACCGAGTGACTTGCTTGAGCCCCAAGGCATTAAGCCACTCCCAGTTAGCCTCAGTCAAGGCATCCCGCATGGTTTTGAAGAGCTTAAAATTTTGATACCAACTATTCACCACCTAACAAAATAATAAAAAGAAATAAAAACATCAAAAAACACCAATAAAAATAAATACAAAATAAAATAGGTATTACAACATGTAATAAACAAGGTCATTTGAGTTAGCATTTACCATCCTCACATCGAACCCTTCACTGGATGCCTCCCCCTACTGAGTAATGATGATAGCAGAATGATTTTGACAGTGCTTCGCTACGCAAAATCACTCTCTTCCTCAAATATCAAATCATAAAAGAAAACATGCAATAACGAGCCCAAAACTTGCATTTGGGGTTTATATAGGCCTACAACAGTCCTATTCATCCCAGGGTGGGACAAATGCACTTTTGGCTATTTTTCCCACCCTGGGATGAATACCAAATTTGTATTCGTTCCACCTAGGGATGAATACAGGATTCATAGGTCAAAACACCTTCAAATGCACCAAAAGGGTCCAAAAACCCACAAAAATAGCTCTATTTTTGTCAAAAGTTTTGTATCAGTCAAGAGGCAAATAATAGCACTCCTAGATGCTCAGAAAGAACCTTAATTCAATACCTAAGAAGGGAACTATGACTAGACCACTCCACGGAAATGAAGTTTTTCATTCCTTTCCTCCAGGAAGCAACACAGAAAAGGGTTCCAAACCCACCAAAAACATGTCAAATATGATGGAATTCACTCAAGGTTAATATGGAACACAAATTTCTCATGGATGCATAGACAAGTTAATACATTACTCCCTAATAAGGCAATTGCAGCTAGACCACCCCACGAGAAAGAAGTTTTTAACTCCTTGCTTCCAGGAAACCCCCATAGCATCATTCAAATCCTTTCAAAATTATGTCATTTTTCAATGCATACAACTTAGGGCAACCTCACCACAAGTCATCTGGGTCAAGTGACTCATCACTTTTCTCATGAGTCATTCCCTCATCAACTCATTGCTTGAGGGGGTAGTCATACTCAAGTCAAATCAACAAGCACACACTCAATCATGCAAATTGCATTCGTTCAACGAATCATTGACATAGATAATAATGCTTTTACTTGGGGCAATAAAAAAGCACAAAGCATCAATTAAAATGCTTGGCATTACTGGCATCATGGAATCATAGCCTCGCCTCTTCATGATAGACAATGTATAAGCTCAAGCAAGTTTCTTAGCTCATCAAAAGCAAAGATTCAATAATGCATGCTCTTTCCAGGATTGGGGCATCTAAAGTTGGTTAGGGTATTGAGTAACCTTAATAATTGAATATTTTAGTAATCTATTTTTGCTCGAAGTTATGCTGCACACAACGCATCCCAAAAAGGGGCATTCGTAGACACTAAAATCTAGTCAATCTGATTATGCTACCATAAGCAATGACTTCGTGATGCACCAAGGCCCCTAGAGCAGCCCTCGGGAGGCATACAGTCGTTCTAACCACTTTGTACAAGGTTTTTAAATTTTCTAGGCCACTTTTGGCACCTGTTGGACACCCTATTGCTATTCATTCCACCCTGGGATGAATATAGAACCTATTCATCCCACCCTGGGAGCAGATAGCAGGTTTGACTGGAAAAAAGTCAAATCTAGACAATGGCACCTGGTAATGGTTACTTTTTAGTTCCCAATGCCTAGAAATTTAGAGCACACAGTATATTAATGCTCCAACCCATGAGGGAGGCCAAATTAGGAGATTATCTTCTCCCTCCAATGCATGTCACCCTGGTGGCCAAGTGGCACCTCGTGCCTCGCATGCCCTCACATGCCTTTTGACCCATGAAGCCTCCTTGGGCTATAAAGTGGATGCATTTGAAGAACACAAGCTTATACTAAGAGGGGGGTGAACAGTATAAGACCTCTTTTACTTTTTCATTTATACTTCAAAATAGTAAAGCAATATACCCAAAGCAATATCAAAGCAATGCATAATATCATCCACAAAGTGACACCAATTTTAATTTGGTTCACCCAGAATGACTGGGCTACGTCCACAAAACTTTTCTCTAAAAGTTATCTCAAAGTTATTTGGGAATCCTTCCAAATTACAATGTTTATGAGCCTTGGCCCAAAGGAGATACCTTCCCCCAATCAAAATTTATGAGCCTCTGCTCAAAGGAGATACCTTCCCCTTTGCTCTAGAAATGATCCCTCAGAAGATCAACTGCCTCTACCTCTTGCCAACACATGGAACTCCTTTCCACCGAAGACCTCCTGTCCTCAATGCTTAGCCTAAGAGACCTCTGCCTTCTATGATCACATCCACAACAGCTCAGTAACTTGTACCAAACATAGTCAGTCGATCTAGTACAAGTCTTCCTCTGTCTGTCAGATCTGTCCAACTCTTGAACAAATCAATCCTCTACATACAAGCCTTCTCAAAGACTTGCCAAATCTGTCCTCAGGTTCTTCTCATAGAACCAATGCACCTATGTCCTCAAGTTCTTTTATAGAACTATCAAACTCATCTCACAAGTCCTCTGCTAGGATCTATCCAAATCTGCTCACAAGTCCCCACCGAAACCTGTCCAAAACTGCTTACAAGTCCCCACCGAAACCTGTCCAAAAACTTAGCAAGCTCACCAATAAAAACTTTCTTAGTAGGAAATCACAAAGTGAATTGTTAGAGACCCAATGTGATTTTTCAAACTCATAGAAGCATAAAGAGAATTGTTAGAGACTCAATATGTTCTATACTCAAATCCAAATCTCAAAACTCAACTCAAATCAACTCAGCTCAATCTCAATCTCAAATCTGAAAACTCAACTCAACATCTGAAATAGATAGGATAGAATGTTTTCTTTCAAGAACATGAAACCCCAACAATTGCCAACTATGCAAAGAATCACATAACAATGATACTCATGTTCTTTTCACCATCAATTAGGGTTTCAACAACAATGCTCATCAAACAAGGTTTAGTCAACCAACACCATTCAACTCAACATCAACCTTGAAGCATTCAACCAATCATCACAAGAAAAGGAAACAAGTAGAAATACTTTTCCCTCCAAAGATATTTGAACAAAATAGCCACCAACACAATATCACCAAATGCAAAGAATAACTTGCTCAAATCAACTTAATGGAGTAAGCCCAATATCATGAATCAAGTAAAGCAATAACTTGATCAAACAACCTCTATGGAAGCAACTCAACCATCAAACTCAAAACAACCAACCAAGGGCTCCACCAACTCAATGCAAGTAGCTAGACTAAAAAATATAAGCCCTAGTGCACAAAGCTTCCACTATCTCAAACCAAAAATTATGCATTCACCAAAAAATCTCCTTAAGGATAACAATGCATAAGTAGTCTTAAACAAACCAAAAAATAGGATTTACACCCAACCAAAGGAAATCTAGTTGAAAACCTTTTCACTCCAACCTTATTTCAGAAAAACATGCACCAATCATACTCATAAGAAAAAATGTGCCCATACCTTTTTGGAGTAGAATAAAATTGATCCTTAAAGTTGTCACCACACACAACCCTCAAACTTCCAACCAAGTTAGGGTTAGAACCAAGATAAATGAGCATATATAAAAACTTTCCTTAATACACCTTTTAGCTCCTCTTCTTTAAAAACAACCACCAAAGAAGCCAAAAACACAACAACCAAAACTTACACCTTATATCTCCATTTTTAAATTTAGCATAGCAAAAGACTAATCTCAAAAATACAACCAAAGAAATATCCCCTTATTTCTCCTATGTATTTTAAACAATGGTAAACAATGCCAAAAATCATATCAAGAAAATAATCACACCTTATAATGGCTGCCCTTGAAGAATCCGAAATTCATGGCACAAAACATGTTTTAATAAAAACGTGACTAATCCATGCACAGCTCCCTTCGTGGGGATCGAAACGTAGACCTCCGCCTACGCAAAGCCCAAACGCAGCCTTCGCTGCCACTAGCCCACAAGGGGCTTACGAAGTCCAAGACGGACTTCCTTCCACATAAACGGTCAAGCTTTTCGAAAGCTTTTCAAACCACGAGCTCTCCTATTTTGTAGCGTAAACATAACATTCGATCACAGCCAAACCAATTAATTGCCTTCAATTTTCCAAGAGAGTTTAACCTTAGGAACCTTCTCATATTTATAGTCCATACGTGGACTTTAGAACATGTCGGCTGCAAAGAAAAGTAATTTCGAATTTAATCGAAATTTGCTTTCTAAAGGGTTTAAAAACCCTTAAGTATTTTTAATAAATTAAAAATAATTTCTCCCTTAATTAATTAAAACCTTGAAGGGTTTTAAATAATAATTAAATAAATAATAAAGAGAACCTCCATTGGTTTTAATAAAAACCATTTAACTTGGTTTTAATGAAAAACCCTTGCCAATGGAATCTCTTCGGATTCTCTTGGAATCTTCCACCTTTGAAGCCAACACATCCTCTTAACATTAATGCCATTTCCTTTTGACATCAATGACAACTCATAGACAAGAAACTAGGATCTCAAACCCAAAATTTCCAACAACATTTTCCACACAAGAGGAGAGGATATTTGGAGGACAAAGCAACGAAGTGCTGCCAAGATTTCCTTCTACCCTATTGTGCCCATTTTCCCTCATAATATCTACCTAGTGAAGAAGGTTTGCGAGTGAAATAGGAGGTGTAATTTGTTACAAAATTGAACAATATGAGTGAATTCCCACACCAAATTTGATTAAAATACCCATTAGAGTGTTTTTGACCATTTCCCAATGAAATTGGTGGTAACATTTATGTAGAAACAATGGGCGTCCCACCCCCGGTGCCCCCCAATTTGTTACAGTCCTATTCATCCCATCCTATGACAAATAGATATCTATGCATGATTTTTTTACTATTTTTAATTTTTTATTTTCTACATGCCATTACTATGTTGCAGTTCAAATTTTAGGTCTTTCTGAGCTATATTGACTGAGATATTGCATTTTTAGTGTTTTGCAGGGTCTCTTGCAGGTATCCAACGATCTTTTGAGAGAACACCCAAACTGTGATTGATATTCAAAATATGATAAAATTATTTTTCTTAGAATAGTATTTTATGTATTCTTTCCAATTTTCATGCATTTTGGATATGCTTAGGGTCAAAAATTGTTTACTTTGGGTTTTGCATGTTGTGCATGGTCATTCAAATTTCAAAGTCCCATAGGATGCAATTGTGGTGTAATTTCTAGTGATATCTTCCCAAAAAATTATTTTTTACATGCCTATGAAATTTCATGTCATTTGGAGTTTATTTGATATATTTTCTCATCATTAGCCATTTGGCCCCTGTGGGGATTGCATGCTTTTTATCACATGCACTCGCAATTTGACGTTTCTGGTTTCCTTGTGTGTAGGTGCAGGTCATTAAAACACATTGGGAAGGATCATAAGACATTTTGATCAAAGACACAAGTGGAGGCAACCTTGGCTCGTCCACCTCGATTGTGGGTATGAGGAAAGACATTGGATGTGCACCAAATTTTTTTGAACGATTTCGATCCTTGGGAATCTGAGTTGTAAACATTTATATCATCCATTTTGATCCCTCAAGGGAATGCATTGTAACCTAGAATTTGATCAGTTTTATTAATAAGAAGTCAATCCACTTTTCTTTATTTCTTGTTATTCGTTATCTTTCCATCTTACTTGCATGCTTCCGTTTGATGCTCATGCGCAATAGGACATAGATACACATATTTTTTATTATCATTTGGTGCACCATTTTTCCCTAATTCATTCTTCTTGTAAGAAGAAGCAGGAACTATAGCCATGGTAGTATGTTGTTGAGCCTAGGATATTACCTTTCCTTTACCTTTATCTACTTCCTCGTGGTGTATTTTGTAGCATGTTCTTCTCTACAGGTTCAATGAAAACTTAGGGTAATATTATTTCCAATAGTTTCTACCCAAGAATCATGGTGCTCATCATACTTGAGGGAAAATTCATCATCACTTTTAAGGCCATATCTTGAAGGGATCATATTAGTTTCAACCCTCATGATCCACTAGGCATGTATCTTGGCTTCAATCCATTGATACTTATTCTAAATTTGTTGAATGGTTTTTATCCTAATATATGCATTGTGTTATTCTTGGGATTGTAATTTACAACCTGCTCATAGAAATCATTGTTAGATTTTAAAACTATAAACTTGAAGGAAATCTAGCCACAAGTAATGAAATAAGCTTCCAATATTATAACTATGTTAATGGAAGTCTAATGAGAAAGTAAATAGCATGAGAGAATTATGGAATAACACATGAAATAGCTATTACAATAAACTCATGAAAATAGAATATTGAACTCTACTAGTGCATGCTAAGGATGCATGTTTCCATGTTTATTACAATGCTAAGTCACACATACTTATACTAGTATGTGAATCTTCACTTTCCTACCCTAAGGAAACATGTAAATTTTGCATGATAGACACTTATACACATGCACAACTAACTAAGGACACTTGTTCTTTTAATTATTTCCCTAGTAACTACTTAAATTTACTCTCAAGTAACTCCTACTCTAGTAATGTACCAAAGGTGGTACGTTGACATGTACCTAAATAATGTAATATACTCTAAAACCCTTTTATATTAAATTATTTGGGTATTTAAGACTTTAGTCTTCAATATGGATCTTAGAATTTGTCTTCATTATTCAAGTGGTCTTGGAATTGATCTTCTGCTTGACTTCACCTTTTTTCTTGACTATGTATTCTGACTTTTGCACTGTTACTATTTTCCTTCTAATTCTAGTGTCAAAGTAGTTCATACCTTTCTTGTTTCCATCTCTGTTACTTGAGAAGTATGTTTGAGAAAATTCACTATTGAAGTTTCTTGTCATTGTATATATCCAATTAAAGAAATTATTTTCTTTGTACCAACAATATCTTTGTGAATGATTGGTTCCTCCACAAATCTTACAACTATGGAGATTCTAGCATCTCTCTATCTTGTGCCCATATACATTACAATGTTTGCCTCTATTTTCTGTAGCAAATCCCTTTGACCATTATGTCCTTTATAGCAACTATTCTTGTTAATATTTGTTAATGATTTGATGTCACTATGTTCTGTTATAAACTCAGTCTTTTACTTATTGATGTTGATCTGACTTGTATATTCAAGACGTTCATTATTTGATATAATTTTTGATATTACTAGTTTTTTTAAATTTTTGTTCATGTTTTTCTGATCCTTTATCTTCATATCTTATCAAATTTGAAAAAAAATCATTAGTATGACTAATACAATCATTAAAATGATCCTTTTCATTATCAATATGATCTTCTACATCACTGTATTTATCATCTATATCTATGCCTTCATCAATTTAATAGCATAAGCTTTTCCTGAATAATCATGATTTGTATCTAAATTACTTGTATCACATATAACATAAATTTATGTGACAGGTTCTTATACCTTAGTCAAGAATTCTAAATCACTGGTGTCAATGCTTGCATGTAATATTCCCTTTCATTTTGACAAAAAATATGATTTGCATCTTTATCCATTTTAAGAAGATCACTAGCATCATAGCATGCATTAATAATCAATGGGTTTGATTTTATGGTATTGCAATATGAATCTACCATTATAGGTCTTAAATCATTTGTATCACTAGATGCATCTTTCATCACTGTTTTATTCTCTACAAATTTTCCTTGTTTTCTCATTTTGCCTTTGAAAACTTCATTTGAAAGTAATACTATCTTTATTATTGTTCCTATACCAATAGGTAATGTGAATTTTTTTTTAGAGTTTTCAATTCCTTCTTCAATCTTTGAATTTAGATATTATTGAAGCATTGAAAATTTTTCATCTTTTGCTTCTTCCATGATTGTTTGTAAGATTTTATTTTCCTTTATTGACATACCCTTTTGTCCTTCAATGTTTGGTATCATGTATTTGATACAACATTTCAAATTTTGTAACATTTCCTTAGTTTCTTCAAAGAGGTCATCTTTAATGTATAATGGTTCTTCTTCTCCAATGTAAATTATATTTTCTTGTGGACATGTTTTATTCTTCAACTAATTCTAACAACTCATGAAGTTCTAGTTTTTTAGTTTCTACTTTTGGATTACTTGTTTTATTTTACTTTTAATTTGCCATGTTTCTTTTATGTAGACCACATTATGACTCCCTATTGATACATGCACTTCAACTTGATAAAATTCTCCATTTTTCAAGAGTCTATGGTTGGTTTCTTTTGTCCCTTTAATGTGTTTATGGGAAAAGTACAATTAAAGAAATTCCAACTCCTTAAATAGTCAATAATTTTCTAAATTTCAATAATTCAATGTTTAATGTAATGTAAAAATTTAGAAGATAATAATATTTGCAAATAAATATTCTACTTTCCAAATGTTCAAAACCTTATATCTCTTTGCAAATATTATAATACATATGTATTTCAATTTGAAATATCACTTGAAGATAAAACTTGTTCACTAGTGCTGGCAAATTCCTATTTCTCCATTGCAATAATATTTTAACAATCTTCCTAGTGCGTTGTTCAAATGTTGTGCAGGCTAGATCCTCAACATAACGTAGCATTTATCGTTGATGATCAAATTTTAAAATATTGCCTTCACTGCATGCAATCCCCCTTTTTTTTCTTCAAATCAACTGATGCTCAGCTTTGGTTGTGGTTGAAATACCTTCAGGTCATCTACGCCATGTGAATACCAATGGATATCTGAGCTAATATGGTTATCTAATGAACGCTCAATGACTAAGATAATTTCCTTTGAGCATCTTCTATGTAACTTCATCTCATAATTTAGACAATTAATCTTTTCACCCTTCTAAAGCTCGTCTAGTCATTTGTTGTATACACTTGTAATAGCCTCTTTCACACATGATCTCCTAGAAATGACTTGCTGTAAACACGACTATTCTTTGGATCTTGATAAAAATCCTCTCTAATCATTACACATCTATATTTTGCCTAAAATTTTTACCTGTTTCATTCTATGATCCTTGAGATGTTACATCTCTGTTCGATAGGGAATATTTATTTACAATCTACTTGCCACATTTCTAGCCTATCGCAGTTTCAACAATAATCCCTCTCAATAAGATCTAGGTTCAAGGAAACCAACCCTCTACAAAGGTAGTAGTCTGATATGAGTGCCAGACCGATGACACAAATCCTGAGCATCTGGTGGTCCATTTCAAGCTAGACTAAAATTAACAAGATGGAATAAAGGTTTTAGGAGACCAATCCCAGGATTTGAATCCTATTGATAGTAGAAAATGATTGTAGCTATAACTGATTCTGTATGTATTTTGAAGTAAAAATACTTAGTCGAATCCCTCAACAATTTTTATTGCGATAACGCTTGCTCTGATTTGTAGGTTCAGTGATATGATGTTTGACCATTTTCACCTATTAAACTGTTGCCCTCCACATGCAGATATTTTTTACTCAAATATGCATTCCATGTAGCTGCGACTTCTGCTTGGTAGTTTTTTTACATAACTTTGGACCTTCCAACGATATTTTTCACCCTGATCTCCATCACAAGATTAGAAAAAAATTGTCAAAGCTCTGTCTATGTAAGCTCTATGCATACGTATCTAGAAAATTTACTTTTTAATTGTTACAAACATTTCTTCTTGTGCTATGCAACTAACTCTCTAATGGCTACTGTGCCCCCCTTTTTTTTTATCCTCTATGCAATCTACCCTATCTCGTACATCTCATGCATGTATCATTTGCTGGTTGTGTGTTGTTTCTCTATGCAGGTTCTAAGGGACGATGTAATTTGAGCAATGAGAACTTCAATGAGTGCTCTTTAGTTTTGACTTCAGCTGAATGAAGGCACTTCTGATCAACGCAATGTGTCTCAGATTTGTTCTTGTAGAGTTTCTCTTCTTCTTTCAAGCACTATCAACCATGTCCTTGATGCTTGAACTAATTTTTCTTGCTAAAGATGTTGTGAGATGGCAGGTTTCATCCAAAAGCGATGGAGCTTCCACCTCTTTGTCCTGGTGGCATTCTACGTAAATGCTTACCCCCATGTGCTTTCTACCTTCACCTTTGGACACTATTTTGGTCATGATAATGGTGCCTTTTGGATGATAATGCTATGAACTCTTGTATGTGCAATCTAATGTTTAAAATGAATTCTAAGGTAACTAACTCCTATTCTTTATGTGCAGGTTTTAAACCTTGTAGAAAACTATTTTCTACACTTACCTTGTCATGCAACTTTTAAACCTCGAATTTGATGCTTAAAAATTAACCAATTATAAGAGTTCAACTAATAAGCCTTTTGCACCTAAGTTGCATACCTTCTCAACTTTGATTTTATGGTGAAGTTCTTGGTGATTTGGATCACCCAAGTGCTACCCCTTGTTGGATGAATTTGTAGATCTTCCTTGCTGTACAAAATAGCTCTTTAACCCATCTATTTGCAGCTTTGAAACTCCTGTAACTTGCTGCTTAGAATTGAGATTTGGTGGCTTCAACTTTCCTCCAATATTTTGCAAACTTCTTGCCAAATCCTTCTCCCTTGGGCTTGTTATCGGATGGCAACAATTATCGCAATTATTTGCTATTAGGAGTTTTTATTGAAATATTCTCAATGAGGCTTTCCTAGCCTTCTCCTTCAGCTTCTCCTCAATCTTTCTTGTGTCTCTTTATTTTTCCTCTCAATCTACCATGTGCTTTGATACCACTGTTAGCTTTTGAAGATATAAAATTGAAGGAAATCCAGTGACAAGTAATGAAATAATCTTCCAATTTTATAACTATGTTAATGGAAGTCTAATGAGAAAGTAAATAGCATGAGAGACTTCTATAATAACACATGAAAAATCTATTATAGTAAACTCATGAAAATGAAATATTGAACTCTACTAGTGCATGCTATGGATGCATGCTTCCTTGTTTATTACAATGCTAAGTCACACATATTTATATTAGTATGTGACTCTTAACTTTCCTACCCTAAGGACACATGTGCATTATACATGATAGACACTTGTGCACATGCAAAACTAACTAAGGACACTTGTCCTTTTACTTCTTCCCCAAGTAACTACTTAACTTTACTCTCAAGTAACTCCTACTCTAGTAATGTACCAAAGGTGGTACATTGACATGTACCTAAATAATGTAATATACTATAAAAATAATTCCATGGGGTTAGGGATTGCATTTTATCTATATTCTATTCTAAATATTCATATTATCTATTGTTCCTTTGTTTATATATATGTTCTCTAGTTGTTTTGTAGAACTTTTGATCCCTAGTGTTATTAATAATGGATAATTTTTCTGCAATTCTATCATCAATATCATAACTCCATATTTGTGGTAACTCTACTAGATCCAGATCACTCATGGCCTAGCAACCTATTCATTTTACCCCTTTTTTATTATTGTTATACCCTTAAAATTTATTGGGTAGGTGAAAGTCCCCTTATTGCCTATGCTAGTACCATATTTGTAGTTAATATATGCAGTTTATCTGCAATACTCCATTACAAACATCTAGTCTATAACATAATGAGGAAGAAAAAACAACTTCTCAATGAATCCATACAATCTAATAATTGTGCCCTATGTCAGGATGAACTAATCTCCTTCCTCTATAGCACACTTTTAGCCTTTGGGGACAACCTACTCATTTTCCCATACAAAAGTTCAAGGGTAGGTCCTAAGAACTCCTTATTAAAGTTGAAGAATGTTTCAAAGGTAGTGAGTACAATGGTCCATGAATAAATTTGTAATAGTCTCCCTTTCTCGTCCCTATCTATTAGGGCTATAAAAGGCATTTATTTTGCCATGAAGTAGAAAAAGACCCAAGATTTGCAATAGAAAAAGATCCATGAATAAAATGGTAATAGTCTTCCTTTCTCATCCCTATAACAATATCTAGAACAGATTTGGGAACCTTTCTTCAATTTAGATAAATGCTCATAGATTTATTGGCATAGAAAAGCAAGCCAATTGAAGAAAATGGGTCTAGTTCTTTGGTTCATAACAAAAGTTTCATAGAACTTAGGGTTGGAAATGCATTGGGTTATGGCAATTTGACAACTATGGACCTCATTATATGAAGGAAACCTTGCTATCACCTCCAACATTGAAAAGAGTTCAAGATTCTTTAATTTGGTAATGGAAATGGGGGTTGTAGGTAAATTTCCTCCTAGGGGCATGGTTTTTAGTTGTAGATCTATAAAATATTTCATATGGCTTCCTAGGACATAGTACTTTGCCTGCTCATTTTGGATGGAAATTTTTAGGTTTTGAAGTGGGAACCAGACCCACAATAAAGGAAACTATGATAACCTCTAGGCCAAGTGAAGAACACAAGCTTATACTAAGAGAAGGGGTGAACAGTATAAGACCAATTTTTACTTTTCTTTCTCAAAAAATATTATGAAATATATCAATGACAATATAAAAAATAGTAATCAAAGCAATGCACAAATCACCACACACAATAGAGACACCAATTTAATGTGGTTCACCCAATATGGGCTACTCCATGGAGAAAATATTTCACTATAATTTTATCAATAAATATCTTGGGAATCCTTCCTTATTAAAATATTTATGGACCTCTATCCAAAGGAAACACCAATCCCCTAATCAAGTTTGTGGATCTCTATCCATAGGAGAACTCCTTATCCTTTGCTCTTGCTGGTGATCCTTTAGAAGACTACTACCTCAACTGCACTGGCTTGTGGATCTCTCTCCATTTAATACCTATATCCTCACTCAGAAGATGTTTCCTCACTACCCTGGCTTATGGAACTCTATCCAATGGAGACTACTATCATCTTCTATGTCATCTCCAAAGCTTACTCTCAGCTCTATCTCAAATTTACACTAAGCATAGTCCTTTGATCTATCACAAATATTCTCAATATTTATCTCAAATCTACACTAAACATCGTCCTTTGATCTAGCACAAATTTGCTCAATATCTATCTCAAATATACACTAAACACTATCCTTTGGTTTAGTACAAATCTACTCAATATTTATCTCTATTCTGGCATAAATCTATCCTCAAAGCTGCACCAAAATCTATCCTTAAATCTGTACTCAAGCATTAACACAAATCTTGATCCAATCACAAATCAAATCCACTAGATCTACCCCAAACCTTAACTCAAGGTTTGAACAAATAAATCAATCAATTGCTCTCAATTTTTCTCAAATACTTACCTCAAATATGCTCAATAAGTCCTCAGAACTTGTCCAAACTGCTCAACAAGTCTTCACCAAAACTTGTTCTAAATCTGCATTGTAATATTCCACAAAAGCTCACACTAATATGTTCATAATTTTTCACCAAGACTTCCCTCAAATCTTCTCAACAAGTCTTCACCAAGACTTATCCAATATAATTGTAAGCTTCCACAAAAGCTCACATAAATCTATCCTTAAGCTTTCACAAAAGCTTACTCAATTCTATCCTTAAGTCCCCTCTAGGAATTACTCAAATATGCTCACAAAATTTCACCAAAGCTTATTCAAATCAATTGCAAAACTTTCATACACAACTCAACTTAATCCTTTCAAAAAACCTCTTCAATCAAACAAACAAGTTTCACTCAGAATTTTGTTTAACCATAGGAACATATAGAGAATGGTAAGAGACTCAATATATTTCATACTCACAAATCACTCTATCACTTTCAAAATAACTTTAAAATCAATTCAAAAATAAATAATAATTTGTTTCACAAATCTTAAACTATCACTCAAATGCTCTCAATCAACTTTGCTGAACAAATCACTCAATGAAACACAACTTGCTTACAAACCATAAACAAGTGTTTCACAATGCTTCCAACAAATATCACTATGGAACTCAAAATTTGACTCAAGATGATTTCAAATTCACATAACAATGATACTCATGATATTTTCACAAATCCTAATCATGCACATTAAAGCTTCCTCAAATATTTCCAACAATTCTTATCAAACAATCTCACATAGCAATGATACTCATGTTATTTCACAAAACCTAGATCAAGATAGTTATCAATTTCACACTCAATTGTTCTCACAAATATTAACCAATCATGTATATGAAACTCACTCAACAATGCTTATCAAACAAACCTTTTCACTCCAACTTTGCATTTCACAACATTCAACCCAACAATATTTCACTCACAAGGAAGATGTTCCCATACCTTTTGTTTTGATGAAGATTTGATATAAAAACCTGTCTTAATCACAATCAATCTCGTTTGTCAATATCAAAGGTTAAATAACAAAATCCTTCTCAAAATTTTCACTAAATTAATCCTCTCGAAATTAATTCACCATTACAAAAATTAACAAGACTCAAATACACCTTATTATCTCTAAACTTATAAAAATATTTCTTAATACATAAAAGTCAATTTTCTTTATCAATTCCAAATCAATCAATGTATATAAGACCAAGTTATTTTATAATCTCTCAAAATATTATTCAAAAATTAATCCCTTAATTAAACCTTTATTTAATTTCTCATAGCACAAAATAATATAAACTATTAAACACCTTATGCCTCCCTACTTCCCAAGGCACTATATAAACTTACGTGACCTCAATGTGCTCGCAAACCTTAGTGCTATAAATAAATTTAAATAAAAACCTTTAGTGCATACCTTATACACCTTACCCACATGCAAAATGGTAGTGCACACCTTGCACATTGAACCCATAACCTCATTGCTGCCTTTGCACTCTAGCAACTGTTATACCACATGCCCACACAAATCTAAAATCGTAGGCACTTCCCTATGCTACTTTTAAAATATTCGGTGATCAAAAAACACAACAAACTTCCTCAAAAACCAACTGCACGGGGATTCAAAACCCCAAAATATTGCCATGTGAATGCCTTAACTCTACCTTAGTTACCAACTATGCTAACCATCATTTTGGTTGTGCTTGGGTTGCACCTTATGCACTTAAACTATCGCTTGCCTTCCAAAGGTTTTAATCACGTGAATTTTCTTCTATCTCACAACAAAGCAGTGCACGTTTCCTTTTGTAGTTAGCAGAACTCTCCGAATAATGCAAAGGAAATAAGCTTTGATTAATATCAACTAACTTAGCTTAGAAAAATTAAGCTAGTTATATAGATTACATAACACTGCCTTAGCATATAATGCGCTAACAATACACGTTAAGAGAAACGTGATGCTAACCACTAACCTAGGTAGAGAAGTCTAACTGAACAACTAACCTAAAATATCTGACCTAGGATATTTTAGGATTTACTCTAGGTTAACCAATAGATATTTATAACAGTAAATATCTCATGGTATGCAGTAAAAAGTAAATGTAATAATCTATGTAGTATAATGCAATATACTACCTATTTTACCCTAACATCCCCCCTTTATTACATTACTTTGATATACAAATTCTACTTCGAAATAACTCAAATTTGACACGTCCAAGTGCCTTTGTGAAGATGTCAACAACTTGTTCGTCGGTGGGAATGTATTGGAGCTTGATCCTGTGTTTAGGAACTTCATCATGAATGAAATGACAATCTGTGTCAATATGCTTTGTGCGTTCATGATGGACTGGATTCTTGACCAAGTTCAAAACACCTGAGTTGTCACAAAACATGTGAATAGGAAGTTTCTTTGGTAGGCCCATGGTAGCCAAGATGCGACTTAACCATATCGCTTCACACACAGCTCCACGTGCAACGCGATATTCTGCCTCAGTTGAAGATAAAGCAACCACCTGTTGCTTTTTACTATGCCATGAGACAGGACCAGATCCAAGATGAAATACATATCCTGATGTTGATTTTCTGTCATCTAGGGATCCAACATAGTCAGAGTCAGTGTAACTCTGTAAGAAGAATGAGTTATTCTTCTTATACTCTAGACCATAATCTACACTACCCTGAATGTAGTGAAGAACCCTTTTAGCTGCTTTCCAGTGTGAGACCTTTGGTTCCTGCATGAACCGAGAAAGATAGTTTACAACATAAGTAATGTCTGGTCTAGTATTGGTCAGATAGATGAGGCTTCCAATCATCTATCGATATAGCATGCCATCTACCTATGGTGAGTCATCATACCATGATAACTGAAGCCCTTGATTCCATCGGTGTTGCTTTGGGCTTACAATCAGTCATACGATATTTTTCTACTAAAGTCTTGGCATACTTTTTCTGAGTCACCCTAAGATGATTCTTCTTCTGTTCTATCTCAAGGCCAAGATAGTAGTGGAGAAGTCCAAGATCTATCATATCAAATGACTCTTTCAAGTCATCTTTCATGACGTTAATCAATTTCTCTGAATTGCCAGTGATGATTAGATCATCTACATACAATACAAGAATCACTATTTCAGAACCTGTGTTCTTGATATAGAGATTTGCATCTGATGGACTTCTCTTAAATCCATGTTGCAGTAGGTGACTATCCATTTTGATGTACCATGCTCTTGGGGCTTGTTTTAGCCCGTATAATGATTTGACCAATTTGCAAACTTGTTGCTCATGGCCTTCCTCAGAAAATCTTGGAGGTTGAGTCATGTATACCTCTTCTTTTAAGTCACCATTTAGAAAGGCACTTTTTACATCCATCTGATGTAATTTCCATCCAAACTGTGCTGCCATAGCACAAAGAACTCGAATGGTGGTCATCCTTGCAGTGGGTGCAAAGGTTTCCTCATAATCAAGGCCTTCCTTTTGAGCATAGCCCTTTGCCACAAGATGGGCCTTATGCTTGTCTATGGTACCATCTGCCTTATATTTGACTTTGTAAACCCATTTGCAGCCTATGGGCTTCTTTCCTTTAGGCAAATCGACCAGCTTCCATGTTTTGTTTTTAATGAGGGATTTATGTTCAGCATCCATAGCTGCCTTCCACTGAGGCTGACTAAGTGCTTCATCAACTGTAGAAGGTTCATTTTCATCATATGAAGACATGTAAACCCTCTCCTCATCAATTTCCATATCATTTCCACTTTCTAAATCTCTATCAATAGAAAGCTCTTGAAAATCTGCACAAAGATCATCAACTGAAGTAGATGCTTCTGTCGTTCTCTGTCGAGACATGCTTCGTGTCTTTGGATGATTGAGAGTGAGATCTGGTGGTGAAGTGAGTTTGGAATCTCTCATAGTACTTGTATACCATTTAGGAGGCTTTTTCTATTGTGGAGGAGGAAGTGGTTGTTGCTCCTCATCATCCAGGTATAATTGATGTAGTGTTAGGTGTGAAAGCTTCATCAAACACTACATCTCTACTAACATGTATTTTCTTGGTGAATGGATCTATCAATCGATAGCCTTTTGAGAATTCATCATATCCAAGAAAAACACATTGTAGGGTCTTCTCATCTAACTTCTTTCTTTTCTCCTTAGGTATATGCATAAAAGCCTTACACCCAAATACTCGTAGATGAGATATGGAGGGTTTCCTTCCACTCCATGCTTCCTGAGGAGTCATACCTTCAAGAGCCCATGTGGGTGCCCTATTTAGAAGATATACTATAGTTGTTACAGCTTCAGCCCAGTAAATGTGCTCAAGATTGGCTCCCTTAAGCATACATCGAACCATTTCCATAATGGAACGATTTCTTCTCTCAGCAACTCCATTTGACTGAGGAGAATAGGTTGTTGTTAACTGTATTTTTATCCCATGTTTCTATAAAAATGAGGAAAATTATTTTGATGTGTATTCCCCCCTCGATCTGAATGGAGGGTCTTTATGAAACATCCTGATTCTTTCTCAACAAGCTTCTTGAACTACTAAAAATAGTCAAATGCTTCAGACTTCAACTGTAAGAAGAAGACCCACATTTTTCATGAGTGATCATCTACAAACAATTGAAAATACCTTTTTCCTCCACAACTAGTAGACATAGGACCACACAAATCTGTGTGAACTAACTCCAAAGGTACTTTAGCTCGAAAAGAGCTAGGTTCAAAAGGTACTCTATGTTGCTTTCTTGACAAGCAATCTGAGCACACTGGCAAAGTAGATGAAAGAGTAGGCAGTCCTTTCACCATTTGATATTTACTGAGTTCTAGTAAATACCCTGAACTTAGATGCCCAAATCTCTTATGCCATAGAGAAGTGGCCTCTTTTGTGGTTATTTCCATTGCAGTATGTGTGGAGGTAATTGCATCTAAGATAAACAAACCATGTTTGTATGAACCTGTTGCTATCTGTTTTCCTTTCTGAGTGATAAAGCAACGTTTCTTTTCTTTGTCCACTTTGAAATTGACATTCATGTTATTGTCCAGGATTTGTGGAACTGACAAGAGATTATTTTTCAATCTTGGTACATAAAGAACTTTTTGAATCTTACATTCTCCATCTGGAAGGGAGACAAAAACATTTCCTTCTCCCTGAACTCGATAGGTCTGATCATCAGCAATGGTTACCGGTCTACCTTCTCGAGCCTCAAATGTTTCAAACCAGGACTTATCGCCAGTCATATGTTTACTAGCGCCTGAATCTATGTACCAAATAGTATCCTTTTGAGGGGAATCTGTATGTGTCATGAGCACTTTGTGTGCTCGTTCAGAGTCCGAACTAGAATCTTCAGCGACAACAACATGTCCTTGTTGTTGTTTGTTCTTGTTCTTTGGTTTACCTTTGCCCTTCTTTTGTCCTTGTTCATTGGGCGGTTTGTTCTTAAACCAACATCTTTTGGTTTCATGAGTGTCCTTATCACAAATTTTACAATACTGCTTCTTCTTCTGAATCTCTTTGCCTTTACCCTTGTCTTTGTTAGAAGAAGATCCTTTCTGTTGATTCCACTTTTTCTTTCCACTTTGCTTGTTTGAGAAAAGTGCATTGTTGGATGCCTCATCTCTTTGGAGTTGATTAGCTTCTTCAGTTTGAAGCAAATTTACCAACTCTACAAAAGTCATTGTCCTTCCAGAGACTTGTAGTGAAGTGATCAACATTCTATAGGAGTCTGGAAGAGCCCTTAAAATGATTGAGGTCAGGACATTGTCTTCCACTTTTTCTCCTAAGGCTTGCAGTTTTGTTTTTATATCTACGACTCTACAGAGGAATAGCTCTATTGTCTCTCCAGATTTCATATGAAGAGTATGAAGTTGTGTTTGAAGGTTAAGAATTTTTGATTGATTCTTTCCTTCAAAAATGGTAGCTAAGGCATTCCATGCCTCCTTACCATTTTTAGCTTCACTTATATGAGGTTGTATGTCATCAGTAATAGCTAGCAAGATCAATAAGGAAAGTCTTTTATCCTTTTTATCATAAGTTGTCTGATCTGCTCCTGCTGATGTGGGTCTAGAATCGAGTGCCATCCACTATTCCCCACATCTCCTCTACAGTTAAAATGGCTTTCATCTTAGTTTTCCAGGTAGAATAATTTGAACCTTTGAGCAGTTGGCTCTCATTGAGATACTTGTTGATCATGGCCATGGTGAAGGTTTCAAATTGATATGACTAAGATGACTTTATCTTGCAGTATACCCTCAAAAGAGTATATGGAAGATTTTTAATTTGCTCTTTAAGATATTTAATGGCACCTGCCTTAACACCCTTAACAAGGGATGAAAAGTTTGAGGAAATTAAGCCAAACAAAATAGAGCAAATTAAAGGGGTAGGTTTTGAAAGACTTCTGATTGTGCTCTCTAGGATATTTAATGGCACTTGCCTTAACACCCTTCAAGAAGGATGGAAAGTTTGAGGAAATTAAGCCAAACAAAGAGAGTTAATCAAGGTGTTTGGATTTTGACCTTTGATGGGGAGCAAAAAAAATTGACTTTGTTTTAACCTGTGCAAGGTGTAGCACGATTTTGAGTGAAGTTTGGGTTTTGTGAAATGCTTCTTCAATGTTCTATCTGATTGTTTAATTGCACACAAAAAGCATGATTGTTAGTGCAATAATCAAAACAAGAGAGCAACCCAAATTATTATCACTCTAGGTGTCGGATGCAACCGAAAATGCACCTAGTATAGTCAATTTTTTTTTTTAAGAAAAGGTGTCGAGTACAATCGAGAATGCACCTTTCTTGCTTTGAAATATCCCCCCTTTTCTCTTTACAATTTTGCAAAAAAATAGAATCACAAAATATGACTTCTATCCCCCCTTAATTTTTACAAAATTGAAAATTTGAGCACTCCTTTCAAGACAAGTCGACACACGACCCGCGTTTGAAAGGCTTCCAGACCAGTCGACACACGACTTTGGTTTTTGTCTTCAACACTCAAGCATGAGGAGCAAAGAATAGGTTCAAAAATTCTTCTCAAGTTTACAACAAAAATTTGCAATTTTATGTCTTATATCTCCTTTTTGAAGGAGAAAACAAAAGCAAATATTTGGTTTTGTTGCAAAAAAAATGACCTTTGTCCTTGCCCAATTTTGAAGTGTTTTGGTTTTGCAATAGAATATAAAGTTCCTATGTCTCTTTATCTCCAAAAAAAATTGGGAGAAAACTATAGGAATTTTGAGTAATTTATTGCAAAAAGGTTGGAAGAAAAACCTCTATGTGATGCAACCAAAGTCTTAATCTCTTTGTCTCTTTATCTCCAATTTGTGAAGAAAACTAAAGAAATGGTTTTGCTTGATTTTGAGATGGCAAATTTCTAGGTTTGAATACTAAAAAAAATATTTTAATGATTAAAACTTTATATAATAAAGGTATTTGGGGAAAATAAAATCATCTAATTATTTTTGAAAAAAAATGATTTAATTTATCCAAACACACTAAATTATATAAAAATAAATAAATATATATATATATTTTTAAATATTGAATAAACCTTAGAATAATAAAAGTTGCACCTTTTTGTTGGAGAGTCTTTTCGCATTCGAAAAAAATGTCTGCACCCGACTTCGAACACAGGACCTCGCGGGCTCGAATGACCGAACAAACCAGTAGGCTGCACAATGACTTTGAAACCAAGGAGGTATTACCTCGTATTTGAATAATCCTTTCGAATGGAGTGTCAAAAAAAATTAACAAATCTCTTCAAAGCGGTGCGCGTGGGGTTCGATCCCCCGATCATGCGTGCCGCAACAAAGAACTCTTGCCACTACGCTTAGGGTGTGGACGGGAAGGGAGAAGGAGGGCCCGCCTTATGTTTCAATGCGGGCTCCATGAATTTTTTTTAAAATGGGGACTTTTGTCCCACATTTATCCTATGGGCGCAGGATGTAGGGTTTAAGAAACCCAATACTCCCCCTTTCTAGCGACTGCCTTCGGGCAGTCAAAAAACCATTATTTTACTCCGATGGAGAGAACCTTTACCCTACCATGTGTCCTACCCTCGATGCACCATGTCACCCTACCACGTGTCCTGTCAGATCCTAGTCAACTACCAACTCAACGTCTAGGTGGTTGTGCCACGTCAATAGGTCTAGTCAATAGGGTCTCAAAAATTGAGCCATCCATGTGTCACCTTAGTTTTTGTGCCATCTAGTTTCCTACCACGGAGGGTGCTCCTACCCTCTCATGGTGATGGGCCAGTCACCATCATCGAAGAATGTCTTCGATGGTCGACCATCCGAGGGCGTGCCTCCCTCTTGAGATGGTCGATCGATCACCGTCAGAGACTGTCCCCATGCCATGGGAAGCGTGAGGGTGCTCCTACCCTCGAGGCGCTCCCATGGGCTATCGGTGGACCCACTGTTGGGATCATCGATGGGGGTATTGGAGCCCTCCGGTGTTCACGATCATGATCGAGGGAATTAATATCCCCTACCTCGGGATCCATGCCCGGTGTTGCGGGCTCTAGCCTCTATGGGGATAGTCCTCCCGAGACAGAGGTGGCCCAAAAAAATTGGGAATATCCCACCTCCTCTGCCTCCGGGAAATTTAATCAAAACAATGCATCAAACTATAGGAGAAAAAAATAATTAAAGTCACCAGTTGCCTTCGCCTTCTCCAGTGGAACGAAGGTGTGCCTTCGCCTTCTCCAATGGAACGAAGGTATCCCGATGCTCACTCTTCCTCTCTCCTACTCCCTCTGGCTCTGATGCCAATGTAGTTAGCAGAACTCTCCGAATAATGCAAAGGAAATAAGCTTTGATTAATATCAACTAACTTAGCTTAGAAAAATTAAGCTAGTTATATAGATTACATAACAACTGCTTTAGCATATAATACGCTAACAATACACGTTAGGAGAAACGTGTAGCTAACTATTAACCTAAGTAGAGAGTTCTAACTAAACAACTAACCTAAATATCTGACTTAGGATATTTAGGTATTTACTCTAGGTTAACCAGTAGATATTTAGAACAAGTAAATATCTCATGGTATGCAATAAAAAGTAAATGTAATAATCTATGTAGTATAATGCAATATACTACCTATTTTACCCTAACACCTTTTTACCATTGGATATTCGAATATGCATGGATGTATTTTAATTAAAACTTTTACCCCTTTATATATGCTTTGGCTTATGCGCTTTTGACGTCGACGATTTATTTTGAATTTAAAATTTTGATTTAATAAATTATTTTATGACCTTTAACTTTGGCGCCCAATATTTATTTAAATTTAAATTTTAACCTTTAGGTTAAAATATTTAAATTTAAATAAATTAAATTAAATATTTTGCAACCTGCTCAATGGGTCTTTCGAGGAATAAATTATTTTTAATTACTCCTTGGACCTATTCTCTTCACCTCAACCTGTAACCTGGAATATTATAATATTAAATATTATAATATTATTATTGCCTTTTAAATATGCTTCGCCCTCCTTGGGACTTCCTTTTAAACCTGCTTCTCCTTCCTTGGGTCTTCAACCTTTTAGGCCACTTTAGGCATATAATATTAAAAATAAATATTATATCCTATTCCTTTAAACCTTTCCTTACCTTTTGGAAAAACCTCCTGATGACCTTGATGATGACTAAATTGAAACAACAAACTCTTGACAACTCTTGACATCAATGACAACAAAACTTGCTCATATTTCCAACAATCTCCCCCTTTGTCATTGATGGCAACCCATTTTCCTTTAACCATTTATTTTACCTTTTTCAATTTTGCTCCCCCTGACTGAATGCTCTCCCCTCAACTCAAATCTCTCCCCCTTTGACATCAATGGCAAAGGGCCACCTTTGGGGCTTGGGGCTAAGAATGAGACTCTTAGCTTAGCCCCTCCCCCACCTCCTCTCTTTGAGGTGGTTAATTTTAGGGTGGGAGTATCTCTACTCCTAGCATACACTGATATTTACCTTTGTTCACCTTCTTCCTCAATTGATCCTTCTGATTCCTCTAACTATTCCTGTTCCTGCTTGTCTCTGGAAGTTCTGCTCTACACCACTTGGCTATATGCCCAACATTATTGCACTTATAACACTTAATGTTGTGATTCCTTGAAGGTGCAAATGTCTTGAAGTTTCTCCTGGTGAAGCCATATCCATTCCTATCATGAACCCTGCAATTAACTGCCTTATGACCAAACTGATTACAAGAGTAACAATACCCTTGGAAGAGATGCCTGTTTCTAAAGTTTCCATATTCCTATATTTCATGTGTCCTACACTGTGTAGCCTTGTGCCCAAACCTATGACATGAGAAGCAACATCCATTGAAGAAACCTTGCCTTGACCCCATTGGTCTCTTAGTCTCTTCTACCTTGTGTTGTTTCATGTTCCATCTGTTCCTCATTTGTGCATTGTTCCTTTCCTTGTTGAACTTTCTATTTTCCAAATATTCCTCAGAAGTCTCACTTTCTCTTACACTCTCTTCTTTTGAAGCTTCTTCTTCTTTGGAGCTTGAGATTGACTCCTCTCCTTGTTCTCTATATTCTTGTTCAAAACCAAGTCCTGTCTTGTTTGATGAAGATCTTTGTACCTTGATAATCTTATCCAAGGTCTTTGAGCTTCTCCCAAACCTGTGTAGCTTGTCTTTAGACTCTTTTACTTCCTTCCTTAGTGAAGCTACCTCATGCTCTAACCTTTCACATTCTAAAACCTTTGCCTCTAACTTCTCTTTAAATCTCCTTGTCTTAGCTATTGAGTTGGTTAGATCTTCTATAAGCTTTCCTTTCTCTTCATCACATTCTTGAAATTGAAGCTTGAGTTTTGAGTTCTTCTTTCTTACCTTCCTTAATGCATCAAGAGCAGAGATAAGCTCACCCTCAAGATCAACTTCTCCTTCCTCTACTATTTTGTCTTCAAGATCATCTTCATTCTTTTTTTACTCTTTTCCAATAGGAGCACTTCCTTCTTCTTCTATTGCCATAAGAAGACTTTCTTCTTCTAGTCCTTCAAGAGCATCTTCATATTCATCTTCACTAAAATTGAATCCATTCCTTGTACAACTATCTTCAAGATGACCAAAGTTACCACACCTAAAACACTTGAGAATTATTGGTGTCCTTTTTCTAACATCATCCTTTTCTTCTACCAGAAATAGAATTTCTTCTTCTTCATTATCTGAGGACCTTCCATCACTATCACTTGAACTCTTACCTACCTTGTCTGCATAAAAAATCTTCTTATACCTTTGGAAGAACTTATTTCCTTGCTTGCTTTGACCATCCCTACTTTTCTTTTGATACCTGTGTTTTCCTGTTTCCCTGTTCTTATGATCTTGTTTCTCATCACCACTGCTATTTCCAGCTTCTGGAAAATCAGTTGCATAGTGACCATATTTTCCACATTTAAAACACTTAACTATTTTTGTACCTTTATACTTTCTTGTGTCCTTGTTCCTTCTGCCATAGTTTGCTTCTTCATCATTGGATAACTCATTACTTGAATCTGACTTCTTACCCTTTGACTTCTTTGTAACTTTGAAGGCTGCTTCTTTCTGGGGAATAGGTTCCTCTTTTATTCTCATCTCAAAGGTTGTGAGAATTCCATGTAACTCATCCCTTGTCAAAAATTCAATATATTTTGACTCTTCTATGGCTGAAATATTTTCACTATACCTCTTAGGAAGTGACCTTAAAATCTTGTGACAAACATCTATTTCTTCAACTTTGAACCCAAGTCCTTGCATGGAGTTAACAACCTCATCCACATGAAGTAGGTATGCAACAATGTTTTCCTCATCCTTCATCTTTAGGTCTTCAAATGTTTTCTTGTGATTTAGCAATTTTGCCATCTTGACCTTTTTGTCTCCCTCATATATACCTTTCAGCTTATCCCAAATCTCTTTTTCTGATGTGCAATGCATAACTTTTATAAACTCTATTTCATGCAAACCTTTTAAAATTCCATTCATTGCCTTTGAATTATTCAGTTGTAGGAGCTTACCATATTTATCTATAGGTGGAGTAGTTAGTGGTATGTATCCATCCTCAACTGCTTGCCATATTTCATTCCCTAGTGCCATTAGGTGAATCTTCATTCTCACACTCCAAAGTGCATAATTGTTCCCATCGAACAATGGTGTTGTATTCCCTGAAGATCCATTCTGAGAATCCATCTGTGTTCCTATGAGCTTTTCCTTCAAGTTTTTAAACTCTTTCGAAGGAACCCACTCTAATACCAATTGAAGAACACAAGCTTATACTGAGAGGGGGTGAACATTATAAGACCACTTTTTACTTTTCTTTCCCAAACAATATTATGCAATATATCAATGGTAATATCAACAATAGTAATCAAAGCAATGCATAAATCACCACACACAATAGAGACACCAATTTAACGTGGTTCACCCAATGTGGGCTACTCCATGGAGAAAATATTTCACTATAATTTTCTCAACAAATATCTTGGGAATCCTTCCCTATTACAATATTTATGGACCTCTATCCAAAGGAGACACCAATCCCCTAATCAAGTTTATGGATCTCTATCCACAGGAGAACTCCTTCTCCTTTGCTCTGGTTGGTGATCCTCTAGAAGACTACTACCTCCACTACACTGGCTTGTGGATCTCTCTCCATTGAAGACCTCTGTCCTCACTCAGAAGACCTATCCTCACTACCCTAGCTTATGGAACTCTATCCACTGGAGACTACTATCCTCTACTCTATCACCTCCAAAGCTTGCTCTTAACTCTATCTCAAATCTGCACTAAACACAGTCCTTCGATCTAGCACAAATCTTCTCAATCTCTATCTCAAATATACACTAAACACTGTCCTTCAATCTAGCACAAATCTGCTCAATCTCTATCTCAAATATACACTAAATATTATCCTTCGGTCTAGCACAAATCTGCTCAATATCTATCTTTTGTATGGCATAAATTTGTCCTCAAATATACACCAAAATTTGTTATCAAATATCTCCTCAAGCCTTAATACAAAGTTTTATTCAATCACAATATCCTCTCCTAGATTTACCCCAAGCCTTAACACAAATCTTGAACAAATCAATCAATCAAACTGCTCTCAAGTCTTCTCAAAGACTTACCTCAAATATGCTCAACAAGTCCTCCCTAGAACTTGTCCAAACTGCTCAACAAGTCTTCACCAAGACTTGTTCTAAATCTGCATTGTAAGCTTCCATAAAAGCTCACACTAATCTATCCACAAGTCTTCACCAAGACTTATCCAATCTGATTGTAAGCTTCCACAAAAGCTCACACAAATCTGTCCTTAAGCTTTCACAAAAGCTTACTCAATTCTATCCTTAAGTCCCCTCTAGGACTTACTCAAATCTGCTCACAAGCTTTCACCAAAGCTTATTCAAATCAATTGCAAAACTTGCATATAAAAACTCAACTCAATCTCTCACAGAAAACCTCTTCAATCACACAAACAAGTTTCACTCAAAATCTTGTTTGACTTATAGAAACATATAGAGAATGGTTAGAGACTCAATATGTTTCACACTCACAAAATAACTCAATCACTTTCAAACTCTCTTTCAAATCAGTTTAGAATAAAGAACAATTTGTTTCATAGAACTTGAACTATCACTCCAATATTTTTAATCAATAATGCTCAATCAACTTTGCTCAACCAATCACTCAATGAAACACAACTTGCTTACAAACCCTAAACAAGTGTTTCACAATGCTTCCAACAACTCTCACTATGGAACTCAAACTTTGACTCAAGATGATTCCAAATTCACATAACAATGATACTCATGATCTTTTCACAAACCCTAATCATGCACATGAAAGCTTACTCAAATATTTCCAACAATGCTTATCAAACAATCTCACATAACAATGATACTCATGTTCTTTCACAAACCCTAGTTCAAGATAGTTCTCAATTTCACACTCAATTGTTCTCACAAACATTCACCAATCATGTATATGAAAACTCACTCAACAATGCTTATCAAACAAACCTTTTCACTCCAACTTTGCATTTCACAACATCCAACCCAACAATATTTCACTCACAAGGAAGATGTGCCCATACCTTTTGTTTTGATGAAGATTTGATCTCAAAACCTGTCTCAATCACAATCAATCTCTTTTGCCAATCTCAAAGGTTAGATAGCAAAAATCCTTCTCAAAATTTTCACTCAATTAATCCCCTCAAAATTAATTCACCATTACAAAAATTAACAAGACTCAAATACACCTTATTATCTCCAAACTTATCAAAATATTTCTCAACACATAAAAGTCAATTTTCTTTATCAACTCCAAATCAATCAATGTATAGAAGACCAAGTTCCTTTATAATCTCTCAAAATAATATTCAAAAATTAATCCCTTAATTAAACCTTATTACTCCAACCTTTATTTAATTTCTCAAAGCACAAAATAATATAAACTATTAAACACCTTATGACTCCCTACTTCCCAAGGCACTATATAAACTTACGTGACCTCAATGCGCTCCCCAACCTTGGCGCTATTAATAAATTTAAATAAAAAACTTTAGTGCATACCTTATACACCTTGCCCACGTGCAAAATGGTAGCGCACACCTTGCACCTTGAACCCATGACCTCATTGCTACCGTTATGCTCTAGCAGCCATTGGGCCACATGCCCACACAAGTCTAAAACTGTAGGCGCTTCCCTATGTTACTTCCAAAAAATCTGGCGATCAAAAAACACAACAGACCTCCTCAAAAATTGACTATGTAGGGATTCGAAACCCCAACCTCTTGCCATGCGAATGCCTTAACTCTACCTTAGTTACCAACTATGCTAACCAACATTTTGGTTATGCTTGGGTTGCACCTCATGCACTTAAATCGTCGCTTGCCCTCCAAAGGTTTTAATCACGTGAATTTTCTTCTATCTCACAACAAAGCAGTGCACGTTTCCTTTTTACCTTTGGATATACGAATATGCATGGATGTATTTTAATTAAAACTTTTACCCCTTTATATATGCTTTGGCTTATGCACTTTCGATGTCGATGATTTATTTTGAATTTAAAAATTTGATTTAATAAATTATTTTATGACCTTTAACTTTGGCACCCAATATTTATTTAAATTTAAATTTTAACCTTTAGGTTAAAATATTTAAATTTAAATAAATTAAATTAAATATTTTGCAACCTGCTCAATGGGTCTTTCGAGGAATAAATTATTTTTAATTACTCCTTGGACCTGTTCTCTTCACCTCAACCTGTAACCTGAAATATTATAATATTATTATTGCCTTTTAAATCTACTTCGCCCTCCTTGGGACTTCCTTTTAAAACTGCTTCTCCTTCCTTGGGTCTTCAACCTTTTAGGCCACTTTAGGCATATAATATTAAAAATAAATATTATATCCTATTCCTTTAAACCTTTCCTTACCTTTTGGAAAAACCTCCTGATGACCTTAATGATGACTAAACTGAAACAACAAACTCTTGACAACTCTTGACATCAATGACAACAAAACTTGCTCATATTTCCAACACCTGTGAAAAGGGTTCTTCCTTGTGCATTTTGGATAATTCTACGCTTAGGATCATAATACTTAGCTATGGCATGTACTAGTTTAGGACATGAATGGATTAGAGTGCAGACATAAAAAAATAATAAGGAATAGAAGGTGAAAGAGTCAGGGCTTGATGAGGAAATACCTTTTTCAAGTTTTTCTTTAACGTCTATCCTGAGTCATTCGACTCCCTTCCATGTGACCATATTGTTTGTAATTCTCGCATCCCTATCCTAAAATTTTATGTTCTTCTCATCTTATGTTTGCATTGCAATCTCGACGATTGAGGATGAAACTACCATTATGGTACATCTGTCTTCCTGAGCACTGTCTTACTAAAACTCTTTTGAAGCTACTAGTACAAGAGAAATCCTTGGCAATGGATAAAAGTTTTGTAATAAAGCTTCAACAAAGTGAAGGACTACTAGGGTTTTTCCACCATATATTATGGGTAAGATTGTACACCTCCTCACCCACTCTTCTTTTTTTATGATGATGACATCTTAGGGCTGGCCAATTTTTGAAGCATTGACAGTTGAGACCAATTTAAAAGACTAAGTGGGCGAACAATAGAGAAAAATTCCAATTCTATGATCAATTAGGTAGGGGCATGCTCAAAAGAAGAAACCAAATACCAACCTCAACTTTGGACAAATGATTAAGACCCTAAATACCTGATTCAAAGAATTAATTCATAGCATATTGATTATGAGTCCCAAGTTTCCATCCCCAAAGTTGGGCAGGACTTTGGGAAAGCAATATCGAGTGTCTAAGCCCGATCACCCATCCAAGGGATGAAAATTTGAGGAGCTAGTAAAGAAAGGGGTCTATTAAATATTCCATCCAAGACATAAGCTATCGTTGGGAATCCCTAGGAATGAATATTGATGACTTTGGTTGCTTTCGTGCAAATGGTCTGTGGATGCGAAGAGGGACAATTTGAAATACACAAATCCTAAGGTAATTAAATTTAGAATTTAGGGATGCTTGAAGAGTTAAAGTAGATAAAGAATTTATTATGTAATAGGTCTAGCAAGATGATAGAGGACCCAAATTGATGTAGAAGTATCTAACTTCTTTCGAACAACTGCCATTCTTCTATGAAGTAGCACATCAACATATCTCCTAACCTTTTCAAGCACAATTCTTCTTGTCGAATGCTGTTAATACTTGAATTTTAACCTATTGTAAAATATTCTATAAATAGTGGAATGATCACCATTCCAAAGGGTGGCTCTATGGCCATTAAAATTCTTCTTCACCTTGTAAATAATAGTATATCACTATTTGGTCTCTCAATTTATCTTCACTTCTATTTTTGCTTAAGTATGGATGTTTATTTCTGTGATGGTTGTCTAAGCTTGTTCACTTAATTATGCTATTTGGATTTCATGGGTCTTGCTAGGTGGTTCAAAAATTCACATCCATACCTAAGCATCGAGGTTTTATTTTTGTTAAGGTTGATCGGGTGGAAGCACTTTAATTCTACTATCTAGATTTCATGCACCCTCCTGCTGGTTCTAGAATTTGCCCTTGCCTGTTGCACCAAATGATAAGTGAATATGAGATAAGCTAATCTATTAGGTGGTGTACTATTTTTTACATTAGTGACATTAAATGCATGTGTCTTTATGCAACTATATCCTGCCCTTAACAGTTCTAGCTATGAACTCCCTTTTCTTTCCCCCTTTTTACCTTTTACCCTCTCACTCTTTGCAACGTAGGTAGCTAGAGCTAAAGGAATCGACCTCCAAAGATCAACTGCCCTTGCCTCTCCTATACCAGGTGTGTTCATTCAATGCTGGTCAAGGATTTTTGGATGTGCTCTCGCTTGTTTGGTGCCTATTTTTGCACCAATAATTTTTGGTGACTCTACTAGGGAACTCATTGAGTTTCCATGTTTAAGGAAACCAGAATTTGGTGATACACTAGTTTACCCATATATTTGCAAATTACCTAGTGACTCCTACTATGCAACATTTCTAAATCATGAGAACAGTTACTTTCATATGCTAAAATAATTTTATTTCCTAGAGGACCCAAGATTTGATGAGCAGCCTTGACCTTATTAGTGGAGAAAGCATGCTCATCTGGAGACTCCAACTTTGATGCCTAAACTAAAAATTTTGAAGGTTAGTGCCTCAATGGCCTAGCCATGCTATCCATAATGGAATGATCCTGACCTACTCAATATTCAATGCTGGCATGATATTATTGAAAGTGTCATGAAGCACCTGATAAAATATAATGGCACTTTAGGAATTGCTCAAGAACATCTTGAAGATGTTGCTGCACTAATACCCCTCCATGGCATAACACATGAAGATGTCATGATCGGTCTCTTGGTATTATATTTATAAGGAAGGGTGCTATGGTGGTACTATACCCTTAGGCAGATAACCATTTACTCATGGATGGGCTTGAAAAGAGCTCTTATTGAAACATTTGATGGCTTGATGGATCCCTTCCAACTCTTGATGCATTTCTCATTCATCAAGAGGATCCCTTTGAATCCATCATAGATTTCAATATATGATTCAAAAGGAGCTAGGAGAGGATTCCCCTTGAGTACTAGCCATCCCCCACCCAATCTCACCTATGATATGTTCAAGCTTTTAGCTTGGATATCAGCCTCCTCTTGTATCAATCTGAGGAAAGAAAATTTCCTCAAATATTTTAGGAGGTCGTATGAGCAGAACAACTCCTGCATCAAGTAGGAAGGACATATTTAGAGGTTTCTATCCCTCCATACCCTTTATCATCCACAGTTGCTTCCTTTATAACTGTACAATACCCCCCATGGATGTAATATCAAGCTATGCAGGGATGAGGGTTGTAGTTCTCTGAAACACAAGAGGCATATTTCTTCTCAAGCCCATACAGGAGATATGCAAGCACTAGTCCAATAATAGATGATTGTATTGCTTGCACCTTCTCCGAAAAATGGAGAACCTAGACCAAAATAGGGATTCCACTCACAAATATAGAGTGGTTTTACACCTTTTTTTGTATCCAAGAACACAATGAGCAAGGTCCAAGTCATCTTCATGATGGCTTAGCTGATTAGCATATAGGTGCTAAGGAGGTCACATCCACAATAGTATCAATCAATGAGAACTATAGTAAGAAGTGCACAAGGATGATGGAGGCGTGTGAAGCCAAGATTTCATAGTAGGTGGATCTCGAGGAGTGGTGACATTAGAGCTTGTTTCCACATAAACCAGTACTAGAATAGGGCTCCATCATGGAAAAATTCACTACCACACTAATCATCGATTACATAGGTACTAATATGCATGGTGATCTACCAAGTTGTGAGTACTTAATAGTTTGGAAAATATTTTGACAATGTCGACCAAACGACAATAAGTACCTCAAGTTTAACATAGTCTAGTATGAACATTGTAGATTTACTAGATGAATCCTAAGATGAATCAATGGTTGTGGCATACAACTTGCACCATAATTTTGTGTACATAAGTTGACAGTTAAATAAAAGTGCACTAGGCACGTGGCCTATGACATCATCCTATTCAATTGTGATTCGTAGAGGATTTACAAAACGTATAGTGATTTTAAAGCACTTACCCTAATTCTTAGTATTATTCTTTGTGTTTGTTGTGATCCTATGCCCAATGGACCAAGGCTCAAAATTTATGCATCACTTCATGCAATATCCAAAAGGATATCTGCCACACCATTGAAATCAGGGCACACTCATTGACTAATGGGACGACTGATCTATAAGTAGCACCTCCAAAGGTAGAGGTAACATGTGTGAGAAGCATAAAATAAAAATATGGCTACAACTAAATATTCCCTACAAGAGTGGTAATAAGATTTTGTGTGGTTGCATCAAGAAAAAGTATTGCAAATACCTCAAGCATTTTGGTTCTGGTTCTTGGTGGGGTATGTTGGTGAGAACATGATCTATGGGGGTGTCCTATGGATCACCTTTCCTTTTGTTTCTTTCATTTTTCTATGATCTTCTCTTCCTTCTCTTTCCTTAGTTCTTTGTTGTTGCTAACCGATGAGGTTAGTGGTAGTCGTCTTTCTACTTCTACCATATTCTGTGTTTCCCTCCCTCCCTTCTTCCCCTCTTGTTCTCCTTTCCTGGTTTTGCTTTTTTTTTCCACTCATTTTCCCCCTCTTTTTTGCCCTTACTTATTCCTTTTGTCTCATTTTTCATTCATCTTTGGCCATATTCCTCCTTTGTCTTACATTCTCCTTTGGTTGCTTTTGATTATATGCCTTCACTATCCCCTCCTTATCCCCTCCCTTTGTTTGTATGTTTTTCAGTGTTTCAAAATTAGTTACCTTTTGGGTCCTTCTTTCCCATAAAATGGAAAGCCCTTGTGAGCCACTAAGAGTATGGGTAATATTTTAAACCTCCTCACTCACTCTTCTTTTTTGATTATGATGACATCTTAGGATCGACTAATTTTTGAGGTATTGATAGTTGAGGTGGATTCTAGAGACTAAGTGGGAGAAAAATAGAGTAAATTTTAAGTTTGGGATTGAAAAAAAAATTGGGTAGGGGCATACCCAAAAGAAGAACCAAATACCTACCCCAAATTTAGATGGATGATTGGGACCTCGAATACCTGATCCAAAGAATAGAACCACAACATATTGATTATGAGTCCCAAGTTTTCATCCCCAAAATTGGGTGGGACTTTGATAAAGCAATATTGAAGGTCTGATTTCGATAACCCATCCAAGGAATAAAAACCTGAGGAGCTGGTGAAGAAAGGGGTCTATACAATATTATATCCAAGACATAAGCCATCATTGGGAATCCTTAGGAATGGATGTTGATGACTTTGGTTGCTTTTGTGCAAATGATATGTGGGTACAAAGAGGAGCAATTTGAAATACAAAGATCTTGAGACAATTAAATTTAGATTTTATGGGATGCTTGAAGGGGTAAAGTACATAAATAATTTATTGAGTAACATGTCTGACAGGATGACAAAGGGCCTAATTTGATGTAAAAGTACCTAACTTCTTCTGGAAAATTGTCATTATTTTGTGAAGCAACACGTACACAAATCTCCTGACCATTCCAAGCATGATTCTTCTTGCCAAATGTTGTTAATGTTTGAATTTGAATCTATTGTAAAATCTTCTATAAATAGTGGAATGCTCACCATTCCAAAGGGTGGCTCTGTGGCCATTACAATTCATATGTAATTCTTCTTCACCTTGTAAATAATAGTATATCATTATTTGGTCTCTCAATTTATCTTCACTTCTATTTTGGTTAAGTATGGATGTTTATTTTTGTGATGGCCATCTAAGCTTGTTCACTTAATTTTGCTATCTAGATTTTGTGGGTCTTGCTAGGCGGTTCTAGAATTCACATCCATCCTTGGGTATTAGGGTTTTATTTCTATTAAATTCGATCGGATGGGAGTGCTCTAATTCTTGCTATTTGTATTTCATGCACCTTCTCAATGGTTCTAGAATTCACCCTTACCCACTACATCAAACTATGAGGATGAGATGAGCTAATATGTTAGGTGGTGTGCTACTATTTGCACTGGTGATGTCAAACACATATTTCTTGATGCGGCCATATCCCATCCTTATCAGTTCTAGCTATGTCCTCCCTTTACCTTGCCCCTTATTCCCTTATTCCCTCTCACTCTTTATGGTGTATGTAGCTAGAACCAAAGGAATCGACCTTCTCCAAAGATCGATCGCCCTTGCCACTCCCAGGCTAGGTGGTCATTCAATGCTGGTCAAGGGCCACTGGGCATGCTATCACTTTTTCAATGCCTATTTTTGCACCAAAATATATAATGCTTCTGCAAAAATTATGGCAACATGCAATTATTTCAATAGTTGGTTGTTTTCTCAATGAATTAATCAATATGATACTTCTACTTCAGTTCGTGCACCACCCTACTCGATGAATCATCGTCAAATTTGCATTTACAATTAACATGCTTCCCATTACTTTTTTGAAATTTAAAAATAGTTTCCCCTCTCATCATGTGGTCGTTTCCCTTCTTTATTTGGAGATGTTTTGACTGTTATATTGTGATATAACAATATATCATGACTTCACATTCGTTTTCCATTTTTAAAAGATTTTATTCTTAATTACCATGACTTGCTAACATATAACAATATCATGCAACTTATCTCTTATCTATCATGACTTTGAGACATGTTGAAATATCGTGATATCTAAAAAACCACACATCTAAAGTACATATAATACATAAAATACAAAGGGTGGGAAACTTTAAGTGAAAATAGAGTTTCAAATGGAAACCATTGATAGGAATGAGTTGAATCCTTCCTTATTCATCTTTTAGTTGAAAAGAATTATGTTGTTTATTAACAATTATTTTGAATGGACATTCCCAAAAGGAGTCATTTTTTTTTATTTCTTGGTTTTGCCTTGTTTTATTTCCATATTAGGACCAAATTTCCAATTTTGAAGTTTCTAAAAGTGGTCTTTCTATCAAACCATCCTTTGGTTTTCCCTAGATGTTTCCAATATTGCATATAATCCTACTCTCTTCATTCCTCTAATTGCAAAAGTTGCATCAATCTATCTTCCACTGGGTCACCTTCTACAATATGAGTTTGATTAAGTAATTTCAGAGTGGGTATTTTCATATGTATGGGGAGGATAGCCTCTTTTTCAGATACTAAAGCATAAGGAGATGTGTTGATGGATTTTTTAATGGTAATTATATAAAACCACATTGCTTTATATATTAGTGAATTCTAACTTCTCTTGTTATATTTTAGAGTTCTTTTTAGAATCCTAAGCAGGTTCTTATTGTTTGATTCTTCTAGGCAATTTCCCTATGGATAATAGTTAGAGGAAGTCTTTAAATAGATCCCATATTTGCCAATAAAATCAACCATATTTTCTCTAATGAAGGATGGACCATTATCACTAACCAATGCATCAGGTATGCCAAACCTTGCAATCAAACTTTCAACAAATTCAATTACTACCTCCTGGTCAGCTTTCTTTATGGGTATTTCTTCAACCCATTTGGTGAAATAGTTTGTAGCAGTCAAAATATACTTATGCCCTATTTATGAATTTGGTTCTATCACCCCTATGTAATCCAAATCCCATTGTTGAAAAGGTTCTTCCACCTGGAAATATTTGAGGGTTAAGGAAGAATTTTTATTCCTCCCCACATATCTTTGATATTTTCACATGCCCTAGTAATTTTGAAAGCATAAAAGAAGATGGTTGTCCAGTTACAACCTGTTATTAGTATTTTAATGCAGTTGTTTTACCTGAATAGTGTCCTCCTAATAAGACTCCATGGAAATCTTCCAAGATCTTCTATTTTTTATCATCTTTGATACATCTCAAAATAATACCATCCATTTTTTTCTGTACAAGCCTTCAAGTAATAGAACATATTTGAGGGCTTGCAACCTATATCTCATTCTTTGAGGTATTCAATTTTTTTGGGAATTTTCCTATTTGGAAATATTTTATGAGTTCATCAATACAATCTGAGCTTTTTGAGGATTATTTTTCTTGAACTTATCTTGGTGCTTGACATGCTACATATTGTGTTCTAACTCTTTTAGCTAATTATTGACATAAATCTCTACTTCTAATAAAATTAGTTTGATGAATATCTACATCATACCCCTATATCTTTGACACCCATCCAACTCTATTTTCATCAAGTTATTCCTATATTATAAAGTTCCTAATATCAAGATATACCACATACACCAAGGTCTTGCTTTGGGATAAAAAATGTATAAATTTTGTAGACACCAAATCCTAGCCACTTGTCATTCATCCTGGTCATTCTACCACCCACTTGTCCACCACCCCCCTTTCCCACCATTCAATTGGCCATTCCATGATTTTCCCACCATCCAATGGCACACTTTAGCCCTTTCCCACCGTTTTTCGATCCCTATTTGACTCATTTGTATTTATTTTATATTATTTATATTTAAATATAATATTTTTATATTATATTTTAATATATTTATTATAAAATATATCTTTATAAGCCAAATTAACCTCATCCATTCGATTCGATCTAATATTAGTTGTCCATATTCCTTAATCTGTGTCACACCTAAAGTTTAATATCATCCTTTGGATCTACTTTAATACTAGCCACACGATCAAAAGTGTTAAGCTAAAACTATAAGAAAACCCTAGGCTTGATAATAAATAGGAGAATTCTCAATTCTTAACCCATGGAAAACTTAAATGCTAGAGCTCTAATTTACTTGTGAGGTCTAACCTTGTTGAGAGCTTGTTTCTTGTGAGTAGATTGTGCCCTAGCCTATCCTTCCCTAAAATCTTAACTTGCTCTAGGATTTCTAAATTCTAGCCATCTTCACATCTCATTTCTACCACCACCATTTACGTTCATCCATTGAGACCTTTGCATCCCCCAGATATATTTTTGTAGATCTAGCCCTAATTCCTAGGTGTAGCTGAGCGTCCACCTCATCCCATAGGCAAAAAAATGTGTCTGCTATATTCTATAGGCGCAACATAGTGTCTATTGTCCCTACAACCATAAACTAGATTTAACCACATAATATCATCAGGTGCCATCAGATCACCCTACCATCAGTCTACAACGAAGTAATAGAACAACAAAGTAAGTATTTTGTGCATTTATTTATTGTTATTTAGATTTTGCATGTTTGTTTACTTAGATATATGGTTTTAGTTTGCATTTTTTAGGGTTCACATTGTGGAACCCTCATTTTGTTTACTAACAGATTTATATTTTTTGTATGTGCAAGATCAAGTAGCATTCATCAAGGATTGTTGAGTAGCTACTAAAGCTAGAGTGGCTCGATTACAGATAACCAGAAACCCACTCACCTTGTTGGAAGCAAGATACATTAGAGACACTACTTTTTTTTATATCTAGAATTTTGGATAACCCTAGCATCTGTAATTGTTGTATCAAAATAATTTCGTTGAACGAATCAATTGTAACAAAGGAGTTTCTCAGTTCCCCCTCATCTATTGAATAAAATCATATTTTGTGCAATCTCTTGTTCATTGGGTTATTTTACTTTCATATTTGTTTTAGTGTCGTATTTTTGCTTCAAAAATGACTATCACTGTGGGACCCCGCAAGGGTTCTATTTTCTAATTTAATTTATTGTACTAAATTTCATTCTGTTGTTCCATTTTGCAAGGTTTTCTAGAGAAAAAAACCAGCTAAAATCACTGGTTAGTATTTCTATAAGGTCATGTGATAGTTTATAGATATTTGTGCAGGAGATATGTGGCACCTGTTGATCCCCATAGGTGCACTATTTCATCCATATAGGCACTCTGTTGCACCTATAGAGGCACTCCGCTATGCCTAGAAGTGATTTAAAGTAAATCTTAGGCTTTTCGGTAAGCCCTACAGTTATTATGTTCAAATTCTTATTTTTACGTATTTCAGTGTTTCACTGTTTATTTTTAGATTTCAAGCTCAAAACGAACATACATTAAGTAATCTAGAAATACAATCATTTTAAATTGTATTTAGGGCATCTGTGCATTCATTCATCACATATTTTGAGTTTTCTATTTTGAAAAAATGAATTGCAAATTCAAATAATTCCTACATCTTTCTGTTTGCATTTGAAAGTAATAAGCATTAATTAGAATTTGCATCTTAGGATTTAAGGGTTGCTTATTTTACTTATCTAAGTAGGAATAATACTTAAATGCAAAAATTATTCCTGCCCTTGGGTGGCTCCTTTGGTAGAGATGTGGACGAACCCTCCGGTTTCTATCTAGGCAGGGGGTTTTAAGCGGTGTACTTCACACTCTTTAGAATAAATTTACATTTATGTGTTGGATTATAATTTAGATTTATGAAATATATTATCTTTAACATTGTTTATCCACAATAGAGAATAGAAAAATTTAAAATAAATCACACATAGCACATTGCACTTTAAACAGTAACTAGATATCATCACCAGATGCTGCTTGAGATTTGGTGATAGTGGCAGTCATTTCCATCCACCAATATCTACCCCTAGACAACTTAGGACTACCCCTGAGCAATTTTTTTGGATTTCATCACCAACAATAATCTCGTTGCCTCATCCAACCATAGTATTTTACTTTTATTTTTTATTAAACAAGATTAGGATACACCAAACACATAAAACTATCATATCTAAAAAGAATTTGCACTAAAAGGAGATAATCAATGAATAACGTAAGCTGCATAAGGTGAAACTTAGGATAAATTATTTTCTTTGTTTATATATTCTTTAGCTCTATTTTTAGTTTTGAAATTTAATTATCCTAAAATTGTATTTTGATTTAATTATTTATGGTTTTAACTCAAAATCAAACAAAGATATTAAATCAAAATAGTTTAATGGAAAGTATAACAAACACACCCACTACTTCAGTAGCCAACCCTTCCAATACTACCCAACCTAGTCCATCTAGGCTTGTTTTCCCACCTCTTCCACAAGAGGGATCCCTTCCTCAAAATATTGAGCAACCATCCATCCAAATTGACATGGACAAGGTAGAGGCTATCTATAGGTCTTCTAACTATGTTCTCGAACCCATTAGCCAAGACTATGTTGAACAACCAAAATTGGCTACATTAGGTCCATCCAACCCCACCCGAGGATATCCTAATTCTACCTATGAATATGGTATGCCCTCTTCTACCAGTCCAACCCAAAAAAACCCAAGTGTTTTTAACACTTATCCTTCATCTAGATATACCTAAACCCATTCCAATACTTTGTATGAGGAGTATGTTAATGCTGCCTCATAGGTATCGACCTCCTAGGTTTCCATATCAAGTGTAACTTGCGCTATACCCATTTCCTCCAATCCATCCACATCCATACCTTCATATTCTAATTTAACTGCAACCTTGTCAATTTATTCCATGTCCAAGTAAGAACTTTAGGATATATTGGTTCTTGTGAATAGATTGCTTCTACAACATAAAAATTATAGACAACAAGTTCATGTATATCCTACACTTCCTATAGTTTCAATCCAACCATCCATGGCCAACCAAACTTCAACTTGGGTATCCCAATATTTGGTGGTGTCCATTTCCAATCCACCTCCAATTCAAAATCTAACCTCTCCAATCATAATTTCTTTTGGCCAACCCAACCAATTCTTCCAAAACCTTCCTCCTCATCAATTTTCTCCTTATTTCAACCATCAATATTCTCCCCATTAATTTCAAACCAATAAATTCCATCAAAACCATATAATAACTCCCCAACATTTTTCTTCTAGTCTATCTCCAAATCATCAGGTTATCCAAGGCTTCCACATTCTTGGGGAAGACCTTAGAATTCAGGCCATGCAAAAACAAATATATCAGTTGATGCAAAACACTCCTGGCATGTCAAGCCAAAAACCAACTCTAAGCCAACTGATCCATCAACCAATCCATACTTTGGTACCATCATTGCCATATTTGGTAGGATTTACATTATTGAAGTTTGAAAAGTTTAGAGGAATTGAGGACCTAAGGAGCATGTTAGCTCATTTTTTCAGCTAAGCCAAAATTTTTAACATATGTATATAAAAAACAAGAAAAAAAACACACACACACACAAAACAAACAAAAAAAAATCATTCACATAGGCATATTCACATTGCATACAAATAGGCATATTTACATGTATTTTCACAATTACATTTGCATTCATTCTACAAGCATTCCACTGCATTTTTCCCCCCACTTGCATTCCTATACATTATTTCATTTTGCAAAATTGCATTCATCCCATCCCATGTTCAATGATATTTTATAGTAGTGATGATATGGCCAAAATTCAAAAGTCAAGTTCCACAATTGGGGTACCCATTTTTGGTATTTATGCAATTTTCCCCAATATCATAAGCCAACAATCCAATTTATCAAAAATATTAGACCCCAAGTTTTCAGTCACTCAACCACTACTAGTGTGTTTGGCAACCTCCAAAAAGATATCAAATTTTATTTAGGACCAAAAGCACTTTTCACATTAAGAAAATATTGAGCCTTGTCAGCTGATTCCAAAAACAATCTTGCACCAAACACACTTCTTCACATATTAAAAACATTTTGAGTCAAATAGGGATAACACCATACTTGGGTGGCACCTTGAAGTGAAAAGGGTATTCCTCGCCTGTCCTATAATGAAACATTGTCCAAAATAAAAAATAGTGGTTTTCACCACTATCACAATTGCTCTCCAAATATAAACACAAAATTTAGAGTAGTAAGGATAGGGTCACATTCTCATCACACTTCGGTTGAGAATTCGATTCCCAAAAGCTCTATCCAAAGTTAACAACTTCTATGCACACACCATAGATACCTAAAGCTGTAAGGATCATACTACATTTACCTTAGAAATTTATGTAGTCATCCCCAATGCCTAAAGATCAAATCATTGGACTATGGAGTGAGTCTCCACTGAGGCTATAGATGCTTCACTGGAAATGGAATGAGCTCATGCGGGGCGACATGTCTCTTCCAAAAAGGGAGACTTTTGACCACACATATGGACAATCTAGCTTCTTGGTCTTCTCCATAACATGTCATGTCTAATTTCCTCATAATGGGTTAATGAACTTCACATGCACACACATTGGATCTTGATTTATTAGGGTCATTACCATACTCAAGATTTGGTAAATGAACTTCACATACACACACATTGGTCCTAAAGACAGTTAGACAACATTTAGTGAGTTTGGTTGATAGAACTAGTATGTTTGAATCTCTAAAAATCCTTTAGTATTCCATATCAACATCCATATATTCTTCCATATCAACATCCATATCTTATTCCATGTCAACATCCATGTCTTCATCATGGACCAACCCACATAATGCCACCAAGTTTGGTGCCCTCAATTTCAAAACAATGAACAAAAATGGCCAACAAAATTTTGAACTATAAATGATCATTCGAACATCATGCATTCCTATCATATAGTTTATATTTATTATTTCACATACATGCCATTTTACTTGCATTAATCATCCATATAAGCACTACACATACACATCATGATTATCTTGCATTAATCATCCATATAAGCATTACACATATACATCATAATTATCTTGCATTAATCATCCATATAAGCATTACACATACACATCATAATTAGCTTGCATTAATCATCCATAAGACATTCATAAAACATATTCATAAATTATTCATTGCATACACATAAAATCATTCACACAAAAGATAACACAAATATAAAATCTATGTATATCTATATCAAATATCACATGTACAATGAGTGCCAAAAATGCTACAATGGAGCACCAAGGCTCATATAAAAAAGTGCATCTAAGCACTAAGCCAATGTCTATGAGTGGACCCCTGAGACCTAGTAGGAGCCCTAGATTTAGAAATCTGCCTTGATGAGGTATGCCTCGATGAATCAATCCTAGAATATGATAGAAGATCTGATAAAGGAATGTGGTGAGCCATGCACAAATCCTCCAAAGACTGTGCATATGTCTCACTAGCATGTAGTCATTGCAAGTCAATATGATGGCAATGCTCTCTTACCAATATCTCTGCTTGAAGCCTCATTATCTTCTCTTGATCACTCACATTAGCCTCATCTACTAGATGATCTACCTCCATTCAGGCTATGGTAGCCTGCAACCCAGCTATGACCCCATTTTGTCCTACCAAAGACTCCCTATGAGCCTCCAACATAGTCTCTCGCTCCTCACAGAGCTGCTTCACCTCATCCCATAGCCTAGCCACCTTAGAGATCTCCCCTATCTCCTCATCATCCTCTCTCTCATCCTTCACTACCTCCACCTCAGGATTCTATTGTGATGTTCCCCTTGATCTCCTCTAACTTGTTGACCACTGAGACCTCATCCTCTTCAAATTCATCCTTGAATCCATAGCTCCTGCATCCCTACCCATCACCACCTTTGGCACCCATACTGGTTGGGTACCAAACCATGTTTCATACTATAGAGTCACACCAGCATAATCTAATTCTAAGATCTCTAGCTACTCATCATCCTCAATTTGCACACTCCATGGCTCTACAAATGAAATACCCACATCATCCCACTAACGCCATTACAACACTAACTCATACGATACACCCTGAGGTAAACCAAACTGCCTCAACATCCATGAGTACTAAAAGTACTCCATCTCCTCATCTCTTCTTCCAACCAACCATCGTACCTGCTTCACCCATCGCAAATACTCCTCATAACCCTCCCACATGGCTCCTCTCCATGGCCTCCATATCACATGAGCCAGAGTCAATCCTATCCATATATACCTATACCACTAGCTGGTATGCACCTCCTTAGCCACTGCCCATATCATATCATAGGTATCACCCATATGCCGTGCCTAACAAGGTAAACCCTTTGGTCGAGCTACTCTAAAATACTCCCACACCCAACATTGAAGAATGAAGCTGCATCCAATCCCCTTCCTCCCTTTCCATGTAACCTCATACAACTCTCGGTATAATTGTGCCAATAACGCAGGAGCCCATGCATACGCCCTAGGATTGGTGAGTAGGTCACTCAACAATCCCAATAGGTTCCAAAGGAACCTACATCCCATGCTATTGGGAAGCACTATGTTCACTAACATGAACATGATCAAGGCTGAAAGTGCATCCAAATCCTTAGCCTTGTACATTCTCAAGTAGAAAATCCCCCCATATCGCATCCTCACCTTTCACCACCACTCACCAAACATCTTCATCATATCCACCTTCTTATCATGTACAAATATCACCTTTACACCCTCTACTTACACCTTGAGGATGCGGTATACATCCTCAAGGGTGACAATAACCTCCCCAGTCGGCAGTTGAAAAGTCCCTTTATTCGAGTCTCATATCTCTATCAACGATGAGAGATACCCATCGCCTGCCCTCTCCACATCCAATCAATACACTCCCTCCAAACCCACCTTCATAAAAAGCTCCCAATCACCCTTCGTAAGATTCTTCCTCATCCTGGGAATGAGAGGAGAGAACCAATGTTGAGGCTCTATCTCTCGCAACTACTGCAACAAAAAAATTTACATTAGTATTAATTTAAAAAAAAAACTTCAAAATTTTTACACAAAAGAAAAAATATTTTTCAACATTACCAAGGCAAATCGTGCCTCCAATACACCAATAGCATGCACTTCGTTCATCGCCACAGCTCCCGCACCAATTTCCACCAACCTCACTTACCTCACCAATGCACTCCACTCCTCAGGCACAGATTCAAAAACTATCAAGCACACAAATGAGTGCAAAATCTACTTTGCAAGCTATTTATAGTTGTAGCTAGTGCACTCAGGTGTAGGGTGGCACCTACAGGCAGCATGTGCACATGGGCGCCTGTAGGCGCACCCAGGTGCAACCGAGCACCTGTAGGATACCACAGGTGCAGTAGGGTTCTTGGAACCAAAATTACATGAAGACAAAAGGGATAAAAATAGTAGCTTTCCCCTTAAAAATATCACCAAATTTCACCTATGAATCATGCACATCATAAAATCCCATTTTGTGAAAACATGAATCATTTTGCACACATATTTTTTTAATACGACGTAAATTTGTAAAATACACAAATCAAGTCACAAAACACATCAAACGTTTCCAATTTTTTTACAAAATTGACACTAATCTCCTCTACTCCATATTTTTAATCATTCCACAAAATTTCACAACAAATGTAGTTGATTTGACCATGGAATCAATTGTTTCTATTCGAAAAGGTGCAAAATTAACCACTAAAAGCTTTCACATTTACAAATCGACTCTAAATTTGGTGATATCATCATATTCTTCCATAAAAATTCTTTCCACTATCATAATATACCATCATTTCTTCCAACATGTTTCAAAATTACAAGTGAATCCCGTATATAGTGGTTTACTCTATATACTTGGTGATTGCAATGATTCGCATCCATGCAATTTGGTAAGATGAATGAATTACCATAAGAACACTTGGTCAACATCATCATAACTTATCTCCTTGTTCGAGATTAAAATCACATTTGGTACTTCACATTTTGAGTGAAACCTTGCCAATAACAATTTGCACAAAAGTAGTCATTGATGTCCTTTTTCGTGGGGCACGAAAACATGGATAATTAATATCACAATCACTCATTCATTTGACCATAGTCACAAAATAGGAAAATATCGGTAGGTTGATTGGTTCCATGATAGAATTACACAAAAAATTTTCCACAGTCACTACCCCACCTCTATGTTGACTTTGTCATCTTGCATCTTCATTACTTGCATACTCAATGACCCCAATAAGGCTTTTTCTTCAACAACATCAAATCATCCCAAATTTGGGGTAACCAAAATTTGATTATAAATTTCCCATGATGGGATACCTTACATGATCATGAAATCTACATTTGACACAACCTCCTTCCACCGTTGGGGCAAAAATTATATCACATTTTACATCATTCATATCTTCCACATCATATCATATTTTACACCAATCCCCTTTGCACGGTTGAGGAAAAAAAGGTATCACACCATTCATCATCCGCACAAATTTTTTAATTGGATCATGAGTTAATTCATGACTCATTCACCAATTGAGGGGGTAAGCTATGCAAATTCTAAAATTCTTTATTCTTTTATCTTTAATATGATTGCTCAAAAATCCAACAAGAGAGACAAGTAGCTTCTGCGCCCAAATCCTAATCATGTGTCTCGTATTTTTGCACCATATTATGTTTCATGCAACATGGTACAAAAGAGGCATCTATAGACACAAAATCCTAGCCACTTATCATTCATCTTGGTCATTCTACCACCCACTTGTCCATCATACCCCTTTCCCACCATTCAATTGGCCATTCCATGCCTTTCCCACCATCCAATGGCCCACTTTAGCCCTTTCTCACCATTTTACGATCACTATTTGACTCATTTGTATTTATTTTATATTATTTATATTTAAATATAATATTTTATACTATATTTTAATATATTTATTATAAAATATATCTTTATAAGCCAAATTAACCTCAATCGTCTGATCCGATCTAATCTCAGTCGTCCATATTCCTTAATCCGTGTCACACCTAAAGTTTAATACCAACATTTGGATCTACTTTATTATTAGCCACACGATCAAAAGTGTTAAGCTAAAACCCTAAGAAAATCCTAGGCTTGATAATAGATAGGAACATTTTTAATGCTCAACCCCTAGAAAACTTGAATGCTTGAGCTCTAATTTACTTGTGAGGCCTAACCTTGTTGAGAGATTGTTTCTTGTGAGTAGATTGTGCCCTAGCTTATCCTTCCCTAAAATCCTAGCTTGCCCTAGGATTTTTAGATTCCAACCATCTTCACATCCCATTTTTTCCATCGTCATTGTTGTTCATCCACTAAGCCCTTTGCATCCCCCTGATATGTTTCTATAGATCTAACCTTAATCTACAAGCACAAACAAGTACCTACCTCATCCCACAGGTGTAGCAACATGCCTGCTATATTCTACAGGTTCAACACAACATCTACTATTCCCATATCCATAGACCATAGTTTTCCGCATAAGATCATAAGGTGTCATTGGGACACCCTGCCATCAGTCTGCAATGGAGAAAAAAAACAACAAAGTAAGTATTTTGTGCATTTATTTGTTGTTATTTGGATTTTGCATGTTTTTTTACTCAATGTAGCACCCTAAAATTGGCGCAGTAAAATTGGAATAATTACATTCACCTTAGTAAATAAATTTAAATTCAAATTTAACCTCCCAAACCGCCCGTTAACCGTCGAGAAACCCGTTTCCTCATTTTTCGTGCCATTTTTAGCGAGTTGTTTTGACCGTTTGACGATATCGTCTCCGATCGGACGATATCGCCCCAGATTTGACGATTTCGTCTGGACTAGAACGTCCAGACGATTTCGTCGCAAAACTGAATTTGCATAGTTGGAATCCGTTCCAACGGGTCTCCAATCCGGGCAGAAGCGTGTCTGCGCCGTTGGGACCCTTCCCCCGTTGGAGATCTCCCAAATTGGGATGATCTCCAACCTCCCAACAACTATCCTATGCCTATTTAACTCTAAGACTTTTCCCTCCCCAACCCCTGGCTGAATTTTTATGCAAATTGAACCCTTATGCTCTAAAACATCGTAATTCATATTTTGCATTAGTCCTATAGTCATTTCATTGCAGGTACACCACTGGTTTTCAGTCGGAGCCAGCACCTATCGCAGCCGACGAACCTGTCAAGATCGGAGGCGATCTCGTCAAATTCGGGACGATCTCGTACTGATGCGAGACGATTTCGACTGCAACACACATCGAGGCAATCAGTGCCTGGAGTTTGCTCTTCTGTCTCTTTTTTCTGTCATTTTATGCTATAAATTAGATTGTTTATTCAGTTTTTATACTATATTGCATCTGGAGTTCACCCATTTTGTCTAGTTTGCATATTAAGATCATATTCTGCTATCTAAACACAGTGATTTGCATTTACTTCTGTTCTTGTATATTTTTCAACACTCATATTACTGTTTCATATAGTTTGCCCCTATTTGCAAAATAGAATTTCTTGTATTTCGCATCTGTTTGTTGTTTTGCAGGTCTCTGATGAATTCGTCTGACGAATTCGTCAGATTGCAGACGATCCTGTCAGTTTAGACGATTTTATCAAATTGAAGGCGATTCTGTTGAATTGCAGACGATCCAGACTGCTTCAAGCTTCAGAAACTCCATCAGACTTCCGGATCAGGTAATCTTCATTGGCCTCCTACAAATTCTCTGTTTCTGTTTTCCTTTCTGTTTGCTGTATGCATTTAAATTGCATTTTCATGTAGTTTAAGTTAGAATCATTCGGCCAAACCTAGGATGAATGTTTAAAAATAAAACGAACTCATCAAAACTCATTCCCAAAACCTAGGCGTGGAAACTGCCGTCAAATGTTTCCTGGTGAACCCACCATCCGTCGAAAAATCACCAAAATGCACCTCCCTTGAGAGGCGGGACCTTCGCAAAGTCCTCTCGTCCGAGGTACCGCACCATCCTTTTCCCATCCTCCTTCCGGGCGCGGATCCAATAGCCTGAAGGTAGGGGTGCGAAAAATTTGGAGCGATACATTTTGGTGAACCCGACGTGAATGCATCATAACCTTTTGAAAACAAAAACAAAAAAATATATATGTATACAAGAAAAATATAACAAAATCATCATTTCAAGTTTGTATGTTTTTAGATTCAATTCTAAATAGTAGATGCTAAATATTACTTTTAGAAGTACTAAAGAAACCATGAGTTTTTACTCAAATCAATATGAGCCCATTAGTAATGTTGGAAGAATTCAGCCAAATACATTTGTTGATTATGACCAACCTCATCCCTATTCAACATCACCTCCATCACACTCTTCTTATTTTTCATCCATAACCCAACAAAACAATCCCTTTGCCAATCCTCTTCATAATGATATTATCTATTCTCCCATATATCCATATTATGTCTATCAATCCACATATAATCCTCCACCACCTTTTCAATACTCTTCTTTCAATACAACACATCCATTTCAACAAGAAAATACTTATTCTTCCAATTCTACCATGCACTCACCTCCTACATCGCAATCTTCCTATCATCATTCTACCCATAATAAAGAAAGTAGAGGTGAGAAACCATTAGGTCCTTTTATGACGAAATTCCTAAGGCATTTATCAAAAACCTCTCAAAAACCTTCATCACGTAAATTTACTAAGCTTAATCAACCAATGGATATAATTCTCAAGTATTTACTTGACACAAATATTATTGAACTTCCTTCCATAAGACAACTTTGATACCACATCAGATTGGTTTAAACCTGAGCTACATTGTGAATATCATAGAGTAGATGGACATATGACACAAAATTGTAAAGATTTAAGATGTGCAATTCAAGATTTGATTGATAAGGGTCTTTTTAATATAAAGGAATTACAATCTACAACTGATGATAAATCTCCAGTAAACTATCAAACTCCTACACAACAAATACCAATAATCAATCAAGACATGGGGATCTCCCAAGAACCCCTATTCAATTATCAACAACAAGAAACCAATCAAATATTGCATGTTAATGTGTCCCATCATGATGATATTATTAATATTGTAACAAAAACTACAAATGAGCAACCTCAAATTCAATCAACTCAATCTGATATTCAAGATATGGATTCCTCATTTGACCAACCTTCAAAACTATCTTTGGCTCTAGAGAATGATCCAAAATGGAATGTAAGCATAGAAAGCTCATCTTTAGAATCAAAATCTCAATCTGAAATCCACTTTGATAACCAACAACAAGTGATTAATCCTCAAGCAAAGATATCCCTTTTAGAAGTATTACAAATTTATCATAAGGAAATTTTGTTCAAAATACCTAGCCAACAATTTGTTCCTCATCATATTTTCTCTAAGAACATAATTAATGGTGTAAACCCTCTTGAGGTTAACCATATTTCATTCTATGATGAGGATATTCCTTCCTCTACTCCACAAGAAGACTCCTATCTTTACATTATCGGATCTAGTAAAGAAACACTTGTTAGAACTATCATGGTAGATAATGACTCCTCTCTTAATTTATGCACTTATCAATTATTCCAAAAACTCAAATTAAAGGAAGAAGATATTAATGAATCAAATGTTATTATAAAATCTTTTAACAATGAAATTCAAGAAGCTCAAGGTACTATAATTCTTCCCCTTAATATTGGATCCAAGATCCTGGATACTTTATTCTATGTAGGATATTGTCCTTCACCTTACAACCTACTTCTCCGAAGTCCTTGGATTCATACGATGAGGGTTGTCCCTTCCACTCTTCACCAATGTTTGAAGTTTGAAATTACAAATAAAATTGTTACCATACATGGTGACCCAACACCATTTGAAGAATATTTAACGGTTGAAACATCAAGTTCTATACATTCTCTATTATCACAATTATCTTCTATCCATCACTTTTCTTCATCCATATATGATCATCCTTGTTTATCAAATAACATCCATGCATATCTTTCACATATACTTTCTCCATCTTATCAAGACTTGGAATATAATAATAAGAATGAAGAACTTTCTTATATTTCTGACATTTTATTTTGTAATATGATCAATTTTCCACATATAAAAGTCAAATCTTTTTCTACATTATTCTACATTATAACAAAGCTTTTGTTATCACTACCTTTTATTCATCACCTTCTATTCTTACCTTCACCTCAACCAGATTATCCTTCAAAACCTCCTTTGATTTTGAAGCAACCTTAGACATGCTATACTCAAATAAACCTTGTATAGTGTATATAGATCATCTTGTATATACCACCAATTTCAATTCATAAATTAAAATCAAAATACAAAAAAAATCAAAATCCTCAAAATCAAAAAAATACAAATGCAACCAAAGAACTTAAAGGTAAATTTGAGCCCAACTGGCTCGGACCATACATCATTACTGCAAAATTTGAATCAGGAGCATATAAATTATCTACCTTAGATGGTAAAGAACTTAAAGAACCCATGAATATTTTACATCTCAAACGTTATTATGCATAAATTTGATTATTTCATCCATGTATATATTTGTTCAAAATCATTATCTTGTATTTCTTTCAATTTATTCAAAAACCTCAAAAACATTCATAAAATCTTCAAAAATCTTCAAAAATATTTATTGCATTTATTTAAATGTAAAGTTCCTTTTGCTTTAAAACAAAAATCAACATAAAAATCCAAAAACAGACTATATGCTTGACTCTTTCGAAACCAAAACAATATACGAGAATAAAGAGAGAGTCAACATTCTCAAAACTTTCTCAAAATCATTATTTTCTTACAATTATTGCAATTATATGTTTCAACTTATTTTGGATAAAACTAGCATTTATTTGGCATCCCTCACTTGCACACTCACACAATAAATATCTTGATTTTATCTGGCATGATTACTAATCTCTCTTATATCAAAGTTCACAAAATTCAATTAAATAAAGTTTGAGCATAGAGAATTGATCTTGGTATTTACTTAAACCAAGCACATCTTTTCACAATAAAATGATTATATTTGTAATTTCCATGTTTTGCTACATAGTAGAACTGATTTCTTGAGTGAAAAGTTTCCCTTGCTATCCTATCATGCACATGGTCTAGAATCTTTGAGAATTGGCAAAAGGACAAGCTCACCCCTACCCGAGAATAAAAATCCCTTGCTCTACTGACTAATCCGAGCAAGTATCCCTAGAAAAAGAAAAAGAAAAAGAAAAGAAAAATTCAAGAAAAAGAGAAAAGAAAAAATGTTTTATATCATTACAACAATGTTACAAGCATTATCAAGCAAAAGAAAAATAAGCAAAGTTCAAAAGAAAGCAAGAAAAGCAATAAAATCCCTTTCCCTACCCTTTGAAAAGAAAAGAAGGGTGAATGAGCTTGAATCCCTGGAATTCTCAATTATTCGAAAATCGTGAGGTAAGCCCCATAACAGGTGGTTTGTGCCCAACCTGCTTGGCCTTGGGTAACTCCTAGCGTGGCGATATGTCTGTCACATTAGCGACCTTCTTTTGTACAGACCTCTGTCTGCTTATGGATTAGCTAGCTCTTGATAATCCGATCTACATAGTAGCCTAGTATGGTTATATGCATCTACATCATGGTTAATGAACACTTAGTTGGTTTATTCAAATCACTTGTATCATAGTATCTTGCTCAAAATCAGTAGCTCGAACCATACAATTGCACACACATTTGTATTTGAGAGATTTTGTCTATCATTATGATAAATCAAGATTGGCAATGAATTCACTTATGCACATGGGATTCCTTATAAATCTAATTTTTGTCTTCAAAATACTTTGAAATATTATTTTGCAACTTGTTTGGAATAATCAAGTACAATTATTTAACAACATATCATATATATCTTATCGACTTTCGCAACGATGGTATAATTCCAAAACCAAAATTGGAATTTTATGCTTAGCGCAAGTCCTCATTTTCATCTTTTCTGTTCATTAAAAATCAATCATGTAATAAAACTATCTCTTTCTTTGATCTTCGCGATGATGGTATAAGTCTATACCTACATATTCTATGCCTAGCGCAAACCATTGTAACAATATTTTTCCCAATTTATCAAAATTCATAAAAACCATATGACTTCATTTTATTACACAAATTATGCTTTTCAAAAGCAAACACATTTTTATTATTTCATATCATTATGTCAACCTTTGCATTTTGCAATGATGGTATAATTCTTAAGGAATTATTCAACAATTTTTATCACACTTAGGAATTTATGCCTAGCAAAAATCATTTTACAATATTTCATGCATAATATTTTCATGGAAATCTGAAAACAAACCATCATCATCATCATCATTTGCATCATCACAACAAAGTCTTAAGACAGTCTCTTAAGCACTCTTTTCTTTTAACAATATTTCTATCCTGGGACTAGCTTGACGACCGAGTGAGCGACGACTCCATGAAATGGTCTATAATAGCGACAATGTCCTTTGAAATTATTGTTAGAAATCTCTTTTTATTTTTATCACATTTCATTACAACCAATCAATTTGTTACATCAGATTATTTCATTTAAAATATTTAAAGCATGACATCCAAGTTATAATTTTTTCCAAAACGACATAATTACATGACTCATCAATAAAATCATTACATCAATCAACTCAATCAATCAATCAAACATAAAAAGCATCATAAGCATCACATAAGACAAGTCATATGATCAAAAATATCTCATCTATATATATCAACAGAATATATACATCATCAAAACTAGATTGGTATGCCACAATCTGTACCTCGGCATACTCAATCCTCTATCAATACAAGTATAATACAATATCAGTGGCAGTATCCCACCCTCTAGCCTCGAGAGCCTCTAGAGCTCTCGGCCTCATCTCCTCCCCCACCCTACGGAGGACGAGGTGGTCCCATCGTAGTATGTGTGGTACTGCGAGTCCTCGTCATCGATCGGGATGAGCTCCTCGTCGACCCTGTCCTGATAGGATCTGCTATGGCAGGTGGCAGCTGTACCCTCTGGCCCTCTGGCACCGCCTGGTAGTATAGCGCCTGATAGAATGCGGTCTGAGAAACCGACCGCAGCAGCTCCTGAGTGCTTACCCCTCCGCCTCGTGCCCTGAGACGAGCATTCTCGTCTCGTAGCTGCGACACCTCAGCCTGGTGCTGTGCAGCTGCATCCTGTAACGTCTGCACCTGAGCTCGTAGACGATCTCTCTCTGCCCGAAGAGTAGCCATCTCGCTACTCTCTCCAATGTCCACACCCTTGCCCTTATCAGGCGATGGTGGCCTCTATGGAGATGGGGGTCTCGCCTCCCTCCTCTCCCTCTCCCTCTGTCGCGGCCTCTCCTGTGCCTGTGGCCTCCTCTGCTCTCCTCTGCCGTGACCTCGGGCTGCCTCTACCACCGCCTGGCACCGCCTCCCTATCCGATGCACAACTACGTGGATCGGTCCCTGAGCCCTCGTCATCCGAGGAGGGCGGATGCCTACGTACCAGGCATCGTAGCCATCGGCTACCCTCGTGTCGTCCCCATCCATTGGCTGAATGGGGGCATCGTCCGCGTCCTGACTCCAGAATCATTGCATATCTGGAGCCCCGCTAACTGTGGTGTTATCCCAGACAGTCCGAGAAAACTCATAATCCCTGAGAGATGGGATCCCCTACTGTAGACCGAACTATCACAAAACTCGGTCATAGCGGTGGAGCTCCACCTCTCCCCTCTCCATCCGTAGCCAGCAGACTCGCCTGATGCGAGCCAGCTCCTGTCCGTCCTCTGGCCACCCTGGATGCTCTCTCCATGGCCTCCAGGTGATCTGGTCTGGGACCAAGTCATCCAGTAGTCTCTGGGACACCGGTAGGTCGATCCGTCATTGTGCCCCTCTCCGGAGCCACCAGTAGAAGACTCGGGGCCTCTCCCCGTCAACCCCTATCAGTGGAAGCCCTACCGGCCTCCGCACCGCAATGTGCTCCCAGCACCAAACCTGTAGGAGCGATGTCATGACCAGACATCGCCCGCCCTTGTACACGACCCCGTAAAGGATCCTGTACAATCGGCATAGAACAAAGCTGCCCCAAGAAAATCTGTAGCCATGGTCGCGCATGTCGCAGATCACATCTACCAGCATCCATGGTACCCTGCATCCGCTCTGGTGGCACAACAGAAGTCCACCAACCACCCCAGCCAAAACTCGTGTCAGTGTAGATGCCCCAGGCATCTGGCAGTGCCTCGATGTTCACTCCGCCCTTCTCCGGGCGAAGCTCGGGTCACCGCAGAGTCGTCCCATCGCGTGGCCCTGATTGGCCGTAGGTGTGATCATCCTCCCTTGTATGGGGATTCTAAGAATCCTCCATACATCCTCTAGTGTGGGAGTCATCTCCCCTGTCGGTAACCGGAAGCATGAAGAGCCCGGGTACCACCTCTCTGCTAGGGCCGTCAGTAGCCCCATGTCAGTAGAAACTTGTGGCATCTCTGCCACATGTAGTAAGCCGGCCTGTGCCAGCTGATCTCGCTCTGCCTGTGTCAGAGCGGCCAAGTCATCTCTTAATCCTCCATATTTCCACTCTCTGCTCTTTAGTAATCCTCTCTGCAAGCATAAACAACCAAAACAACAAACAATCATTAATAACAATTTTAGCAATCAATAATGCAACTTAAAGATCAAAATTTTGCAATTGATGATATCGCCCACTATTGGCCGATATCGTCCGAAATTTGAGCAAAATCGTCTCCGATTTCGCGTGTCGAAATCGTCTCTAATTTGACGAAATCGTCCCTTTTTCGCCGATTTCGCCCTTGGGCGAAATTGACGAACTTGAGACGATTTCGTCGAACTAGGGACGATTTCGTCCGGACGACGTCGAGGGCCAAAAACGGCCGCGATGCTCAAAATTCATCTTAAAATCTATTTACCAAGCATGTAAATTCAAATTAAATCAATCTAAACTAAGTTTAAACCCTTACCCGTAGACCGCGGCGGACCTCTGCCGATCTGTGTGCTGTCTCTACCATTTTTGCTCCAGAGCTCTAAAAATAGTAAAATGAACAGTAACAATGAATTAGGGTTTTACCCTATTTTTCTTAATTTTATTCAAAATAATTCAACAATAATTTTTGCTTTTTCGTGTTTTTACCGCAAACGTTCGATTTGGGTAAAAACACGGAGGGGGCACCATAGTAAGCTGTCGTACGATTCGACCAAGAATCGTCGCCTAAAAATGGGAATAATTTTTGCTTTCTCGTAGATCGAGAAGAACTCATCTTTAACGCATTTTCTTCGGAAAATTCGCTAAAGAGGGGGCAAAATGTAGCACCCTAAAATTGGCGCAGTAAAATTGGAATAATTACATTCACCTTAGTAAATAAATTTAAATTCAAATTTAACCTCCCAAACCGCCCGTTAACCGTCGAGAAACCCGTTTCCTCCTTTTCCACGCCATTTTTAGCAGTTGTTTTGACCGTTTGACGATATCGTCTCCGATCAGACGATATCGCCCCAGATTTGACGATTTCGTCTGGACTAGAACGTCCAGACGATTTCGTCGCAAAACTAAATTTGCATAGTTGGAATCCGTTCCAACGGGTCTCCAATCCGGGCAGAAGCGTGTCTGCGCCGTTGGGACCCTTCCCCCGTTGGAGATCTCCCAAATTGGGATGATCTCCAACCTCCCAACAACTATCCTATGCCTATTTAACTCTAAGACTTTTCCCTCCCCAACCCCTGGCTGAATTTTTATGCAAATTGAACCCTTATGCTCTAAAACATCGTAATTCATATTTTGCATTAGTCCTATAGTCATTTCATTGCGGGTACACCATTGGTTTTCAGTCGGAGCCGGCACCTATCGCGGTCGACGAACTCTGTCAAGATCGGAGGCGATCTCATCAAATTCGGGACGATCTCGTACTGATGCGAGACGATTTCAATCGCAGCACACATCGAGGCAATCAGTGCCTGGAGTTTGCTCTTCTGTCTCTTTTTTCTGTCATTTTATGCTATAAATTAGATTGTTTATTCAGTTTTTATACTATATTGCATCTGGAGTTCACCCATTTTGTCTAGTTTGCATATTAAGATCATATTCTGCTATCTAAACACAGTGATTTGCATTTACTTTTGTTCTTGTATATTGTTCAACACTCATATTACTGTTTCATATAGTTTGCCCCTGTTTGCAAAATAGAATTTCTTGTATTTCGCATCTGTTTGCTGTTTTGCAGGTCTCTGATGAATTCGTCTGACGAATTCGTCAGATTGCAGACGATCCTGTCAGTTTAGACGATTTTATCAAATTGAAGGCGATTCTGTTGAATTGCAGACGATCCAGACTGCTTCAAGCTTCAGAAACTCCATCAGACTTCCGGATCAGGTAATCTTCATTGGCCTCCTGCAAATTCTCTGTTTCTGTTTTCCTTTATGTTTCTTTGTATGCATTTAAATTGCATTTTCATGTAGTTTAAGTTAGAATCATTCGGCCAAACCTAGGATGAATGTTTAAAAATAAAACGAACTCATCAAAACTCATTCCCAAAACCTAGGCGTGGAAGCTGCCGTCAAATGTTTCCTGGTGAACCCACCATCCGTCGAAAAATCACCAAAATGCACCTCCCTTGAGAGGCGGGACCTTCGCAAAGTCCTCTCGTCCGAGGTACCGCACCATCCTTTTCCCATCCTCCTTCCGGGCGCGGATCCAATAGCCTGAAGGTAGGGGTGCGAAAAATTTGGAGCGATACACTCAGATATAAGGTTTTAGTTTGTATTTCTGAGGGTTCACACTATGGAACCTTCATTATGTTTACCAATAAATTTATATTTGTTGTATATGCAAGATCAGGTAGCATTCATCAATGATTGTTGAGTAGCTTATGAAGCTAGAGTGGCCCGATTACAAATAACAAGAAGCCCTCTCACCTTGTTGGAAGCAAGATATATTGGAGACACTACTTGTTTTTGTAGCTAGGTTTTTAGAGAACCCTAGCATATATAATTGTTGTATCAAAATAATTCCGTTGAATGGATCAATTATAACAAAGTAGTTTCTCAGATCCCCCCAATCTATTGAATAAAATCATATTTTGTGCAATCTCTTGTTCATTGGGTTATTTTACTTTCATATTTGTTTTAGTTTTGTATTTTTCTTCATAAGTTTTTTTAAATATTTCATGACCACATACACCTATTTCTCAATGAAGTTATAGCTTTCCTCATGATCTTGCATAGTTTGACTTAGGAAGGCAATAGGTCTCTCATCATTGTCTTCTCCCTTTTGAGTAAGAACTGCAACATAATTTTCATATTCATCAACTACATATAAAATGAAATCTTTTGAATAATTTTGATTGATTAGCATAGGTGCTTGAGAGATTGCCTCCTTGATCTTCTTGAAATATTATTTTCATAGGTCTGTCCACTTGAATTCTACATATTTCTTCTGTAATTCGGTCATAGGGTTTACTATTTGTGCAAATTCTACAACAAAATTATGCATAAATTTGATATATCCAAAGAAATACTACACCCTTTATTATTCAATGGCAAAGGAAGATCTAAAATAGCTTTCACCCTATCTAGGTCAATGGCCATTCCTACCTATGATATAACATAACCTAACAATATTCCTTCTTCGACAACAAAGATGGATTTTTTGGGGTTTAGGGAAATACCAAATTCTCTGCACTTTTTAAAAACCATCCTGAGATGTTCAATATGTTTTTCCTTGTTGTGGTAGAATATTATCATATCATCTAAATAAATAACTATCACTTTATTTACCATTTATCCAAAAGCTATGTCCATTGCTCTTTGGAAAGTAGCCCCTACATTGGATAGATTGAAAGGCATTCACTGGTATGCAAAAATCCTCCATTTAGTAGCGAACACATTCTTATGTTGATCTTTATATCTGATCCAAACCTGATTGTAACCATAAAATCCATCCAACAATGATAATATCTTTGCTCCTACTACAATATGTAATATTTGATCTATTTTAGGTAGAGGATAATGATCTTTCAATGAGACCATGCTCAAATTCTTGAAATATACACACAACCTGATATCCCCATTATTTTTATGACTGGAACTAGGTTAGCAACCCATGTGGAGTGTTTGATGGAAAATATTATTTTGGCATTGAGTAGCTTTAGTAACTCCTACTTTATTAGGGCTTCTATCTTTAGATTGATAGGTATATATTTCTAATGGAAGGGATTTGAACCTGGTTCAAGTTCAATGATGTATTGTATTCTTTCCTTGTTGTACACCTTGAGGTCATCGTACATCTAGGTTATAATATCATTGGAATATTTATATAATTCTTGAACTTCTTCTACCTCTTCTTCTAAACATTGAACCCCAATCTTGAGCACTTTTCCAAGTTCTATCTACATTTCCTTGTATTTCTATTTATCAATATTTATCTTGTGATCCAATGATTGATCACTATTGTCAAACAAGCTTTCAAGAGTTATTAGACATTTTGGTATATGATTATTCTTGATTTGGATCAGTCTTTCATATTCTTCATCTTCCAAGGCACAATCACTTGAACAGTTCATCTTGTATATCAAGAAATCTAATATCCATTTATCATTCTCAAAGACCTTCCAGAAGGTATTATCTGGAACTGAAGGTATGTATATCAGTCTTACCATCCTTGATTTTTGTATGACATTGGCTATTGGGCAATAGTTGACTCCCATAGATTCTAATAGATCAACATGAGTATTATGATATCTAGGAATAACATTGATGTTCAAATATTCAAAATATTTGAATAAATACAACACTTTATTTTAGTAAGCCTTGAGGTAATCTTATTTGCTAATACACTTCTTTGTGACCTGATTCACTATCAACTCTAAGTCTCCATATATTTGCAACTACTTGATCCCTAACTTCTCAACTTTTCTTAGTCCCAAACAAAGTGCCTCATATTCTAATGCATTTTTGGTGTAGCTCCATGTAAACCTATATGAAAAATATTTCTCAATTCCTATTGGTGAAATCAACACTATACCTACCCCAACCCATTTTTACATTTGGCACCATCAAAGAAGAGTTTCCATATCTAACTTGTAGGGCAATTTTGCTTCAATAAAGTAGAGGGTTCAATATTTTTAGGCTTTGTTATTGAATAGGTCCCAATATTTATTTCAATCATAGCATTAAAATATTTTAAAGAGAATTGATCTTCAGTTTGGATCTCATATATAACTTCTTCCATCAGGTCTAGTCCTTCAATATCTTCGATGACCATATTTACATTATTAGCATGCTTGCTATCCTCTTCAATCTTCTCAATGTGAAAGTAAGAAGATTTTTCATTGAAGATCTTGACCCTTATACCTTTGTATGGAACATCCTTGTGTGAGTAATAAAGGGATACATATCCTCCTATCTTGGATGTGAATTCCCTTGAAAGACACATACCAAAGTAAGTCTCCAGATCTACCACAACCACTTCTTGTATAACAGTAATCTAAGGCATCTTCTACAACACTATAAGAATATATTTGATCACTCCCATAGTCTTAACTAGAGTGCCATGCAACTATAGTACTCATGGGCTACTCCTAGTATATTCCATCCCCATGATGTCACATACACCTTTAGGCATTAATGTAGTTGTTACACCTAAATCTATAATGCATTTATGTACCACCCATCCTTCTATTTGTAGGGATAAATAGAATGGAGGAGGTCTATTATTCCCTATGGATGGTATTGAGCTAGCATGAGATAAATTTAATTTAGAATGAGGCTTGACCTTATTTTTTATTGACTTAAGATATTCTTGTAGAAGATCAATCTACCTTGGAAGCAACAATGCATCATACATGCTTGCTTTTGAAGGAGTCTTCTTTAATTATTAAATATATTGAAAATAGGTACATTAGTCTACCTATCCTTTTATTTGGTAGGTGAATCATTTTTATTTCTATACCCTTGGATTAATTATATCCTTTAACTCTTGGTTAAATAGGGGTATATTAATTTATCCCTTGCTTGTTCTTGGGTTTCAACTTCCTTATATGACTCTTGCTAGTTTCCACTACTTATTTTTGAGTTGTATGTTGAGGTGTAGTGTCATGGGAATTTTCCTTATCAATCTGATTTTTTGTTCGTAAAGGCACTTTCAAAGGATTAAGTTCCTTGGGATCAACTTAGAGAGGCTTCTTCCCTAATCTAGTTAGGATTGCAACTTGCTCCACAAATAGCATCATAAAGTTATGGTGCATCTCTCTTATCATATTTTTCCTATCCTTTATGAGCTCTTTATGCCTTTTCAATATCCACCTTATGTACATGGTTTTGGTGAATCATGCATGAAATCTCACCATGTAAATAATTATATGTATAACACAAGTAATTAAACTCAACTAAGGATATAGAGGGCTCATTTTCTTGATTTACATATATTGTACCTGATCTCTCTAGATATTTGCTAGTTGAAGTAGTTTGATCTTTTACCATTTGTGGAAATCTTCTTTCAACTTCCTGCCTCTTCATTGAAGTAATTTAATTGGTTAAGTTTTTATAGCTATCTATATTTATAGGATAATTGCAAGTTGAGGATCGGGTGCTGGTAAAGCAGGTATTGCAGGTGTTGGGGGTAAAGCTAGACATGCACAGGGATCTTGTATAGCTAGGAAAATTGGTAGTACGGGCCATTTTGGAAGATCTACTATAGGAGAAGAAGTAGGGTGTGAAGTATTTGTACTAGGGGATTGAGAAAGTTTTGGAAATATAACCATTATCATTTTAAGTGGTAACCTTCCAATAGCAATAAGGTATTTCTCTACCTTCAAAGCTTGTTAAAAAAATTGTGGAAAAGTGAAAACCTAAGAATGCATTCTTTCCATACCCAAATTTGAGTTGAAGGTCCTAAAATAATGATACATGGCTTGCTCATTTGTTGGTCTGATACCATCAGGTACTCTTTTGCATGTATGACTGAATCTGATATAAAAATCAACTACCTCTTCTTGAGGATGTTTTTGTATGACAGTAAACTACATAAGTAGGAAGAAAGGATCTACTTGCTCATTAAATTATTCTACAAGATTATCGGTAAGCCCTACCCATGTGGTTATGGTTCTATCAAAGAGAGTTTTCAACTAGTACAATATATGTCCTCTTAATGATATAATTAGAAACCTTATCATCACATGTTCCTCTATGATGTTATGTAAAGCTGCTAGTGATACCACATCCTAACAATATTCATAAGCAATATTTCATGTGCCATCATATGTCGGTAGTGACTTTTTTTGGTAGATAAGATACTATAGCATTAATACCGGGTTTTACAAGTTGATCCAAAACCTTTTACAAAAATCAGCCTAGGGTTGTTACATGTCCTTACTAAGGATCCTATATATGTAAAATCTACATGTCCTTACTAAGGATCCTATATATGTAAAATCTACATACCGCCAAATCCATTACATTCGGTAAGGTACATAGCCTATTATAAAAAAGAAATTTTCCATACAAAATTTTGGATATACCCTGAGAAAACACACCTGCATCATAATTACAAAAAAAGAAACAGACACAGATCCCTTCCTTGAAACAGTTGAGAAACAAAAAGCTGCAGACACACATAACAGAGTATTGAAAAAAACTCCCACAAGCTCTATATTGACAGTTACTCTTAATAATTCTTTGGTAGTTGCTTTCTTTTGTATGTGACATGCTTTGGGACTACATCCCGTCTTAGCCAATCAGCCTTGGAGAAGTGAACCTGCAAGCTAGATTTATGGCGGTGGCCATCTAGTGGTCCATGTGGCTCTGGTTTGAAGTCTTATATTGTCATTTTTTTCTTGCCCTGTGATTATCAACTAACCTCAAATTACTAAGATGACTAGGAGCCATGTTATCTAACATGTGACTACCCCCTTTAGTCTTTGTGGTATTTCTAAGCAGTATCCATGAAGACTAACAACTCAGATAATTTTTATTGTGAGTCCATTTCAAAAAAGATACGGGAATACTTCTAGCCTTCAAACTTATAGTGACTTCCTTGTTGGTAAATTTGACTATCATTCTTGGAATTCTTGTTGAATAAGCTCCTCTACTTCACTCGGGACACCATGTTCCCATTTGAAAATTTTGTCACCATCGACACCCAAATTGGCTAGCTTATTAGCAATTTTGTTAGCTTCCCAAAAGACATGTTGGGATTTTCTATCCTGTCTTCCCTGGAAAAGGATCCTAGCCTCTTCAATAATTGTTTTAATCCTCCAAGGAGGTGTTTTCCAATTATTGAGGAGATTTATAACATGCACAGAGTCTCATTCTATGATCAAATTGCCTTCTAAGTCTTGATTGATTTTAAGGCCTCTCCACATAGATCTAGCTTTAGCTTCGTTGTTCATACTTATTTCCAAATATTCAAAAATGTAAGCATCATATTCCCATTATGATCTCGCATAATGTCGCTAGTACCTGCTCTGCCAAGAATTTCCTTAGTCGCTCCATAAAAATTAAGCTTAAATCAACCCGTAGGAGGTGGGGACCACTTAACATTGGCTCTGGGGTTGACTACCCTAGGCACAGACTCATCTAACAAGGTTAAGCTTAAATATTGAGCAATCGTGGTCTCCTGCATATGAGGTTTATGTCTCGTTGGCAAAGAATAAGATCCTAGAAATGATAGTTTGATGATCATGGATAGACTCATTAAAGACTCCATGGTTCCTTTCTAACCACACCTACCAAAGATAGTGATTGAGATGAATTTTCCATATGTATCTAAGTATTTGGATTGAAAAGGGGCAAGGCCACTGGAAAAAAAATAAAGTACAGTGGCTGGTTTAACCTAGGAAATATTGAAGGCTTGAAAAAAACCACTTAGGACAGTCAAGGAAAAAGGGCTCTCAAGGAAAATATGATAAATGGTCTCCCAATTAGCCCTGAAAAGATAACAACAATTAGTGATACAAATACCTTTACACATCATATTATCAATGGTTAAAATTCTTCCTTGGATAACTAGCCATGAAAAGACTGCAATTTTTGGAATTAAATTTTTTATCCAAACTAAGTCCTTTTTGAGGACAAAATCCTCATCATCAAGTAGAAGCTTGTAAGCTGATTTAACAGTGAACTGCCCATTTTCCGTAGGAGCCCAGGTCACTTGATCTTCCTTGGGTCTCATGGGGATAAAATGTTGCCCGAGAATGTTACAAAGATCATTTGATTTCACTTGAAATCCCTGAATCCTTATTTGTTTCCACTTCATTCTGCCTTTGTCCTCAACCATATAATCAGAGACTTTTCTACCAATGAGTTATTCCGTGATATCTTTGATTCGGGCTAAGTTAGGATATTGTGTCAGTGGTTCATCCTTAGCCCACCTGTCATTTCAGCAATTTATCCTCTCACCATTGCCTAAAACCCATCTTAAAACTTTTTTGATGATTTCTTTACAATTGAGAATTGCTTTCCAAAAAGCAAAACATCTGATTGGAATTGAGTCACTTAGAAATTCTATATTTTGAATATAATTTCGTTTGATGATAGTTTTCCATTCATTTTCTTCACCAGAAATGAGGCACCACACCTGCTTAGCTAGTAAAGCTAAATTCATATGAGCAATTCTCCTCAGACCTAAGCCCCCATTTTCCCTAGGTCTTCACACTTTGGTCCATCCTACAAGGTGTATCCTTTTTTTCTCCTCTGATCCAGTCCATAAAAATTCTTTTTGGAGTTTCTCAATTTTATAGAAAACCTTCACAGGGGATTTGAAAATGGAGAGAAAATAGACTAGAATGCTTTGAAGAGAGGCCTTAGTGAGGGTCAACTTTCCTGCTTGAGATAGAATATGACATTTCCATCCAACAAGTTTTTTTTGAATTCTTTCAATAACCCTGTCCCACATTGACTCTCTCGGAGAACCAATGAAAAGAGGGAGACCAAGATATGAAGTGGGGAGGTTTGCTATATCACACCCTAAATTTTTTGCAATCCTTCCTTGACTCTGAATGGGGGTGTTCAAGAAATATAACTTGCTTTTACTGAAATTAACTTTCTGACCAACAACATCCTCATAGAGTTGCAGGATGTATTTAATTATTTTGGCCTCAACCATCGACGCCTTAGTCAATAGAAGGGTATCATCAACAAATTTTTGGTGAGAAACAACCCTAGTGAGAGATGTTGCCTTGATTCTCGATATTAGCCTTGAACTACAAGTATTTTTTATGGTTCTGCCTAAAGCTTCTGCCATAATGATGAATAACATGGGGCTGATAGGTTCCCCCTACCAAATTCCTCTATGACTTTGAAAGTAACTTGTTGAGAAGCAACACACCCCCACTAAAAAAATGAAATTCCATCCTTTGAAAATATTTAATTTTCATTTTTCCGCAAGGACCCTCTTGATGTTTTTCGGGTTTTAATTCCAAATTTTGCTTGCATCCTTTTTCAAACTTCGCCTACATCAAAGTGTCCAAGTAGACTTGCATATGGCATTGATTTCAATTTAGAAATAGCAGTTTCTATTTCTGGCCAACAAACTTCTAAATGCATTTTCCCTTAATCCATGATGAATTTTAAAGTTCCGTTTGCAGATTTGGATACCCTTTGGGCTTTTTTAGATACTTGTAAAGTTTCATCAAATTCTGGGCACTTTGAATTTTCATCATTTTTCTACACCATGTGAAGTTGATCATTCTCGAGCAATTTAAAATTCATTTTTCAAATGTTAAAATTATTTATGAGTAAGGAAGATCCTTCACCAATATGTAAAAATGCCAAATACAGATGGACAAAGTCACTGGAGTCAACCTACAATTTTTGGAGAATTTGCAAAGTGAAGGAAAAGCTTGAGGGAAATGTCGCGATATCGCGACATGTTCCATTTTCGGACATGTCTCATTTTCACGAGGGCAAAAGCTTGGAAGAAAAGCTTGAGGGAAATGTCGCGATATCGCGACATGTTCCATTTTTGGACATGTCTCATTTTCGCGAAGGCAAAAGCTTGGAAGAAAAGCTTGAGGGAAATGTCACGATATCGCGACATGTTCCATTTTCGGACTTGTCGGACTTTCGCTCAAATTTAATTGTACCCTAAAATATTTTAAAGTCCGATGTCGCGATATCACGACATGTTCCATTTTCGGACATGTCTCATTTTTGCGAGGGCAAAAGCTTGGAAGAAATGAAGTGAAGGAAATGTCACGATTTCGTGACATGTTCCATTTTCACGAGGAAGAAAGCTTGAAAGACATGAAGTGAAGGAAATGTCACGATTTCGTGACATGTTCCATTTTTGTGAGGGCGAAAGCTTGAAAGAAATGAAGTGAAGGAAATGTCATGATTTCGTGACATGTTCCATTTTCGCGAGGGCGAAAGCTTGAAAGAAATGAAGTGAAGGAAATGTCACGATTTCGTGACATGTTCCATTTTTACGAGGGCGAAAGCTTGGAAGAGATGAAGTGAAGGAAATGTCACGATTTCGCGACATGTTCCATTTTCGTGAGGGCGAAAGCTTGAAAGAAATTAAGTGAAGGAAATGTCATGATTTCGTGACATGTTCCATTTTCGCGAGGGCGAAATCTTGGAAGAAATGAAGTGAAGGAAATGTCACGATTTCGCGACATGTTCCATTTTTGTGAGGGCGAAAGCTTGGAAGAAATGAAGTGAAGGAAATGTCACGATTTCGTGACATGTTCCATTTTCACGAGGGCCAAAGCTTGGAAGAGATGAAGTGAAGGAAATGTCACGATTTCATGACATGTCCGATTTCGTGACATGTTCCATTTTCGTAAGGGCGAAAGCTTGAAAGAGATTAAGTGAAGGAAATGTCACGATATCACGACATGTTCCATTTTCACGAAGGCACAAGCAAGGAAGAAGTAACTTGAGGAAAATGTCGTGATATCATGACATGTTTGGTTTTTTCATTTTATTTTTTAAATATTCATAATTTTTTCACCTATCCAAAAGGAAGTGGAAGCTTTTCAACACAGTCCAAACCCTAGAAATATTTGAATGAAAAATTAATTATTAATTAATTAAAATGTTATAATCTAACTTTGCTTTTCTTTTGCAGAAAGTGATCCGACAGTTACATTCATGGCAGAAGTAATGGCGAGAAAGACAGACTAAATTCAGCAGGAATTAATATGAGATGCTTTAAGGAAAGATAAAGATAAGAGATGTTGGGAAGTCAGTGACTCATCCAGATTTTGTAGATCTGGCCACAAATACAGACTTTAAGGAATTTTCGGTGGATCCATTTTCCCAGAAAATTTATGGCAAAAGTAATGACTGGCAGAGAATCTCAACTCGAACCAAACAAAGGCGGCTATGCGAGGATGGAAGGCCTAGGAAGTCAGTGACTCATCCGAATTTTGTAGAAGAATTAATGAGATGCTCTGACGGCTTATCGAAAGATGAACATACATTTACACGCGGTGTCCATTTGATGAGGATCAAACCAAGTCTTATCTCCTCCATTTATGGCAAGATCCACGCGAAGATTTTCAGAGTAATTAGGGCTTATCAAAACTCTATATAAAAATGCCTTATATTGTAAAACCTCGACGGTGGGATTTTTATGATAAGATTTAGATATTTGGAAGAAGATATTTTGAAAAGATCAGGGTCTGTCCTGAGTCTATATATACTTCTCTTGAATGTAAAGTCGAGATGCGAAAACTTGGAATAAAAGACATTTTAGCAATTTCCTGCAAATCTTGTTTGAATGCTTTGTTCTGTACCTGGGGTTGGTGTGACATCGTTTTTCTGTGATAGCATGGCCAGGAGCCTAATCTCTTTCGGATTGCGATAAGTGCATCTTCTTTTGTTTTCGTCTCGCTAAGGTTTATTTATTTTAGTTGTAAATCTGTGTTATCAAGATTGAATATGCTACTAGGCTTCATTCCATTTGTTGTATGCTAGGGAAAGTTAGAGATTTAAGGTTCGTGTCCTGTTCTAATTGCTCTATCCTCACTGCGCGAGCTAGGTTGCTGGTGAGAGATACCAGTTGACACCGACTTCCCTTCTATTTATGATTTTCTTTCAGATCTTTGTCATCTCCGTCTTATGCTCTTAGTAGAAGGTGATCTTAGAAAGTTGGACACCTTCCTCTTTGATTGGTTTTATTGTGAAGCTAAATAGTGTAACTAAAATTGGTAGTTTTGATTTTGCAGCTAAGTTAGATAAGCTTCTCTTTTCTGCCCTACCCTACTCTCTCTGTTCCACCGTTAAATGATCCATTTTTATTTTCTTTCAAATTTGTCTTTTATTTAATCTGCTAAAACATAAAGAGCTATATCAAAGAACTCATTGTAAATCCGATAGTCAACAAAGATAACAACCGCTAAACATTATTGAATGAAGGTCGAGCCCGTTGTAAGGTAACAGATAGTCCACTTGAAACTATTCCAAAAGCGAAAAAGAGTGAATAGCCATTCGACCCAACTCTGTAACTCACACCTTGGATAACCAGCAAGATCCTAAAGTGAGTGGGATTTATCCCGTATAAGTGTTATCGGTATTTTATGCTCATTCTTCATGGGGTGTGTATGAAAGATGAACCAACATTTAAAATTGGTGCTAGAAGGAGGGCCCAACGAACTCCATTCAGTATTTGTTAAGGATTGTAAGTTGCTTGTGAAAAGTTGGATTCTACCTACAGAGTAACCAGGTCCCACTCCAGAGCTGGAGAGCTCCTTGTGCCTGAGTTAGAAACCCCAAGGAGAAGTAGCCTCAGAAGGGCCAAGTCTTTGTCCAGCATAGTTTTATCACCACTTGTAGTTCCTCCAACTGCAACTCAAAATATCATCGTTAATCAGGTAGTAATGGCAAACTGGTTGGGTTCCACTACTTTGAATATCCCTGGTGCAACGCATGATTTACCCAGAAATCTTGAGAAGTATCTTCCTACCTACAAACATGATGGAATCAGAACAATAGAAGAACACCTAGTGGCATTTAAAAATGCTCTAAAGTTGTTGAATGTGCAGCATGAAGATGTGGCTTGTAGGTTATTCCCATTCACTCTCCAGGAGGGAGCATACGACTGGTTTTTGAATCTTACTAATGACTCTATTACTAGTTGGAATGACCTAGAGAAAGTTTTTGTATCACAATTTGGGGAAGTGATTGACCCCAGTGTGTTATATCAACAGTTTTCCAGCATTAAGAGAGGAATCAATGAGACTGTCAGATCTTTCAACGTCAGGTTCCAAAAGGCTTATGGTAGATTGACGGGTCATTATGTGCCAACTGCAGATCTAGCATTGGAAATTTTTAGGAATTCCCTAGATCCAGTGACCTCTGTTTTCCTGAAGAGAGATGCTAATATTACTAATCTAACAGAGGCTTATAAAGAAGCTTTGGTTCTTGAAAGACAATTGGGACCTCAACCTTTGAATGCTCCTCTAATTCCCTTTGTTACACAAAATACCCCTATTTTGAATCCCATCCCACATCAAATGATGTTGCCAGCATACCAAACTCCACCGATAGGAAATCCATTGGTCGTAACACATGCTGAACATGTACAGAATACAGAGAAAGAATCTGATAAAACAAGAGTTGAGGAAGTCTCAAAGATGGTCCAAAAGTTGGCAAATGACTTTTTGAGTTTCAAAAGGCAAGTGTCCACCGGGGAAAACTCAAATAGATTTTCTTATCAATAGAATAGATTCACTAGACCACCATATGAACCCAACAAGGATTATAAAGGTAAGGGACATGAAGTGAATATTTGTGACTTGGCTTTGCCTAACTGGTGCAGGATACACGAAACATCTCAACATGGGGAATTGGATTGTTTGGAGTTCTGCAATGCCTTTGAAGCTCTATCTGGTGAGTTTGTTTTTCCTGAAAATCAAAGAAATGTTGATGGTCCGAGTTCATCCAAACATAGTGCAGCTATGGTGTTAGATTCATTCACTTTTTTGGATGAGTCAGAGAATGTTGTGGAGATGCCTATGGATGAAGTGCAAGCTTTTCAACAGTATAGAAGGGACAACTACAATCTCAGGAACAAAAATTCGGAGCCTAATACTACATCTACACCTCCAGACAACTCCCATAATGTTCCTCCAGATCCATCTCCAAATAATAACCCACCTCCACCCAAGGGAGGAGATCCAAGAGTACCAGATAGATTTGTTGCTCCACTCAATAAGGGATACAATATAGTGGAGGATATGAAGAAGATCAAGGCTAACATCACTCTTCATGAGTTGGCTCAAATTATTGAACAAAGGGATAATTTGATCAAGACATACTCTGAGCATACGGCCAAACCTCTAGAAAAGGGGAAGAAGATAGCAAATGCAAATATGGCCATGTATAAAGAAAAGACTGAAGTTCCACCTTTCCTACTAACTGTCCGTATATTTGGAAAGAATTTACACAACTGTCTGGTGGATTCTGGTGCTTCAGCCAATGTCATGCCTCTAGCCATTTGTCAACAGTTGGGTTTAACCCCTATGAAGTCTGAGAGAAGAGTCATCCAATTGGATAAAATTGAGGTTAAGGTGGTAGGTGAACTTCAAAGTATACACATCCAGCTAGCATCTGAGCCGAGAGCACAACACAAAATTGACATTCAGGTGGTAGATATTCCCGTGGGATACGGAATGCTTCTGAGCAGAGATTGGTCAAAGTCTTTGAATGGGTACTTGGCGACTGATTTTTCACATATGTGGTTGCCCTGGAAAGGTGTTGCAAATCAGTTAAGAATCGAAAGAGAACCTAGATATAAACACATGATCACTGAGTATAATGCCAAGAATGAGACTATTAATCTTGCTGATGTAGATATCGGGGTTTATAATTTGACAACTACGCAAAAGAAGAAACCTATCAAAGCTCATCTTGATCATGATAATGAAGTTTGGATGCTTCATGTTGATGGAGCCAAGTCTAAGCAAGGTTTTGGTACAGGGGAAGTTCTTAAAGGACCTAAAAATCAGACGTATTTTATGTCTTATCGCTTGCAGTTTCCTTGCACGAATAATTTGGTAGAGTATGAAGCACTAGTGCTGGGATTGAAATTTGCTTTGGATAAAGGTGTAAAAAATATCCAGGTTTTCACAGACTCAGAGTTGGTGGCCAATCAGGTTAGAGGTAAATTTTAGTGCAAGGCATCTTACCTAAAAAGATATAAACACCGAGCGTGGGATCTCATGGAGGATTTTGATGCTTTTAATTTGACGCACATTCCTAGAGAAGAGAATTCACTTGCAGATGTTTTAGCTTCATCAGCCACAAATCTGAAGCCATTGGAGGAGTTCAAATGGAAGAAATTTTCAATCGAATTAATCCCTTGTCCTTCGGTTCCAGATAACGTAGATAATTTTCAAGTCTTTTTTGATGACCAACAAATTATAAACTTTTTATAGAATACCAATGCATTTGAAAATGCTATAATTGATGATGGTCAAAAGGATACTATGCTGGAAAATTTTGATGATGAAAAGGGGATAATGAGGTTGAAAGATAATAGAATTCCGAAAGGAATGGTAGAACTTGAGCGGTTGTTTGATGTTGACCAAATTGAACAAAGAGTGAATTTTGGAAATTCTATTGGTGTAGCAGGCAGTGAGACTGAGAAACTAAATGTCAGAACTGAAGAGGATCCCAGACACCTTAAGTTAGCTAAAGCTTGTGACCCTAAAATAAAGAAAAATATGATTGAATTCCTTCACAGGTCCAAGGATGTTATGGCCTGGTCTTATAAAGACCTAAAGGTTTTTGATCCAAAATTTTACACCCATATAATACCCTTAAAGGAGTTCTGCAAACCCTTTCGACAGAAATAGAGGCATGTCAACGCTTTGTTGGAACCCCTCATCAAGAAGGAGGTGGAGAAATTATTGAGTGCTGCCATTATTTTTCCCATTAGACATTCTACTTGGGTAGCCAATTTAGTGCCGGTTAGAAAGAAGAATGGGGAAATCCGCTTGTGCATGGATTTTAGGAACTTGAACAAGGCTTCTAAAAAGGATAATTATCCTTTGCCTTCCATGGATGATGTGCTACAAATTGTGAATGGTTCAGAAATGATGTCTTTCTTAGATGGATTTTCGGGTTACAACCAGATACTAGTTGAAAAGGAAGATAGGATGAAAACTGCCTTCACGACCAAGTGGGGAACCTTTGCCTACAAGAGAATGCCATTTGGATTGATAAATGTTGGAGCTACCTTTCAACGTGCAATGGATCATGCCTTCAAAGGTCTCATGGGTAAGTGCATCGTTGTCTACATGGATGACTTGACAGTTTTTTCTAAATCCCGGTTTGACCACGTAAAGCACTTGGAATCTGTCTTCAACAAATGCAGAGAGTTTGGCATTTCTTTAAACCCAAAGAAGTGTGTTTTTGGTGTAACTGAAGGAAAACTCCTTGGACACTTAATCACCAAAGATGGCATTTCCATGGATCCTGAGAGAGTTGAAGCCATATCGGGGATACCTTTTCCCAACTCTAAGAAAGAGTTAAGATCATTTTTTGGGAAAATTAATTTTGTCAGAAAATTCATCTCTGGTTTTGCAGAAATAGTCAAGCCGCTAAATAACATGCTGAAGGAAACTGCTAAGATTTCCTGGACAACAAAAGCCAAAGCAGCATTCCAAGAGATCAAATCTGCAATCAAGCAAGCTCCAGTGCTGGTGAGCCCAGATTTTAGTGCAGATTTTTACCTGTACTCTTTTTCTTCTAAACACACACTTGCAGTAGTTTTAACCCAACGAAGGGAAATAGGGGAGCACCCAATTGCTTTCAAAAGTACCAACTTAAAGGGTGTTGAGCTAAAATACTCTCGCTTGGATAAGCAAGCCTATGCCTTGGTGAGAGCAGTCAAGCAATTCAGGCATTACATATTGAGGAGCAAAGTCCATGCTATAGTTCCTGATCCAACTGTCAAATATTTATTAAGCCAGGATGAATTGGGTGAGCTAAGAGGTAATTGGGCCACGAGACTACAGGAATACGACTTAGAAATCTGGCCTACAAAATTAATCAGAGGACTTGGTTTGTCCCGACATATTGCTGAAATACCTGTAGAGGCAGAGATTAATCAGCTGGATTTTAGGGTAGATGATTGGTATGGAGATGTCATTCATCTTCTGAGGTTTGGAATTTGTCCACCTCACCTGAATAGAACTCAAAGAAGAGCACTGAAGCTGAAATCTGCTCATTTTCTACTCAAAGGAGGCAACTTGTACAGAGAAAACTATGCTGGCATATTCTTAAGATGCATTTCTCAGAATGAAGTGAACGAGGTGATGTCTAGTTTTCATGAAAAGTTAGGAGCAGGGCATTCCTCAGGTTCTGCTACTGCACACAAGATATTGAGAGCAGGCTATTACTGGCCTACATTGTTTAAAGATGCACATCAACATGTGAGAACTTGCCAATAGTGTCAAATTTTTGCATCCAAGCAGGTTAATCGAGCTCTACCATTACAACCTGTTATAATAGAAAAACCTTTTATGCAATGGGGACTTGACTTTGTAGGTGTGATAAACCCGAATTCATCAGCAGGGCACAAGTATGTTTTAACAACCACTGACTATTGTACAAGATGGGTTGAAGCAACAGCCACCATGAGGAGTACAACCCATGAGGTGATCAGATTTTTAGAGTCAAATATCATAACCAGGTTTGGAGTTCCTTTGAATTTAGTGTGCGACAATGGACCAACTTTTCAGTCATTCGAATTTGCAGAGTGGGCATACCAGAGGGGGATAGTCATCAAATTTTCATCCAACTATTATCCCCAAGGCAATGGACTAGCTGAGTCCACAAATAAGAATTTGATGAATGCCATCAAGAAGTCTGCTGTAGACAAACCCAGACAATGGCACACACTATTGAAGTATGCACTTTGGGCTGACAGGATAAGACATAAAGAAGCTCTTAAGACTTCCCCATTTGCTTTGTTGTATGGTACTCAGCCCATCGTTCCTATCTCTTTAAAATTGCCTACTTATCAATTTGCTTTAAATTACTTTGATGATCATGCAGAAGCAGAAGCTCATGTGTTGGACTTAATTAATTTGCAGGATGAACGACTTCAAGCCTTGGAGCATTTTAGTCGACACCAAGAGACAGTCAAGCGCTGGTTTGACAAAAGAGCCAGAGTGAAAGCCTTCAGACTTGCAGACCTGGTGCTTCTATGGGACAAAGCCCATGAAAAGAAAGGTAAACACACCAAGTTGCAACCTCTATGGATAGGGCCATACCAGATTGCCGAAATCTTAGGTAATAATGCATTTCATCTACAGGACCTGGAAGGTAATTTTCTGAACCTTCCTATCAATGGTCAATATCTGAAGCATTATTTCTCAGTTGTTCCATCCACTATATCATTTGAATAATCACGAAGACTTTGTGCATATGTATATATTGTAAATAAAGTTTGAAGTAGTGTGTTTTTATTTTGTTTTATTTAAAGTTTGAAGTACTGTGTTTTATCTTTTGAGGTCTGTGCAATTTTGTCTTTAACTGGTGGCCTTTTTCTCTCCTCTTTAGCTTTTAAATCCCGTTTGTTTGAGTTTTTGCCTAAACAAAGAAAACACAAATCAACATTTAAAATTGGCCTAGTGTGTTTTCATTTTGTTTTATTTTTGTTAAGAGATAGTCTGCTAGAGCTAAAAAGTGGAACTACTTGTTATTTAGAACAACAGTAGAAAGATAATTGGATTTTGTATCTTGCTTGCCACAATTATTTTGATTATAAAGAAACTACTATACTGTTTGGTTGAAGAACTCCCAGGGAATCCAAGAAAAGTTGGTCATGAGAGGGGAATCCGATTCATAAAATTATTTTAAGTGTCCAAAGAAGCTATTGGTACCGAGCTGAAGCGGTTAGTCGATCAATTGCTCGATCAATGAAAGATAAAAAAAATTCTAGCAAGGCTTTCCAGATATCGGTATCTTTCAAAAAAGGAAAGAGAAGGTGAAAGTTGGGCAAGCCAACATGAAACTGGTACTATTTTCTTCAAAAAAAAAAAGAAAAGAGAAAGTTATGTGATAGAAAGAGATAGCCAAGGCTCCCAAAGGATACATCTCAAACGTTTTCACCAAGCTATAGATGCCACCTCATAGTTGTGACTCAGGGTCTCGAAAATCTAAAGAGTAACTCTGTCGGGGTTGTAAAAGGCTAAACTAGTAAACAGAGCTCTACTCGGTTTCCCCTGCACAATCTAAATAGCTGATCAATCCATAGTGAGCATTCGAAGCCCCGGTCATCCTTGAAGGAAGGTTTATACACTTATAATCGCACATCAGAATCTTCCTTAAGTGATTCAACCTAGTATGTCCTTGGGAAACTTTAACAACTAGCAGATAGTAGTTAAGTCATTTTAGAAAATATTTGTGGCAAAGCATGGTACATAGTCTAAATTGTTTTGAAACTAGAGTTCTGGATTCTAAATAGTGCTACTATTTTCCCCGTAGATATCGCCATTTGTTGAGAAGCAACACACCCCCACTAAAAAAATGAAATTCCATCCTTTGAAAATATTTAATTTTCATTTTTTCTACAGGGACCCTCTTGATGTTTTTCGGGTTTTAATTCCAAATTTTGCTTGCATCCTTTTTCAAACTTCGCCTACATCAAAGTGTCCAAGTAGACTTGCATATGGCATTGATTTCAATTTAGAAATAGCAGTTTCTATTTCTGGCAAGCAAACTTCTAAATGCATTTTCCCTTAATCCGTGATGAATTTTAAAGTTCCGTTTGCAAATTTGGATACCCTTTGGGCTTTTTTAGATACTTGTAAAGTTTCATCAAATTCTGGGCACTTTGAATTTTCATCATTTTTCTACACCATGTGAAGTTGATCATTCTCGAGCAATTTAAAATTCATTTTTCAAATGTTAAAATTATTTATGAGTAAGGAAGATCCTTCACCAATATGTAAAAATGCCAAATACAGATGGACAAAGTCACTGGAGTCAACCTACAATTTTTGGAGAATTTGCAAAGTGAAGGAAAAGCTTGAGGGAAATGTCGCGATATCGCGACATGTTCCATTTTCGGACTTGTCTCATTTTCGTGAGGACACAAGCTAGGAAGAAAAGCTTGAGGGAAATGTCACGATATCACGACATGTTCCATTTTCGGACATGTCTCATTTTTGCGAAGGCAAAAGCTTGGAAGAAAAGCTTGAGGGAAATGTCGCGATATCGCGACATGTTCCATTTTTGGACTTGTCGAACTTTTGCTCAAATTTAATTGTACCCTAAAATATTTTAAAGTCCGATGTCGCGATATCGCGACATGTTCCATTTTCGAGAAGCTTGGAAGAATGAAGTGAAGGAAATGTCATGATTTCGTGACATGTTCCATTTTCAGAGGCAAAAGCTTGAAAGAGATTAAGTGAAGGAAATGTCACGATTTCATGACATGTTCCATTTTCGCAGGGAAGCTTGGAAGAAATAAAGTGAGGGAAATGTCAGTGATTCGATTTCGCGACATGTTCCATTTTCACGAGGGCGAAAGCTTGAAAGAAATGAAGTGAAGGAAATGTCACGATTTCACGACATGTTCCATTTTCATGAGGGCCAAAGCTTGAAAGAGATGAAGTGAAGGAAATGTCAAGATTTCATGACATGTTCCATTTTCACGAGGGCGAAAGCTTGGAAGAGATGAAGTGAAGGAAATGTCACGATTTCGTGACATGTTCCATTTTCGTGAGGGCGAAAGCTTGAAAGACATTAAGTGAAGGAAATGTCACGATTTCATGACATGTTCCATTTTCGCGAGGGCAAAGCTTGAAAGAAATGAAGTGAAGGAAATGTCATGATTTCGTGACATGTTCCATTTTCATGAGGGCGAAAGCTTGAAAGAGATGAAGTGAAGGAAATGTTGTGATTTCATGACATGTTCCATTTTCGTGAGGGCAAGAGCTTGGAAGAGATGAAGTGAAGGAAATGTCACGATTTCGTGACATGTTCCATTTTTGTGAGGGCAAAAGCTTGGAAGAAATTAAGTGAAGGAAATGTCATGATATCGCGACATGTTCCATTTTCGAAAGGCACAAGCAAGGAAGAAGTAACTTGAGGAAAATGTCACGATATCGCGACATGTTTGGTTTTTAACTTTCAATTTTTTTTTTGCAAAATTTGGCCATTCTTTAAATTTTTCATCACCTATCCAAAAGGAAGTGGAAGCTTTTCAACACGGTCAAACCCTAGAAATATTTAAATGAAAAATTAAATTAATTAATTAATTAAAATGAAAACATTAAAAATCTAACCTTTGCTTTTCTTTTTGCAAAATGTGATCCGACAGTTGCATAAAGTAATTGCGAGAAAGGCAGATTTCAAGGAATTTTTCAGTGGATGCATTGCCAAAAAATTTTTTTTTTATTTTTTTTTTTAAAAATTTATGGCAAAAGTAATGACAGGTAGAGAATCTCAACTCGAACCAAACAAAGGCGGTTGTGCGAGGATGGAAGGCCTAGGAAGTCAGTGACTCATCCAAATTTTGTAGAAGAATTAATGAGATGCTCTGACGGCTTATCGAAAGATGAACATACATTTACACGCGGTGCCCATTTGATGAGGATCAAACCAAGTCTTATCTTCTCCATTCATGGCAAGATCCACGCGAAGATTTTCAGAGTAATTAGGGCTTATCAAAACTCTATATAAAAATGCCTTATATTGTAAAACCTCGACGGTGGGATTTTTATGATAAGATTTAGATATTTGGAAGAAGATATTTTGAAAATATCAGGGTCTGTCCTAAGTCTATATATACTTCTCTTGAATGTAAAGTCCGGATGCGAAAACTTGGAATAAAAGACATTTTAGCAATTTCCTGCAAATCTTGTTTGAATGCTTTGTTCTGGACCTGGGGTTGGTGTGAAATCGTTCTTCTGTGATAGCATGGCCAGGAGCCTAATCTCTTTCGGATTTTGATAAGTGCATCTTCTTTTGTTTTTGTCTCGCTAAGGTTCTATTTATTTTAGTTGTAAATCTGTGTTATCAAGATTGAATATGTTGCTAGGCTTCATTCCATTTGTTGTATGCTAGGGAAAGTTAGAGATTTAAGGTTCAGGTCTGTTCTAATTGCTCTATCCTCACTACACGAGCTAGGCTACTGGTGAGAGATACCAGTTGACACCGACTTCCCTTCTATTTATGATTTTCTTTCAGATCTTTGTCATCTCCGTCTTATGCTCTTAGTAGAAGGTGATCTTAGAAAGCTGGACACCTTCCTCTTTGATTGGTTTTATTGTGAAGCTAAATAGTGTAACTGAAATTGGTAGTTTTGATTTTGCAGCTAAGTTAGATAAGCTTCTCTTTCTGCCCTACCCTACTCTCTCTGTTCCACCGTTAAATGATCCATTTTTATTTTCTTTTAAATTTGTCTTTTATTTAATCTGCTAAAGCATAAAGAGCTATATCAAAGAACTCATTGTAAATCCGATTGTCAACAAAGATAACAACCGCTAAACATTATTGAACAGAAGGTCGAGCCCATTGTAAGGTAACAGACAGTCCACTTGAAACTATTCCGAAGCGGAAAAGAGTGAATAGCCATTCGACCCAACTCTGTAACTCACACCTTGGATAACCAACAAGATCCTAAAGTGAGTGGGATTTATCCCATATAAGTGTTATCGGTATTTTATGCTCATTCTTCATGGGGTGTGTATGAAAGATGAACCAACATAACCAACAGTTTTTCCATTAAATAGAATCGAGAACCATGCTTTAGAAATGCATTCTTTGATCAAATTAACCCATTGGTGGTGAAAAAAAAACTTAAGGAGGACAACAATCAGAAAGTCTAAATTTAGCCTGTCAAATGCTTTGTTAATATCAAGCTTGAGGGCAAAAAAAGACATGTTAGTCTTATGAGCAGAGTGCAGAGCTTCATGAATTGTGATAACTGCATCCAAGATTGACCTACCCTAGATAGAGCTTCCCTGGCATAGATCTATGATGCAGGGTAGAACATCTCTCATTCTATTTGCAATGGATTTAGTTATGATCTTGTAAGAAATATTGCATAGATTGATTGACCTGAAGTCAGCCATAGATTTAAAGGTTTGCTTCTTAGGAATTAGAGAAATAAAAATAGAGTTGAGACCTTTTGGGATATGATTGCTTGCTTGGAATTCTATGATAGTAGGAATTACATGCTCACTTACAATGTCCCAAAAAGCTTGATAGAAACGAGGGAGAAATCCATCGGGTCTCGGGGTTTTGTCTAGCTCCATGCTAAACAAGGCTTCCTTAATTTCCTCATCAAAAAAGGGAGCTAGAAGCTTAATTTTTATATCCTCATTTATTATTCTAGGAATGGATTGCAAGAGAATATCTTTGGCCTCCTCATTGCACCATGATTCCTGACCAAGGATAGAATTGAAATAAGTTACTGCCTCCTTTTTTATTTTTGTTAAGTCTTGAGTAATAGAACCATCTACTTTTTTTTTTTTTTTTTTTTTTATCTTGTTATTGCTTCTATTTATAAGTGTGGTGATGTGAAAAAACTTAGAATTTGAATCTCCATATTTCAACCAAAAAGCCCTTGATTTTTTCCTCCAATAGATTTCCTCATAGGCCAAAATGTTATGAAACTCTGCTAGTTTTGTCCGTTCCTCCTGCCTAGTAGTTTCATCAACATCACCATGTTGAACCCTTTGATAAATTATCTTCAAGCTTTTAATAACCTATTTTTTATTTTCAAAGAGGTTCCCAAAGATCTATTTGTTATAAGTTCAAAGCTTTTCCTTAAAAAACTTTAATTTGCTATCAAGTTTAAAAGTTGCACTATCCTTGATAGGCTGTTGCCACCACTAAATTAAGTTATCTCTGAAATTGGAATGTTTGATCCACATAGATTGAAATATGAAAGGTTTATTGAAGGACAGAGAGTTAGGGATCTCCAAAAAAATGGGATTATGATCAGAGGCAATTTTAGGAAGGGCTTGCAGGGTAGAATCACCGAACAGAGTTGTAGCCTCCTTTGATAGAAAAAACCTGTCAAGCCTTTCTTGAATGAGATAACACCCTATTCGTCGATTGTTCTAGGTATAATTTGCTCCTCTAATTTTTACATCCATCAACATGTTGGAGTTCAAAAAGTCATTGAACTCATCCATGCTCTTGATAGGTTGTCCATTTCCACCCATTTTTTTTGAAGGGTAAAGAGGAGTGTTAAAATCCCTAGCCAGAATATAGGGGAAATTATGGAAGACTTCACTCAGATTGCCTAAGTACTCCCATAGTAGAGCTCTCCCTTGAATTGAAGTCGGGGCATAAATATTTGAAAGGATCCATGACCTGTTGCTATTTATTTCCTTAAATAAAACACTAAGAACCCTGTCATCTTTTTGAATAATGGTACCTTCTACTATCTAGGGATCCCACAAAGTCATAAGGCCTCTAGACTCTCCTCTGGCTGATTTGCAAACCATCCCCACTTGATTCCAGATTTTTTTTGCTACTTTTTTTGACTGAATCTCATCAGTTTTTGTTTCTTGCAACATGATAATAGTTGGATTCACTTGATTTCTTATTGCACTAACTTCCCTATGTTTGGGTAGGCCATTGAGGCCTCTCATATTCCATGAGAGGAAATTCATTTAGATTGTTTGGGATTTATTCCTCTCCCCCTCCCTTGTGGGGGTTTTCCTAATTTGTTGTCTTCAGAACTCGTAATAACCTATTGAAATAAGGTTCTCTATTTTCCATTGGCAATGTCATTATCAATTCTAATTTTTTGATGCTCAAAATTTGATATTCTCCCTCTTCTTTTTTCACTACCAAAATCTATAGGAGAATTCACAGTGCTCTTGGTTTCTTTAGGACTAAACTAGGGGGAGGAATTTTGTTGTAGAACCGGACTACCATATTCCTCAATCTGAAGAGTTTCACATATCTCCACCCCTACATCCAAACATTCTCCTTTTTTCTTGTATTCCCCTGGTATGTGGGACGACCCCTCAGTAGGATTCACCTGGATCCTAGTGATGATGTTAGGGAGATGAGATTTTTTATTTTCCAATACCTCAAATTTCTTCCTAAGTTCTTCAGCATTAGGGTTTGGCTTTGGGATGCCAAATGGGCTTGAAGTATTTTCAACATTAGGGTTTAAGGATCCTGACTTGGATGGGGATTCTATAGATTGGGCATTAGGTTTTGGCTTTGTGATGCCCATGGGGTTTACAATAATTTTAGCATTAGGGTTTGAGGATCCTAACTTGGATGGGGATTCTAGAGATTCAGAAAGGTTAGCCTGAAGGTTCTAGGCTTCCATGTCTTATGATAATCATCCTACTCCCATATTGGATAGAATTGAAAATTTATTTGAAACTAGAGGATTGGAAATTACCTGAGTATTTTGGATGCCAACAACCTATTGTTTTCCTTTGTCTTGTTGGGACCCTACACCCTCTATTTTATTTTTTTGGTAGACATAGTTTGCTTGATTGAAATCGCCTCTGCCAAGGAAACTCCTCAAATTTCCTCTGTCTAGCATTCCCTGCTTTTGCTTTTCTCTATTCATTGCCAGGTTAGGGCACTGATTGCATAGATGTACTTGATTTTTGCATTCTACATAGAATTCCGATCTATTCGCATATTCTATTAGATATTTTTGATAGTATTCTCCATACTCTAGCTCTAAAAACCTTGGCAATTCATTATCCAAATTAGTATTTATGCAGATTCATGCATGAGTCATCCTTATCCTGGACAAGGTTGCATGGTCAATGGAGATCAGGTCCCCTATAGTTCTGTCTATGCATTGAAGCCTATATTCATTGAATAACTAGGTAGGTAGACTCAGGAGACAAACCCAAATAGGAGCAATGTTAATATTTTGCTTTTCAAGGTCAAAATATTCACCCAATCGTCTGAGAAAAAGGCTCATTTTGCCCAAAAACCAAGGACCTCCTATTAAAATGTGGTTAGCATCCTCCATATTGTTAAAAAGGATAATGAAGAACCCTTGAGTTAGATCCACCAACTCCAAGCTACCTACTAGTCACCATTTACCCATCGCCCAAGCCCTAATAGTCTCCATGTTTTGCCTACCTCCGCAAAACTTGCCTACCAAGGAGAATGCTTCCATTGAAAGAAAAGGGCTCATGGAACTTTTCGGGGCTGAAATTTTATTATTTACTAGAACTAGGGGTGGAGAGTTAGAGCTACCAACTCCAAGCTGCCTACCGGTCACCATTTACCCATAGCCCAAGCCCTGATAGTCTCCATGTTTGGCCTACCTCCCCAAAACTTGCCTACCAGGGAGAATGCTTCCATTGAACGAAAAGGGCTCATGGAACTTGTCGGGGATGAAATTTTATTATTTACTAGAACTAGGGGTGGAAGAGAGAGAACCTCATTTTTTTTTCCTCTAAGAGTCTCAGCAAATGACAACCACTTATTGGGCACCGCATTGTCCTTCGTATTTTTTTTGTCGGTGTCTTTTTAAGGAGGGTCGGGCCCCCACGTGATGCCCACCTCCAAATCTATCGTAGCCTGATTGCCTTCCTCTGGATCCTCACTTGATCCATGCTTGAGGTTCCCACCCATCCCATCCATACCTACTCTACCTCTACCACCTTGGCTAATATTCATGCCCTAAAAATTCAAACCCTCACTCCTACCGCACCCGCTAAACCTCAGCTCAGTCATTCCTCTTGGTAGTGGGATGTCACTTACTAAAACTCTAAAAAATTTAGGGAAATATTTTATTTACTAGGGACTTTGTCTAATACAAAGTTCTCAACTTATCCTATAACAACTTTGTTGTGGTCTTTGTTGATACATTCTGTTGGACATTTTGAGTCCCTAAGCTAAAAGTTGTCATTGATGTCAAAAGGACCTATGTAAGTAAGCACTATGATTTTTCTCCACAAAGAGCTTCATGAGAAGAAAAGGTTTTGATAAAAGGTTCAAGAAGGGATGCATGGAATTTGGTTCCAAAAGGAGCTTCAAGGAAAGCTTAGAAAAATATTTTTATATGTCGGTAGTGACTTCAAAGCTATTGGGGAATATGATTATGAATGATCGGATTCAGGGGACCTGAATGATTCCATGTTGGGTAGGGTTGAACATTCTGATTTGGATTGATAGAGGTTGTAGGAGTAAATTTAATTGTACTAGAAGATCTACCAGTTGCTATGTTAAAATGGATTATAGGGGTAGGACTGACAATACTGATTGAGCCTGTAGTGAGGATCAAATATGATATTGATCTAGAGGATCAAATAGGATGCACTCTAAGGCTACTAAGATGCAACTCTAGAAACTCTATGGGTTCTTCTAAATTTTTAGCCTTTGATCTGGTGATCATGTATTTTAAGACTAAAAAATAAGTGGATATAAATATTTTCTATATTTTATATTTTGAACAGAGTTTTTAGGTGATTTAGATTTAAATAGAGAAAATATAAACACTAAATATTTGACATGTGTGATGGGATTTAGTCCCACCAGGCATGCCAAAAAATATTGGTCCAAAATTTTCCTGTGGTTGACTATTGCACCCAAGACTTGGACAACATTGAATGATCGAGCAAGCTGTAGAGCTTAATCGGTCCAATATCTAGAGAAGGTTGGATCCTATGAGGTTATAACTAACTAAACTATGATGGGGGGAGGAAAAGAGTGTTGAAAGCAAATAAATGTAGCTAAAACTAGAACTCAAGATGGTACAAATTAGACAACAAAAAGAAATTCATAAAGATCATAAAATAAAACAACCATTAAAACCTCCTAACATACCAACCAATTTTCTCATATGCAGAAAAATATTGATCAATATTTAGTTCAACAAACTACAAGTTCCAAGACTAGAGAATAAACATGTACATAAATCCATAGAGAATAATTAATGCCATGCACATTAATCTAGATAAATGGAAATATTCATTCACTCATGCATACATGTTTTTAAAATGTTGAACTAGAGGCCAAACAAAGATCTACAATGTATTGCTTCTTCCAAAAACTTCATACATACAGCTTATAAAGTCCTAAGATCCAACCCTTTCTTAAGAGACCATTGCTCTTGTTTATAATTTTTTTTATGTTTCAATATTCAAAAATACAAAATAGCTTTTATTAAAACCATTACAACAATATGCCATTATGCAATGCATTGATCCAAAAATATGATAAAGTGCTTGATTTATGACTATTTATTAAATACCTCATGTATGTGGGGAAGTAGTAGGATGAGCTTGAAATCCAATCCATTCTTCATTATTGAAAGCACTTATCATTATTGATTTGTAACAAACGTAGTAGACTAAAAAACTTCAAAAAATATTCTATCGTCTACAATCTGTGGTGGCTGAAACATAGAGACATGTCGTGATGTTGCATCTCCTTTTATATTTTTGGACCTCTCCAGTATTCATGACCACAACATGGAGATATGTCATGATGTCACACCCTTTTCTTACCTTGGAGCTTTTTAGGCTTCTACAACCACGACATAAAGACAAATCATGGTTTCACACCGTTATTTTGCCTTACTTCAAAAGCTTCTTAGGCTGTGGCAAAGAGGCAAGTCGTAATGTCATGGTATTTTTTAATTCATGACCTATTCATGGCTTGGCGACCACGATGGAAGCACATGCCATAAAATCATGCTCTTTTTTGCCTTAAGAGTTTTTATGGCCCTTGTGATTGCAACATAGAGACAAGTCACAATGTCATGTTAATTATTTGTTTGGAGCCTCTTAACCTTCTGTGGTTGCGATGGAGACTCATGTTGTAAAATCATGATGCTTTTTTAAGCAAGAATTTTGAGCTAGAGTGATATGTTTTGGGATAAAATTAAGCATGTGATTTTGTTAGCTTTTGATGATATATTAAAGAAAATGCCACCACAAGATGTAAAATAAGGAAGCAATGATAACTAAATGATAATAGCACTATAATATGTACGAAAAATATATGAGAAAATTTTGTAATAACTCAAAAATATGCCATTAATGAAAGCTCATGAACATATGCAATATAAAGGAGGACATGAACACTCCATTAATTGTGTGAAAGATCTACAGTGCACTCACTATACTACTAATGCTATTCCTCTATATACTCACTCTCTTAAAGGTCTTTGCATAGGAATATATGTTTCTTGGCCATGAATCTTCATCTAACTAACCTATGACTCATGCACATGTGGACTACATGCACATTTACATTATTTCACATTCTAACACTTGTGAATTTATTACATTACATGAAGTAACTACTCAAACCTAAATCTAAGATAAACTTCTAATCTAATAATGTACCCAAGGTAGGTCCAAGGTGTAGAACAATTGGTTCATCCAAACCCCATAATGGGGGCGAAGGTCCAAGGTTCAAATCTCAGGCCTTGTAGAATTGAATGCTTGTCCCTTTCCTGGTGCTTTTAGCGGCGTAAGGTTTAAAATGATTGTGGCATGGTGGTTATAGGGGCGAACTATGCGAAGATCTGTGTGGCAGATTCTAGGGCGGACAACGCAGAATACTATGGTGGCCATAAAAGTTGGATAGCCTGCCAAAATTCATGGCGACTATCGATTCCACCATGTAAATTAAAAAAAAAAAATAATGTACCCAAGGTGGTACATTGGCATGTACTAAATAATGTAATATACTCTAACAGATTTTGAGTAGCAACCCTATTAATATCATTTTTAGATAGTAGGTACTCGAAGAAGGAGATTATGTGATCTTCCATCTCTCTTAGAGAAAATATTATATGACCCATAGGTGATTTTGGTGTTGAGATCCTTTTATATGCCCTATAAGCCAAGGTGGTATGATAAAATAATTTTTTATTCTTATCACCTTATTTCAACCATTGCACTCTAGATTTTTTTCTATAGAATATTTCTTCCTTAATTATGTTATTGAAATTCTCTATTCCAAATTTTTAATTTTTGCTTTAATATTTGAAGTTTGGTTGTGAACTTGAACATCTTTGTTCCATAAATATGGGATTCCTCTTTCCACCATCCCTCCACTAGTTCATCAAATTTTCCATGCCTAAGCCATATTCTCTCAAAGAAAAAGGGGATTATTTTGGATTTGTTGTTAGCCTCAATAGAGATCTTGAGGAGCTATTTCTTAGAACCATTATATTATATAACTTCAAATTGCATCAATGCTTCCCTATTACTATAATATATAGAAGTAAGAAATCTATCCAATATCTCTTATACACTTTGGTTCTTGGGTATTTTGTTTCTCTAGGTGTATATACCCTTAGAATATAAGGGTTCCAAAAGACCTAGATCTTAAATTAAGGTGTTAAAATCCTTGGTTTCTCAATCAAGCTTCTTGGTTCCCCCTATTTTTCTTCAAGGTGTCTTATTGCATTGAAGTCACCCCTAATGATGTAGGGTAAGTCTGTCTATTGTGATAACCAAAAAGTATTATTCTAGCAACAAAATTTCTTTTGGTCATGTGTTTAGGCCATAAAAATTAATGAGATCAATATTTCAACCGATGTCTAGCCATTTTGCATTAATAGCAATCTAGTTTCTCTCAATTATATCAATGGCACACTATTTTTAAACTATCCCATAGGATGAGTAGACCCTGTGAGAAACCTTTGGTATTAATTGAAATGATAAAACTATTGGGCTAGATTTTTCTTTTAATCCTATCTGCTTCATCAAATGACATTTTAGATTCTTGAATGAAAAGAACATTAGGATTTTTATTACTTACCAATTTCTTGACCATTATGGATTTGAAGGAAGAATGAAGACCCCTTATATTCTAGGATATGATCTTCATGGATATTACTTCTTCCTCTTAGTATCCAAGAGACCATCAATCTAGGTTTGGGAACCATTCAATTCCTTCTAATGCTATTTTCTAGAGCATTTATTGGTTGGATTTTATCCTTTTTTTGTTAAGACTTGCAATTGCAACCTTTAATTTGTTTAGAATTTGTTTGACAATCGAGATTTTTACTTTTCATTTATTTTTTTGTGTTGCAAGTACCAAATTATTCTCTTTTTGGGTATGGGTAGTTCCAATATATTGAAGATCTTCCATTTTTTTATCTTTCCTTTGCCCTAGAAGAAGTTCTTTACCTTCAAAATTATGTTGAGTAGGGACCTCGTCATTTAGCATGCTATTGATCTCCACACCTATGGGGATATCTTAGAGCCTTATTAGATCCTGATAATTATTTCCTTCTCTTAGGGTTTCCAAATACTCAAAATTTTCCTCATTCTTGCTTTCTTCTCGAGTTGATAATCTTTTAAAAATGTTACTAGTCCTAATGTTAATTCCAATTTTTGCTTGTCTACAAGTTTACTTTTTTTTTTTTAGTAATTGAAAGCTCTCCTTGTTGTCTTCATTACCTATAGTATTTTGTAGATTATAATTATAATTTATGAATATAAGACCATATTTATGACATACATGGCACTAAAAAGGAATATTCTTATAGTCAATGGACTAATCCCACTTCAAGTCTTATACCTTTAGCTCAATTTTCTATAGAAGAGGATTGTCTAAGTTTAAATAAATGTAGATCAATGCATAGACTAAAAACTTAAATGCATACATCCTATGTAATGTCCTTATATATACCCTTAGGGTATTTCCAATAGCTTCAAAGTATTTTTCATTCTAGAATTAAATGAGAAGGGCAAAAAGCCTCACTCAAATTGGGGTTAAGGATGTCATTTTTTATCTAGCTTAAACCTAGTGTACCAAGGCTTAATGAAAAGCCTTATGCGACCATAAAACCAAGGGTTACCTTGAAAAAATTGACCATGATCCTTGTCTACAAAAAATACCATAAGGAGATAACCATTTGGGTAGAAGCTAATGCCACCTCTCCTTTGATATTCCAATTTTTAGCTACCCAAAATTTAATTGCTCTAAGTTGAAACTTGACTTCCATGAAGTGGTAGATTGAAGCTTTATTTTCAAGATTTTCTATCTTGTCGATTAACCATTATCTATATAGAGTCACTAAGGGAGACCCATATACTACTTGGAGATAACCATTTTTATTTTTCCTGAGATCTAGCTTTAGCAATCTCAAGGGTTTACAAATGAATTGATTGCTTGATTTTTCATCGATAAAACTAGCATTTTTGGGCACATCTCAAAAGGATGATTTTATGGAGGAGGCTTCCACCCAAACTAGACACCATGGAAAAACCCCCTAGAATTGGAATCCTTAGCAATTGGTCCTTGTTCTCAATCCAATCTATTCATTCTAGATAATTACCCACACAAAGTGTATCAATCTATAGTAAGATTAAAATATTAAAGTGTTATAATTATTAAAATTAATATTACTAATAGTGCTTCTAAGAGAAACCATAGAAAATATGAAGGAGATGTTTTTCGAAATAATAAAAGTAAAATTTTCTTCACCTACTTAAAATCATATGAAACTTCAACTATATATAAGTTGTCACTTCTTATAGAAGTCAAGGTTACAATTGAAAAATTATGGAGATATATTTTTAATTGAAAGGGATTATTTGTTAGGAGTTACTACATAATGTATAATGTGAATATAAGTTGAGTAACCACTCAACACATGGCTTGTGAGGTTCACCAAAGGAGAAGGGTAGTTGTAGGTTGTTATGCCATATTTGGGCAACCATTTTATTTAAATACCCTTTCACTTTCATAATACATTATTCAAAGCATTCAAATATAACATGTAGTATCATAGCAAGTAGGAGGAAGAAAATAATTCTCCTTTTTATCCTCTAGATTCAACACAGAGAAAGAAAAAGTGCACTATATTTAAGAAAGAAGTTTCAAGTTTGAGAAAATAAGTTTCAAGGGTAAAATTACCCTGTATAAAATCATCTTCATGAAGGAAAATTCCACAAAATATTCAAAAAATTTAGGGTGGAAAAACCCATTCCAAAGGAAAAAGTATTCAAGCATTAAAAAGAGTCTCAATCCCTTCTAAGACAAATAATGTCATAAAGCCTATAAGAAAAAACCAGACCAAGTTCAACAAGAAAGAAAGAATTTCCATTTTCAAAAGGTAAAAGAGGAAGCTATTGAAGCTCCTTAAAGTTAACTAGAAAATTAAGCCATGCAATCTTATTAGTTGCAAGAAAAGAAGCCATTTGAAGCTCCTTAAAGGATACAAGAAAAGGAAGCCATAGAAGTTCCTTTTGAAAATTATGAGAAAAATAAAGAAGTTACTGAAGCCATATGAAAGGCATTAAAAATAAGATTAATAAATATTAAAAGCATAGCCCATAGAGGCTCATAAAAAAGGGAGAATAAGAAACTCTTGAATTTGCAAAGAAGTAATAGAAAAAATAATCTCACAAAGAGAAAAAATTTCAAGAAAACATGATAGAAGTGAAATTCAAAGAAAAGAGTGAAAATCAAGAATTGTAGACAAAAGGTAATTCTTAAGAAGTCACAAGGAAAGAAAAGTTTTCAGTAAAACATGTGCCCATTTTCAATAAGTGATTTGAAAAAAAGGCAAGGCCTAGAATAAAATTATCCTAAACAAAAAAACTACAAGATTTTGTTGAAGTAAGCATTCCAATTGGAATGACTAAAGGCAAGTGGACGTTACATATAATACGTTAAAAAAAAGTCATAAAAATTAGGAATTTGAGAGGTACATGAAAAAACAAATGCTAAGATATCTTCAACATTTACACTAGAATGGAAATGTGTGAAAATCTTGTGAAAAATAAAATTAGATAAAAGCAAATGTCCCCATGTTCGAATGAATCTTCAAAAGTAATGAAAACTATAAAGAGAGAGAGTAGAAGAATGCTCAATGAAAAAGAAATAAAGAAAGTAGAAATAAAGCAAACGAAGATAAGGTCATAAGCATAGAAAAATAATTTTTTTATTGATGGTTGTAATAAATAAGCATCAATTTTGTCCTACCATATTTGATAGAGGATCATTAGTCCTCCTCACAAAAGAACCCAAGACATCAGTAAAACATAACACATCTAATAGAGAAAGGTCGTTAAGAATTGATAAGTTTGATATGAAGCACAGATGAAACATAGGTCTAAAACAAAGAGCAGGTTTGAGACAAAATCCAAGTTTGAGATGAAGAGCAGGTCTGAGACAAAGAAAATGATCGATATAAAATGTAAGTCTAAGATGAAGAGCATACTTGGAAAAAAGAGTCAGTTTGAGATGAAACATAATTCTAAAAAAGTGAAGGTTTGAGATGAAGTGTAGAAACATAAGTGGGTGAAGAAATTATCTGGTGCCTAAATGCATTCAAAAGGGAACAAGAGAATTGAGAATTTGAAAAGACAAATTAAAAGTAGACCTGTGAAGCAGATAATTGAACATCAAAATAGTCCAAGCACAAATAAACAAATTGACACTTGAACAACTGCAAGGTGCCAAGGTTGCACATAAGACATATATGCATTTTGGGTAAGATAAAAAGTAAGGGGAAAAAATTCTCCCACATTGCTAGTGAAGAAGATAACAAATAGATATTAATTATTAGATCCTCTATTACACAATTGTAATCAAAATGAAGGGCCTATATTATTTTTGAAGGAATTAGAATATTCTAAAAATATTCTAGAAGAAAGAAATCTCCATCATATTTATTTTGCTTGACAAGACATCAATTTTTTACATTTTGAGGAAATTATCAAAACATGAGTATAAGCATATATATACTTATCAAAAAAACAATCGAGGTGAACCTAGTAAGAGAAAAATATTTAGATTTAGTAAAAGTCTATTGTGGTTATTGGAGCACTGAAGTTTTTGTTGCTAGATTCTTAACTGTTGATGGAAAATAATTATGTTTCCTACAAAACCAAACTTAGAACGTAGCTTGAGTTTGAAGAACTATGAAAAGCAATAGATGGGATCATTACCCATTACTGAAAAAGGAGAAGATCAAATAAATTTTGATAAGGTAGACATAAATACAAGACTAATCATCATGTTTGAAGTAGCAAATGAGGTTCGAGCATACATTAGGGATTTGACCATATCCAAAGATGAATGGAAGAAGCTAAAAATAGTATTTGAAGCAAATAATAAAAATCAAATTCTATTCCTCTAGATCCATCTCCATTGTATGAATATGAAGAGTGGAGAAATTAGAATCATTCATGAGGATAATTGTAGATATATGAGCATATTTATAAGCATTAGAGACTTAGGTATATGATGAAACACTAGTTTCAATTATTTTGAGATCTATTCCATAAAAATACAATGTTTTTGTAACAATATTAAAAATTAATGAGCAAACACCAAGCTTTAAAAATCTAGTGAACCTACTTCAAAAGGAAGAGGTATCACATTTAAGACAAAAATAAGAAAAAGTATTTTTAAAAGGAATCAACCATTCAGAAAAGGCCTATAGACAAAAAAATCTCATCATAAAAAATAACATTTATTAGCCACACATACTTAATCCAATGAAATTTGGTATATTGATTATGAAGCAACTAGACACATCATAAGAAGAAAAAAATAGTTTAAAAATCTAAGGTATCCTAGATACACAGGAAAAATATCTTGAGGATGACACATATTATGAAATAAAAGGCATAGGAGATATAAAATTATTACTTGAATCATGCAAACATAGAGTCACAAAATTCCTATATATTCTAGGTGTCACCAAAAAACTACTCTCCGTCAACCAACTACTTGACCACAACTTAAGGGTAAGTTTGATAAGAAAAAAGGATCCAAGGTATGCATAATTCATGATAAAACTAATATATATAAGATTATTTCATATGGAAAAGGAAAAGGAAATATTTTTGAACTTAACAGAATGCATCACGACAACTTAGCATTATTTGTAAACTCCAATGTACCTACATCACTCTAGCATTGATGATATGGTCATTTAAGTTATGTCCACCTTATTGCATTACAAAACAAAAATATGGTAAAAGATATTCCTTCTTTACAAAATTCTACACAAATTTATACTTATTGCTTAGCGAGGAAGCAACATCAAGTTCCTTTGAAGACTACAACATATCAGGCTAAGACATATATTGATTTGATTCATACCAATTTGTGTGGAGCCATGGCTCCAAGTTACAATGTGTCTAGGTATTTTCAATGCTTTGTTGATGATTATATCTAAAAATGTGGGTATATTTTGTTAAGAACAAATATGAAGCTTTCTCCTATTTTTAGCAGTTCAAGGCCCAAGTAAATACTTCCACAAGAAGAAGGATCCATGTCCTCTACTCTTATCGAGGGGGCAATTTAACAACATTGAATTCTCAACCTTTTTGAAGAAACATGGTGTTAAACAATAGTTGATAATGAACTATTCACCAAAACAAAACAATATTATAGAGTGTAGAAACAAAATTATCATGGAAATGGTATGAAGTATGTTGAAGGATTTGCAACTTAGACACTTCTTTTGGGCAGAAGTAGTACATACACAAATTTACTTACTCAATTGTGTCCGTATTGCATCACTTGAACATATCACTCCAAAATAAGCATGGAGTGGACACAAATTATCAATATCTCATCTTTAGGTATTTGGTTGCATAACATATATGCACATTCTAAAGAATAAAATACATAAATTGGATAAAAAATCCTAGAAATGCATCCTACTAGGATACAATGATGAATCAAAAGCCTACAAATTATTTTATTCAACTTCATAGAAAATATATGTTAGCCATGATGTTATCTTTTATGAAAAATAAAAATCACCTTCATCACCATCACAAGAATAATCAACTAACTCAGCCCTAATAACGACTGAAAGTGATGAAGAAGTTACAAATGAAGAAATTTTTAGTGCTATAAATAATGATATAGATCTATATACTCCACCATAGCATACAAGGAAAATACACCATTACATTTAAAGCATATGGGATAGATGGAACCCTGAATAATTCTTCCACAAGACCAAGAACAAGATGTATGACTCACAATGACTAAAATATGGCTCTAATGAGTACAATTAATCCATCTACAATACCTAAATCTCTTCAATCTACTACTTAGAAAAATACCATGGACACTGAATATCAAGTACTATTGAAAAATAATACTTGGGATCTTGTTGATCTTCCACCAAAGAAAATGGCTATTAGATGCAAATGAAATTTCAAAGTACAAAATGAATAAGATGACAATATTAATAAACACAAAACATTACTTGTAGAAAAGTGGTATGCACATAAGGAAGACATATATTATGAATTTTTTTTTACCCCTATAGCAAAAATAAAATCCAGCAGAATTATTTTTTCTCTAGGAATACAAGTTAGATGGAAAGTTCATCAAATGGCCATAAAAAGTGTCATTCTCAATGGAGACTTTAAGGAAAAAGTTTATATGACTCAACCAGGATTAATTAGACCTAGAAAAAAAACAAAGGTTTGTAAGTTGGTTAAATTCTATATGGTCTCAAACAAGCCCCCTGAGCATGGTACATAAATATAGAAGAACATTTTGAAAAACATGGTTTTAAGGAATATATATGATCTAAGTTTGTATTGCAAACATAAAGGGAAAAAATTGTATTCATCAATGTATATGTAGATTATTTGGTCATCATAAGAAGCTCTAAAAGAATGATTGTAGTTGCAAAGGAAGATTTGAATTTTTTTTGACATGACTAATCTCAGATTATTACACTACTACTTAGGACTGGAGGTAAAGCAAAACCATCATCATATATTTATTTCACAAAAAAAATATGCCAAGAATCTCCTTAAAAAGTATCACATGGAATATTGCAAGCCTATGTCAAATTATATGGAATCAAGTTTACAAATATCATGATTTGATTTCTCTCCTATGAAAAATGTAAAAAATTATCAATAGTTAGTTAGGAGTCTCATCTACCACACAAGACCAAATATTAGTTTTGTAGTGAGTTATCTCTCACATTTCATGCATAAACCAAATATAGCATAGCAAAAGGTAATAACAAAGTTCTAATTTATATACAAGGGACTATTAAGTATGCTTTGGAATTCAAGAGGAGTTATCAATTCCTCTTAACAGGTTATATAGATGTAGATTACACAAGTTGCATTAAAAAATCCACCTCTAACTATGTATTATTTCTAGGGTCTATACCTATATCATGGGGAAGCAAGAAAAAATAAATAATTGTTTAAATTCCATTGAAGCAGAATATCATGCATTAGGAGGAGTTACCTGTGAAGCAATATGACTAAAATATATGTTGAAAAATATGGGAATACCACAATATAAACCTACAATTTTGTATTGCGACAACCAAGGAGTACTAAAACTTGTTTGTAATCCAAAATTCCATGAAAATACCAAGCACATTGACATGGAGTGTCACTTCATTCATGAACATGTTCAACAACAAAACATCCAACTTAAATGATGTCCTAATCAAGAGAAACATGCAAACATCTTTACCAAACCACTTGGAAAAGTTAAATTTGAAGAATCCATAATTTCCTCTCCAAGACTTTGACACAATAAAAGGGAATGCTAGGAGTTAATCATGATTAATGTAAATATAAGTTGAGTAACCACTCAACACATGGTTTGTGAGGTTTACAAGGGTACAAGGGTAGATGTAGGTTGTTATATGATATTTGGGCAACCATTTTATTTAAATATCATTTCACTTTCATAATACATTATTCGAAGAGTTAAAATCTAAAATTATCAAAGTATTATTATTATCTTCCAAGAAAAATGTTGTCCTTTTGGATCAACAATACCATTAATTTTGATATATAATTTATATGTGGCTTCTATTGGGGTCCACTCCCATCAAAATACCAAAATATTACATTTGCTACAACATACCTTTTAATCATAGTTTTTCATTTCTTTTTTATCTTAAATATATTCTTCAAATTTTTGAAAATTCTATGTTTCCAAAATTAGCTCCTTGACATCATTTTTATTAAGACATAAAATCTCACTTGGCCAATTGTCTTCTAAAATTTGAATTTCACTAAGACGAATATCAACACCACAATTTGCTAATTTATTTGCTACTTGATTTCCTTATCTATAAACATGCTTACATTGCCAAGAGATTTCCTCTAGTAATAGATGATGAGCATAAAAATAATATTATATTTTATCGAGTCTCCAAATCCATTTTTGTTAATAACATTTATGATAATTTGTGAGTCCCCCTCAATTGAAATATATTTCCATCCTTTTTCTACTATAATTTTAATCCCTGTAAGAATTGCCCTAGCCTTTGCATAGTTGTTAGTTGAATTTCCATATGATTCTGAATAAGTGAGGATAATTTTGCCTTCACTCTATCTAAAAACACCACCTCCACTAGCTTTTATTGGATTTGCTTTAGAAGCACCATTAAAATTAATTTTTATAAACCCAACTTTTGGACATTTCCATTTTACCATAGATCAAAGTAGATACTTTGTTTTAATTTTATAGTTGTAGATGACTCTTTCATGTATGTTCAAGTTTTGTAGCCAAGTTATTAGCACCTATTTTTTTACAATTGAGACTTTACATGATGAGCACCATATTTATGGGTATTTTGCAAGAGAGCAATAATATGTTTCCAAACTTGGGCATGGTTTTGAGATTTATTTTCAAAAAAATTGTTATTCCTTTCAAGCCATAAATTCCAACAAATAATGGTAGGGCCAATCCTCCAAAGAATACATAATGCTTTATATTTGAAATAATTAATCCAAAATTTTATCAAATCTTTCAATTTTTATGGAGCTACCCAATATAATTTCATATTTTTTTTAAAATAACCCCAAATGGTGTGAGCAAACAGACAATGAAGAAGTAAATGGTATGATATTTATAAATCCTTCTCACACAAGGTACATTTGAAGGATCCATAATATCCTCTTCTTTGTATATTATCTCCTATAAGAATCTTACTTTGAACTGCTAACCAAAGAAATGTTGAGGCCTTAGGGATAGCCTATAATGACCAAACATTCTTCCAAGGAAAATATTTGGGAGAAGGAAATTTTGATTGGTCTAAATCCTCATATCTCAACTAGACCGAATATCCACCATCCTTTGACAAATTTCAAACCAACTCATCCTTTCATATAAAAATTGAAAAATAAAACTCTCGAAGCATCTTTTGAATTTCATCTGCAATTTTTTTAAGTTCCTCTCCATAAACTAGGTTACTAAAATAAATCCATGATATAGAGTTTTTGCTTATAATAATATAGTATTTGACCTTTGGACCTTTACATGATAGACATGCTTGAGCCAATGGTTACCATTTTGAGTTAGAGATAAGAGGATAAGGCTTCAACCAAGCATTAGACCAAAAATTTGCATAACTCCCCTCATTGACTAACCATATAATATGTTTCTTTATCAATTGCAAACTCTCTGATATGAAGTTTCACATTAATGATCCTTTTTTTAGAGTTATTTTCCTAAATAATTTCATTGCATCAAGAGAACGTATATATTTTTGAAGTAATATTTTTGCCCAATTCTTTCCTTGATCTTTGAATAATATCTACCCAATCTTTTCTCCTAAAGCCAAATTCATAAGTTTACATTTTTGCAAGCTTGATCCTTCAATATTCTTTCCTTTGCAAATCCTATCCCACTTACAAAGAGGAAATCTAAAATTTTCCTCACAACCTTTCCATAGAAAGTCTCTTTGAATTTTATCAATTTCTTATGCAATACCTATTGGTAGTCTTGAAAGTTACATCATATAAAGAAGAATGGATTACAATGTAGTTTTTATGAGTTGGCCTTCTTGCCATGGTTAAGAACTTACCCTTACAACTTGCTAAGCAAGATTTCATTCTATCCAAAAAAGAGATCTAAAGTTTCTTTTTATTTTCTTTATCAGAAAACGGAATACCCAAGTACATTTATGGAAAAATTTTCAAATTTAAATCCTAAAATATTCACAATAATTTGTTGTAAATCTAGGGCAGTATTAATGAAAAATATTGGATTTTAAAGTATTTTCCAACTATCCAATAGCCTTATCATAGCATGATATTATTGATTTAAAATCCATGGCCTCATCGATTGAGGGATGACCCACAATAAAAGTATCATTAACAAATTGGAGATGAGATTCGGAGGGACCATTTTTTGCAACTTGAATACCATGTATTTTTCCTTCCATTTTGCCTTTAAAATGGCTCTCCCTAATGCTTCCACTAGAATAATGAATAGATAAGGAGAAAGTGGATCACCTTGACGAAGTCCACAAGATGACTTGAAGTAACCAATAGGAGAACTATTTATCAAAATAGAAAATTTTGTAGTGCAATAACAACATTTAATCCACTTACACCAACTACAGTCAAAGCCAAACTTTCTAAGAATAGCTTGTAGAAAATACTAGGAAACCCTATCATATGTTGTATTCATATCTAATATCAAAAGCATACCTAGTTTTTTCATGGATTAAAGAGAATGTATGGCATCTTGTGCAATAATTATGCCATTAAGAATTTGTTTACCATGAACAAAGCCACTTTGTTACTTTGAGATAAGACACCCTAGAATGCCCTTCAACATATTTGTCATAATTTTTGAAATGATCTTATAAAACATATTATAAAGGTTTATTGGATGGAAATTATCAAAATATTTTGTGTTGCCTTTCTTGGGAACCAAGGTAATAAAAGTAGCATTTATCTCACTTATTATAGCTTTCCTTTTTTAGGTCTCTTCAACCATAACTAACACATCACTCTTCCATAAATTCTAAATTTTTGAAAGAAAATTGTAGTAAATCCATTAGGGCAAAGTGCCTTATTAACATGGAAAAAGAAAACTACTTCATGGAGCTCCTCTATAGATATCTTCTTCATCAAGATTTTATTTTGTCCTTGAGTGATAATTGATGGAATATTTTTCAAAACTTTTTCTTGTGCCTCCTTATCTTGCCTAGAATCTAACAAATATTTTTGAAATAATTAATTGCTTCTTTATATCTTCTTCATCCTCAATATTTCTTCCATTTGAAGTTATAATATTTTTGATATGAACAAAAAAAATTGTTTTTGTTATAGAATGAACTTTTTTTGTATTTCTATTTCCTTCCTTGAGCCATTTCTATCTAGATTTTTGAAACTAATATGACTCCTTTTTCAATGCATTATGTTAAGCATAAAGTAATTATTTTTATTTCACATAAGAATCTTTTTCCATTCCATTAATTTCTACTATCTCTTGTAAATTTTTGAGCCTGGATTCTAATTTTTTCTTTAAAAATGTTACCAAAAGAATTGGCATTCCATATCTTCATTTTATCCTTTAAATATGTTAGCTTTTGAACAAACCTATACATACATGATCCTTCAAATTTTTATTCATCCCACCATGACATAACCATCTAGAAAAAATCAGGGTCTTGGAGCCACATAGACTTGAAGTGAAATGGCTTTGGATGACCATTATTAGGTAACTCACAAGTCAAAAAAATGGGTTTATTATCTGATATTGCTCACAATAAAATATTTGAAGAGATTGTATACTTTGTTTGAAACCATTTATTAGATAACAAGAACCTATCCAATATTTTTGCTATATAATTTTTCCCAATGTGTCTATTATCCCATGTATATTGAAATCTTGAGGGACTAACATACCAAAGGTCATTTGAATTGAAAAATGAAGAAAAATATTGCATTGATCTAGACCATCCTGGAATGCCACCCTTATTTTCCAAAGGAGATAGAACTGTATTAAAATCAGCACCAAGAATCCATAGATCACAATGAATCATCATTATATTTGACAAAAATATGCTAAATTCCTTCCAACATATTTTAAGAGGAGTAGCTATAGTTGGAGCATTTAAATTTATAACCCCAACTTTGATGTTTTCCTCTTTCCTACAAAATAATCCAACAACCCGAATATTTTTTTCTTCTAATAGTTGTCCATCCCATTTGAATTTATCCTATATTATTGCAACACCGCCTAAATCTCCTATAGAAGAAATTGCCAAACAACCACCTATATTCCAAATATTATTAAATGCATCATTAAATTCCTCATTGCTTAATTTTGTTTCTTGTATTAAAATAAAATCAGGGCTATAACAACCTATTAATTCCTTAATAACTCTCTTTTTTTAGGGGTTTTATTCATACCCCTAATATTCCATGATATCATATTTATCATCAAAACTTTATTTTATTAGTGAGCTTAGCTCCACTTCTTGTTAACACATGTGATATTTTTATTTGGCTTTCCATATCCATATTTTTTTGAGTTTTTTTTCCTTTGTGTTCGTGCTTTGATGACCTTCCTTTCCTTCCATTCTTGCTAACACTCTCATTTTCATCAACCTCTTCTATTTTTTCATATTGTTCATAATGAGACTTATCTTCTAAATATTTATGTTTCCCTAAATATTCAAAAGTGTAAGGGATAGCCTCATTAGCATTTTCTTCTTTATGTTGGCCCAAAAACTCTAAATTGCATAGATTATCCTCCATAGTCATTACTTTCTTATGTTGGCTTGGAAACCCTAGATTTCCTTGGATATCCTCCATACGATTTTCTTTACTATTGTGCTCTTGAAATCTTAAAGTGTAAGAAATACACTTTGTACTACTTTCATTTTTATTGTAAGGAGAATATTTTATGCTACTTGAGGATAATAAAGGTGATTTACTTGGATTAAGCTTGACCTCCTTCACCTCCCCATATTCCTTTGCAACTTTAGCTCCTTATATATTTGAACTTGTGCATTTTACTTCCTCATCCCCCATATCATTTTTTCTTCTAATGACTTATTCAAGTGAACTTAAATGGGCTCTGCCATCTGATGATGTAAAGGGATTTTTCTAACCACTTTATTAGAAGTGGAAAATCCTTGATTTGATCTAGCATCTCTTGTGATATGATCTCCTTATTTTAAATTGAATCTAAATTCATGCCTCAAAATTTATCTCTTCCTCCATAATTTTCACTTTGCAATCTCTTGCCATGTGCCCAATTTCATGATATTTGTGAAATCAAAATGTAATATTTTCATAATCCACTTGTTGATCCCATTCTCTTGATTTAGATTTAATCCTAATCAATCGTGGTAAAGGTTTAGGAATATCCATGGCAACACAATTCAAGTGTATACAACATGCCATCTCTCCTTAGTAGTTGGTCCCTCATGAATGAATTCACCTAGAGTATTACCAATATTCTTCAAAACCTTCTTATTGATGAGTTTATAAGGAAGTACAAAAAGTCTAATCCATACCAGAAGCCTTTTACTAGTTTCTGTGTCCATAGAAAAATTCTCACTCCAAGGTATTAAATATAATGCATATTTACCCCTAAACCATGAGCCTCCATCCATTATTTTATCCCTTATTTCTAAACTAGAGAAAATAATGAGAAAAAAATCCTTTTGGAAGAAAATTCATGGAGTAATTTGAATTCAATCCCCACTTCCACTTGATCCAATTTTGAATCAAGTACTAAAATAAATATTTCCCTTTTAGCAAGGGTTTGAGAGAATACATTAACAAAGTTAACTCTAGAATGTAAACTATTAGGGTTATGCATAAGGGGTAAATATTGAAATGTATTTATAAAAATAAGGTGAATCCGTTTTAAAACCAATATGAATAGGGTCCAAAATCATGTAGAAGTCATGGTAAATTAAATTTTATTTCCACCAAAAATTATAACAATGGGGTGAATTTCTATTAATATTTAGAAACAATATTAAACAATAGTAAAAGATAATTTATGTGGACCGGTCGCCTCTGTAGGATACTATCATGCTAGTGGGGATGGTAGCCCCTACAGGCTACCAAAATATAAGTGGGGATGGTAGCCTTTATAGGCTATGAAAATGTAAGTGGAGATGGTAGCCTTTGGAGGCTATCAGAGTGATAGTGGTGATGGTAGCCAATGAAGACTACCATCGTGTTAGTGGGGATGGTAGCCTTCTAAGATTGCCACCATTTTCAGTGGGGATGGTAGCCTCTAAAAGCTATCATCATGTCAGTGGAGGTAGTAGCCTTCAAAGGCTATCAGACTGTAAGTGGGGATGGTAGCCTTTGTAGGCTACCAAAATGTATATGAAGATGGTAGCCTATGTAGGCTACTATCTTATTAGTGGTGATGGTATCCTCTATAGGCTACTATACTATCAGTTGGGATGGTATCCTATGTAGACTACCATCCTATTAGTGAGGATGGTAGCCCTTGTAGGCTATCATATTGTAGGTAGGAATGGTAGCCTCTAAAGGCTACCAAAATGTAAGTGGAGATAATAACCTCTAGAGACTACCAGAGTGGTAGTGGGGATGGTAGCCTATGCAAGCTACCATCGTGTCAGTGGGGATAATAGCCTTTAAATGCTACCATAATTTTAGCAGGGGCGGTAGCCTTTACTGGCTATTATCATCTTGGTTTGGATGATAGTATCTATAGATACCATGTGTCAACATATGCCTTACTTAAGACACATGTCATACTGCATGGTTCTAGGAGTGTCTATAAAAGGCTAAAACCCTCTCATTTTTTACTTTACTATCACATTCTCAGATCCATCCAAAGCCTACCAAACCCTTCCAAAGCCTTGCAAATACTTACAACCACTAGTTTTGTTGTAGAAGAGCCTTCCAGAGCATTTTAGAGCCTCGTAAATGCATCCAATGCTATATATATTCCACCAAAACCATCCAGAGCATCGTAAACCCTTCCAAACCATAGATCTATTGCAGCACACTTCCAGAGCCTCCAAAGCCTCATAAATCCTTTCAAATTATAGATCTATTGCAATAATGGTTGCCTTAACCTCCAATGTCGTTTCAAAAATTCAATTCAAAAACATGTGTTGCCCAACCATCTTCAAGATTCTCACAATGCTAGATGATGATATTTCATGGGTAAAAAATGTAGGCCTTTTTGGGTTGGTCTCAATGTCCCAATTTAGCCAAAATATAAATATAATCCTAAATATTGTTAGATCATACAATACTGACACAAGTGTCTTCTAGATGGATGTTGAAAACAGCAGGACTTTTTCATTCACAATGAATACTTGGGATGTTGAGATATTGACTGGGCTCCCACACATCGGGTACCCAACTATCACATCCAAGTTCTTTTTAATGGATAAAGAGAAATATTACCTCAAAAGCAATTATGAACTATCATCGAAATCATTGTTAGGTACGTCTATTTTTTTTTAATTATATGTTATTAGTTTTAAGTTGTTAATTTTATGAAAATGATTAATTTTATCCTCTTTTTTGTAGTTCATTCAAATCCATCTAGGAGGGGTCTAACCTTGAAAAATGTTAACAACAAGTTTCTTTGGGCTCTGATCAATTTCTTCCAAGCCTACATTATTTTACAAGGAAATTCAATAGACATTCCATTCTGGGGGCTTGGTTCTTGGTTTGATGCTTTGATTCTGATAAGTTCAATTGGTGCACATACCTTTCGATCAAAATTAGAAATGAAATGATCATTACCTAGTCAAACGTTAGTGGTACTCTTTGCACCACCATTTTTATTCTTGCATTTTATTATGAATCTTATTTAAATGTTCAAAATTCCTCGGTTCCAAACTTGATCCACCCAAAACAGATGTCACCTGGCTTGACAAAAGAAGACTTGTAGGTAAATTACAATTTTTAGTGGGTTAAGGCCTTGGATCAATGGTCAAAACACTTCTATAGGGGTACGAAGACCAAGGTTCCAATCCCTTAGGCCCTATAGTATCGGTGGGCGTGTCATGCCAGCGTATTCAGATACATAAAAGGTTTACCCAATGCAACTGGAGGTTATAGTGGCAACAAGGAGTGAGATTCAAACCCACAAAGAGGTGTAGAAAATTGTAACGAGTTACCTATTCCTCTAGTATAATAAAAAAATTACAATTTTTAGTAAAATTAATTATACACCCAAAACTGTTTTCATGCTAATTTAAATTTTGAATATGTTTTATACTAATTTAAGTTTTGACTTGTATGTAAGTGTAGAAAAAATCTTCTTCAGTATCATTTAGAAGAGAGGCTATAGATTGGGGAATGCTTCCAGATGAAATAGGTGATTTCGAAGGTCCTTCAAAATTAGACACACACCTAACTTTTAAGAGGTCTAAATGTTTCAAGACCTTTGCTACTACATATCCTTTTGTTCATTCACATATATCTCCTATCATTCATTCACATGCATCTCATGTTGCCCGTCCTACCATATCGTCTACTCCTCGTGCAACTCAATCAAGAGTTGCACAAAGAGTAGAAATAAATCTTGAAGATGAAGTTTTCCAACCGAAATCCCAAACAACCACATGTAATGTTTCTATTTCATACCAAAAAGTGAAATTCACTGCTTGTGAGATTTGCTTCATATATTTTAGGTAATTTTTATTTTGCTTTAATTTTTTATTTGCTATTGTTTTTTAGGGCAACAAACCATCAATCCAACAAATTCAAGATCAACAACTCAATATGGTATGTGCAACTAGTTATATTTTAAATTTTTTTAATGAATTTGTTAATAGATTTACTAAATAATTTGTTTTAGTTTCATTAGACTGAGCACCTCATGTTGGAATGCAAAATATGGGGCCCCCATCGCCTCCACCATGCTAAAAAAAAATGAGGGGTCAACAACGTATACCTAGAAACAATTATTTGCCACAAGATGTTGGGGAATACCGTAAATCCCAACTATTTTAGGCCTTTGAGAAATTTTGATTGGTATTATATCCAATATCCATGGTCTTATAGACATGGAGGAAGTGCCACTTGAAGAGGATTATCTTTATCAAGGCGGTGTTCCTTAGCATTTTAAAACTTTTGACATGCTGCAATGACTACAACACACTAAGGTTACAAAAGTACCTTCGACTGGTGGGAGGTCTCTTCATCATTTCGGTGGTGCTATTGTTCCTCTTACTGATGATAAAATATTAAAATTTTCATCAACTAATATTTTGATTGATAGTATTTAAGCAACAATTAAAGATTGCTCCTCCATGATTTGTCTGAATTGAGAGACTAGGAGTATCATGAAAAAATTCTTATTGAAGAAATAAGTGCGTGATTCAAAAATATTGATAAACAGGATAATTTATTTTATGTAATTCAACATGAACTAGAAAAAATCTAGTCCTTGTTAGATCAGGCCAGATCTAATAATGTTAAGTCCATAAATTTTTTTTATGATGATATTTTAGATATTGTTTTAAATAGATTAGAAAATCTAAATGTTGAAGCACAAGCCTATTACAATCAATGGGTAAAAGAAAAAAAATGGTTCAAGATGTAGAGGTAGTAAAACTAATAGCAGAGGTAAGTTATAGTAATTATTATTTATCATTTGAATTATTTGTAATAATATATGAAACTAATAATTTTTTCCTTTCTATTTTGCAGTCAATTTTTGTGAATTTGAAGAATCAATTTGACAATCTGCAAGTATTTTTGGAGATGGCAATGATTTTTTTTGGTGCCATAAAGATGAAAGAGAGATTAGACCAAGTAATTACTGAGAATAACTGTTTTAGGAGGATTATTATGGAACATAATATGGATCCAATTTTTTTATTAAAGCTCAAATAAAAATAACTAGCTTCAGCATGTAAAGAAAACCCTGCTAAGGAAGAAAGAGCTTTGATAAAGAGGTTTAAGGAAACCATGGAGGGGTTGGTCAGATATGGAACATTAGAAGTAATTGCTATGCAACAATTTGATGTTCTAGATCAGTTCTTGGCTACAGGTTTTGAAGATCCTCCATTAATGGGATCTGATCCTCCTTTAGAGATAATTTCTATAGTTCCTTAGAATCCATTGGAGATAGAAACTAGTTTGGGTAATAAAGTAAAGTAGATACTAAGTGGGTTTATAGTTTAGTAATTATGTTACAATTATGTAATGAGACTTTATTTTAATTAATGAAAAACGCTTTTGCAAATATAATTATCTTTTTTATTTTTTTGGGTAGGTGGTAGAAATTATATTATATGGATTTTAACTAGTGCCCAAAACCAAAAACATAAGCATATGATGAAAAGTATATAGATAAGCACAAAACAACGTGTCTACACCCTAGATGCTCCATAGACCAGATAATAAAAACAAACCCACACAGGGGTTGTTTAACAAAAATAAATATCGAGAGAGAGAGAGCCCACGCATGTGCTAAGGAGAACATAAAGAAAAATCAAACCAGTAACCACATAGGGGTAAAAATATTAGTACCAAAATTTCCATGTAGGGGAAAAGGACTTGAAATATGAAATAAATCAACTCTAATCACTAATAATATATTTAGCTATAGAGATATTTTGACCATGTTTCTTGACCAACAGTTTCAGGGAGGCATTGCTGATGATACTGAGGGTGGTGTTGTAGACCGAGTTAAATATGGCCACTGGAGAAGTAGTTATGCCACTCCCATCATCAAATTTTTTGAGGTGAGCATACCTCTAAGGGCCGGTTGTGCATTTCCAAGTCGATAGCTACAACATTAAGAACAGTTTGAGGGAAATGTTAGTGCCAAATGGATATATTCTTGTGACTAGCTCTAACATTGGTGAGCAAATTAGTAGACTTGTTAGCTTCCCAATACACATGGTAGGTTGTAGTGTTGCAAAAAAATTGCATCAAGACCTTAGATTCCTGAATAATAGTGCACACGTTCCATGAAGAAATTCTATCGTTGAAGATAGAGTTTGTAATATTCATGGAATCACCTTCAATTTGTAAATTTCCTATGTAATCTCTGAGAATTTCTAGCCCTCTCTAAAATACATGAGCTTTAGCATAGTGGTTAGTTTGAATGCCCAAAAACTCAACATAGACCACTATGAGTCATCCATTGTGATCCCTAACCAGACCTCCAACACCCGTTGCACCCAAATTTCCTTTAGAAACACCATCATAGTTAAGTTTAAGCCATCCTACACGATAAAAAATTCAATGAGTGATAATTATGGGATGGGGATTAGAAAGAGTAGAGCTGGGACTATGGGGAAAAATAAGGGAACAAAAAAGAGTGGACTCAAGGGCAAACTCAGGTGGTTTGGTGTAAGGAAAAAGCTAAGAATTTTTAATAGCAAAGGTTATGGATTTGTTGGAAATAGAGATAGAGTATCTGAGGGTGTTTGAAAAGATTCTACCATTTATTTCAAGCCATATTTACCATAGGATATGATGGAGATAAAATTTCCATAAACAAGACAACCTAGAAGTTCTAAAAGGCATGGGATCCTAGGAGAAAAAAAGAAGATAGGGAGTTAGGATGGACCCAAGAGATATGAAAGGTGGACATGAGATGATCAATGGAAAATTGGAATAAAGAACATTCTGTAAATATGTGGTTGACAGATTACTAGGACACCAAGTAAATATGGCATCTATTAGGAACAACCATACCTCTCTTCATAAGATTATCAGTAGTGAGGATCTTGTTTTGGGTGGCCAACCAAGAAAAGACAACAACTTAGGTATGAGGTGTTTAAGCCAAACCAGATTAAAAGGAATGAGAGAATTTTAGGGAGTGAAAGTCAATAGATGAACAGATTTGATAGAAAATGAAAAGAGTTAGTTTCTTTCCAAAAAGGAGTATCATAAGACATACTAGATGGAATTACAATTGTCCTCAACAATGTTGATAACTATGTGATAACATTTGAAATTTAGGCATCAATATTTGCAATGTGGAGCTATTTCCATATTTTGGGTTGGACCAAAGAGTCTATGAAATCAGCCACCTTTCTGCCTATGAGAGTATCCAACAAAAGTTGCACCACTGAGACTTCATTGTTCTCACTAAGCATTTGATTGGAGATCCACCTGTCTGGCCAAAAAATTATCTTGTTTCCTATTCTAAGCTACCATCTGGTTCCTATTTGAATAAGAGGTATGGTTTGGAGGATTTATTTCCCGAAGGTGGACCCAAATTTAGGAATATTTTCATCCATAAAATTCCACATGTGAGTGTATTTTTATTGATGATGGAGACCCATTCAATATTGCAATTGATAAACACCTTCCAAGACTACTTGGCCAACAATGACATTTTCATATTATAATTCTTCTAATACCAAACCCTCCTTGAATTTTGGTTAAGCAAACCTTTTCCCAGCTGACCAGATGATTTTTTTTTCCTTTGAACTTGTCCAAAGAAATCTCTTTTGAATCTGTTCATTAAAGACAGAAACTGGGGCTTTGAATACTGACATAAAATAAACAGGAATACTTTGAAGGTAGACCATAGTGAGAGTGGATTTGGTTACTTGGGATAGGAGGACCCCTTTCCAACCTGCAAGATTTTTATTGATTCTTTCAATAACATTGCTCCACATAGACTCTTTGGGGTAACTAGTGAAATAGATAGTGGGAAGCTCATATAGGACACACTAAAGAGTACAAGCAATCTTGACCTTTCTAGATAGGGGAGCATTGAGAAAGAAAACTTTAGTCTTGGCATAGTTTATCTTTTACCCTATAGCCTCTTCTTAGAGATCTAAAATACCTTTAGTTCTCGTTTTTGTTTTTATGTTATGTTAAATTATCCGTTTTTTCTAAATAAATGTTGTATGATTCATATAATCAAACAAAATTACTTCTTATTATATTTATCGATATTTTCCAAAGTAATGTCGAATGATTTATTACTTTCTACTAAAATTTACATTGTATTTTAATCATAAAATCAGTTTAACAAGTAAATGACCAATATTTACAATGCTTAATTATGGAAATAAAAATCTATCAAATGTATTCAAAAATTTTATATGCAAAGGTTGTGATGAGAAAAGAAGACAAGAATATGATGTAATCAAATATTTTTTATAGGAAATTATGTCAGTTTACAAAGAACACAATAATATACAATGTAAAAATGCACATCTCACAAAAATTCACAACATAATTTTTGAGAAAATCAATATTCAATGAAAATATTTGTTGTAAAAAATATATAAGTATGGACAATCACGAATCAAAATAGTGTAAGTTGAAATAAATAGTTTTAAGTCTTTCCAATATCAACCATTGACAAATATAAATGTTGTGGGTCCACACTCTGATCATTTCGATTATCATTATCCTTGTCATCATGGATATTAGTGATACATCTTCTATCCGCAAGATATTTCGAGTATGCCAATGGTATTTCATAAGGAAAATTGTCGATTTCATATGTTGACACATAATATCAAACAATGTTCTAAATTTTTATCCAACCTATTACAAACTTCAGATTTCACAAAAAATAATGCACTAAACACCTTTTCATCTTCTCCTGATCCCAAAATTATTGTTTGACATAATTCATATAACCAAAAATATTCACTCATGGTAGACTGCAAAACACTATTGGGATACAATTTTTTCCACAAACGTGTACTTGAACCTGCTTCATACGGATTAGTCAAATGACATATTTGATCGACCATTGTTGATATAAAATAAGCTGATTGATTTATCAAATGTTCTTTATTGAGAATACCATTGATATTTATAGTAGTAACTTCCACATATCTTGAAAAATGTGAAATAATGATACACATATTTAATAAATAATTCTTTGATAATATTTGGGTTAGTACATGGATCCTAAAACATGGGGTTAACCACAGCCATGGATTCAAGTAAATCATCTCTTTGAAAATGGTCTCTTATTTCTTTTGTCAATGTTTACGCTATTCTTCTCAATTTAATCCTTGTATCTTGTAAAATTACATCAAACTTGTTATTGTTGGACATTTTGAGTCAAGTTGTCATTGATGTCAAGGAATATGTCAAGGAAAAATGCAAAGGTTAATGGTAAAAGAGATTCATAATATTTTTAATATTATGTGGAAGCATATGAAGGTGGGTTTTTATTAAAACCATGGATGAGCAAAATAAAAGGTTTTTCATAAAAATCCAAGGAAATTTTTTTATGGACAAGAAAAATAAAAGGTTTTTCATAAAAACCCAAGGAAACATTTTGAAAATTTAAAGGAGGTTTTAATATTTATTTTACAAAATATTTAAATTCAATTTGAATTTAAATTTTATAAATAAATATTATCTATGCAAAGAGGTAAAATCAAACAGGGCTTTAATAAGCCAAAAAGGATTTAAAATTAATTTATAAAATTTAAATTGTAAAGAATTTAAATAATTTATAAATTAATTATTCAATTTTTTAAGGCATCGACGTTCAAAATTATTGGAGGTAATATGTATAAAAACTATATATCTAAATGGCATAGAACTTACTGTTCGTTCGAAATAAATAATAGTGGGATGTGTTGTGGTGAATACTCATGTGGAGAAGAAGACAAATATTTGTCTTAAGGCACCAACAAAAGTGTTAAAGACCATTGAGGGCAAAACCCTCATATCCACCAAGGCACGTGGCCTAGTGGCAAGCGATCATGAGTTAAGTCGTGAGGGTGCAGAGTGGTTCACGTTCGATTCCTAACAAGAGCGTTTTGGCATGTTGTGCTTTGGCGTCGAAGGAAGAGACGCATTGATATTTTTGGTTTCGACACATTGGGGGAAGAACATAGAGCACGTTGTGCTATTTTTTCCCAAAACGAGTGCCTAGCTCGTGCGGTGGTTGGAGCCACGGCTAGGGAATCAAGAGAAGCTACGTCGAGGGTTCAATTCTCACCTAGATAGAGGTAATAAATTTTTGCATTGTTGTTTAATTGCCTAAGGTGTAAACATAAGGTTTAGGGAGTTATAAGGGGTTTTTGAAAGGTGCCTATTTTAATTGTTAGTTTTTGATTAAATGAAGGAATAAGGTGAACTTTATTTTTAAATAAAGTTATTGTGATGTTTTTGATTTATCAAAAAATGGATTAAAGAGTGATTAAATTTAAGAGGACTTTTTTCCATTGAGTTAGTTTGAAAAGGAGATTGTATTGACAATATTTTTTTTTTGATAGGTAAAAGAACTTTTATTTACTAATCGGGTTGAAGGGTCCCGTCCCTATTACAGTAGGCAGGCTTAAAGCCAACAAAACACAGATGCTACAAATAGTGAAAAACCAACTGGGAAAGATTCCCTTACAATCTAGCCCGTCCAAGACCGGGGCTACCAAAAAACTAACTAGGACAAAAAACTTTGTAGTCGCAAGGAGTGTTGTTGCTGCTTTCCCAGGGCTACTGGGACTCTTTGTTCTCTTCTTGTTGATCTTGTCCATTCAGGTCATGAGGTAGGAGGACATTGAGCAGGGAAGGGAGGTCCTTTAGACTGTTAATCGCATTAGCCAGGAGCGTACTGCCTTCCCGATAGACGTTGGCAGCCGACTGTAGGTGATCAATCACTTCGTTGACACGGTTGAGGGCCACCGCTCGAAGCTTATCCTCAGCTTTGGCGGTCTGGTCTTCCTCTTTGTCGCTAATGATCTCAGGAGATGGGCGTTGTTCGCTCATTTTTTGAGGCTTCAACCTGTTGGATTTTCTTCGCTTCAGAGAGGGCTTGACTAACTTTTGCTTGACTCTCAGATGCTTGCCAGTGGGTGCTTCGGCCTTGGGAGCGGAGCCAAGGGGGACATCATTCTCACCGTGGTCCTGGGAAGGAGGGGGTGATGGTGGACCAGTCAGTGGCTTGGAGGCCGAGGGGGGTCAACTGGGTTGGAAGACGGGGGAGGGCTAGGAGCAGCGATGTGGGTGGAGTCGAGCGAGTGCTCAGGGTTGGGTGAGCGGGAATGAATTCCCCCTTTGACTTGGTGGGCGAGGGCATAACGGTACAACACCAGGAAGAGACCCTGGTGATGAGGGGGCTTCGAGGATTTGCGTTCCCTAAAATTATTTATGGAAATGGTGATGGAGCGAAAAAGGAAATCAGGGACGTTAATGAGTCTAACGTCATGGAGATGGTTTACGAAGGCGAGGTTGTAGGCTCAGAGGGGGCTATTGGGGTTGTCGATAGAAATGTATTGGATGATAGGGATAATGGTTGTGTCCCAAGGCCGAGGTAGAGAAGAGCGCAGAACACCTTTGTTTTCCTAGACCAGATCCTTTCCCTTATCGAGGAATTGGTTTGTTTCTTCTTTAAAGTTATGCCTATCCCTGTGAACTACTCTACCAGTAGGGGGAATACCAGAGACCTGAGCGATAGAGAGAACATTTACCTCAAATTGCATACCTCAGAACTTGACTTGCCCTTCATCCCATGATTCAACGAAGTCCCTGGTGACTTCTTCATCAATCCCTAAAAATATTTTGAAGAAATTGACAAATATTTTGGCATCAAGAAGGGCCTCCATCCCTGGGTCGACCTGAAAGCTAGTTGGCTCGACATGCACCATGGTTTTGCATAGACTAGAGAAGACAGAACCGGAGGGCCACCCTTTGATGTCACAAATATTTTGCTTCTGACGAATGATTTCCAGAACCACCGAGGGGGAAAAAAGACCTCGAGAGGCTAAGGGAGCGCCAATCGAAGGTCACGGGGTTCACTAGCTGGCAATAGGGAGTGATGGTAGTATCTTTGACGTGGCTCGAGAGGAGCGGGCCAGAGTGGAATGGAAAGGGAGAATGGGTGGAAAGGGTGGCGAAAGGAGCGGGCGAAGGGAAAATGGGGGGAGAGTGGCGAATGGGCAGAGCATGGATGGAGAAAATGAGGAGGCACGAGCAGGTGAACGACGGAGGTGGGAGATCATAGGTCTGGCCAGGGGAGTTGGCATGAGTCGATCGATCTGCACTGAAGACCGTACTGACATTGCACCGAAGAATGATGGAGGTGGTATATTTCCAACGAGCTGTGGTGTTGAGGAAGAACACCCATGGCGTTAATAAAACACCTTTATGGTGGCGAGAACCACCTTTGGTGGAGTTCATCCTAGGAGTGTTGGTGTTAAGAAACACCTTTGGTGATGATCGTGAACCTTCATGATAGCTGATGCTACAAATTGTGGCTACTACCCACATCTTGGTTGGCTGTGGTGATGACATCCTATGGGAAATCTTCTTCCCAAATGATCAGGGATGATTGGTTGACCACTTTATTGGCCAAGAGGTCGGCTACCTTGTTTGCTTCCCAAAACACATGGTTGATCGTGTTTTGGGCATGATGACCAAGGGAAGCTTGACACTCCTGGATGATGTTCTGGATGTTCCATCCTGCTTGGCTATTGTTAGTGATATGACCAACTACAACTATTGAATCTCCTTCGAAAATGATAGGGCTATTTATTGTTTTGCTAGCTTCAATGCATCTCCACAGCGCATGGGCTTCTGCGTAATTATTTGTTTGGATCCCCAGATTTTTGGCAAAGGCTAGGATGATGTTGTCGGAGTGGTCTCTGATTACGCCTCCAACCCTTGCGTTACCTGGGTTGCCCTTAGATGCTCCATCGAAGTTGGCTTTGAGCCAACCCAGGGGGGTGGGGTCCACTTGACTTTGGCCCTGGACTTAAGGGGATTCTGATCTTTGGTGCAGTCTGTGGGAATCCCAAGAGAGACAAACAAAAGAGACTCATCCCTAGAGGTTGGGATGTCAGAATAGGGGATGATGCTACAGTTTTCAATAGCAAAGGATAGAGCTCTGGTGGCAACAACATCCGGGCTTCTTGGTCTTTCGTTGAAAATATGGTTGTTGCGCTCCAACCAAATCTGCCACGCCGCATGGTGGGGAAGGGACTTCCATAGGAAATTAAGGTGAGGATTTCTGAAGACCCTGGGCCATTGGATGAACAGATCCATAACCATCTTGGGCCACGTCCAGTTGACCTAGAATCTGTTGATCAGGGATGAGAACACCTCCCAAGCGTAGGGGCACTCCAAGAGGATGTGTTGGGTGGACTCCCAGGCCTGGGTGCATAGGTAGCACCTGTTGGGAACTATGACACCTCTTTGGATCAAATTATCCATGGTCAAAATTTTGTTATGGATTCAAGCCAACAAAAATGTGCCACTTTGAGGATCAGTTGTTTGGGTTAAATAGCCTTGGCCACTATCTTGCTATCAATGATCTTGGGGTTCTTTGGGGAGGGGTCCAACATCTGAGCTATGATTTTGATAGTGAAAAGCCCATCGTTGGATTGGGGGACGAAGATTGCCCTGAAGACAACCTGGAGGGAAGCCACGACTCTATCAATGACTACGTTTTTCAATCTGAAGTGAATCTATTTCTAGCATCGGGTCCCCTACTCTGTGGTAATGAAGTCAGCTACTCTAGGTCCAAACTTGATGTCTGTAAGGTGCTTAATGGCAACAATCTCAGGATCTTTGATGAGAGGCTCATTTCTTGCCCACACGTCATTCCAGAAATCTATATCAGAACCATCGCCCATCAACCATCTTGCCCCTCGCTTGAGAAGATGCTTTGTTTGGATAATGGAGTTCCAAAAGTGGGAGCCATGATAGGGGACTTCTTCGCCCATGAACGGGTGATGTTGCATGTATTTTATTTTAACAATGGAAACCCATTCCAGGTTGGCGTTGGTGGCAACCTTCCAAGCTTGTTTGGCCAGGAGGGCCTGGTTCATGAGGCTTATGCGGCGCAGTCCCAACCCACCTTTGTGTTTAGGTGAACAGACCTTGTCCCAAGCCACCAGGTGAAACTTTCTCTGATTATCATTCCCTGCCCACAGGAAGTGTTTTTGAACTTTCTCAATAGCTTCTCCCACCATGGTTGGGATCTTAAAAATGGATAGAAAGTACACTGGGATGCTCTGAAGAACTGACTTAACCAGAGTTGCCTTGCCTGCTTGGGAGAGGAGAGCCCCTTTCCAGCCAGCCAATTTCTTTAGAATTTTTTCTATGACACTATTCCACATGGCCTTAATGGGTCTTCCTCTGAACATTGGGAGGCCCAGGTAAGTGGTCGAGAGGTCAGCAATGGTACAACCCAAAATGCCTATGATTTTGCCCTACCGCTTGGTGGGAGTATTGATGAAATAGAGTTTACTCTTGGTGAAATTTATCTTCTGCCCGATGGCTTCCTCATAGAGGTTGAGGATGGATTTGATGGTTTTGGCCTCGAAGACCACTGCAACAGTGGCCAAAAGAGTATCATCCACAAACTGTTGGTGGGTGGAAGGCGGGAGGCCAGTGGCCGCCTTAATGCCAGAGATCAAATTTTTGGAGCATGCATCTTTAATGGCTCTTCCTAGACTCTCAACCAAGATGATAAAAAGAATGGGGGAGAGGGGGTCCCCCTGTCTTAGGCCTCTGGTGCTTGGGAAATACCTGGTTGCTGACCCATTGATGAGGATGGAGAACCAAGAAGAGGAGATGCAATTTGAAATGAGGTTGACCCAGTTTTCATGGAAACCATACTTGAGGAGGATTTTGATCAGGAATTCCCGGTTAACCCTGTCGAAGGCTTTATTCATGTCCAGCTTGAGGAAGAAAGTAGAGGATTTGGAGTTGTGGGCTGAGTGGATAAGCTCATGGACCGTGATGACACCATCAAGAATATTCCACCCTTTGACCGTGCTACCCTGACAGGGGTCGATAATGGAAGGGAGAATCTCAGTGAGCCTGCTGGCCAAAGCTTTGGATAAAATTTTGTAAATGACATTACAGAGGCTAATGGGGCGGTAATCGAACAGGGATTGGGAATTCAACCCTTTGGGAATCAGGGTTAAGAAAGTGGAATTAACATCTCTGGGAATATTTTTGGTACGCTACATTTCAATGATAGCACGACACAAGTCGGGGCCAACGATATCCCAGTAGGTTTGGAAGAACCTGGGGGAGAAACCATCGGGTCCAGGGGCTTTGTCTGGCTGCATAGAAAATAGGGCTTGATGGATTTCCTTGGGGGACAGGGGGCTGAGGAGCAAATTGTTCATAGTCTGGGAGATGGTGTTGGGGATGTTCTTTAGGAGGGACTCCATGGCCTGGTCATGGGAGGAGGGGGAGGGGCAAGGAGATTCTCAAAGTGGCTGACAGCTTCATCCCAAATTTGATGAATGTCGGATGTGAAGGACCCATATTGCCTAGTGAGGCCTTTTATTCTATTAGCTACCCTATGTTTGAGAGTGGAAATGTGAAAAAACTTAGTGTTGGCATCACCTTCCCTGAGCCACAACTGTCTTGACTTTTGGCGCCAGTAAATTTCTTCCCTGTGAAGGGTGTTGTGGTAGTCAGAGAGCAGTCTTCATTCCTCATCCCTGAGACTGTCATCCCCCTGTCCGTTCTAAAATATTTCCTCAATCTGCTCAAGCCTGGTTTTGATGTTCTATTTGTTCTCGAAGATATTCCCAAAGGTCTCCTTGTTCCATATTTTCAAATTTTCCTTGACCATCCATAGCTTTTGCATAACCTGATTTATAGCAGTCCCAGGGAATTTTTTATTCCACCATTCGATGATCTAATTTTTGAGGTTGGGGTGTTGAATCCACATTGACTCGAAGCAGAAGGGAGTCTTAAACTAGGGCCTACTGGAAGTTTCAAAAATGAGTGGGCTATGATCTAAACCGATCTTTGGAAGGGCCTGTAGACTGGCATCTCCAAAGAAGGGAAGAGCCTCTTGCGACAGCAAAAAATGGTCGAGGTATTCTTGGATGAGGTTAACACCCTTCCTCCTATTGCTCCAAGTGTATTGGGACCCCCATAGCTGAACGTCCATCAAGGCATTGGAATCTACAAACTGTCCCAAATCATTGGTTGTTCTGTGGGTTATGGCATTTCCTCCTCTTTTTTCTAAAAGATGCAAGGGAGAGTTGAAGTCCCCTACTAAGACCCATGGGATGTTGACAAACACTCGCCTCATCTGGGTAATGGTGTTCCACAGAGTTATTCTCCCCTGTGGAGTGTTAGGGGCATAGACGTTAGTCATGACCCAGGAAAGCTGGGAGCTGTGGTCATGAAATAAGACATTGGACAACCTGTCTTATCCTGAGATAAATCTGCCTTCCACTTTGGTGGGATTCCAAAGGTAGAGGAGTCTACCAGAGGATCCGGTAGCTGGAGAGTAGACAAATTCACACTTTTTCTAGATGGTCTTGGCAACCCTAGGTGACCACTGTTCATCTAATTTGGTTTCTTAGATGAGAAAAATTGAGGGGTTAATGTCCTTCCTCATGGTGGCAGCCAGTATTTGTTTGGCTGCCCCATTCAGTCCTCTCGCATTCCAGGAGAGGACTTTCATTTGGCACTTTTGGAGGGTTTTTTGCCCCCTTTACCTTGTTGCGAAGGGGGTTTGGGTTTTCTGCTTTCTTCCTTGTTGATGTTACCAATTTCTTGGAACAAGGTTTTATGCGTTCCATTGGCTATGTCCTCGGTGGTGTCACGGGTTCTCCTTTCTGTGCCAGAAGGCCTACCTTTTTTCCTATCTCCTCCTACATCGATCTGGGACTTTTTGAAGCTACGGGTCTATTTTGGGCTCCAGTGGTCAGGGGAATCTTGGGTAGGCTCCTCGCTGTCGGACTCAGCGACATTGGAGTTGGTCGAGGAAGCAGGGGAAGCATGCTCCAAAGGTGGGGGTGATGTGGACAAGGGTGTGGAGGGAAGGGGAGGTCTAGGAGGTGGACTTCGATTGAGGATACTGGTGGGGGGAAGGCCGAGGAGGGGGAGGGGGAAAGGAATTCTCCTAGGAAGAGTTAGCAAAAAAGTGCTATTGAGGGACACAATGGGGGCCAGGGAAACCTTCGACAGGGATTTCTCCTTCCTCAATCGTTTCAAAAGAAACAAAATCATTGAGAAAATTGAATTTGTTAGAGACAAAAAAGAGACTACTTGCCTTTTGCGTATCTCCAGTTGGTGGGGGTCGATTCTATTATTTTTTCTTGGGGTTCAAGGTCTATCTCAGGCCTTGGTTCCTCTTCTAGTTGGCAAGAAAATCTGGGTGGACCATAGTCTGTGCCTCATCCTTCAAGATTTTATGTTTCGGGCATTGGGCCTGGAGGTGCCCTTGAATTTGACATTTCGTGCAAAAGGTGGGCTTATTCTCGAACACCAAAGGTTGTCTTCACCTGAAAGCTCCATAGATTAGATTGATGTGATCTGGAAGCTATGATTTTTGAGGGGGGGGGGGGGGGAGGGTCCTAGCGGGTAGTTGGGTCAATGGCGACTAGCTCCCCGAATGCATGAGATAACCCTCGAAGTGTGTCCTCATAGAAGAAGTGAGCAGGGAGATTAGGGAGCCGGACCTAGATAGGAGCATAGTTAATGCTCTGGGATTCTGGGTCAAAATTTGGTTCCCATTTTTTGAGGAACAGGCTTCGTCTTCCAAAAAACCAGGGGCCTCCCAACAAAATGCGCTTTGTATCCTCCCGCGTGTTTAGTTGGATCATGAAAAACCCTCTGGACATTGCAGACAACTCCAAGCTACCTAGGGTTTTCCATTTGGCTGTCGCCCATCGACGAATGGAGTCCATGTCCGGGTTTCCCCCCATAAATTTCCCTACAAGGGAAAAGGAGTCTCGGGTGGCATATCCGTCCATCAGTTGCTTAGGGCATAAAACATCTAATCCCTGTGTTACGAAATTGCACTATGCAACTGAGTCTTGATTGGGATTGCCCTTAAGGAGCTCTACGTATGAAGTTTGGTCATGATGTCCTTTGTTGTTGCCTAATTTATTAGGGGGGTATTTCCCCTTGATGGTCCCACTTTGAATACATTCTGTCTCGGTGTGCGGGTTGTCCTCTATGATGTTAGCCACAATGAAAGGGTTGGGTATGCCACATGATTATGCGTGGCTCCCCATTCGATTGATAGATGTGGGTTGTGTTTCATTTGTTGCTACTACATCACCTAATGTTTTGTTCACCATCACACTCCACCTTCCCCAAAAATTTTCATCTAGATTTGTTATGGAATTAAAATATCCTATGATCATGAATTGAGTTTCTTGGTCTTTACTTCTCATAAAGGCTTCAATCCCACTCTATACTTTTAATCTTGTATTGATATTATTTTTTATATTGAATATTGTTTTAATTGGGGGATCATAAGGTGTATTTGGTCAATAGTTTTTATATATGTTGATGGATGCTTTATTTAATATGGAGTGATAAGGTGTATGTGTGTTTTGATATTTTGCATTGTATATTTAAGAGATTTTAGTATATTCTAACTCCTTCAACTTGGCAAAGAAGTGTTTGTGGTTGTGGCAGATATTTGAGGTTCCTTCATCATCAAGAAAAAGATATGAGGACATTCTTCCATAGTTGAGTTGATTGATTTTTTGGAAAATAAGTTTGGAGTGAAAAGGAATTGATTAGGGTTTCCTTATTGAGTGTGTTGAGTTAATGCTTCAAGGTTTTCTGGAATAAGGAGTTGTTAAAACCTTGTTTATAAGCATTTTTGTTGAAGCCATTGATTGTGTGAAGAAACTCGAACTAGGATTTGAAAAGAACATGAGTATCATTGTTATGTGAAGATTGTCTTATAAGCATTGTTGTTGAAGTAAGTTGTTGAGTGAAGAACTTGAACTAATATTTTAAAAGAACATGAGTATCATTGTTATGTGAAGATTGTATTATAAGAATTGTTGTTGAAGTAAGTTGTTGAGTGAATAACTTGAAATAGGATTTGGAAAGAACATGAGTATCATTGTTATGTGATATTGGTTGATAAGCATTGTTGGAAACATTTTGAGTGAGTGTTCATATGCTTAGACTAGGGTTTGTGAGCAAGGATTTTTTTATTAAGTGATTGGTTGAGTAGAGTTGGTTGAGCCTAGTCAAGTGAGTGTGTGAAGTGATTGTTCAAGTTCTATAAAACAAACTATTCTATATTTTGAATTGATTTTAGAAAGTAATTGAGGTGAATGTGAAGTATATTGAGTCTCTAAAAATTCTTCTTATGTTTCTCAAAGAGTGATTGAAAGTGATTGAGTATTGAGGTGGATGTGAAGTATATTGAATCTCTAATAATTCTATGTATGTTTCTAAAAGAGTGATTGAGCATTGTAATGAGTATAGAGCATATTGAATCTCTAAAAATTCTCTTTATGTTTTTATGAGATTGGAAAAGTTCTAGAGTGGACTTGTTGAGAAAAATTTGAGGTAAGTCTTTGAGAAGACTTGTAGAAAGACTTGGGTAAGCTTTTGTGGAAGCTTACAATATAAATTATTGAGCAGATTTGGATAAGTTCTTGAGAGGAATTATTGAGCAGATTGGAAAATTTCTAGAGAGGACTTGTTGATAGATTAGTGTGAAATTTTGTGGAAGCTTACAAGGTAGATTTGAGATAAGTCTTTGAGAAGGTTTGAGAGTAGATTTGATTGATTGATTTGTTCAAACCTTGAGTTAAGGCTTGGGGTAGTTCCAGTAGAGTTGACTTGAGATTGATTCAAGCCTTGAGTTAAGGCTTAAGGATAGAGATTGAGGACAGATTTGTGCTATACCTAAGGACTATGTTTAGTACAAATTTGAAAACATAGTTTGGTGCATATAAGAGGACATGTTTCTACAAGAATAGAGACAGATATTAAGGACAGATTTGTGCTAGACCAATAGACTATAGTTAGTATAGATTTTAGACAGAGCTTTGGAGGTGACAAAGTTGAGGACATAGATCTCCAACTAGATTAGGGAAGATAGGTGTCTTTTGTGGATAGATTTCCATTTTCTAAGGGTAGTGGAGGAAGAGGTATTCTAGAGGATCACTAGCCAGAGCAGATATTAGGATATTGGTGTCTCCTATGGATAGATATCCATGAAATTTATTTATGGGATTGGTGTCTCCTTTGGATAGAGGTCCATAAACATTGTAATAGGGAAAGGATTCCCAAGATATTGATTGAGAAAATTTTAGTGAAATATTTTCTTCGTGGAGTAGCCCACATTGGGTGAATGGCATAAATTGTGGTGTCTCTATTACGTGTGGTGATTTGTGCATGGCTTTGATTACTGATATTGATATTGCTATTTCTATCTTTACAGTGCATAATATTGATTGGAAAAGAAAAGTAAAAAGTGGTCTTATACTATTCACCCCCTATCAGTATAAGCTTGTGTTATTCAATTGGTATCAAAGCGGGTTCCTTCGAAAGAGTTTAACAGCGTGAAGGAAAAGCTAACAAGAACACAATGAATTCTAAGAATGGACCTTCAGATAAATCTGTACCAGTTTTTGATGGAAGTGATTATGTATATTAGAGTTTGAGAATGAAGATCTACATGAAGGAACTTGGTAATAAAGTTTAGGAAGTAGTTGAAAATAGATACGACCCCTCAATTGATCAACCTAAATATAAGGAAGTTAAGCTTCTACAAAATTACAATTCAAAACCAATGAATGCACTTTTGAGAGGTTTTCATAGAACAAAGTCCATATAAGTTATGCATTGTCAATATGCAAAAGGAATGTGGGATAAGTTATAAAATATATATGAAGGAGATAAAGGTGTCAAGAAAGCAAGGATATGAAATCTCAAAGGAAAATTTGAAGAGTTAATAATGAAATATGATGAGAACATTAGTACTTATCTACTTCAAATTGATGAGGTTGTTAATGCTATGCAAGGAATTGGAATGAAATTTGATGAATCAAAAATTTGTGATAAGGTCTTAAGATATCTTCCAAAAATATTCAGTGAAAATATTTCTGCTATAGAAGAGTCAAAAGATGGTTATTCTTTGACAAGAGATATTTTGCTTTGTATTCTTATAAATTTTGAATTAAGAACAAAAGAGCCCATTCTCCAGAATGAAGCAACCTTCAAAGTAATCAAGAAGACAAAGGGTAAGAAATAAAAATCAAGCGATGAGTCATCTAGTGATGAAGAAGCTAATTATGGTAGAAATAATAAGGATTCAAGAAGATATAGAGATACAAAATATATTAGATATTTCAATTGTGGAAATTGTGGTCATTATGCAACTGATTTTCAAGAAGCAAAGAATAACAATGATGAAGAAAAATAGGATCACAGGAATAGAGAATCAGAAATATATAATTACCAAAATAAAAGCAAGGATGGACAAAACATACAAGGAAATAAGTTCTTTCAAATACAAAAGAGGAGCTACTATGTGGATAAGGCAAGTAAGTATTCAAGTGATAGTGATGCTAGTTTTTTAGATAATGATAGATATGAAGTCCTATTTATGATTGAAGAAAAATAAGCCTAGAAAAGAGCACCAATGATTCTTAAGTATTTTATATGTGGTAACTTTGGACATCTTGAAGATAGTTGTACAAGGAATGGTTATAGTTTTAGTGATGATGAATATGAGGATGCACTTGAAGGACCAGATGAAAATATTCTAATGACATTAGAAGAAGGAGAATATGATCCTATAGAATACAAGCCAAAATAAAATGAAGATGTGGACAAAGGCAAAAAAATAGAGGAAGAATCAGATATAGAAGGATATGATCTTAAGGGAGAACTTATCTATGATATTGAAATAATAAAGAAGGTAAGAAAGAAAAACTCTAAATTAGAATCTCAATTTCAAGAATGTGATGAAGAGAGAAGAACGCTTATAGAGTATATATACAAATCAAAGGCTAAGACAAAGAAATGCAAGGATAAGCTAGAAGCAAAGGTCTTAGAATGTGAAATGTTAGTACAAGAAGTAGCCCTACTAAGGGAATATTTAGAAGAATCCAAAGTCAAGCTAAAAGGGTTGAAAAATATCTCAAAGAACTCAGATAAGTTCATCAAGACACAAAAGCCTACATAAAGCAAAATAGGTCTTGGATTTGAACAGGAATAGAAGAAATGGGAAGGAAAATCAACCTCAAGTTCTAGAGGAGAAGAAAATTTAGATGAAGACACTTTAGAAGAAGGTAGTGTAAGAGAAAGTGAGACATCTAAGGATGATTTGGACAATAGAAAGTTCAACAAGTACAGGAACAATGCACAAAGAAGATACAAATGGAACAACAATCAAAATAGGTCAAGAGATACTAAGAGACCAATGAGGTCAAGACAAGGAAACTTCAATGGAAGATGTTTTTCATGTCACAAGTTTGGGCACATGGCTTCATAGTGTAGGACACATGAAAGACAATAATATGGGAACATACAACTTTTCAATGGGTATTGCTACTAACGTAATCAGTTTGGTCACAAGGTAATGATGTTGGAAATTAAAGTAGTATAAAAAGGTAAAAAAAATGTTTACAATGGTAAGCTTTGGACCTTACCCTTTTACCTCCTTGGATGAAAACTGACTGGGTAGATTGGACGACATGGGTGGCAAGGCATTCAACATCAATTTTCCTTCCTCCTTTCCTCCCTATTTTTCTTTATTTCCTAACTTCTCCTATATTTCCTAAGGTTGTTAAATCAACCTTATTTAAGCATTGTAATTTCTAAGTTTTGAAGGTTAATGAATAATATTTCTTATTTCCATTTTTCTCCAAGACTCATGTGCCACATCTGGTATCAGAGCCAAGGTCAAAGAGGGCCCAAATATCAATGTGGAGGAACCAACATCATGAGTACCAAGGTAAGCAATGTCAAGTGGGGCCCACAACACGCGATCTGATGCAAGGTCAAAGAAGGCCCATGAACCATGAACCGAGGTGAGGTCTAGAGAAGGCCCGCATAGTGAGCACATGAGGAGGAGGAGCAACCTAAGAGAAACCAACCATAGAGCACCACATGGTGAGAGGAGAGCAAGGCTGACGTAGACCGGATGATACATAACTGACACAGATCTTATTATGTGGTAGAAGGAGAACTGACAATGTGGAGGACAAAGGTTACATGGCAGAAGGAGGTGACAAGAAACATGACGACAAGTGACATGATAAAGGATGAAAAGGGGTGGTCAATGATTTCCCAAAGGTAATCAAGTGACTATGCAAGCATTGAGGGTTTTAAACACCTCAAACACTCTCGCATGGTCAATGTGGGACTAAAAGTCCCATTTTTTTTCTTTTGATGCGACCACAAGAAGAAAAAGGAAGACAGGCTTCACTTGCATTCTTTTCGAGCCACGCAGCTTGACTAGCTCGAGGAGCCAGCCATAAGGCGCCTGCCTTCCTGCAAGTCGCGGGTTCGAAACCCAACGACAAAAAAAGCTTTGATTTTTTTATTATTAAAAATTGGATCCAAAACAACATAAAATTGTATTCATTCCCTTTGGTTCTCATTGGCAGTGGTGGCCGAGTTTGGTAGTTCAATTTTTTGATGCCAAGAGGTCACAGTTCGATTCCTATAGAGCATAATTTTTTTTTTATATAAGCTCTTTTAATTTTTTTTATATTATTAAAACTACTTATATTATATTTAATATATTAAATATAATTGCTTCTTTAAAAAAAAAATTAGGGCAATTATTTTTTAATTTATTAAATAGTAATATAGTTTTTTAATATTATAAAAGAAAGGAAAATATTGTCTAAGAGACAATTATTGTAATCAAAGGGTACATATTTTTTTTTACTTGATTCAAGGAATCACAAACTATAGAAATCTTGTGTAATAAGCCTAAGAGGCTTAGTTTTTTTTGCAAAAGATACCAAGGATCAAATTGTAAAATTGTAAATAGGCATTGATGATAAGACCAAATGGTTGTTATCATGCCTTATGTGCAATTTTAGCAAGAGAAGGTGTAGAGAGGTTTGATGAAAAAGTAAGAGGTTATGGGCTCAACATTATGTTTAGCCAACTTAAAAATGCAGTGATAGCACATCAAAGGCATCCTGACTCAGGGTACGAGGCAAAATTTGAAGACAACTCATTCAGGAGTCAATTTGAACAATCAAAATCTGTACAAGCTGCACCACAAGAATCAAAATATACACACTACAGTATTTCAGTGGAAATCTTAGAACCAAAATCACCAAAAATAATATTGATAAGTGACGATGAAGAAGTAGCAGATAATTTTGTGAATCAAGAGATAACATCCCCACATCAAGAGGAATAAGCAATGAATGATAGAGTAGAACAAGTTAGATTTGACTTAAATTTGTAATCTCTTCTTTCTTCCTTCTTCTTCTTTCCTTCTTTCAAACAACAAAGTACTTTATTATAACCGTGAAATAAATAGAGTTTTTTGGTAACTATGGCCCCACACAATAGCTTACCTATACCATAATTTAATGGTTATGACTATGAGTATTGGTCTATAAATATGAAGATGTTAGGATACTATCCTAACATTAATTAATAATAATAATAATAATAATACATGTTATCCTATGGTTATATTAATAAATAATATAATAATTAATTATATTAATTATTATATTATTATAAGATTAGGGTTAGGGTTAGGAAGCATGGTGACTCTTCACTCATAACCCTAAAGGGGTATAAGACACTATGTGATTCTATCATTTAATATATCCATGAAATATGATATAAAACATTTATTAAAACATTGAAGGGACTTCCGACAATTCAAAAGTGATTCTTTTAGTTTTAGGTTATTTATTATTTATTTATCATTTTATGTGCTAGGAACCCTAGGTTCCTACCATATGGTATCAAAGCCTTATGGATCCAACCATATTGGTCAAGGAAATGAAAAATGACATTGCAAAAATTAGAAGAATGATTGAACAAAAACAAAAAAAACAAATGGAACGTTCTGATCGTATTATACAATATTTAATGGAAATGCAAGAGGAGACCCTAGCCATGAAATCTTAGGTAGAGGAGGAAGAACCCATAGCCATGGAATCCCAGGTGGAGGAAGAACCCATATCCGATGAATCCCAGGTGGTAACCATTGCTCTTCCCAAGAAAGAAAAAAATGCAACTGAACATATTGCTCCAAACCCTAAATTAATTGTTTCTCTGGATGAGCCCATAACCAAAGAACTTTTAGAAATACCTATTGCACTTTCGGAAGAAATTAATCAAAACCCTAATAATGAAAATATATTTTTAAAAGAAATTGCATGTGAAGAAGAAGAGAAAAAAATAGGAAGGAAATTGCAAGTGAAATTTCTTTTCATTCGGAGGAGCCCGTAGTCATGGAATCCCAGAGGGTACCCATTGCACTCCCCAAGAACGAAAAAAATCCAAACCCTAAAAATATCTCCAATATTGTTTGCAATATCTCCAATGTTGTTTGCAATGTTCTTTTTAATGCAGAGGAAGAAACGAAAGTTTCTAAAAATTACAATGCATATCAAAGTGGAAGCCAACCTAGTATCACCTATGCAAACAAAATAGAGGCTCAAGGTGCTCAGTATCATAAAGTTATTTCCATTGCACTAACATCCACTAAAGCTCCTTATTTCTCTCCTTCACCTGGTGCTACTAAAACTGTTTCTCAAAAGTTAGGAGGTCCAATCCTCGTGAAGGACATCATTCCCAGTGAGGTTACATTTGAGTATTCTCATAGCTCCAAATTAGTTGTAGGTGAATTTCAGATTGCAAAAGCAAAAGAAACAAAATCTAAGGAATGCAGCCCTGCCCGTCCGCCTCCATGGCCACCTCCGCCATTTCCCATTTCCTATGCAGTGTCAATGATCCTTCTTTGTGGAATTGTCTGGCTGTAGTTGAATTCGTATTTAAAAATTATAAAGTACCATTACCATCCTTTCTATTTGATTGAAATGGCCGCTCGGCTTGGTGGTAATTCAAACAATTGGGCACATAAAGTGAAGGACTTGTCAAAATTTTTTGAATCTACATATGAGGACCAACGCCATGCACTGTCATTCATTCTTAGTGACATTCAGTATGAATCCTTTCATCATCAATTTTTGGTTTTGAAAAATGTGGACAGTATAAAACAGTGGTTCACGTCTTTAATTCGGTTCACAAAAACCTAGAACAAATCACAGATAATGGACAGAATATAAAGCTTTGTGAGCGTCCATCTCAAATTCAATGCCATCTTTTAGAGTTTTGTTGGGTAGATTTTCATCAGTAATTCAAGCTTACTCTTCTTCGAAAGGGAAATCGAGCCTGAGATATAACAAAACATATGTGTTTAAAAATGTGAGGAACCACAGGCTTTATGGGAATCACATCATCGAAGCCATGTTCAAAGCCTAAGCCCATCGTGACCATCCAAACCAGGAGACCAGTGCTGATGAACGATCTCTCCACTTCAAAGATGAAATCTAGCAGCAACTCGGTCCAGAAATTGCAGGCCAACTGCATACCACACCAACCACACTGCCAAGCTAGATGACTGCTCAAACGTAAAATAAGAAATTAAAAACAAAAATACATTTGGCTTCCCTTAAATTCTAAGTGCCATGAAAAAGTTCTTCCTTACAAGCTCTCACACTCCTGTGTTGCGAATGAACGTCAAACACAGTAGTCGGTTCTAAAACACATCGATTAAGTTATGGGTGATAATATCTATTGTGCGCATACTCTGCCATACATGGAGAACGAACGAGGGATTTGTTGTCAAGACCCATCTTGAATAGACATTACAAAAGTTAGCTAAAAAATTTCCGAATATTATGAATAGTTATACACAAAGTTGTGAATAGACGAGAAGTGGCCGATGTTAATGTGCATTATAGGTGACAATTGAGTTTTTTTTTTTAAAAGACAAACTTAACTACAAGAAGCCTGTGATGTTGAGATTGGCGAACTTTGTAGAAGCATATTTCCAAACTTTTCTAGCTTTGAGGACAAAGCTCTTCAAAGAGGGATGGCATGTTAGGATACTATCCTAACATTAATTAATAATAATAATAATAATAATAATAATAATAATAATAATACATGTTATCCTATGGTTATATTAATAAATAATATAATAATTAATTATATTAATTATTATATTATTATAAGATTAGGGTTAGGGTTAGGAAGCATGGTGACTCTTCACTCATAACCCTAAAGGGGTATAAGACACTATGTGATTCTATCATTTAATATATCCATGAAATATTATATAAAACATTTATTAAAACATTGAAGGGACTTCTCGACAATCCAAAAGCAATTCTTTTAGTTTTAGGTTATTATTTATTTATTTATCAATTTATGTGCTAGGAACCCTAGGTTCCTACCAGAAGACCTTGCTCATAGGAAGAGGTTTGTGGGACATAATAGAAGAGGGCTACACATAATCCTCATACTGGATAACACTAAGTGTCGTAGACAAGAAAACATGAAAATAAGAGAAAAAGAGCAACTCTTCTGCTCTTTCTCATCTCTAAGATGCATTGAAGAAAAGAATATTCCCTAGAATCATTGCTTGTACAACTGCACAAGCTGCATGGAAAGCATTTAGTGATGGATTCCAGGGTAGTAATCAAGTGAAGAAGGTAAGGCTTCAAACACTGAAGAGATGTTTTGGAAATCTCCGAATGAAAGATGATGAAAATTTGGTGATTATTGTGTTAGAGTAAAATAAATTGTGGATAAAATGGTTACACTAGGTGAAGAAATCAAGCTTGAGACAATTGTAACAAAAGTGTTACAAACACTTACACAGAAATGGAACCATATTGCCATAATTATAGAAGAATCCAAAGATATTTACCTTTTAACATTCGATGCATTAATCGGATCGTTAATGTCACATGAAGAGAGGTTTCCTGAAACTCCTTCAACCAGCTACGGAGGTGATGATAAGGCCTTAAATTCCAATGAAAACAATGGAAGAGGATGGGGAAGAGGTCAAGGTAGAGGCAAGCAAAGAGGTAGAGGCAGAGGCAACTATAGAGGAGGCAATAAAAATAGAGGAGGCAACCAAAATAGAGGAGGCAATTCCAACAAAGGAGGCAACTCATACAGAGGAGGCAATCAACAAAGAGGTGGAAATAAAAATCAAGGAGGAAATCAAGGACAAAGTGGAAATCAAGGGCAAGGAAGTGATAAGTCAAAATCAACTTGTTTCAACTATGCCAAGCCAGGTCATTTCGCTCGTGACTGCTGGTCAAAATCTTCACAAGGCAGCAATAGTCAATATCATAATTATGGAGAAGAAGATGATACCTCTAATATTTTTCTTTCATATAGACAATCAGAACATAATCTAAATGAAACATGGATTCTAGATACTGGTTTTTCAAACCACATGAGTGACAAAGAACATTTATTTCCTACTTTAGATTCCACTTATAAATCCCAAATCAAATTAGGGGATGATAAGACATTGCAAGTAGAGGGTATTGAAGCCATGGAGGTTCCAACCAAAGAAGGACTAAATAATGTGCATGACATATATTACACTCCAAATATCCAACACAATCTGCTAAGTGTTGGACAAATAATGGAAAACAATTACAAGCTTGTATTTGATGAAGGACAATGTATCATTTTTTATAAAAATAATTGTAATCGTGTCATCACATAGGTACCCATGACGAAGAAAAAGTTATTCCCTCTCAAATTTGATGAGCCAGTAGGAGCTCAAATTGCAAATTTAGCTGTAAAAAATCCAAGTGTGCTTTGGCACTTGTGATATGGCCACCTTAATTTCGCTAGCTTGAAACTTCTAACTTCTCAAGCTATGGTGACAGGATTTCCCAAAATCAATGAACAAAAGGAGTTTTGTGAAGGATGTGCTTTGGGAAAGCACTCAAGGTCAAATTTTCCAAAAGGAAAAGCATGGAGAGCCAGCTATCCACTTCAGTTAGTACATTCAGACATCTGTGGACCAATTCAAACACAAATTCTCAGAAACTATTCTTATTTTCTCACTTTCATAGATGACTTCTCTAGAATGTGCTTGGATTTATTTTTTGAAACATAAAGATGAAGCTTTTGATTGCTTCATAGATTTTAGAAACAATGTAGAGAATCAAAGTGGGAATTATGTAAAATGTCTTAGGAAATATCGAGGAGGTGAATACTCCTCAAAAGCATTCTTGAAATATTGTAAAGCAAGTGGTATTAAAAGGTAATTCACCACTGCCTATACCCCACAACAGAACAGTGTGGCCGAGGGAAAGAACCGCACCATAGTTGAAATGGCGAGATCAATGCTTCAGACTAAGCATCTAACTCATATGTACTAGACAGAGGCTGTAAGAACCAGTGTATATATTCTAAATAGATGTCCTACTTCTAGTTTAGATGGTGTCACTCCTTATGAGGGGTGGTACAGAAAGAAACCGAATGTAAAGCACTTCAAAGTGTTTGGTTCTTTAGCATATGCACACATTCTTGATGAGAAAAGGAAGAAGCTTGATCCAAAAATTCAAGTTTGTATATTTGTAGGGTATTGTGAGTCTACAAACGCATATAGACTCTACAATCCCAAGAATCATAAAGTTATACTCTCCAGGGATGTAATTTTTGATGAAGGGGGATAATGGGGTCATCAAATAATTTTTGTTGATGATGAGTCCCAAGATGTAAGTTCTTCATAGGTACAACAGGTGTCTCCAAAGAAAAGCAAAGGTACACCACCCCCTCCAAGCCCATATAGGAGTACTACATCAAGTAATTCAATCGCCACTCCAAGTACTTCTCCACAAATATCAGTAAGTTCTTCACCGATGGACATTGACAGAGACTCTCCATCGAGAGGCAAAAGAAAATTACAACATCATCCATATTTTCAAATGTTGGATCAAAATTTTCAGAGAAGATTCACTAGAAGCCAAGCTAGTGAGATGAATATAGTTTTGCAACAACTTGAAAATTTGCAATTTTATGGAGATGATGACTCCCATGATCCTAGGGGATATGTAGTCAATTATGATTTATTGGCTAGTACACAGCTAGAACCAGCTAGCTATGAGAAGGCATGTACTCAAAATGTATGGCAAGAAGCCATGAAAGAGGAAATAACCTCTATAAAAAATAATGATACATGGGAGCTAGTAAAGCTGCCCAAAGGAAAAAAATGTGTTGGGTGTAAATGGGTCTACAATACCAAGTACAATGCTAATGGAAGCATTGAGAGGCATAAGGCGAGACTAGTAGCAAAAGATTTTACTCAAAAATTTGGCATTGACTATGAGGAAACCTTTTCTCCTGTTGCACGACAAGAAACAACCAGATCAGTTCTTTCCTTACCAGCCCATAAAGGATGGAATGTTCAACACATGGATGTGAAAGTGCTTTTCTAAATGGATACTTGATAGAAGAGGTTTATGTTCAACAACCTCAAGGTTTTCAAGAATAGGGAAAGAAGAACCTTGTTTACAAATTGAAGAAAACACTTTATGGCCTCAAGCAAGCACCAAGAGCTTGGTACTCACGCATTGATGGCTAATTCAGTGAGTATGGATTCACAAGAAGTAAAAGTGAACCAACTTTGTACTACCTAAAACATGGAGTAGACATTCTTATAGTTTTTTTGTATGTGGATGATATAATATTTATGGGTAGTAACAATAAAATGAATATGGAGTTCAAAAAATCCATGATGAAATAGTTCAAGATGAAATATCTTGGTTTAATGTGATACTTCCTAGGGATGGAAGTGCATCAATAAAATAAAGGGATCTTCATATGTCAACACAAGTATGCTCGAGACATGATTAAGAAATTTTCCATGGAGCAATGCAAATCAGTTGCAACTCTAACTGGACATGGGATCCAATTGAGCAAGGACGATGGAGCATCACAGGTTGACATGACCACTTATAGAAGCATGGTTGGGAGTCTGACGTTTCTCACCAACACAAGGCCCAATATTAAATATGTTGTTTCTATAGTTTCAAGGTTTATGGCTAGTCCATCTGAGATGCATCTACAAGAAACTAAAAGAATCTTAACATATGTAAAAGGTACATTGGATTTTGGAATCCATTACCAAAAATGTAATTCTATGAAATTAGTTGGCTTCAGTGACAGTGATTGGGGCAGCAATATAGATGACAAGAAATCTACATTAGGAAATTGTTTTACTCTAGGATCATGACTAATTACATGGAGTTCCAAGAAACAAACTTTTGTAGCATTGTCATCGACTGAGGCTGAGTATATAGCCATCACACATGCTAGTACTCAATCCCTATGGTTGAGAAAAGTTCTTGAAGAGATTGGAGAAATTCAAAGTGGTCCAACTCAACTGTATTGTGATAACATAAGTGCCATTTAGTTGGAATACAATCCAATCCACCATAGCAGATCAAAGAATCTTGATATGAAGTATCACTTCATTCAAGATATGGCGGAACAACAGATATTTGAGCTTCAATATTGTAACAATTTGGATAATATTGCAGACATCTTCACCAAAGGTATAGCTAAAGCTCAATATATAAAGCTGAGAGACTGTATAGTCAGTCCTCTCAACTTTAAGAGGGAGAATGTTAGAAATTAAAGTAGTATAAAAAGATAAAAAAATTGTTTACAACGGTAAGCTTTGGACCTTACCCTTTTACCTCCTTGGATGATAGCTGACTGGGTAGATTGGATGACACGAGTGACAAGGCATTCGACATCAATTTCCCTTCCTTATTTCCTCCCTATTTTTCTTCATTTCCTAACTTATCCTATATTTCGTAAGGTTTTTAAATAAAACCTATTTAAGCATGGTGAATTTCTAAGTTTCGAAGGCTAATGAATAATATTTCTTATTTCCATTTTGCTCTAAGACTCACGTCCACAAATGTATTGTAGGGTTCATGACATAATAGGATATGGCTTCACTAGGAGAAATACTATGACATTTTCACCTCCAAGGAATAATAACATTACGTGTTATAAGTGCAATAATGATGGTCACACAAAAAAGTGGTGTAGAGCATACATTCCAGAATCAAGTATGAATAGAAATAGGAATAGGAACAGGAACATGCATATGAATAGGAATAGGACCATGGACATGGACAAGAACATGAACATAGAAAGAAACATTTAAAGGAATTAGAAGGATCAGATAAGAAGAAAAGAGGATAAACGTAAAGAATAGTACTTGCTAGGAGTAAAAATACTCCCACCTCGGAATTAACCACCTTAATATGAGGTGGGGGAGGGGCTAAGCTAAGAGGCTCATTCTTAGCCCCGAGCCCCAAAGGTGACCCTTTGCCATTGATGTCAAAGGGGGAGAGATTTGAGTAAGGGAGATATATTTGGTATTTGAATAAAGAGGAGAGAGAATTGAGCTAGGGGGAACAATGTCCCAAGGGGAGCAGAACAAAGGAAAGGTTAAGTTTTTGGTAAAAAGAATTTAGGTTACCATCAATGACAAAGGGGGATATTGTTGGACATTTTGAGTCAAGTTGTCATTGATGTCAAGGTACAAAGTCATAATTGATGTCAAGGAATATGTCAAGGGACAATGCAAAGGTTAATGGCAAAAGAGCTTCATAATATTTTTAATATTATGTGGAAGCATATGAAGGTGGGTTTTTATTAAAACCATGGATGAGCAAAATAAAAGGTTTTTCGTAAAAACCCAAGGAAGCTTTTTGATGGACAAGCAAAATAAAAGGTTTTTCATAAAAACCCAAGGAAGCATTTTGAAAAGTTAAAGGAGGTTTTAATATTTATTTTATAAAATATTTAAATTCAATTTGAATTTAAATTTTATAAATAAATATTATCTATGCAAAGAAGTAAAATCAAAGAGGGCTTTAATAAGCCAAAAAGGATTTAAAAATTAATTTATAAAATTTAAATTCTAAAGAACTTAAATAATTTATAAATTAATTATTCAATTTTCAAAGGTGCTGATGTTCGAAATTATTGGAGGTAATATGTATAAAAACTATATGCCTAAATGGCATAGAACTTACCGTTCATTCGAAAGAAATAATAGTGGTATGTGTTGTGGTGAATACTTGTGTGGAGAAGAAGACAAATCTTTGTCTTAAGGTGCCAACGAAAGTGTTAAAGACCATTGAGGGCAAAACCCTCATATCCACAAGGCATGTGGCCTAGTGGCAAATGATCACGAGTTAAGTCATGAGGGTGCAGAGTGGTTCGTGTTCGATTCTCAGTGAGAGTGTTTTGGCATGTTGTGCTTTGGAGTCAGAGGAAGAGACACATTTATATTTTTGGTTTCGGTGCATTGGGGGAAGAACATAGAGCACGTTGTGCTCTTTGTTCCCAAAATGAGTGCCTAGATCTTGCGACAGTTGGAGTTGCGGCTAGGGCATTGGGAGAAGTTGCGTCAAGGGTTTGAGTCTCATCTAGGCAGAGGTAATAAATTTTGCATTCTTTTTTAATTTCCTAAGGTGTAAACATAAGATTTAGGGAGTTATAAGGGGTTTTTGAAATGTGCTTATTTTAATTGTTAGTTTTTGATTAAATGAAGGAGTAAGGTGTTGAACTTTATTTTTAAATAAAGTTATTGTGATGTTTTTTATTTATCAAAAAGTGAATTGAAGAGTGATTAAATTTAAGAGGAATTTCTGCCATTGAGTTAGTTTGAAAAGGAGATTGTATTGACAATATTTTTGATATTGAATATTATTTTAATTGGGAGATCATAAGGTGTATTTGGTCAATCATTTTTGTATATGTTGATGGTTGCTTTCTTTAAGATGGAGTGATAAGGTGTATGTGTGTTTTGATATTTTGCATTGTATCTTTGAGAGATTTAGTATATTCTAAATCCTTGAGCTTGGCAAAGAAGTGTTTGTGGTTGTGGAAGATATTTGAGGTTCCTTCATCATCAAGAAAAAGGTATGAGCACATTATTCAGTAGTTGAGTTGATTGGTTTTCTGGAAACTAAGTTTGGAGTGAAAAGGACTTGATTAGGGTTTCCTTATTGAGTGTGTTGAGTTAATGCTTTAAGGTTTTTTGGAATAAAGAGTTGTTGTTAAAACCTTGTTTTATAAGCATTGTTGTTCAAGCCATTGATTGTGTGAAGAAACTCGAACTAGAATTTGAAAATAACATGATTATAATTGTTATTTTAAGATTGTCTTATAAGCATTGTTGTTGAAGTTGTTGAGTGAAGAACTCAAACTAGGATTTGAAAATAACATGAGTATCATTGTTAGGTGAATATTGTCTTATATGAATTGTTGTTGAAGTAAGTTGTTGAGTGAATAACTTGAACTAGGATTTGGAAAGAACATGAGTATCATTGTTATGTGAGATTGGTTGATAAGCATTGTTGGAAATATTTTGAGTGAGTGTTCATATGCTTGGACTAGGGTTTGTGAGCAAGGATTGTTTAATTAAGTTACTGGTTGAGTAGAGTTGGTTGAGCCTAGTCAAGTGAGTGTGTGAAGTGATTGTTCAAGTTCCATAAAATAAACTATTCTATATTTTGAATTGATTTGAGAAAGTAATTGAGGTGAATGTGAAGCATATTGATTTTCAACATGCTTGTAAGAGTTCTCCAACCACTTGAATGAAAGAGATACTATGGCATAAAATTTTCTATAATGATTTTCTATTGTATCCAAGTTAAGTTGCATTTTGTGATCCTTACCTAGTTTCCAACTATAAATAATGCATCTACATTATATTTGTAAGTCATTGTTGTTCTCTGGCTACCCGAATCAATAAATATATATTTGGATGACCATTCAAGCTTAAATGTCCTTCCAATAGTCCACCTAGTTGACTTTCTACATTTAGATTTTTGAGTAGAATATTCTCCCAACATAGGTATTTGTTTAGAATGGTCAGTTTCTTTGTCATTTGGTGTTCCATATTGAGGATTATATTCAAGTTGTTGAATGTATTTGTTAAGAAAAATGTTAAGTTGAGGTATCTTTTCGCTAGGAAAATCTTCAAGTGGAGGCATGTCAGGGTCAATTGGGTATTCTACATACAAATGGGTTCTACATTTTTGAAATTAAATTAAAAAATTTACTTGTTTATAAAAAATATAGATATGTACCTTGAAGCTGTATAAATGTCGATGCCTCGGATTTGGATATTTGGCTAAAATATTTTAGGATACTTTTTGTTTCAAAAAATTTATCTTGCTTACTTATATTTGGTGTAGGTGCCATTATATGTGTATAGGAAAATGTGTTTCATGTTATAAAATGAATCACAAAGAAATTTAAGCTTTTGGTATTGTACACAACTCTTATAATTGATAATCATTGAATAATTGCAACATTTTATTATTCACAACATGAAATATCACACTAGGAGAGAACTAAGATCACAACAATTGCAACATTTTATAATTGATAATCATTTAAAAATTGGAATATATTATTATTCACGACATGAAAGATCAGAATGCTATGCAGGCTACTCTATTAGTAGTATGTAGAGTACCGACACTATTAACCTACGGTAGAAGCTTTTGAAGGCTCCTAGTGCCAGTATAGACCTGTAGCCTTTGCAAGATACTGATGCCTTACTACGATGATATCTATATATAAGATACCATTGACTAATGATGATTCTAGTAGCCTATAAATGCTATCGACCTATCCTGGTGCTGGTAGCCTGTAGAGGCTACCAACCTATCCTAGAACCAATAGCCTTTAGAGGCTATCGATCTACCTTGGCATCGATAGCCTGTAGGTTAATGGCATTAATAGCCCTTTGAGGATACTGATGCCATAATAGGTTGGTAGTCTCTATAGGCTACCAATACCATGGTATACTGGTAAACTACAGTGGCTACCGGCCCATCCTAGCACAAATAGCTTGTAGATGCTACCAACCTACCTTGGTGTCGATAGCTTGTAGGTTAATGACACTGGTAGCCCTTCAAGGCTACCAATGCTAGGTTAGACTAGTAGCCTTTGCAGGATACCAACACCATGGTTTACCAATCGCATGCAGTGGATACCAACCTATATTGATGCTAGTAGCCGATAGAGGTTACTAGCCTACCCTAACATCAGTAGCCTATAGGTTAATGACATCGGTAGTCCTTCAATATTACCATCACCAAGATAGAGCATTTTTCTCTATAGGCTATCGATACCATTATATACTGATAGCATCTATAGGCTATAGACTTATCATGGGATCGATAGCCAACATAGGCTATTAGTGCCATAATACGTCATTAGCCTGCATTAACTATTGGCATATGGTGGTAGCACCAGTAGTCTCTGCAAGCTACTATAATATCCCAATTCAAGCACTATAAAAATTGCTATGGAACATGGATGGATGTTAACTACCTAATTTTTCTCTACTATGGGTTGGCACCAGCTTCTACGGGTAGGTGCCATAGGTCATTTTTTGATGTTTCAAATATTTTTCATAGCTAGAGGTTGTTTTTTGCTACTTCAGATATTTTTTTGTCATTACCGAGTTTTTGATGCTACAAGTCATTTTTGGGGTATATGAGTATCATTGTCATGTTAGGTATTGTTGGTCATGAATCTACCTAAGGATAAAATATATGTGCACCCTAGACTCAAAAAAAATTGAAAGGATGAAGGGAAGAAGTGTCCTTCAGATAAATATCTAGAGAGGGTTGGTTCCCATACTAATCTAATACTGGTATGAAGTTTAGGGAAAGAAATTAATAGAAAAGAATGGGAAATAATAGAAAGAAATGGGACATAACTAAAAAATATGGGAAATATGGCTATAAGCCAAAGAGGTAATGTGGGGATGAACCAATAGATAACAAATCTGATCAAGTTTTAACCAGCATCTAACATAAAGAATAACACAGGGACCATTTACAAATTGTAAATTTAACTTTCAATTAGCATTTCAACATTCATTTTTTTATCAAGAATTAAATTCAAATGCAGAATTTAAACTTATCTAACAAAAATAATGAACATAACAAAAATGATAGACAGAAAGTAACTACATACACTACTGATCCAGGAACCAGAGCCAATAGTCTTTCAATTGATGCAAAAAATTAAACTGCAACAGTTTTTGGCAAAATGTCTATCCTCTTTACATTAAGTTTCTTACTTTTTATAGAGGATTTCACCTCCAAAATTAAATGCTTATTAAATAAAATGTTGGCTAGTCAAAAATTGAACAACAACAATTCCTCCTTGGTAATGGCAACAAATAAATCAACAAACACATTGGGAAGTGTCAAGCGATTTCATCACATGGCATATCGAGACTTTGGTAGAAATCATCGGTCCAATTTTAATCTCCATGATGGTGCCTTGAAAATGAATATTCACTGATGTGGATGGTGCCTTGAAAATGAATATTCACTGAAGTGGACGATGTCTTGAAAATGAACAAGATTACACTAGAGTCAAGAGCACAATATCTAATCTCATCATTTTTTTAGCAGTGATCCCAAACATATCAATTGCATTGCCCTAGGAATTTAATTTATTAGATTTGAACCTTTTCCAAAGAATATCTTTGTTGAAATCACTTGGGGTTATGGCATTCGCTTTCAAAATGAGCTTTCACTCAAAGTTACACCTGAAATGGTCCTTCATCATAGTTTTACCCAAGTTGTGTCTAAAATGGGCTTTCACTTGGAATTGCACCTAGAAAGTCCCATCGCCAATGTTTTCACTCGAAACGTGCTCAAAATTTCATTTTGTTGAAATACTGGATAAAAGGAGAGTTTCGCTGGAAAAATGAGTGAAATGGAAGTTTCGTTGGAAAAGTGGGAAAAATGGAAGTTTCACTGGAAAAGTGGGCGAAATGGAATTTTTACTAATGATTTCACCCATTTGGACTTCTGCCATGAATTTCACCAATTTGACTTGAGAAAGATTTTTGCCAACGTTTTTTCTTAGAGATGCATTTCACTCTGAACTTTGACCAGTTGCGCTTAAGAATGGATTTCACCAAGAAATAGGGAGAAACTAAATTTCGCTTTATCTGGGAGTGAAACTCTCTAGAAAGTAATTTCACTAGCAAAATGGCTAGTAGGTGATTTCGTTGGTGAAACTCTTTGTACACTTAGAAAAAAAATTAATAAAATTTTTATGTGGTAAACAAAATTTTAATAAAATTTTAATGTGGTAAAACTGTCAATATTTCTAATGGCTCGTAGGGTATTCAGCTTTCCTGAATGCAATCGATCCCAAGCCTTTATCCATTGGGCATAGATTTACCACCTTTACTTGCTACATCATATTGTTTGCTACTTGCTTGTATTCTGCAATTTCACCCTCTAGGCTTACCATATTCTCCTACCTTTGCTAATATTTTGACTGCGTAGTGTCCAGTTGGGCCTTCTACTCATCTAAAATGTCTTCTATCTTGGATATATTGGATTCATCTTGGAATAAACTATATTTGAAATGTTCACCGTGCAAGTAGATCGAGTTCATTTCCACTTGTATATTGCTCATATTCCCAGTCGTATCAATTTTTGTGAGGTCCCTAGTGAATACCTAATATGAATAGTCCTTCGATATCATTTCTCCTTGTAGTTTTTGGACCTACAAGATCATCTTCACAGTGTGCACTTTCAAAGCCTCCAGATCAAAAGTCACCTTCTTCATCACCTTAGCTAGGGCATGCACATATTTCCTCTTATGACTTTTCAACCATCGCGAGGAACTTTGCTATGCTCTACTGATATTTTATTCTGCAGGACGTTCTGGTAGAAGTTCCACTTTTGAAGCTAGTGGCTTTTGTGCTGCAAAAATAGGATAAAATGGGAAGAGAGTCTACTAGGGGTTTAGCTCAACAAAGGGAACAAAAGTGGAAGGTGCTACATTTATAGTTATCTTTGGAGGGGCTTTCATACTTATAGTGAAAATGAGAGTGACAGGGATGGAATATGGAATGGAGGACAATGGAATGGATTCAGGGAAAATGCAAATGAATCAAAAGATAGAGGAATGGAAGGAACAAAGGAAATAGGAGGAGCATCGATGACCTGCAATTGTGAAATGGAAGAGGAAGTAGAAGAAATAGGTACAAAAAATAGAAGCAAAATGGAAGTAGAAATTATAGTATGGGAAAAAGTGGTCACCAAATATTTACATTAAGAGAGGAAGAAATAAAATGTATACGTACAGGCTTCAACACCATTTGAGTTGGCGACGAAGGTTTCTGCACTATTGGATTTTTTCTTCCTCAACTTCCACATCTTCTACTTTGATATCTATTATACTCACCATATGGTATGGTTGTTATTGCTGAGTATAATAGGATGCCTCCCTAGAACTAGTCTTATCAACTACCAGTGAAGAAAGAGGGTTTACACTAGGAGCAAAAACTGCACCACTTTTTGACCTCTTTGCAACTTTAGGGAAAGGTAGATTTGTACCCGTGCTCATTTTTTTGATTGAAAGCTATTTTTTTGGTGATAGGTGTTCTTATTCTTCTTCGTCCTCATCTTTGTTGGCTTCTATGGTCTTCTTTCCCATCTTCCTATTTCTTTGAGCAGACAACAAATAATTTTAAACCTTGAAGCAAAAGTAATTCGCAACAATTTCACCCACTTTCACTTTGAAAATAGCTTTCACTACTTCATCCGCCCAAAAAAACATGTGAGTGGAAGTTTCTTGCTGCCAACTTGTGTTTCATTATAAAAATAGAAGATCTACATGAGTGAACAACTTATTTTAGGCAAAATCACCTTTTTTCTTTTTAAAGCCAAATGTTTTCGCTAACTTGAGCACCAATGTTGATTTTTAGTGGTTTAGCTTTTAAAAATAGACGCGACTTAACTCCATGCATTGAAAAAGCAAAAAATTTAAATTTTACAGCACTAGAAAGAAGAATTTGCATTTTCTCTTTTAGTTGTAGCTTTCTTGAGTTGCTTTACAATCCATGATGACACTTAAGAGGTGTAAGTCATTTAGAAGTCAAAAAAGGTAAAAACTGGTAAGTGGCAATTTTTAGGAAATCAACCTAAAGGGACACCTATGGGCTTGAAAATTTATCCAAATTAGGGAAATTGAAAAATTAGACTTGTGGTGAAAGAATCACCCAAATACCCTAAACGTTTTGAGAGTTATTAAAGTTTTTGTTCTAAAAAATTTCTTTAACACACCTTAAAAATACAATATGAAGACCCTAGAAGCCCTAGAGAAGGATGAAAATTTACCTCAATGAACTTTAAGTGGTTGAGGTATTGTATATCTCTTCCCAAGATTTCCAATGATATATTACAATAGTCAATTAGGTCAATGAGTCAAAATTTATGGCTGCGAGAAGATGTGCGACCAAAATTCAATTTTTGCATGAAAATTCCTAAACAAATGAGCACTTTCGGGAAAAATTTCCAAATGAGGCACCAAAAAAGGAGCGAAAAGGATTTTCACTGGTGAAAATGATTTTTTCCAACGAAAATACCTCGCCTAGTCAAAATGACTTTAGTTTTTTTTTCGAGGAAGGAAGGGATGAAAATGACTTTCGTCGGTGAAAACACTTTGCCTAGTGAAAATAAATTTTGCTCATGGAAGACTTAGCCCCTCTGCCAAATCACACCACTTTGTGCTCTCCACACCTTATTTATCACTTGACCTATTTACATTATTTACACAAATTTTACAACATAATTGGCATGCTGCCACCATAAAATTTGTGTTGGATGCTTACTCGATGAATTTGTAGTGTCCATAATAGATCTAATTGTACTTCAGTCGATATTTGAAGCCTGATTGACCTATTCCTAAATTTTTCTAGGTTGTGAACAAGATGCAATGTGGCATACAATTAATGAATAATGTGGTAAAGAGATTTACCACATGGGAGCCTTCTTCAAGTATTGTTTGTGATGATGGCTAGCCCTAAATTCATAACTTTTGATATTCCACTGGCTATGGGGTCTTGGGTATGTGCTCCTATTACCCCTTGATGTGACAATAGATTTTTTTTTGTGATAGTCCTACTTATTAGATCTTGTGGTACTTGCATGCTATGCTTAGGGACACAAAAAGAGTATAGAATTATGCCCTCTTTGCACTTAGAGCTTGCCATTAGACCCTTCTATTCTTCCTAGTCCTTCTTCTGAAGGAAGTTGCAAGCTACCATATTGTTCATTACTAGGGTAATGCTTACATATTCCTTTTGTCGATGCTGGATTATATCCACCTCTTGCACTCTAAATAGTTGTATTCCAAAATTCTACACAGTTTGTGATGACCATGATGGTGGGTACTATGCGAGATGGACAAGGGTAGCAACTACTAGAAGAAGTGATGAGGAAGCAGGTTCTCTCCACTACAACTTTATTGCTTGGAGTAGGAGTCGTTCTACTTGTACTGCCTCTTGAAGGACTTAAGGGAATCTATGTTCCTCGTATTGTAGTAGAAGGAGGCTTATGTCTAGGTGAAGAGCTTGAATATAGTATAGGTGGGCTTGGATGGGTGATGACTAGATTTCCTCTGGAATTATCCTCTAACTCCTCAAAAACTAGATATTAAATTTCATGATGCACTCTAGAGGTGCCCTTGTGATGGTGGAGAGGTGCATCAAGAGTTGGAAGGGATCTTGAAATCCATAAAATGTGTTGATGAGTGCTCCTTCTAATTTTGTCCATGAGCAGATGCTCTTATGCCTAAGCATTTTGTACCAGTGCAACACCCTTCCTTCCAGAGATAGCACCAGAAGTATGTTCATGATATCTTCATGGGTTATTCCATGGAGGATCACTAGAGCAACAACATCTTCAAGGTGCTCTCGAGCCATTCCCTCAGTACCATTGTATTTTTTTAGGATATTTAGGGAACTTTCAAGAATATCATACCAACTTTGGAGATTTAGAGATCCAAGATCATCCCAGTTGGGATAGCATGCCTATGCCATTATAGCAATGGTCCTCAAAGATCACAGTCCTTGCCACTGAGTTGGATTTGTCAAGCATACATTCTTATCTTCACTTGTGAGGTCAAGGATAATCACCAAACAATTGGGTTCTTTGGGGTGTCTTCTTTCAGTACAAAAGGTATCCACCAGACATGAATTCTGGATCTTCAACTTAACAGAGTCACCAGGTGATTTTTCAGATAAAGGTAAGCCAAAGATTCACCAAACATGGGCTCCCTTAAAACATGGATATTGTTCATCCCACCAGGCATGCCAAAAAATATTGGTCATGAATCTGCCTAAGTACAAAATGTATGTGCATCCTAGACCCGACCAACATTGAAAGGCCAAAGGAAAGAGATGTACTTCGAGCCAATATCTAGAGAGGGCTGGTTCCCTTACTAATCTAGAATCAATGTAAAGCTTAGGGAGAGAAATTATGGAAAGAGATGGGAAATAACATAAAGGAATGGAAAATAATAGAAAGGAAAGGGTAAATATGGTTGTGAGCCACAAACGTAGTGTGGGGATGAACTAATAGCTAAATCACAAAATCAAGTTTAACCAACATTTAACAAAAAGAGCAAAATTGAGACATATCACAAATTTAACTTTCAATTAACATTTCTACATTCACCTCTTCATACCAATTAAATTCAAATGCAAAATTTTAACCATATAACAAAGACATGAATGTAATAGAAATGTCAAGCAGAAAGTATTCACATACAAATAGTTGATCCAAAAACTAGAGCCAAAGAGTCTTTCAATTGATGCAAAAAATTAAACTCGAAGAGTTTTCAAGCAAATGTCCCCTCTTTTACATCAAGTTTCTTAGTTTTTATAGAGGATTTTGCCTCCAAAATTAAATGCTCATAAAACAAAAACTATGGAAATTGACAAAGTGGCAAATCGTAATTCTCTCCTCGACGGTAGCAACGAACCAATCTGGTGGGTCCTTGGGAAGCAACGAGCGATTTGAGCACATGGCATATTGGGACCTAGTAGGATTCATCAATTAGATTTCATTCTCTAAAACAGTGCCTTGAAAATGAATATCCACCAAAGTGGACAATGCCTTAAAAATGAATAATATTACACCAGGTTCGAGGGTGTAGTAGTAACTTTAGCATATTTTTAGTAGTGATCCTAGACATATCAATTGCATCACCCCACGAATTGAATTTACCAGCTTTGATCTTTTCCCAAAGAAGATCTTATCTAAAAATTTTGGGGCAATGGCATTTGCTTCCCAAATGATCTTTCGCTCTAAGTTATGCCCGAAACTTGCTCTCACCAATATTTTTTTCAAGAACGTGCTCAAAGATGTATTTTGCTGAAAACATGGATGAAATGGGAGTTTCACCAAAAAACTAGGCAAAATGGGAGTTTCGTTGATGATTTCGTCCATTTGGACTTTTGCCATGAATTTTACCAATTTTATCCAAGAAGGATTCTCGCCAGCATTTTTTCCCAGAGATGCATTTCACTCTGAACTTTGACTAGTTGCGTTTGAGAAAGGATTTTGCAAAGAAACAGGGTGAAACTGAATTTCGCTTCGTCTAGGAGCAAAACTGTCTAGAAAATAATTTTGCTGGTGAAATTTCCAGTAGGCGAAACTCCCTATGCACTTCGACAAAATTTTGAAGAAATTTTCAATGTGAAAAAAATGCTCAAAATGGATTTCGCTAGCAAAATTGCTTTCATATTTAGGCAAAATTTTAACAAAATTTTAATGTGGCAAAAATGCCAACAGTGTATATATATTGGGGGTATAAGTGGCAAATTTAGCAAGAAAAATAAAATTAGTTATAGTTTGAAGGCAAAAAGGTCTATGGATTTGGGCAAAAGTGGTTGGCGAATTAAAATAAAAATAGAAAAATTATTATCACGGTCGGGCGAGCCGACCCCAAAAAATGTTTTACCCCAAAAGTTTCCAACGATTGCACCCTAGTGAAAGGTCACGAGATTAGCCAATTTTATATTTTGGAAATCCTAATTTTTGCTAATTAATGATGATTCGTCGCTATGCATAACCCTGCAAACTATATGCCTTTTCTCTTTCAAGTGCTTAAAAATGTAACCAAATATTATTTATTTATTTATGATCTAGGTTTTGAACAGAAATAGACAAAAATAAAACAACAAACAACTTAAGAATTTCATGTAGGGCACTTACTTGATTTGGTGGTTGATCTTAGCTTTTAACTTACATCCAGATTTATCTGATACCTTCGAATCCTGCAAAACAGCTTGAAAAACTTTAGAAAAATTGTTCAACATTTGGGGGTCTGCTTAGACCGTTGTATGACTGAGCTTGGATGCGCAACAATCAAGCCTCCTTGGTACTTTTAGCTTACCATTTGAAAACAAAAGTGTTTGTTGACCTTTTTAGAAACAAATCAAGACAAGACACAATAAAATGAAGCAATACCAAACACAAAATACAAACAACAATTTTATGACTTAAATAAATGATGCAAACGTAGATTAAGGGTTTGGGAGTGAAGCTTTGCCGCCAAACCTGATGAATCCAAAATTGTGCCACGTAAGGGGCGATTGTGACTTCGGATCTATCAAAATTGTGCCTATACAAATAGGGTGTGAATTTGTAGCAGAAGTGCAAGAACAATTTTTTAATGTGAAATGATACATAAAAATGCACAATTAATGATCTAGGAATATTAAAATGCAAGAAGAAACCTGGTGGTAGCGAAAGAACAGTAAAAAATATGAAGACCCCCACCAAATGGTAGATTCCATCCCAAGGCTCCAACATTTGTCCACCAAGAACAACAATCAAAAGTAGAGGAGCAAAAGAACACCAAATAACACTTATCTTGCTAGGAGAATTTGTCAAAAGCTAAAAATCACTTAGCACTTAAGACCTCTAATTGGCACTTCTAGGAGAAAAAAGGATCCAAACCCTCTATTTATAAGAAATTTGGAGGGCAAAAGGGTAGAAAAATGAAAAGACAAACCTAGGAGGGCCAATGTCCTAAAGGTTAGCTCAAAAAATTGGGTTTTTTAAGAGAAAACACTAACTTGCCAAAATCTTGTCTCATACTAGACGACCATGATTTCCATAAAAACTAGGAAAAAATGTATAAAAACGTAAAAGAAGCCAAATCTCAGAGGTCTTAAGGAAAATGACTCACTTAGATGGATCAATTTTCTATGTCTACAATATTCCATTACTTTTGATTTTTATTAATTATTGATAAAGTAAATATATTGAAAAAAGTTAAATATAATTATAAGAAAGGAAACTATAGATAATTTAAAGAAATTTTTTTGGTCATTTGGAAGAAATATAAACATGAAAAATATTTTCAATAATAAAATAAATAAATTAATTTATTAAGAATGTTATTTAAATGTGATCTAATTAACTTGACATAAATTAATCTCAAATAATAAAAACTGCATATACCATCCAAGAAATGGAACGCAGCCAGCAAGAGGCAACAAGTTACTTGATCTAACTACCACCAGGTAAAAAATAATACATAAAAATGATACGTAAAAATGCACAATTAATGATCTAGGAATATTAAAATGCAAGAAGAAACCTGGTGGTAGCGAAAGAACAGTAAAAAAGATGAAGACCCCCACCAAATTGTAGATTCCACCCCAAGGCTCCAACATTTGTCCACCAAGAACAACAATCAAAAGTAGAGCAGCAAAAGAACACCAAAAGACACTTATCTTGCTAGGAGAATTTGTCAAAAGCTAAAAATCACTTAGCACTTAGGACCTCTAGTTAGCACTTCTAGGAGAAAAGAGGATCCAAACCCTCTATTTATAAGAGGTTTGGAGGGCAAAAGGGTAGAAAAATGAAAAGACAAACCTAGGGGAGGGCCAATGTCCTAAAGGTTAGCTCAAAAAATTGGGTTTTCTAAGAGAAAACCCTAACTTGCTGAAATCATGTTTCATACTAGACGACCATGATTTCCATAAAAACTAGGAAAAATGTATAAAAAACCTAAAAGAAGCCAAATCTCACAGGTTTTAAGAAAAATGACTCACTTAAGTGGATCAATTTTCTATGTCTACAATGTTTCATTACTTTTGTTTTTTATTAATTATCAATAAAGTAAATATACTGAAAAAAGTTAAATATATTTATAAGAAAGGAAATTATAAATAATTTAAAGAATTTTTTTTGGTCATTTGGAAGAAATGTAAAAAAATATTTTCAATAATAAAAAAAATAAAATTAATTTATTAAGAATGTTATTTAAATGTCATCTAATTAACCTGACATAAATTAATCTCAAATAATAAAAACTGCATATACCATCCAAGAAATGGAACGCAGCCAGCAAGAGGCAGCAAGTTGCTCGACTTAACTACCAGCACGTAAAAAATAATACTAGCATGTAAAAAATAACTTTCTTTCTTTCGAACAAGCCTGAAATTTAATAGGTAAATGTTTGTTACAACTTTATTTAGCCTTCAAATTTCACCCCGCTATTAACGGTAACATTATAACGCAGATGCAGAATAAAAGGAAGTTTATACTCTGTAAATAAAGCACTCATGCACTCTACGTGTACTATAATTTGAGGGTTTGTTTGCGACGCCTTAAAGATTCAACTTTTAAGTCCAGCTATATACAATGTATAAGTTCTTTTTCTGATTTTGGGTACATGTTTTTTTTTTTTAAGTTAAATAAACAGTTGAATTTGTATTCAGATAAACTTCAAAAACATTTGCTTCAGATTTCAAAGTTTGTTTGGATTTCTAGCGATGGATGCGAGGTTTGAGGAATTGATAGGAAGGATAGGAACTGAGGGGTTTATGGGTTTATATTTTCAGTCCTTTTCAGACGTTTTATAGCTTTGGGAAGGAAAACCTTATGATTGTTGTGGCATAAGAATTTAAGGGTATTAAGGTTGGATGTTAAGTGTGGAGTTTCACAGGATATAAATCTTTGTCTGAAAGTTTTGGAGGTGAAAGTACAGTGAAAAATTTGGTTATAAGTGGAATTGGGGTTTTACTTTGATACTGGAAAATTTGGTTGTGACAAACATTATATAGCTTTTGGAAGGAAAACCTTATGATTGTTGTGGCATGAGAATTTAAGGGTATTAAGGTTGGAAGGAAAACCTTATGATTGTTGTGGCATGAGGATTTAAGGGTATTAAGGTTGGATGTTAAGTGTGGGGCTTGACAGAATTTAAATCTTTGTCTGAAAGTTGTGGAGGTGAAAGTATAGTGAAATTTTTGGTTACAAATGGAATTGAAAATTTGCTTTAGTTATGAGGGGTTGGATTTAGCTTTTAAGCTCTTTTTTTATCTGATGGTGATGCAGGGAGAAATATTTATGATCGTTGTGAATGTTTGTAGGGCTTTAGAGCGGCTGTAAGGGTGTGGGTGCTTTTACATGACTGTAAGAATTGGTTTGTAGTGTTGATTTGGATAAATTTGCTTCCGTAGCATTGGTGTTGTCACCCATCTGACATCAATTTGTTTAGACGTAGATATGCATGAGCATGTGAATTGTCATTGACAGCTACTTTTGGCACATATATAAGGTTGTTTCTCTTTCTATTTGTTTGTTTTGATATTTTTCTTGGATACTCCAGGCCTTTCCCAAAAGTTGCATAATTTTAGTGGCAGGTCCATGTGTAAGTAATAATAAATTTATAAAAAGAGCTTTCTGAAAAATTTGAATCGTTTAAAAGCTTTAGAAAAAGGATAGCTTAGTTTTCTCTTATGCAGGACTGATATGTTATAATTGGACATGTGAAAATATGTTAAAATTGTCATTTACAAGGAAGGAATAAAAAACTAAAGTTTTTATTTGCAATTAAGTTTCTTATTTTAGCTATTTAATATCAGAAATCTTTGAATCTTATGGTAGAAGATTGAAAAAATTTTAAAACTTGAATTTTGTGGCAGTGGTATGGCAGAAGGTCGGATTAAATTTATTTTAAAAGAATAACATAAATGTTAGGTATTAAAAGGAATGTTAAAAATAATACTTAAAAAATATTAAAGAAAGTATTAAAATAATATTAAAAATTTATTTTTTTAATAAATAAAAAACTTTTTAAAAAGTCAAAGTTTTTATTTGCAATTAAGTTTCTCAGTTTAGCTATTTAATATCAGAAATCTTTGAGTCTTATGGTAGAAGATTGAAAAAATTTTAAAACTTGAATTTTGTGGCAGTGGTGTGGGAGAAGGTCGGATTAATTGTTTTTTAAAAGATTAACATAAATGTTAGGTATTAAAAGGAATGTTAAAAATAATACTAGAAAGTATTAAAAAAATATTAAAAATATTATTGTTTTAATAAATAAAAAAATTATTAAAAAAATAAAATTTTTATTTGCAATTAAGTTTCTTATTTTAGCTATTTAATATCAGAAATCTTTGAATCTTATGGTAGAAGATTGAAAAAATTTTAAAACTTGAATTTTGTGGCAGTGGTGTGGGAGAAGGTCGGATTAATTGTTTTTTAAAAGGTTAACATAAATGTTAGGTATTAAAAGAAATGTTAAAAATAATACTAGAAAGTATTAAAAAAATATTAAAAATATTATTTTTTTAATAAATAAAAAAATTATTAAAAAAATAAAGTTTTTATTTGCAATTAAGTTTTTTATTTTAGCTATTTAATATCAGAAATCTTTGAATCTCATAGTAGAAGATTGAACAAATTTTAAAACTTAATTTTGTGGCAGTGGTGTGGCAGGAGGTCGGATTAATTTTTTTTAAAAGAATAATATAAATGTTATGTATTAAAAGGAATGTTAAAAATAATACTTAAAAAGTATTAAAGAAAATACTAAAATAATATTAAAAATATCATTTTTTTAATAAATAAAAAAATTATGAAAAAAATAAAATGTTTTTATTTGCAATTAAGTTTCTTAATATCAGAAATCTTTGAATCTTATAGTAGAAGATTGAAAAAATTTTAAAACTTGAATTTTGTGGCAGTGGTGTGGGAGAAGGTCGGATTAATTGTTTTTTTAAAGGATAACATAAATGTTAGGTATTAAAAGGAACGTTAAAAATAATACTGCAAAGTATTAAAATAATATTAAAAATATTATTTTTTTAATAAATAAAAAAATTATTAAAAAAATAAAGTTTTTATTTGCAATTAAGTTTCTTATTTTAGCTATTTAATATCAGAAATCTTTGAATCTTATGGTAGAAGATTGAAAAAATTTTAAAACTTGAATTTTGTGGCAGTGGTGTGGTAGAAGGTCAGATTAATTTTTTTTTTAAAAGAATAACATAATTGTTAGGTATTAAAAGGAATGTTAAAAATAATGTTTAAAAAATATTAAAGAAAGTATTAAAATAATATTAAAAATAATATTTTTTTAATAAATAAAAATATAATTTATAAATAAAAAAAGTATTAAAAATTAAAAAATAAGAAAAAAAGAATTTTCTCATAAGGATGGAGCTGGTTATATAAAAAGGCAGCCGAACCAAAAAACGTTTTATTAGGGTGCTAGGCAACTGAAAAAAAAAACTAATAAAAAGCATTATCAAATTTTTTTTTTCCATAAAGATGACACAGATGCTTTATTACATTAAAGAGGGACTGTTTATAGATAAAGAGACTACCGGAAAAAAAATAAAAAAATAAAGGAGCTGTTTATAGAAAAAAATCAACTGAAAATAGGAAAATAAAATTAGTACTAATAAATAGATAATATTATGAACATAACTATATCTATTTATTAGCTGCAAGGCATCCCTTGAAATTCAATTCGGTTCATGTAATCAAAGTTTTCAATATCATTCGTGATATCTTTTTTGTTCTGTGTTTGTTCTGCAACATTCAAGCCTTGCCTCCCCTGTCGGTACAGAAAAGTTCTATTTAGCCAGAGAGCCGGTAAAAATGGCTGGGACGGACAAAGATAAAGCTATAGGTATTGATCTCGGAACAACTTACAGTTGCGTTGGAGTATGGCAGCATGACAGGGTTCAAATCATTGTCAATGACCAAGGTAACAGAACTACTCCCTCCATGGTTGCCTTCACCTCCACGGAAAGACTTGTTGGAGACGCCGCCAAGTTCCAGATTTCAACTAATCCCCATAACACCGTGTTTGATGCCAAGCGACTCATTGGAAAGAGATTCACTGATCCATGTGTTCAGTCTGATATCAAACTCTGGCCTTTCGCTGTAGTGAAGGGAAAGGATGACAAGCCTATGGTGGAAGTGTCTTACAAAGGTGAAAAGAAGCTATTTGCAGCTGAAGAAATCTCCTCTATGGTATTGATGAAGATGAAGATGATTGCTGAACAATTTCTTAACTGTGATGTAAAAAGTGCTGTCATTACTGTGCCTGCATATTTTAACAATCTTCAGAGGAGAGCAACGAGAGATGCTGGCACGATTGCAGGCCTTAACGTGATGCGTATTATCAATGAACCCACGGCCGCAGCAATAACTTACGGTCTCGGTGCTACTTACCTCGAAAAGAAAAAAGTTCTCATCTTTGACCTGGGTGGAGGCACGTTTGATGTGTCTGTTCTTACTGTTGAAAGAGGTAAGATTGAGGTTAAAGCTGTTGCAGGGGACATGCATTTGGGAGGTGAAGATTTTGACAACAGGATGCTCAATTTTTGTGCTCAACAGTTCAATAGAAAGTATAAACTGGATCTGGCGACAAATGCCAGAGCCCTTCGAAGACTTCGTTCAGAATGCGAAAGGGCAAAAAGAAGTTTGTCTTCAGCGACAGAGACTGTTATTGACATTGACTCTCTCTACGAGGGTCAAGATTTTCATATGAAGATTAGGAGAGCTAAGTTTGAAGAGCTCAATGAAGATTTGTTCGAAAAGTGCATGAAGATCGTGAAAAACTGTCTAGAAGATGCCAGGATGGAGAAGCATCAAATAGACGAAGTTGTCCCGATAGGAGGTTCGTCTCGTATACCAAAGGTCCAGGAGTTACTAAAACAATTCTTTGACGACAAGAAGCTTTGCAATACTGTAAATCCCGACGAAGCTGTTGCTTATGGTGCAGCCGTGCAAGCAGCAGTCTTGAATAATGAATCCATAAACTTGGTCCTTATCGATGTCACACCTCTCAGCCTTGGGATTTCAGTTAAAAATGGTGTGATGAGTGTCGGCGTTCCAAGAAATACCGGGATTCCTACTCGTAAGGAGATTTCTTTGACAACAGTATATGACAATCAGGAGAGTGCAAATATTCGGGTCTATGAAGGTGAGAGAGCTTTGGTTGCCGACAACAACTTTCTTGGTAAATTTATTCTGAGTGGGATTCCACCGGCCAGATGTGCAGTGCCAAAAGTTGAAGTTTGTTTCGAAGTGGATGCGGATGGAATTCTAAAAGTCTCTGCTCAAGAAAAGGAAACAGGACGAAGCAACGGCATAACTATTTCTAACGAACGTGACATACTGAAGAAGGAGGAGATAGATAGAATGGTGGCTGATGGAGAGACATTTAGAAGAGAGGATGAAGAAGCGAAGAAGAAGAACCTTGCCAAACACAATCTTCAATGCTATATTGTCAACATGAGAAGCAGGGTAACGAAGGGAAAGATCAATGGGACAGTGGAAGCGTGTGTTGCAGAAGATGTGATGAGGACACTGAAGGATGTTGAGGAGTGGTTGGATGAAAATGAAGATGCAGGACATGGTGAAGTGACAGCCAAATTGGAGGAATTGAAGACTAAGCGGCTGCCATCGCTTGTTCTGAATCTCTAAGGTATGACTCAAACCTTATAATAATAAGATGTTCTTCAATTCATGGCCAAGCACCCTTCTGTACTTGGACTTACAAGACTGACGCCGAGCATATTCTTTGCAGTTACAGGTTTCCGTGAATCACCGTTTATGTCAAGTTCAGTTATTTTCAGCTTGCTGTTTCACGGGACTCGTTCTCCTTAGGAGTGAAGGGCATGCTAGTAACAATTTGAAGTGGGTATTCAGTGGAAGAAGTGCGTTTAAGTCGTCATCGGCGTGTCCCTTTTTAACTTTTTTTTTTTTCCCTTAGTCTGTTGAACTTATGTTAGTGTTTACAAAAGCGTGGCATATACCTGTAATATTTGGTCTTGGAACCAATAAAATAACAGTTACAGTTGAGAGATGTTTGTGTATATTATTTTTTTTAAAGCGGAAAACCCCTTGCGGAGCCGCTTAGTCCCAGAGACCACGAACAGGGGTTCTACACCGTCAAAGTCACCAACATTATCAATTGGATTTTAGATACCCAATTCAGCTTTTTGGTAGGGTGGAGATTTGAACCTAAGACCTCCCTTGGAGGATTGCCCTCTCATCTCCAACTCACCTACAACGCCTGAGTGTTTGTGTATATTATTAAGGGTAAAATAAGATCCTAAAAAATAGGACCACTTGTTACCCAAGTATGTTTTATACATACATATAATCTTCATACGGTTCTTATTTGTGTTGTAAATGTTTTTTTTCTTTTTTCTTTTAAATTTTGGGGCAGAAAGTTTTTTTTTCAGAAGTATATTATAATTTAGTTTTTAATAAATTAGATGGAACTATATTTATAAAGGATGTTATTTATTTAATAATATGATTATTCATTCATATTTTTGTTATTATATTTGATGAACAAAGTATGGTATACAACTTGAGTAGTTTAATAGTAAAGATTTTGGAACTTCATATTCCAATCCTATAAAGGGTAGTGATTGTATACCATATTTCAGTAACTAATGTATGAATGAATAACCATCATTAAAATAAAACAAGGTCATCTTATATAGCCTATGGCACTGTGGGATAAAACTACTTTACCCTTCTACCCTTTATGCATATAGTGGACCCAAGCAAAAGGTTATATGTTATATGAGATCATGTGATTTATTAAATGTACATTTTTCCAACCAACCTAAGCCCTCTTATTTAGAGTTTCAAAGTCTTATGTTGTGGATAGACAAGTTTCTATCAAAATGTCAATGTAATATAGTTTAGTTTTTAATAGATTAGATGGAAAGATGTCTATAAGGGATGTTATTTACTTAATAATATGATTATTCAATCATATTTTTATTTTATTTTGATTAGCAAAGTATGATGTACAACTTGAATAGTTTAATAGTAAAAACTTTGAAACTCCCATGTTCGAATCCTATAAAAGGTAGGTTTATATACCATACTTCAGTAACTAGTGTATGGTTGAATAACTAATAAAACAAAGTAGTCTTATCTAGCCTATGTACTTTACCCTTTTACCCTTTATGCAAAGTGGACCTAAGCTAGAGGCTATAGGTTATGTGGACCATGTGATTTATTAAATGTATGTTTATCCAATCAACCTAACAGTTTCAAAGTCTTAATTATTAAGCCAGTTGGAATTGCACTTTCTAACACTCATAATCATAAGGCTAGCTATTGCATATGTGTTTATCCAATCAAACTCCATTACAAGGTATACAGCCTTCCTCAAATTGAATTTCAACCTTAAACCTCTTAATTAAGGTTCAATAGTATTAATCATTAAGCCCACTAAAGTTATATTTATTTTTTTAGAGTCTTCATTTGAATTGTGACTATTTGTTTAATAAATATCATCATTACTATTAGTTTAATAGATGTTCTTACCTAATAACTAATAACATAAATATATAAAGAATGTGTCCCCTAAGGCTAGGTGGATTGGTAAGTGCTTGTTTAGCCAGACACTTACCAAGAGGACACCCATTTTTAAACCTTTAGGGGTAGCCTTGTTTGCAAAGGTAGTAGTTTGATTTGAATCCTCTGAGTGTGTACCAACTGACGATGATGGTATGAATTCCAAGCGATTGTTGGTCCCTTTCATGTCACCTCAATAATAACGAGGCAGAATAGGTTTGGTGGAAACAACCTTTAGATTTCAAACATTCAATAATGTGACCATTAAAATACATCAAACATCATCTATAAGCCCAAAATCTGAAAAAGGGTAAAGATGAGAAATTAAATCTGAGCATGCAAAAATTTTCTCCTCCTATTTTACTAACAAACTCCAAATTTTTGAAAAACCCTTTGCATTAAAAAAATGTTTCTTTTACATTCATTTCAGCAGTATTTCTAGTCTTTTTTGAAAAAAAATCCCAAAAAGAACCAACCTCATCTTCTCTGTTTGATGGAATATTTAAAAATGCAGATAACTCTTCATCTACATATTTCTACTTTGTTTTCTTCTTAGTGCCTCTTAGTTTTCTGTGTGATACTTTTTGCTTTCTTTTCATTTTGTCTCCTAATGGTTTTGTCCTTATGCTCCTTTATTCCATTCGACATTATCCTCATTTATGGGCTATTTTATTTTATTTTTATTGAGAAATTTCTTACATACGACCCTCGACAGGCTGCATAATAAATCATTATTTTTTTTCTATATCTCCTCTGCATGTTATAATAATTGATATGATGGCCAACTTTATTTCTATAATAGTCTTTAAATCCTACTTGTGACAGATGTATAATGCCTCCGTTTCCTAACCGATGGCAGCCACGTAATATGATTGAGGCTTCAATATTTTTCGAAGATGAAGTAGGGAAAAATGGTGCACCAAATTATGATAAACAATATGTGTATCTATGTCCTATTGCGTATGAGCATCAAACGAAAGCATGCAAGTAAGATGGAAAAGATAGCAAATAACAAGAAATGAAGCAAAGTAAATTGACTTCTTATTAATTAGGTAGATCAAATCCAGGTTACAAAATGTCCCCTTTGAGGGCTCAAATAGATGATACAACTGTTTACAAATTGGGTGCCCAAGGATCAAAATCCTTCAAGTAACTCGGGTGCACATCCAATGTCTTTCCTCGTACCCACAATCGAAGTGGGTGGGCCAATGCTACGCCACTTGTATATTTGATCTTTGTGTCTCATGATGCTTCCCAATGCATTATCTGACCTGAACCTGCACATAGAGAAACAAGAAACATCAAGTAGCAAGTGCGTATGATGTAAAACATGCAATCCCCACAGGCACTAAAAGACTAGTAGTGAGCATATGCATATATATTGTATCAAATCAACTCCAAATGGCATGAAATTGCATAGGGATGTAAAGTAAGTGGTTTTGGGAAGATATCACCAGAAATTACCTTGAAATTGAGTCCGATGGTGCCTCGTAATTGCAATGACCGTTCACAACCTATAAAACCCAAAGCAAACAATTTTTGCCCCTACATATCCAAAACACATGAAAATTGGACAAAATACATAAAATAACATTTTAAGAAAACCCATATGATCATATTTGCAAAATTAGTGATATTTTAGGTGTTTCTTTAGATGACCACCGTAGACCTGCATGAGACCCTACAAAACACTAAAATTGCAATATCTCGGCCAATATAACTCAGAATGACATGAAATTTGAACTGCAGCATAATATGAATATGTAGAAAATAAATAATTAAAAATAGTCAAAAAATTATTGATATATTTCTATTCATCATAGGGTGGGACGAATAGGACTGTCACAAATTGGGGGGCACCCGGGGGTGGGACGCCCACCATTTTTGCCTAAATTTTGCCACCAATTCCATTGGGAAATGGTCCAAAACACTATGGGGTGTATTTTAGTCAAATTTGGTGAGGTAATTCACTCATATGGTTTGGTTATGTGACAAATTGTGCCTACTAGTTCACTCGCAAACCTCCTTCGCTAGGTAGAGATTTCGAGGTAAAAATGGGCACAAAAGGGTGAAAGGAAATCTTAGCAGCACTCCATTGCTTTGTCCTAAAACTCCTCTCTATATTTTGTGTGGAAAATACATCCACTTTATAGCCCAAGGAGGCTCATGTGTCAAAAGGCATGCAAGGGCATGCATGGCAAGAGGCGCCACTTGGCCACCAGGGTGGCATGCATTGGAGGGGGAAGAGAATCTCCCAAATTGGCCTCATTCATGGAGCATGTCATAAATTTGCTACATGCTCTAACTTGTGGGCGAGAATAGGTAGGAATATGACCGTTACCAGGCGCCATTTGTCCAGATTTGACTTTTTGCTAGTCAAACCTGCTATTCATCCCACCCTGGGATGAATGTTGCTATTCACTCTAGGGTGGGACGAATAGGATCTGTATTCATCCCAGGGTGGGATGAATAGAAAAAGGGTGTCAAAAAGGTCCCAAAAGTGGCCTGAAACCTTCCAAACCTTGCATAGAGTGGTTAGAACCACTGTATACCTGCTGAGGGCTGCCCTAGGGGCCTTGGTATGTCATTTTAGCCATTGCTTATGGTAGCATAATCGGATTGACCAGATTTTAGTGTCTACAGATGCCCCTTTTTGGGATGCGTTGTGTGCAGCACAACGCCGAGCAAAAATAGATGACTAAAATGTTCAATGATTAGGGTTACTCAATAACCTAACCAACTTTAGATGCCCCAATCCTGGAAAGAGCATGCGTTCTTGAATCCTTGCTTCTAACGAGCTAAGGAACTTGCTTTAGCTTAGACATTGTCTATCATGAAGAGGCGAGGCCTATGATTCCATGATGCTTACTAGATGCCAAGCATTTTGATTTGATATTTTGTGCTTGTTTGCTACCCCAAGTAGGAGCATGATTGTCTTTGTCAATGATTCATTGAACGAATGCAATTTGCATGATTGAGTGTGTGCTTGTTGATTTTGAACTGAGTATGACTACCCCCTCAAGTGATGAGTCGATGAGGGAATGACTCATGAGAAAAGTGATGAGTCACTTGACCCAGATGACTTTTTTTAAGGTTACCTTCAGTTGTATCCATTGAAAAATGGCATAGTTTTGAAAGGATTTTGATGATGCTATGGAGGTTTCTTGGAAGCAAAGAGTTGAAAACTTCATTCCCGTGGGGCGGTCCAGCCACAATGGCCTTCTTGGGGAGTGAAATAGTAACTTTTCTATGCATCCATGAGAATTTTGCATTCCATATTGACCCTGAATGAATTCCATCAGATTTGACTTATTTTTGGTGGGTTTTTGGACCCTTTTCTTTGGTGCTTCTTGGAGGAAAGGAATGGAAAACCTCATTCCCATGGGGTGGTCTAGCCATATTGGCCTTCTTAGGGATTGAATTAAGGTTATTTTTAAGCATCCAGGAGTGTTATTATTTGCCTCTTGATTGATACAAAATTTTTGACCAAAATATAGTTATTTTTGTGGGATTTTGGACCCTTTTGGTGCATTTTAAGTTGTTTTAACCTATAAATTTTGTATTCATCCCAAGGTGCAACAAATACAAATTTGGTATTCATCCTAGGGTGGGACGAATGGCCAAAAGTGCATTCATCCCACCCTAGGATGAATAGAACTGTCATAAGCCTATATAAACCTCAAATGTGAGTTTTGGGCTCATTATTGCATGTTTTCTTTGGTGATTTGAGAGGTGAGGAAGAGGAGGGTTATTTTTTTGTAGCGAAGCACTATTAAAATCACCCTACGGCCACCATGAGTCAGCAATTAGAGGCATCTAGTGGAGGAGCTAGTGCTAGGCGGGTATGTGTTGACTCGACTTCCTCATTATTTTTGCTTTTAAAATTGTAATTTTATTGTATAAAATAATTAACCTAAGTTAAATGGAATACACCGTATTTTTAACTTATTTTATTTTTAGGCATATTACATTCTAATATAGGTAATTAAACTTAATGTAGATGGAATATACTAGATTTTTATTTTTTAAATATATACATTATGGATAGGTAATGAAACCTAATGTAGATGTAATATGTTGATTTTTATTTTTTTAAACATATCACATTACGAGATAGGTAATGAAACCCTAATGTAGATGTAATATGCTATATTTTTAATTTTTGTATTTTGTTTTTAAACATATCACATTATGGGATAGGTAATGAAACCCTAATGTAGTTGTAATATGTCATATTTTGAATTTTTGTATTTTTTTTTAACATATCACATTATGGGATAGGTAATGAAACCCTAATGTAGATGTAATATGTTATATTTTTTTTGTATTTTTTTTTGTTTTTGTGCAATTATATTGCTTAAATAGATTAGTGTTGTTTTTTTTTTTTGGGCCTTTTGGAGGCCATTGTGAAGCATGGTGAATGCCTGCTTATTGTTGTTCTTATTTATTTATTGCTTTACTAGGTGGTGAAGAGTCGGTATCGCACACCGAAGCTCTTCGAGACCACCCGAGATGCCTTGATTGAGGTTGACTGGGAGTGGCTTGATGCCATGGGGCTCAAGCAGGTTACCTGGTTGGAGCTTGTGATAGGTGACTGAGCCTACTTGACCGCTCTTATTAGCCTATGGGACTCATGCACCAACACCTTCCACCTACCAATGGGGGAGATGATGGTGATGCTAGAGGATGTCTACCGGATTCTATGAATTTGATAGAGGGGTGACCTATCCACTCTATGCACCATGACTAGAGAGGTGCAGTGTTGACGAGGTACTTTGGTGAGGATGCGGATGCGATAGAGTTAGAATACCATAATGGAGGGATACTGGTGGGGTTCTGGCATGAGGAGGGGGTGTTGGGGGTGAGGCATGCACTATTGATGACCCTCATCTCCAATATGCTCCTCTTTGATTCTTCAAGAGCTAGGTTCCCTTGGAACCTGTTGGAGCTGGTGTACACCCTAGTGGGGTGCACCAAGGAGGAGCCTTTGGTGATGGCTTGGGGGACTACCCTACTAGCATAGCTCTATGATGAGCTGTATGAGATCTACTACCATCGATGGAAGGGCTTGGGGTGCAACTTCTTGTTGCAGTGTTGGGGATGGTAACACATAGTTGTGGAGCGACCACATGGACTATCATGGATGACCCGAGTGTAGCTAGTAGATAGGGAGATAGGATATGGTATCCTATGGTAGAGGGCTTAAGAGAGAGGGTAGAGTTATTACCATATAGGGGATGTGGATCACTATGCCGATGCATTCTCATGACTGGTGCCTAGGTAGGTGGTATGGCGATCGTATAGGGACTATCTCGCTTGGGTGGATGCTGGAGAGTAGCTCTGATGGGTGAGGTGAGGTAGATGGATGATTGTATGATATGGGACCGAGTGGGAGTACTTCCCATTTGCTCAGGTTATGAGATAGTTTGGGCTATGGTAGGGGTTTCTCGGGGAGCTAGTAGTATATCAATATCATGGGGATGAGAGGACATTGGGCTGGCTAGTAGTGGAGGAGGTGGGAGAGGAGGTAGACCCTATAGTAGATGTTCTTGATGTGGATGATGTTGGGACTATAGTGGAGTATGACTCATGGTGGGTGATGCAGTAGTGGTGAGGCATAGGGGCTTTGGGGGTGAGGTAGCTGGGGTAGTGATGAGGTGATGCAGGATTCTCCGAAGGATGACCAGGTAGAGGTGGATGAGCCACATGGGCATCACTAGCTGGTAGATGAGTAGGTAGACCTCCTAGACTTGGGGGATTAGGAGCAAGGGACGTAGGTGTAGTGAGGTATATAGGGTGATCGATATCTGGAGCTGTAGGTTGAGTTGGGTAGGGTTAGATAGGAGAGGGATCTCCTTCGGGCATAGGTATAGGAGGACCAGGTTGAGATATCCTCTCTATGGGCATAGTTGAGAGCATAGGGTCCTAGGTAGGAGGGATCCAATATTGGGGAGGTAGAGAGGCTATGGGTGGAGGTGCTATGGCTGTAGTTAGTGGTGGAGATGTACCAGTCATGGGGATAGTAGAGGTAGGCTTATGTGGATCGATTAGAGATGGAGGTAGTGCACCTTGGAGGGTATCTTCCTGATGATGGGGAGACTAGTGGCTCACACCGAACTCAATAGAGCGAGATAGTGCAGTCTTCTTCTAGGTAGAGGATTGATAGGGCTAGTGGTAGCAGGCATGGAGGGTCATAGCGGACCTAGACTATGGGTGGTAGTGGGTCATAGCACCGGTCCTGCATGACCATGGTGATGGATACTATTGAGACTCTTTTTGGATTTTTGGTATTGGTGAGGTCTGAGGACCCACTTTATTGTAGCCTACGGGCATTTTTGGAAACTATGATGTATATTTTTACCCATATATATATATATGAGATTTTGTTATGGTCATCATGTGTCTCTTTTATTGTTTTATGAGATGGATGCAATGTATGTATTTGATTTATGATGGTATGTTAAATGCTAATGATTGATGTATATGGATATTGTTATGTGATTTGTTGTAATATTGATGGATGTTGTACCATGTATGCATATGTATGCTTCTATGATGTGATGCAATTGTGATTGATGTTTATTATGTATGCATATGTTTTTGATGTTTTATGTATGTTGATGTAGTTATGATTTTCTTGTTGTGTATATGCGTGGATGTACAATGAGATGGATGATTTTATTAATGGATATTATGAACTATGACTAATGATTTGACCCACTATGTTAGCACCATAGACTGTATAAAATGCATTAGTTCCTTTTGTTTCTTTTTGTATTATTTTTGTGTAATGGATATATGGAAATGTATTATTGCAATGTGATACAATGGACTAAATGAAATGAGATGTTAGAGAATGTAGATGAGGTTTTCTTGAGACTCAAACACTCTAGCTAACTTGATCAAAGGTTGTTTACTGACTATGCAAGACTTTTTGACAAGGTATGAATCTTCTAGGATGACCAAGATACTTCATATCCCTGTGTGTGCAAGTGAGTTCATTCTTGTGAGATGCATAAAGATACCACCATTTCCAGATAGGCTATCCACCAAACCTGGAATGAGGATCACCCTATGAATGTCACGATCCTAGGTTTTGTACTTGGTTGGATTAGACCACTAGGTAATATAGGTTACCAAAAGCTAGCTCATCCACATGCAAACATTGGTCTGCACACATGCAAAAGCTAATGTGACAGACATATCATCATGCGTAAGGATACCACCATTGATAGATAGGCTATCCACCAAACCTGTAATGAGGATCACCTTATGGTTTTCCAAATGCTGAGAATTCTAGGGATTCAAGCTCAAGCTCCCTTATTTTCTTCAATTTTATTGGGATACTTGCTCATGTGTAGTGATGATAATCACTATTTATTTTGTATTTTGTTTTCTTTGAGCAAGGGATTTGGGGAGTGGTGATGACCACTATTTATTTTGCTTTTGATTTTTGATTTTTGAGGATTTTGATTTTGAACTTTTGGGATTTTGATTTTTGACTTTGATTTTTGAGGATTTTGATTTTTGAACTTTTGGGATTTTTGGGAATTGGGATTTTTGATAGTGGTGAAAACCACTATTTATTTTGGGGAATTGGGTAGGGAAGATCTTGTCCTTTTTCCAATTCTCAACATTCTTGAACCATTTGCATAGGGGGATGAGCAGGATAACCTTTTCGCTTAAAGTAACCTAGACCACTTTGTAGGTTTCATATTTCCTTGCACAAAACTTGGATTTATTAATGTGTAAATGTGTTGGGATTTGTTGTATACAAGGTATAATCTAAGCAAGACTCTACCTCCTAAAAATCATGATAGCTTTCTACAAAATCTGAAAAGAAAACTAGAGATGGTTGAGTGACTAAAAATCATAAAGATATTCTAGAACAAATGACTATGTGATGGGAGATAGACATTGTTATGACCAATGTAAAATGTAGGTGAACATGATAAGTGGAAAACTGAAATGATGCGGATAATGATTTTGACATAATTGTCCTTTTTTTTTTTTTTGACTGATGTAGGATGTACAATCTTAGTGCTAGACACGTATGAGCAACTCTATAGTGCAAAGTGCAATAATGAGTATGCCTAATGCAGATGATTTTGAGAATGCAACGAGATGCGATGTAATGAAATGCAATATGATATTTTTGTGTTTTTGATGTTTTGATGATGTTTGAAGATGCAATGTGATGCAATATTTTTGTATTTTTGATTGATATATATGATGTTTTTTATTTTTGATGATGTTTGAAGATGCAATGTGATGCAATATTTTTGTATTTTTGATTGATATATATGATGTTTTTTAATTTTTGATTGATATATATGTACATGTGACCAACGGGCTTATTGGGGGCCATTGGGGCATTTTGGGTGACCAAAGGGCTTATGGATGCCTTTGGGGCATTTTGGGGTGACCTAGATGGTTATAGACTACCTAGGAGAATTTTAGGTTGACCAAGTGGGTTATAGGCACCCTTGGAGCATTTTGGGGTGACCTAGATGGTTATAGACTACCTAGGAGCATTTTAGGTTGACCAAGTGGGTTAAAGGCACCCTTGGAGCATTTTGGGGTGACCTAGATGGTTATAGACCACCTAGGAGCATTTTAGGTTGACCAAGCAGGTTATAGGCACCCTTGGAGCATTTTGGGGTGACCTAGATGGTTATAGACCACCTAGGAGCATTTTAGGTTGACCAAGTAGGTTATAGGCACCCTTGGAGCATTTTGGGGTGACCTAGATGGTTATAGACCACCTAGGAGAATTTTAGGTTGACCAAGTGGGTTATAGGCACCCTTGGAGAATTTTGGGGTGACCTAGATGGTCATAGACCACCTAGGAGCATTTTAGGTTGACCAAGCGGGTTATAGGCACCCTTGGAGCATTTTGGGGTGACCTAGATGGTCATAGACTGCCTAGGAGCATTTTAGGTTGAGCCACAACACTCTAGGCATGGAAAGGCCATAAATGAAGGATGTTCAAGGGTTCAGGATCCTCGAATCCTTCAAGGGAGGCTAGGTGGTAAGTTTTGGGTCCGATATGACTAGTAATGACAAAAGGACCTAACCAATTTACCATAAACTTATCCCTCAGATGGGGTAAAAAATTAGAATTCTGTTGGTTCTCTTTTAGAACAAGGTCACCCACCTGAAAGTCTCTAAGATGGACTTTCATGTTGTAGGCTCTCTTAAGTCACTCTTGATAAATGCGTAGGTGCTCGAGAGCATTAATATGATGTTCATCAAGCAATGTAAGTTGATCTAGGTGAGCCTACCGTATGGTGTCATCATCGATGAACTCCTGCATGGATATGCATAGTGATGGGATTTCTAGCTCTAGAGGCATGACTACCTCGATGTCGTACACTAGTGAAAATGGGGTAGCCCCTGTGGGCATCCGAATGCTAGTGCGGTAGGCCCATAGAGCAAGGGGTATTTGCATGTGCCAATCGATGTGATTCTCTTTGATAGTTTTCTTGAGAATGGCAATCAATGTTTTGTTGGAAGCCTCTGCTTGCCCATTTGTTTTTGTGATAGTAGGGCATCAAAAAGTTGTGCTAGATATTATACTTTGTTGTTAAAGCATGCACATCCTTATTCTTGAATGATGTCCCATTATCCAAAATGATCTTGGATGGAATACCAAAATGACAAATGATATTATGCAATATGAACTCCATGATGCGGGGTCCTATCATAGTGGTAAGGGGGATCGCTTCCACCCACTTTGTAAAATACTCGATAGCTGTAATGATAAATGTGTGATGGCCCGAGGATGCGGGGGAGATTTTCTCGATTAAATCCAACCCCCATTGCAAAAATGGCCAAGCCGATTGGATCGGTTGTAAGGCCTGAGAAGGTACGTGTGTCAAGTTAGCATGGTGCTGACACTTCACGCACTTCCTCACATATGCACAATAATCTCACTCTAAAGTTGGCCAATAATAGCCCATGCAAAGAATGCGCTTTGCGATGGCCATGCTACTGAAATGGCCATCACATGTACTATCGTGTGCTTGGGTGATTGCCCAAGCCGACTCTTGATGTTCTAAGAACCGAAGGAGGATCCCTTCATAGCTTCGATGATACAGAATGTCTCCTAGCAAGACATATTTTTTCGCCTTCCATTTGAATGTTCTTTTAGCGGCGTGCGACAATCTAGGAGGGAGATTACCAAGCTTTAGATACTCCCTGATTTGTGTGGACCAGTCCTATTGTGGGGAAGCCTCGATTGCATGAATTGCCTATCCCTCTTGAAATTCATCTCGAGAAAATGTTGAGTGGGAAAGAACTTGTAAGAATAGCATTGTACTTCTATCAAAAGGGGCTTGAGGGAACAGAGTCCCCCAATCGGCATGATTCAAGCATTCATGAATGTGCGAGAATCTCTCTTGATGAGGTTCAATTTGAATCAAGTGGACTTCCGGTATGGCCTGAGTGTTCTCACACTCAACCATAGACTGCAAGAGCATTTTGACCTGAATGGTTGTCATCTCATCAGTAGGGTTCTACGGGATCAAGGACCCTAGGGAGGCCATCGTATCTACAAAATGATTAGATGATCGAGGGAGTGCCTCGATGTCATACCATTCAAATTTTTCCAAGAATTTATCCACAAGGGCTTTGTAGGCTTGTAGAATTGGGCACTTGCATTGGTAGATCCCTTTGACCTGGTTAACAATGAGCAAGGAATCACCAAAAATGTTAAGCTTGGTGATTTTCATGGTGATAGTCATTTGAAGACCTATGAGCAAGGCTTCGTACTCGACATTGTTGTTGGTGCATAAGAAATCAAGTTTAAATGATAGGGGTATGGGAGCCCCATGCAGTGTGAAAAACATGATCCCTGCACCACCCCCTTGCTCACATTTGGAGCCATCAAAAAATAGATTCATATCTTCCTGTGGCTCAAGCTCTTCAGAATCAGGTGATTTTGATATTTGGAAGACTCCATCATCGGGAAGCTCCATGCTAAGAGGTTGATCATCCTGGAGAGGAGCCTCTGCGAGTTGATCGATGATGACCTAACCCTTAATTGATTTTTGTCCAATAAATTCTAGGTCAAACTCCATCAACAACATGATCCATTTCACCATGCGACTGTTATGATAAGTGTGACTCATCATGTATCACAATGGATTCTCTTTAGATACAACATATGTGGTATGGCTAAGCATGTAATGTCATAGCTTCTTAGTGGCAAAAACCATCGCTAGGCATAACTTCTCAATGTATGCGTACTTGATCTCATAACTGACTAGGGTGCGGCTGAGATAGTAAGTAGCTTGTTCCTTATGCAGTTCATTGTTTTAGGCTAACATGGCACCCAATGCAATCTTAGTGGTTGAGATGTATAAGCGGAATGACACTCTTGGTCGAGGTAGAGCCAACACTGTGAGCAAAGCTAGGTATTATTTAATTGCATCAAAGGCCTCCTAACACTCGTCATCCCAATGGAATGTGACCCCCTTGTGCAATAACTTGTTCATGGGTCGACACTTGTCCAACAATTGCGCTATGAAGCATTTGATGGATGTGATCTTGCCCTGCAGACTTCGGAGCTGCTTGATGGTAGTCGGGGGAGGCATCTCGAGGATGGCCTTGACCTTGTTGGGGTCCACTTCGATGCCTCATTTAGAAACTATAAATCCCAAGAGCTTTCTAGATGTGATGCCAAAGATGCACTTCTTGGGGTTCAGTCTCACATTATGCTCAATAAGGTGATCGAGGACTTTGCGCAAGACATCGAGATGCTCATGGTGTAACAAAGATTTAGCTAGTAAGTCATCCATGTAATCTTCCAAAATATTATGCATGTAGTCATGGAAGATGTATGTCATGGCACGCTGGTAGGTGGCACTAACATTTTTAAGGCCAAAAGGCATGACCTTATAGCAAAATGTTCCCCAAGGCATTGTGAATGTCGTTTTGAGTTGGTCCTCTAGGTTGATACGAATATGATTGTACCTAGAGAAACCATCCATAAGGGATAACATTTCATGGCCCATTATGGCATCTACCAGGGCATCGATGCTTGGCAAAGGAAAATCATCCTTAGGACTCACTTTGTTTAGGTCTCAAAAATTGGTGCAAATGCGAATCCTCCCATCAGGCTTCTTGACGGGAACCATGTTGGACAACCATGGTGGATAGTCTACATAAATGACAAACCTGGCATCCAAAAACTTTTGTAGCTCATATTTGACCATTAAGGCCATTGTTGGATGCATATTTCTCAGCTTTTTCTTGATAGGCTTGGCCTTGGGATCAAGCGTCAGATTGTGGGTGACTAGATTTGGATCTAGTCCCGACATGTCTTTGTAAGACCATGCAAAAGTTGCCTTCTTCTCTGTGAGAAGGGCTATGTAATCGGCTTGCTCTTCGGGGGATAGACTTTCCCCTAGCTTGATATATTATAGGTTCTTGGGATCTGAGTCGATATCTTTGTCAATCGTAGGCTCGATTGACATATGTGACCCCTCCTCCAACTGGTGGGGAGTAGGGATCAAATGGATGTCATCAGCTGGATTTAAATCATCAATGGGAACCTTGGGTTCCTCCTCAGTGTGGAAGACATCATGAGTTGGCCCTAGAGAGAAATGAAATGGTTGTAGCATCTCATCGCAAGGCTAGTACTCAGAAGGTGAGGGAGGTGAATCTCCCCGATCAAAGTTGATTGCCCCCAAGTCGAGGTGCAATGGCTTCAATGGGTTATTCGGATCTCGTAGGGGCTCAAATAGATCTATGGAAATCATATTTATGGATGGATGATTTCCCCTATGTGGTTGATGGTGTCCACAGACCTCCGGATGTCGCAAGACCTGAGGAGGTGGCTGTGGAGGTGGTGGAATGATCGATGGTGGTCGGTGTGGCTACGGGTGAGCTTGCTCCTTGCAAGGTAGAAGTTGTCACCAAATGGGATCGTGTAATGGGAACATGCACAAATAGAACTCATCCTCATCATCCAAAGGGATGACTCATGTGTACTCTCCATCATAACTATCAGAGTCAATCGGTGCGACTCCATAGTCTGACTCATCATCTGATGTCCACTCATAAGGGGATCCTGGATCCTCTTCCTCACTATCATGGGGAAGAGTACATGAACCTTCACCTCTCTCGTAAGATCAAATATCATCATGAGGTGGTTCATCATCCCCTAAGGGCATAGGGAAGTAGTCCCCCAATGAGTAGATATGATTGGGGTTGGCAAATGGATCTCGCACCAGCTCATCCTAAAATTTGAGCGTCATGCACTCCAAGTTATCTACCAGGACATCAAGGGGCAAAGGCATGTTGTGTCCCAAACCAGACTTATCATAAGGCATTTGATACTATGGTTGGTAAGGGATTCTTGTGCCTTGCTCATACAAGCCTAACCCATAACCATGCCAATTGCATAGGTCAAGGTACTTCAGGGTGAATTTAGGGTTAGACAAGTAGTTAATGTCTTCTCCAAAGGGCTCTTCATCTTCTTCCTACTGTTGATAAGGTTTGATGCCATAGTCAAGGCCCCCATAGATGAAATTCATTTGATTAGGGGGAGTCCAAGAGGTACGATAGTGCCTATGGGAAGATGGGGTCGACCCATGTCTTGCACCGACTCTATAGCAGGGGTGGTTGTAACATTCCTAACCATGTACTCTCCCAATCTGGTGGAAGCTAGGTGCACTGTGACCTGAGGCTGTGGATAGAAGAGGGATGAGAGTGAGACCTGATCTGATTCATCGTTTGTCTCATGTGGTAGCTCCTCATCATCTTGGCTAGGTATCTCCTCTATGGAGATGGTGGATATGGTTGGTTGGACCTCATCAATAGGCCGCTTCCTTGGGTTCCTAGGTAAAGGATCCATAGGTGCACTAGGCATCTAGGGGGTGTCGATGATGAGGATGGTATGACATGCGATGGTGATGGAGTCAAACCTTGGTTGGATTTATTCGATTGGAAATCTAGATGGGTTGATGGTAAGGTTGACTCGGGGAGCTATTGCACCATATTGCAATACTTGAAGGGCTCTAGGTCCGTAGGGATGACATGAACTTGCCCTTCATGAGTGTACTTGAGGCATTGGTGAGCGATGGAAGGGACACACTTCATGTCCCTGATCCATGGTCTGCCTAATAGGATATTGTATGCCATCTCACCCTCTAGGATGTGGCACAACATCGGGATGGTCTTTTCTCCTACCTGAATAGGTAGGATGATCATACCAACCATTGAGCATATGGCATCATTGAAGGCTCAGAGGGTGTAGGTAGATGCGACAATGTGGGATGCTGGGAGCTTCAAATGCTTGAGAGTTATTGTAGTTATGATATTTCTAGAAGACCCAGTGTCTATCAACACTCTCTTGTATGGTGTTCCATTCACACATGCGATGATGTGCAAAGGGGGATCTACCATATCATTTGGAACTAGTTTAAGTTCATCTTCTCGAAAGGTAATCATCGGTTTCATGCATTGTCGCACATGCCCCATAAAGTTGTTGAAGGAGTTAGACTCCTGGGGCTGAAGCTCTATTGCCTTAAGGATCTCCATCAAGGCTTCTCTATGAGGTTGCGATTGTTGAATGAGCTCATAGATGGAGAGTCGGGTAGATGTTGTTCTTAAGCTCTGAGCGAGCTTGCTCTTAATGGTGACCACAGGCCTAGGTGGGAGGCTCAACATAGGAGGTGATATAGGCTACGATGTCGAAGGGACATCACTCTGAGCTATAGGTGGTGTGGCTGGACTTGGGTACCACCTATTCCTCATGACAATGTTGATCATGCTGACATACCCTTGCTTAGGGGGGCATGGTGAACCTCATTCACCTAGGGCATTGGTTTGGCCTGCTCCGCATGGGCAGGCAAGGGGTCTTTGAAGACCTCCATCTATTGGTTGTTTGGTGTGATAGGGTTGTCTACCTAAAGGGCATTCCTATCGATCATGTCTTGCACCAAATGCTTAAACTTGTAGCACATTTGCACATCATGCCCATTTTGCCTATGAAACTTGCAATATAGGTCTTCTCTGTATCCTTTGGGCTTCGGTGCATTTGGGTCGATAGGTCGACTCTCGGAGATGGATTGCATTGGCCACTAAGAGGCACTCAAACAATGAGTCCATAGACTCTGTAATGGGTGTGAATTATCACTTGGGGTGACATTGTTGATTTTTCCCTTGACTATTTTGGTTGTCCTTGGCATAGTTCCCAGGCGTGGCCTGATAATTAGGCTTTTGAGGTGGCACGACTTGCACTGGCCCTGGGACACTAATGGCAACCTGATTCACTACTACTAGCTTAGGCTACACTGGGGTATTCTTAGCATTCTTGTTCCACTCCTTCTTGTGAGGCTTCACAATTTCTCCCTCTTGAATCTTAATGTCTTCGATGATCCTAGCCTATGCTAGGGCATCTTCAAGAGTGGGATATTGTTGTAGCTACAACAACAAGGAGATCGGCTTTAGGCAGCTCTTGGAGAACATCTGATTCAACTTCGACATGGGGAGAAGATAAGGCATCTTGGCGAGTAGGGCTCACCACCTATTGCCATAGTTTGTTATTGACTCATCGTCATACTATTTCAACCCAACTAGATCGGCCAGCGTCACCTTCCTCTTGGTATTGAAGGTGAAGCATTCTAGGAACACATCTGCAAGTTGGTCCAAGTTGTGGATGCTATGCTTAGGGAGTTGGTAAAACCACTCTGAGGTGGGGCCAGAGAGGGTAGTCATGAATGTCCTCAAAAGCAAAGCATCATTGTCTTGAATGCCAAAGCATTGGCCCAGGAATCTGGTGACATGTTCCTATGCATCTTCCTCTCCTTTAAATGTAGCCAATTGAGGTAACTTAAATTGCTCTGGATAAGGAGGTGCAAGAACCTAAGGATGGAGGGGTTGACTATGTAACTGGTGCATAGTGGGCTTTTGAGATCCAGACCCAGAGGTCTTGTTCTCTACTGACTCTAGGCACTCTAGCAATGCTTTATATGGGCCTAAGGATTTGATCTCCTTATCCTTGCTCACATCCTGTGATGGAGGTCTAGGATCCTCCAACCTATTATAGGGTGGTGGCATGTCACCCCCCTACCTTGGTAAGGCATCTCCAAATACTCTACCTCCGGCTCATGCTCAGTGTAGGCCCCATAAGGCATTTCTCGAGCCGGTCTATAAAGAGGGGTATCTGCTCATTGTGGGCACCCTATGTTTGGCTTGGGAGGCATGTCCCGATCTGGCCTAGGAGGTCATGGAGGTAACATTGGATAAGGCCTAGGAGACCTATCTCGAATGAGTGTGGGTTGCCTCGGGTGGACTTCCTACCTATGTGTCTTAGGGGTAGGAACCCTCTCTCGTAAAGTCTTCTGGAATAGCTCATTGGTCTACCATTCGATTCTCTCTTTCTCAAGTTGATGCAAGTGGTCTAGTTGCTCTTTGTCTCATCGAAGCTACTTGAACTAAGCTTGGTGTTCTACATATCTTGCAATTGCTTGATTAATTTGTTCCACTATGCAGGGCCTAGGAGGCCTAGGAGTCTCACCCTGAGGCTGACCTCGTTCAAGATAATCTATGATATCCATCGTGTGCTTCCCTCGATCGAGGGTCACCGCATTGACTTGAGGTTCAGGCTGAAGCATATGCTCATTGTACTCAATGAGCGTAGAGGCACATCGTGCATGCATGGAATACTACTCCTGAGGAAAATCTAGGATTTCCTCATGCCTTCCTTCATGGATGAGGAAGGGTAGGGTAGAGTTGGCTCACCCTGAGCGATGAGTATCATACCCATCAGGTTGCCTAAGCTATTATATCCTATCAAGGTGATGTGTAGGCAAGGTCATATCGACCTACTCTACCCAGTGTGTGAAGTCATGCTCTAGCCTATGAATAGGTATGTCACCCCTATGAGGTACATGGATGCATGGCACCACTTTGTCTACTAGCACCTCAATGTACTATTGCCTTTCATCAAGGAAGGCATGTGATGTATCCATGTATCGGGAACACTCTCCCAAGTAAGGTCCATCACCTCTCGGGGTGTCCTGCATAGGGCTCCCTCGTAGGTGTGGCTCATGCCCCACTATCTTGGGGCTAGGGTGAGTAGAGGCTCACTAGGGAGGTATGACCAGGTCCTTGGGGCTATAGTGGAGATGACTCATGTCTCCTAGTCCACTCTCCATAGCTTTTTCCCATGATTGGGCTTGGTTGTGGGTGCACACCATTGTAACTCTCTACCAAACCCTAAGTGATTATATTCTTTACAAATTCTTAATGAAACAACAAACAAAGAAAGGAAACACTCAATAAGATAGATGATTATCTCTTTTAAGTTTTAGATGTGAATCCCTAAACTATTTTGTGTGTTTCAGATGTGTTGTTTGTAAATAATGACCTTGTGTCACATGTTTGAAATCTTGTTGGATGATGTACTCAAATGTTTAAAGGATTTCACCTATATACTCGCACAATATGAATATGGTGATGAAATCCATATCCAACGAGGTAGCATAGGTACTACCAACCCTCACCCAACACCCTGTGCATAGTGATACACCCCTCCGAAGAGGAATGCATGCTATTTTGCATGGTTAGGATAGTTATTGGGTCAGCCTTGGCCATGGATGGGTCCTAATGATACTCTTTCACATGAGCCAATCAAGTGGTAATGACATCCACTATTGGTCTCGATCAACGGGTTGGATGTGAGAGCCCAATGCTATTGATGTTAAAATGAAACGTGGTGTGTGAGGTTCCTTTTAATTCAAAGAAAGTAAGCAAAGAAGCATTCGATGATCATTCACTAAATGCATGCAAAAGGTGTGTTTTACTTTCATAAATTTAGTATAAAAAGAACTCACAAATGTATCTAGAAATGCAAAACCCTAAATGTTAGCCTACCCATCGGGTAGGCTACAAGCAAGCAATCCAAAGAGATGCATTTCTACTTTAAATTTGTTTTGATTTTTCTCCTTTTATATATTTTTGTTATTTTGTGTTTAAGAAAAAGGAAAACTAACTTTTAACCTTTCTAAAAAAGCAAAATATGTGAGAAAACCAAAATAAAACAATTTTTAAAAGTGAAAAATAGAGATGGAAGATTCATATGCCTACCTCATCACTACCAAAACTTGCTATTTCTGGAATTCTACTCAGAAAGCTCTCTGGTTTCTATTCACTCCAGGGTGGGATGAATAGCAGGTCTGCATTCATTCTAGGGTGGGATGAATTCACATTCATCCCAGGGTGGCACGAATAGCAGGTCAAAGTTCGTTTCAGTCCAGAACGAATAGCACCTACAACATGAAAAGATGAAAAATGAGTTTCAAAATTCACCTAAAGCAAAAGGGATAGGGTCCCACCATGATCGCCACTAAAGTAGAGAAAAATGGTGCACCAAATTATGATAAAAAATATGTGTATCTATGTCCTATTGCGTATGAGCATCAAACGAAAGCATGCAAGTAAGATGGAAAAGATAGCAAATAACAAGAAATAAAGCAAAGTAAATCAACTTCTTATTAATTAGGTAGATCAAATATAGGTTACAAAATTTCCCCTTTGAGGGCTCAAATATATGATACAACTATTTACAAATCGGGTGCCCAAGGATCAAAATCCTTCAAGTAACTCGGGTGCACATCCAATGTCTTTCCTCGTACCCACAATCGAGGTGGGTGGGCCAATGCTACCGCCGCTTGTATATTTGATATAGATTTATTGTGATACTTACTAATGCATTGTAAGAACCTGCACCTACACACAAGGAAACCAAAAATGTCAAATAGCAAGTGTATGATGAAAAACATGCAATCCCCACAGGCACCAAATGACTAGTAATGAGAATATGCATCAAATAAACTCCAAATGACATGAAATTGTATAGGGATGTAAAAATAAGTGGTTTTGGGAAGATATCACTAGAAATTGCACCAAAATTGCATCCGATGGTGCCTCATAATTGCAATGATCATTCGCAACCTATAAAACCCAAAGCAAACAATTTCTGCCCCTACACATATCCAAAACACATGAAAATTGGAAAGAATGCATAAAATGATATTTTAAGAAAACCCATATGATCATATTTTCAAAATAAGTGACAGTTTAGGTGTTTCTCCAGATGACCGTCGTAGACCTGCATGAGACCCTACAAAACACTAAAATTGCAATATCTCGGCCAATATAACTCATAATGACATGAAATTTGAACTGTAGCATAATAATAACATGTATAAAATAACTAATTAAAAATAGTCAAAAATTTTTTGATATATTTCTATTCATCATAGGGTGGGATGAATAGGACTATCACAAATTGGAGGGTGGTGAGTAGAAATTCATGTCTCAAAAAACATTCATTTCTCTTCCATAATTTATCAATCTGGTAAGTCCGTAAACTTATGAGTGTCATGCATAGTATATGTTTGTAGTTTTAGGGAATGAATCTAGTTGTACCTTATTTAGTTTGGTGGGGGATGTTTAAACATTTGAAGTTCAGCCAAACCAAATAAACTAAGTGCGAAAAATTAAATAAATAAATGACAAGCTAAAATTAAAGTGCTGAAAATAAAGTACGAAAATAAAATACAAGAAAATGAACAGACAACTAAATTAAATAAAGCAGTAAACTACTCTACAAAAAATAAATACAAAAATAAACAGGGGAGGACTACTGCAGGGAGTGGGCCCAAGCTCCCGCAAATAGCCCACTCATCTAGCTACGTAGAGCTTGCTCAAATAAGAGGATTTGCACTCTTAATCAATGGTTGAATTTGTAAATATTGCAAAGTATGGCTCCTAAAGATTTTATTTCTTTATTTATTTATTTTTTTCTCTCTGGTTGCCTTTTTCCTCCACACCATTAATCATTGATGTTCTTCCTTCTTCTATTGGTGTGGATTTAACAACTTCAACATCACAGCCATAATTTACCATTTTTTATTCTCCCCTACTTAAATTAGTGATGCCCTTATCACCAGAAATAGGTCCCTCTGCGCAATAGGTCTTCAGCCCTCCAAATGTCAGGTCCCAAACTGAAAAATAGGTACCCCCATCCAAGGGAGAAGAAAATTGCTTATTGGGGCCTTCCTCCAGGTGGAAAAAGACACTGTTGTATTGGACTAGTTGTAGGAACTCTCTTCCTGTTGGGAATTAAATGCCATTTCTGCTTTGCCGCACTCCTAATTGCAGGGCATAAAATATCACATCTTTTAGGCCTAGTTTAAGCCAGATTTGCCTATAGATCATGCTTATAGTTGTGTCCTGTGAAACTACACACACAAAAACTAGAAAATAGGAATCATGCATGTGCCTAAGGTTCTAGCTCTTAGGATACCTTCAGATTGCATTCAGAGGGCACGATTACCTGCACACATGAAAGGAAGAAAACAGGAGTCATGACTCCATTCCTGTTAGGCCCTGGCTCTTAGGATACCTGTAGCTTGCATTCAGTTCATGATTTCCTGCAAAGCATAAGAAAGCAATTTTTATGCTAAGCAAGACACATTCTATGCATTTGTTTTTTCATTGGGAGGATTCACATATATATTTTTTTATCAAGGCACCTCTACTGTATGCCATCAATGCACCTCGTCACTTATTCCTCTCTTTTTTTTGTCCCTTGTGCCATCGAACCACCCAGGTGTGGGGAATTGATCAAGGCACCCTAGATGTCAAGGTGCCTGCTTGCTATGGAAGGTGCCTTCAATGTATGGCACCCTATTGATGTGGAAGGCACCTCCAATGTATGATGCCTTCTTCATGCGGAAGGCGCCTCAATTGTATGACACCTTATTCATGCGGAAGGCTCCTTCTTGATGATCAGGTGTCTTTCACTTCATTTTTTTTCACGTATCCTCCTATTTTTTTTCCTTTTTTCTTTTTTTTCTTTTCTTCATCTCTCTTTTTTTTCTAATTTTTTTTGTTTTTTTAACAAATGAATGAAAATTCATCCAAGCTACTGGTATGGTATGGGGTCTCCCCCATGAATATGTCTAATCCTCTCTCACAAATGTGAGGTGATTGTTAATGGATCTCGTTGACCGTTACTCGAACATTGTCTCGACACTCTATTTTGTATGTGGTGTAGCATCTTTGACTCCACTCTTCATTTACTCAGGTTGTAACAGTCACACAACTTGTAGTAAAATTTTATCCCAAATTCCACAACCACCTTGGGCTAGAAGCCTTTCGCTTGATCAGGGTTACTTAGCCTGCCTTCAAGTGCCAATGTTTCCAAGGAAAAACTTTGCTAGTTTTAACCTATTAGATTGGACGCTACATGATCAGGTACACGAGACAATTCATATAGTGCTATTACGAACTCCATGTATGAATCTCAATTCATGAGATCTTCACAAAAACCTCCTTATTTGTCTACATTGCACTTCATGTTGTCTTGCAAAACATAAAAGAAAAATCTAAACTAAAGGCGTTAAAATAAAATTCTAACTAATTTTTCATTTTTTCATTTTTTCATGATATATATAATATTTTTTTGATCTTCTGATTACTTCCACGGTCCTTCCTTTCTTTATTTAGCGACCAGTTGTAGATTTCTCATTTCCCTTCTAGACCAACCTGGTCCTAGGAAAAGAGGATACTTTCTTCCAACAAGTAACAAAAATAAAGCTTCTATTTTTTATCTGCATTTTAACTTGGAGCTTTTTTCAACAGAAGATATTTTTTTTCTCTTTTTCATGAACACTGTAAATAGTGTTCATTGTGTTGTTAGTGGCAATAATGAAGGTGGGGTCTCCCTCATGCCTACATCTAAACTAGTCTTCTAAAAAATCATCAATTTCATTATCAAATAGTTTGATGTGTTGTAGCATGAGAAGAGCAATTTCTCCCTTCGACCTCAAAGCCAATTTGTTTAACATAATGGAAAAATGCGCAGGCTAGAAAATAACCATCTACGAGTTGGTAACTTGGAGAAAACATGGCATAGCAGTATTTAAAAAATGCATTCTAGTTTCTGATTCACCAAGTCACCTTAAGTGCAAGTGAAAAGCATACTTCATAACAAGATGTTCTTTACAAATTTTGCTTTGTCATTTTTCCTGCTATTAATTTCATCATTAAAAACATTTACCAATACATTGCAAAAATTTCAAGCCTATAAAATTTTTTAATTTAAAACCAAGCTTCTAGAGGCACAATTTTTCAATGGTTTCTGTATAAAAACACATCCCTAAAAAAATTAAATCAGACTTGGGTTGTGCTTATTTCGTTGATTTCTTGAAACCATTTCGAACATGATACAAATCCTTCATTGCCAGATTTTTCTAATTTTTCAACAACACATTTTATTCCTACTTCTACACTTAATTTGGTACATCAAGTTCATTCCCATGTTTACCTGAGGAGCTAGAAAATGTAAACTTTTGCCTATGGGATTTGGCTTTAACTGTGTTGAAAACTATTTTTGGCCTTATAAAGAGGCCCTAGGTAGACTCACACTTCTCAGGCAAAATATCTACAAGTATTTTTAAATGGGCTTCTTATCTGACATGTAAATCATAACTCTATAGTTTAGACACTCCCCGGAAACGACACCAAAATGGTGAGCATAAATTCATGTCTCAAAAAATATTCATTTCTCTTTCATAAATTATCAATCCGGTAAGTCCGTAAACTTATGAGTGTCACGCACAGTATATGCCTGTAGTGTTGGGGAATGAATCTGGTTGTACCTTATTTAGTTTGGTGGGGATGTTTAAACATTTGAAGTGCAGCCAAACAAAATAAACTAAGTGCGGAAAATTAAATAAATAAATAAAGAACAAGCTAAAATTAAAGTGTTGAAAATAAAGTACAAAAATAAAATACAATAAAATGAACACACAACTAAAATTAAATAAAGCAGGAAACTAATCTATAGAAAACAAATACATAAATAAACAAGGGAAGAATACTACAGGGAGTGGGCCCAATCTCTCGTAGATAGCCCACCCAACTATCTACGTAGAGCTTACTTGTATAAGAGGATTTGCACTCGTAATCAATTAAACAAAGAATGAAATGAAAACAATTATTATGTAAATTAATCATTGATTGATTTTGTTCATCTAGCCTATGTCTTTATATAAAGCACAGTCAGATCTCATTACAATAACAAATCAATATATTTTAATCACATAATGTGATTAGTTACAATTTGTTTCTACACAAATTTTATTCTGTTATTTTAAAGCATATCCGTTCACCAGAAGGATAAATATAAAAATACTTAGGTGTACGTAAAAAATAAATCTAAATTAATGCATCCTAAAAATAATGCTTTAAGAGCTTTACAAGGTCAACCGGCCAATCGGTTGATAATAGAAATACTTTATTCTATTTAATAATGCATTATCAAAATATCTCCTCTTTGTCTTCACGTGCAACCTCCTCCTTAGCCCCTTGGTCAACCGGTCAAAGCTGACTTGGTAAATCTTGCAAAGTATGGAGGCATGGAGGCACCTTCTTCATGAGGAAGGTGCCTACTTTTGTTGGGCACCTTCTTCATAAGGAAGGCACCTACTTTTTTTGGGCATCTTCTTTATAATGAAGGCGCCTACTTTTTTTGGGCGCCTTCTTCATAAGGAAGGTGCCTACTTCTGTTGGGCGCCTTATCCATAAGGAAGGTGCCTACTTCTATTGGGTGCCTTATCCATAAGTAAGGCACCTACTTTTGTTGGGCACCTTCCTTGAAGAGGAAGGTACCTACTCTCATGCCTTAGTCTCTAAAAGCAAAAGTATGCCAATGTAGACCGAAAAACACCATATTAGTAATAAAACCTGTATTTATACACAATATCCACTAAAAACACCAGTCAAGCATAATACTAGATTTTCTATCAATTATATGCATAAGTTATATAAAAATACATCTCACATGCTAATTAAACCAGTAATGATGCTCCTTAAAAGTGTATATAAAATGAGCATTTTTGGTGCTCATCAGAGGGTGACCGGGGGTGGGACGCCCACCGTTTTTGCCTTAATTTTCCCACTGATTCTACTGGAAAATGGTCCAAAACACTATGGGATGTATTTTCATAAAATGTGGCTAGGAAATTCACTCAGATGGTTTTTTTATATAACAAATTACGCCTACTAGTTCACTCACAAACCTCCTTCTCTAGGTAGATATTTCGAGGGAAAATTGTGCACAAAGGGTGAAAGGAAATCTTGGTAGCACTCTATTGCTTTATCCTAAAAACTCCTATCTCCATTTGTCTAGAAAATACCTCCACTTTATAGCCTAAGGAGGCTCATGTGCATAAGGGGTATGCAAGGGCATGCACGGCAAGAGACACCACTTGGCCATTGGGGTGGCATGCATTGGAGGGGGAAGATAATCTCCTAAATTGGCCTTCCTTATGGATCAAGGCATAAAGATACTGTGTGCTCTGACTTGCAGGCAAAAATAGGTAGGAATATGACCGTTACCAGGCGCAATTTTTCCAGATTTGACTTTTTGCTAGTCAAACTTGCTATTCATCCCACCCTGGGATGAATGCTACTATTCATTCTAGGGTGGGATGAATATGATCTGTATTCATCCTAGGGTGGGACGAATAGAAATAGGATGTCAAAAAGGTCTCAAAAGTGGTCTGAAATCTTCAAAACCTTGCATAGAGTGGTTCGTTGTCCTAGGGGCCTTGGTATGCAATTTTAGCCATTGCTTATGGTAGCATAATCAGATTGACCATATTTTAGTGTATGTAGGAGAATCAAGAGCATTTTCATCCATGGTAATGGTCATGGTGCCCACCCTTATCCTTTCATGCAACTATCATTTTTCCTATATACGTGGGTGATGGTTTAATTTGGGTAGCCACTTTCCTTTACTACCCATGTTTAATTAAAATATTCATAATTGTCTTTTGTGCCTAATGTCCTACTACACTGTTCATCGCCCACACATCATCAGACCATAACACTGTATCTACTGTCATTCACACCCGATTTGCATTGTATATGCAATGTACCATCATCCATTACTGTGACATCGACATGGAACTAACCCATCCTCGACCATCATCCATTTTTTTCTACTATCAGGTGCTCCACTATTGTTACAGAGAAATTACTGCAAACCTGACTACGTGGACACCACTCTTATCGCACATCCACTACCATGGTTAATTTTTGATGTTTTTCCATCACATGTCAATCTTCCACCGAATCACTATTGAGAACCCCTCATCTGCATATCGAACACCTTTCAAAAATGCCACACTATATTAAATTCATAGTGTTGGGGTGTCTTTGTCGTCCATATTTTTTTATTTCTTCAACACTCACTCCCTCACGTAGATGCACCCACCATGGTTATTTTTTTACTGTCTCAGTTACACTAGTCACCATATTTTTATGGCATCCCTATATACATCTACTATGTTGGCCTTTGAATGCATCCACATAGCTCATGGGAGTTCCCCGTGTTGTCATCCATCCACCAAATGACCATCCATAAAATCGAGAGCATCATTATTCGATAGGGTCTGGATACGTCCACTCCTATGCCATGTAAAATGTATAGGTCTAAGTTGTTATGACCACATCAACCATCTTCCAATCTCAGTCATTGTAGCTTGTAATTTAGCCATTTCATCTGACTAGATGTCCACATCCACCAACGTGTCAAATTTTGATAATCCTTCCACTATACACAGCTTCGACGAATATCATCTTAAAAATTTTATCCACATTCATTTGTCGCAGTCTAACATAAATAGCTAAAGATAGGGATTAATTTTTGTGTTTACACCTACGAAAAGCTTGCCATGAGTGTAGTCATGGGATGGGTCCATCATAGGTCATGGGATGGGATGGGTCCAGTTGTGCCATGTAGCCAATGATATGTTCGTAGCTATCATCTATTGACATAGTTGTCCTCGTCTTCCATAAGGTCTCGCTGCTTTTAGTTGGCTGCCATCCACCATATCACGTCTGCAACCAAGACTTCACCCACTATCGATGCATTCACTGGCAGGGACACGTTGCCCTTAGTTGTTCTCTGGAAACTGCAAGTGTCATTGCTAATGTCTACTCTCCCCTGCTAGTAGTATGGTGTCCGTATCAACAATTTGTGATGCCCTACTGCATACAAAAAAGTAATACATTAGACTTTATAGAAACAAAGCCTCATTCCCCCAAAAATAAGAGTACTAAGTACAAATATTATATGTGGATGGGAGGCTAAAAAGATATTTGTATTTTTAATGTTTTCGTTATTTTATATAATGTTTTTTTATTATATTTGCTATACCATATCATATTATATATATATATATATATATATATATATATATATATATGATGATTTTTTAATGATTTTTTTACATTTTATTTTTATTATTATTATTAAATATAGTGAATATAATAATACTATATATATATATATTATTATTTTAAAACTTTATTGATTTAATTCATTTCAAATGCATGAAATAATTAAATTCAAAAACCAAGAATAACTCATTTATAATCAACAAAAAGATAAAAATGCAAGCTGACTTACATATGAAAGAAAACACAAAAAAGTAACAATAAAATTGTTAACAACAAAATTGACGATAAAAATCATCGACAACAAATTGACGATAAAAATCATCGACAACAAATTGATGACAAAAAGTCATCGACAACAAATTGACGACAAAAAGTCATCGACAAAAAATTGACGATAAAAATATCGTCGACAACAAATTGACGATAAAAAGTCATCGACAACAAATTGATGATAAAAAATCATCGACAACAAACTGGTGAAAACTGCAAATCCAAAACAAAGCAAAGTATTAAACACTTTAAAAAAAAAATGCAAATACCCAAATACTAAAACAAAAGGTGGGTACCCAATTTTGGGGCGAGTTATGCAACATTCACAACACAGAGGCAACTAGAAGCAAAGAAAAAAAAGCTTTTGGCCAATCTTCATAATATGATAACCAGAGAAGAAATTATGTGGAAACATAAATCCAAGATTTTATGGCTGAATTAAGGTGATCAGAATACTAGATTATTTTAATACTCAATGTTAAAACACAAAATATTTAATAGAATTTGAGCAATCTCTAGAGGGGATGGATCAATATTAGAGGATATCCATGTATCAGAGTTGAGGTAGTTTCTTTTTTCAATTTCTTGCTGGGATCTAAAAATGTCAAATATAGAGAGGGGAAATATTTTTTCTAAGTTCCATTCCTATATTGGTTTTAGGGGATATGAATTAGAATATTGAAGCGCCCCTCTCAAATGAGGAAATCGGGTCAACCGCTTTTGAAATGGGGGCACTAAAAGCTACAGGACCATATGGCTTCCCTCTATTTTTTTAGAAATCCTGACATGTAATTGGAATAAATATTTGCAAGGTAGTGAAGAAGGTTCAAAGCTCTAATTTAATTCTAGATGGGGTGAATTCTACCTTCCTTACCTTAATCCCCAAGTCAACTGGTTCTAGCTCCTTCAATGAATTTAGGCCAATAAGTCTATGTAACACAATTTATAAAATCTTGTCCAAGTCACTTTCTAACAGAATAAAACCATTGATTCCTTTGCTAATTGATAGAGCTCAAAGTGGATTCATAGCTAGCAAGAAAATTTAAGATGGTGTTTTAGATGTTCATGAAATCATTCACTCCATCCAAGAAAATGGAAGTCCCAATATCTTCCTCAAACTAGACATGAACAAGGTTTATGATAAAGTTTATTGGGAATTCATGATGGAGGTATTGATAAAATTTGGTTTCAACAAGAATTGGATTAATCTCATTAGATATTACATGTTAACGACCAAGATTTTGATGCTAAATGGCTCTCCGATAGGGTACTTTCGAAGCTCTAGAGGTATAGTCAAGGTGATCTACTGTCTCCTTTCTTTTTTATTCTGATTGTGGATGCTCTTGTGATAGGTTTTTTCTAGTGTATCCTTCCTTAGAAGACCTCAAGTATGCAACACTGATCAACCTGATTGCTCATCACCAATTTATGTATGACATATTCCTATCCTTGGTTGCTTCGATGGTCCAAGCTAGAAAGATAAAAAATATTCTCTTTGTACAAGAGAGCATCTGGGTAAAGAATTAATTTTTTAAAATGTTTGATTTATTTTCTAAACACCCCTCCTACCTGACAGAGAAAGATAGCTGATATAATTAGATGCAGTGTGGTGGATTTTCTAGTAACTTATTTGGGTTTTCCTCTCTTTATAGGCAGAATGTTAGATAAGCTTTGGGACCTTATGGTGGAAATATTACAGAGGAAACTGGCTTCTTGGAAAGGAGTCTTGTTGAGACAAGTAGGTAAGATGATGATGTTTAAGTTGGTTCTTCAAAGCATTCATATATTATTTATGTCTATTTCAAATATTTCAATGAAAGTTCTATTGAAGCTCAAGTGAATCCAAAAGAATTTTTTGTGGGCTGGAGCTAACAACCATAAGAAGTTTTATTTAGTATCTTGGAATTAAGCTTATTCTAGAAAATAATGTGGTGGTTTGGGTCTCAAACACCTTAAAAATATGAATGAAGCATTTGTCATGAAACAAGGATGAAAACTCATGAGAAGGGAGGACCTGAAATGGGTGAATATCATTGTAGCAAAATACCTTTCTCAATTTGGAAACTTTAGTAATGCCCATCTCTTAGAGGGAGGCTCAATATTCTACTACAACCTTCACAATTCTAGAGATGCTCTTATCAAATGTTCCAGATGGATTTTGGAAAATAGAAGTTCCATAAAATTTTGGAAGGATACTTGGCTCCTTGACTATCCTTTACTACAAAATGTTTGTATTTATTCACTTGAAAGCCTCACCAGAAGGCTAGGATGGTAATTGGTAGGTGAATTCATAGACTCAATGAATGGTGAAAGGTATTGGAAATAAATTACTTCTAGTTACAATAGAGATGAATGTGTTGCTTGGAGTGTAATCCAAAATTTACTAAGGTTGTAGGTTATAAGAGCTCAGGAGGTGAGTGATCCCATCATATGAAAAAATGAGAGGCTTCTTTTTGGTCAAATTAGCTTATAACCTCCTTGATGCTCACTTTCCTCTTTGGCTCCCCCCTTATAAGGTTTGGTTGAAGCATTTAACACCAAAGTTAAATATTATCTTCTGGCTAGCCATTCAGAATAAATATCCAATGATAGAAAATCTTGGTAAGAAAGGTATGATCCTGGTCAGTAGATGTTATCTTTGTGGGGTTGTTGAGGAAACGAAATCTCATTTGTTTATTCAATGTCAATCTTCTAGGATAGTGTTGAGTTTGATTTCTTGATCCTTGGGTGGTCAGTGGGTTTTTCCTTGGTCTATTATGGATTTATGCTCATAATGGGTGTTCACCTTTAGGTCCTCTAAGTTAACCTAGTTATGTAAATTATTAATCCCACATGACTTCTGGGGTATTTTATGGGAACAAAACCAAAGGGCTTTCAAAAATTTTAAGACAAATCTAGAGTCATTTTGTTCAAGAATTATAGATAGCTCGATTGAAAATATTATTGCTAGTTTTTCAAGTCTTGAGGTATGTAGGGGACGTGAAGAAAGGATAGAACTCAAGCTAGGTTTTCTTGAAATGTAGATATCGATGGACTCCCCTGATTTGAGATAGATATCCTTGGTGAAATGATCTCTACCCCCACTTGGGTGGATCAAACTCAATTTTTATGAGGCCTCGAAAGGTAATCTGAATCTAGCAAGAGCTGGTGGGGTTATTAGAAATTATAAGAGAATATTTATTGGTGCCTACATAGAGAATATTTTATTTCAAACCTCATAATTTGTTGAAGCTAGAGTGGTCTTACAAGGTCTCATCCTAATTGAAAACATGGGCTTCCAGAAACTCATTGTAGAGGGCAATTCATTGAATACAATCAACTTGTTGGGGTCCTCCTCCTATTTAAGTTGTTCAATTGATAATATTATCTCTGAACCAAGAAGAAATATTAGTTTTAAAGAGGAAGTGTGTGTTCAACATATCTTCTAGGAAGGAAAAACTACAACAGATTTTATGGCTGATTTAGGCATCCAATAGTAGGAGCTGAAGATTTGGGTTGCAGATTTCCCGCCTTGTATTCAAAGATTAATTAGTGATGATAATGGTTGAGCTCAGTATGATTTTATGCAATATGGAAGTAAATTTTAGTTTTGCTAGAGGTACTCCTCATATTTTATTTTTAAGGGACCCATCTTCAAGTATGCTAGCCTATTGGTGTTCTTGTGTTCTTCTCTTAGCACTCAATAGGTTTATTTCATATTTAGTGAGTGGCTCTTGGTCCAACTGGGATTGGGATAAGATATTTATTTATTGTCTTGTTCTTGTGGAGCCTTGGAAAATTGTGCTGGCACCAAGTCATATGGTTTTATGCTCTATACATTCGATTCCCTTAGGTGTAGTGTTTTATTTTCTAGTGAAGGGTCAACCCAGTCTTAGAGGATTGAGCCTATGCTATCAAGGGTATTGGATTGCGTGGTGGTCCCTCTATTGTATTTTATGGTTGGATCTCCCCTTGCTATTTGGTGATGGCCTAAGATATTTGGATGTGTTTTGTGGTTGCTTTCCTCAATTTTCCCACGCATGGTGCAAGATCGACATCCTATTATTAGATTTAGAGTATATTACATTATTTGGATAACGTAAATGTAGCACCTTAGGTACATAGTTAGAGTAGGAGATTACTTTAGGGGGAAGTTAGCTAGTTACTTCAATTAATGTAATAAATGCACAAGTAGCAATGTAAAAGTTATAATGTGCAAGGTATCCCCTTGTACAACTAGGTAAAGTGTTGGCCAAAGAATCTATCTTCTTATATAAATGGCCTGATAGTGGTTGATATAATATCAAGTTAATTTCTTATCTAGTGTATTGTAGTAGATAGTAGATATCCTGTAATGGAGTGACCATTTCCTCCATATTTCATTGTAACTTCATTTCTATTTATAGTATATTTCAATCATATTGATGTCTTGCTTTCTTGCATATTTCTTGTATTTTATTAGGACCTATGATAGATATCTCCATTACATATATTCTTAAAAGCTAATAGTGGTATCAGAGCCATGGTGAATCAATATAGGAGGGCCTACATCCATCATAAGATAAGTCTAGTAGGTCAAGAGGAATAGGGAGAGTCACCATTGCTACTGTTGGCATGCATCTTTGCAAACCATATTTATCATTGTGCACCACTACATGCAAAAGTTACCATTAGGAATCAATTGATAGAAGTAGCCATAGTAGTCAACATGATTATAAAAGTGAGGACTAAAATATATCTCATTTGTAGAAATTTTGAGATCATATTTGTATAGAGTGTTTCCATAGAGTTGTAGAAAAACTTGTTAAGACTATGACTCAACATTCATACCACTAGATTGAAAAATCAACTAGTGAATATTATCTCCAGATTGATAATTTATTCCATTCCAATTTCTAACAACTTGTTGTAGGAAATAGGAGGTTCAACAAAATGTTGAGAAGCTTCCTAAAAGAGAGTTAGGAATAATATCTTCTTAGAATCATTCCAACACTTGCAACAACAAGGAGAAGACTAAAGATTTCAAAGACCTCAAGAAATGTCCCATTACAAGAGTTACAATCCTGCAAATTGCAAAATTAAAGAAAGAGGTCATAAAAGACTTATAATAAGACTCAAGGAAGAAGAGACTCTAGAATTTGAGTCATATGAGGATATAGGAGATTGATGATCTTCATTCAAGATTAATACCTACAAAGTGCAGAAGAAGAATATGCCAAAGAAGCCTAGAAGAAGAATAGACCAAATAAGCCTAGAAGGAGAATAGATAAAAGAAGCATAGAAAAACAAAAATTCATAGAAGCATTAATTCTAAATAAAACTTCAAAAAAATAATTTCTAATTTAGAAGAATAATTCTTGGTTTAGAAGAAAAATTCCTAATTTAGAAGTAAACTCCATAGACAAGTTTTAAAGAGAATTTCATGTTTCATAAGAAAAATTCTTGATTCAGAAGAATAATCTAAAGAAGTATTTCTGAATATTACTTTAGAGAATATTTCCTGATTCAAACGATAAATTCCTAATTCAAAATAAAAATCCAAAAAGGAGTTCCTAGAGAAGACTCCTGAGAAGAGTCCAATAAATATAATATTGGTAATCTACTTATTAATTAAAGATTTATTTCAAGAAGGAACTAAAGATATCAAGAAAATATATCATTGAAAAACCTCCATTCCTAGAAGAAAGAGAAGGACTAGGAGATTCCTGTTTAAATCCAAAAGAAACAAAATTAGATATCTAAGAGGAAGATCTCATCACCAACACTTCCAAAAGTAGAAGGTTGAATAAAATGTCTCAGTTGAAATATCAGAGAAGTTGTGAGATACAAGATCTTGGAGAGGTCTAAAGGAGAAAAACAAAGAAGGCTTGGAGAGCCTTATTGTAGATCTTGCAAAAGCATTTTTAAAAGAGTTCCTAGGAGAACTCATTGGGTGAGTCCACTACCAAGGAGAAAGCTTCTAATAGTGAAGAACTTGGGATAATTATTGCCATTCAACAATAAGCCCAAGAGAAGAATAATTTGGTAAAGGGTGTCAACAAGGAGTGCCAAATCCAAAAGAATAATCTAATGAAGATCTCAAGATATTCAAAATCTTGAGAAGAAGAAGATATTTTTTGAAGTCAAAATTTGACAAGAATCTTGAAGGCAGATTTAGATAGAATAAGCCTATCGAATCCAAGATTTTTGGAGATTACCTCTCACAACAAGGAGGTATAGTTAATATAAAGGAGTTCTCTAAATATATAGTAGAAAGAAAAAAAACACTAGAAGGATTAAGCCACAAAATCCAAGGCTCAAGATAGAGATTTCAAGGCCACAATTTGGTGAAGCAAAAAGCTATTCGAGATAATCAATGGGAAAGCTACAAATTCATCCATCTACTACAAGGCAGCTACTTGGTGAATCAGAAGCACCAAGATCATCATCTAATTCAAAATCCATCAAAAAGGTAAGCAACTAGGGTGCAATTAGTTGAACTTCAAATTAGGGTTCATTATCAAATTCTATTAAGAACCATATCTTGATTAAAATTTGTAGAAAAAAAGATTTCATTATAGTATTCAATTGCAAAAAGGGAGAATTTATTTTAAATATTATTTGTACATTAAATAGGAGTTGGAAATTTTCGATAGAAATAAAATTATCATCTACCTATTTGCTATATAGAAAGCATGAAGACTATATCCTACAATATTGATTGTAGTGAAAAGTTGCAGAATATTCATTAAGGGTAAATTACAGATTACTCTTAAAAGTTGCATAAATTATTAAGTGCATTTAGAATTACTTTGAAATCTTATTATTTGGAGGAATAAAGTGAGATTATTAAAGTGAATTAAGGCATAAATTATAGAGAATCATTGCACTAAACTAGTTGATCATTAACTAGTTACTCTTAAAGGATTATTGTGTGTTTTAATTGTTAAAGATTGAAGGGAACAAAATCAATATGTTATCAAGGTGTCTAGAAACACCGTTTGATGCATAGAATCTGCAACATCTTGTGGCCAAAAGAAAACCACCATTAAAATATGCAAAGGAGCTAAAAATTGAGACTTGGAGAGTCTCAAATTGAAAGTGCACTTAGGGTTTCATTAAAATAATAAGGGTAGATCTTTCTACTTAAAAAGGTGCATATTATTAGCTTGGTTTTACTCTTACTAAATTGTCCAAGAAAATTACTAAAAGGAGCATTTTAGAAAAGAGCATTTGGTCCATCATATTGGTGTAAAATCTATCTAATACAAAACACCATTCTTGTCCATTCAAGAAGGACAAAATGTCATTTAATACAACAACTGTCATACAAGCGGGTATAAGGGTAGGTTTCAATAAAGAAAAGAAATCCATCGAGGAGCACATATTGATAAAGATTAAATGTGTCAAAATATACCATTGCTCCACATCAAAGCATCAATATGCAAGTATTCACCTGCAATATCAAAGCCTACACAAGGCCATTATCAATCATGGAAAAATAGGATAGCATTAAGTTCCATATTAAAGGATGCTCATCTATGTAAAAAGACATCAAAAAATATACTTTGATCAATGTGGAACGAACAAAATTACAAGAAGATATCACAGAAAGCTATCTACTCTACAAAGGAGCACACATATAAGCACATTGATAGCATAAATAATAAGGGAAAAAGGTGTTATATCTAAGATCTCAAGATTGGTGAAGAATGTACACCAAAAGTGATCCGTAATGGTAGCCAAACCTGACTATTCTCACAATTACAGATTTAAGGATTGAAAACAATTACCAAATCTCTATGCAATTGCTAAAATCTAATTCAAAAACATTCACACAAATTTGACACAGAAATTTATAGTGGTAAAACCCCAATGTGGGGAAACATCCACTGTACAAGAGAGCTCATTATTTTATTACTGAACAAACATTACATTGCAACCTTCGAAGGGCTACCAAGCATTGCTACTGTTTTGAAACAGCCAATACTAAGCAAGAAATTTTACCCAACAGTCTGCAAATTGTTCACCATAAACAAAGCTCACGTACATACTCTCCAATCCCTCATTAACCCTGCCATAGATGCTAAAAATGACATAAATAAACATTCCAATAACTCCTGGCCTTTTGGCTACCAAGCGTGACTTTTGGTCTCCAACTGTTTTTGGTATTCCGTTGTCAAACGCATCAGATTGCCATTTTGGAATATGTACAACTTCTGGATTGCATATCCAATCGACCTAAAATTTATACCACGTGTTCCCAATAGTTTGAACTACATATGGTTAAAAATTTAGATCCTAAATCCTTATGAGTAACTCCCAGCATGTCCACGAATATGGCCACTAAGGCTGATTTTTACCCTGTTTCCAGCTGTCAAAAGTGCCAGATTGTCATTTTGGAACGCGCACAGATTTCGGATTACCTGTCCAATCGACCTGAAAATTTTACCATGCATTCTAAATAATTAGAAATACATTTGGTTAAAATTTGAGGTCCTAATTCATTATGAATCATTCCCAGCATGTCCACGAATATGGCCACTGAGGCTGATTTTTACCCTGTTTCCAGCTGTCAAATGTGCATTCTAGTTTTGCAAAAGAGTATGTAGTTGCCAAATTTTACAAGATTTGGTGGTACTAACAACACCCAAAATTGAAGTATGATGTCAAATAACTCCACTCAGATGTTTACTTACTCACCATGATTATTAAAATTTTATTTATCCGAAAAATAATTCCGGATCAAAAAGAAACACTAGAAACACCATTCAAATCTCCATAGAACCGAGGATCATCACAAGCAACGCCATCCGACGTCCTCATCAGAAATACTTACAAAATAAAAAGGTTACTTGTTGTTCAAGAAACGAAGCAAGCCAAGAAATAAGCATATGAAAGGACAAAAAGGAGTTATAGCACTCTTTCTGGAAGCATTATAGTAAATATCTAAATGCAAAGACCTTGAGTGCCACTTGGTACAAACATTCTAAAGTGCCATTTCAACTCTTAATGCTTAAGAAAATTTAGGTGTCTAATCAAGAGGAGTTACAAGGAATATTGAGGAGGTTATGTACATTATCTATGCATGGGCATTGAAAGAATTTCAACTTGTAACTCCCATTCACCACTTGTCTAAAAGGAGAAATATTCCTCTCTATTTAGAAGAACCCATATTGGATATCTAGAAGGAATGTCTAGAGATGGTGCAAAAGGAGTTGGTGGAAGATCCCAACCTAAAGGGGTGAGTGTCAAGATAGTTTCGAAGACTATCCTTGATGGAAGTGTAGAGGCTCTCCTAGACTCTCCCCTATGAAAATATGGGAGTGGAGGAAGTCCCTCACTAACATAATTCCTTTGAAGAACTAGAACTGAATTATCCTCAACCCAAAAGAGATTCAACCCCTACTAGGGTTCTGGAAAAAGGCTCTCCAGGTCCAAAAACTAGAATTTTGGGTAAGAGTCATATTGACACTAGAATTAAGAGACAACTAGGAAAGCCTTAAAAATTTTCTCATAAAAAAATAAGTGGAAGTGAAGACAACAAATGGATTCCAATTACTTTTGAAGGTGGGAAATACAAAGAAGCAGGGTGTAAGTAACTTAAGCTTGAATCCTTCAAATCTGCTAGCCAACGTTTGACTGACAGTAAGAATGGTAACCCCAACAAATAAAATTTATTTCATGGAATATTAGAGGAATTAATGGTTTCTATAAGAATTGTATTATCTTATCTATTAGAAAATATTATAGGTTGGATATTATTTTCATTCAAGAGTCTAAATTTGAGGTAGTTAAGTTGGACTTGGTGAAGTTGTCTATTTGGAGTAATGTAGGTTTTGTTGCTAGCTCAGAAAATGGCTATGTAGGGGGTCTCCTTTATTTTTGGAATCCCTAAAAAATTAATTATCATGTTATTTTTTCTTCTAAAATAGTATTAAACCTGTTATTTTTTAAATCCTCCAATCGAAGATGGTTAATGTCTAATATTTATGCTCCAAACTTGGGTCCTAGTAGAAATTGATTTTGGTCTTCTCTGATAGAAATGAGGGAGGTCTTCAAGATTGAAGACTTTAACTGCCTCTTGTATCCCTTTGACAAGTGGTATTTATCCATGTTCTAAGAGCATGGAAGATTTTGCTAATTTTTTTAGTTAGTGTGAATTAATGGATATGGATGTGAAAGTATCATGATTTACTTGGAGCAATATATGGGTGGAAAATAATATCACTATATTTAGGCTAGATAGAGTGTTCATTTCTAAACAAGGCTTATCCCTATTTAGTGATGCTTCTCTAAGCACACTCTCCAAGGTAGGATCTGATGATAATGCTTTATGGTTTGAATCTCACCACCAATCTAATTTTTTTCCTATGCCATTTCAATTTGAAGTAATGTGGTGCTTCCATATTGAGTTGGAGAAAAAGGTTATGGAGTGGTGGTCATAATAGGTTCTAGGTGTGGGAGTGACCAAAGTGATGAATAAGTTAAAATTGGTCAAGAATAGGTTGAAAATTTGGAAAAAAGTAGTGTTCGGGGACATTATTAAAGCCAAGGCAGACATCAATAGTAAATTGAAGGAAGTGGATTTATAAATTGAAGCTACCTGTCTATCAGAGGCAACTAGAAGCAAAGAAAAAATGATTTTAGCCAATATTCATAATATGATAAAAAAAGAAGAAACTATGTGGAAATAGAAATCCAAGGTTTTATTTCTAAATTAAGGCAATCAAAATACTATATTCTTCGACTCCTTAACTTTAAAACACAAAATATTTAATAGAATTTGAGCAATCTCTAGAGGGGATGGATCAATATCATAGGATATCCATGATATCAGACCTGAGGTAGTTTCTATTTTCAATTCCTTGCTGTGATTCAAAAATGTCAAAGATAGAGAGGTAAAATATTTTGTTCTAAGTTCCATTCCCATATTAGTTTTAGAGGAAATTAATCAGAATCTTAAAGCACCCCTCTCAGATGAGGAAATCGGGTCAATTGCCTTTGGAATGGGGGTACTAAAATCTACAGTCCTAGACAACTTCCATCCTCTATTATTTCAAAAATTCTGACACGTAGTTGAAAAAGACATTTGCAATGTAGTGATGAAGGTTCATATATCTAAATTCATTATATATGGGATGAAATCTTGCTTAATTTAATCCCCAAGTCAGCTGGTTCCATCTCCTTCAATGAATTTAGGCCAATAAGTCTATGTAACATAGTTTATAAAATAGGTATGAGGTGTAGACCAATTGGTTCGACCAAACCCTGTAAGGGGGGTGGAGGTTCAAGGTTCAAATATCGGGCCTCGTCTAACTAAATGCTTGTCCCTTTCCTGGTGCTTTCAGTGGCATAAAAGGTTTAAAATGATTGTGGCATGGTGGTTATAGGGGTGAATAGTACGAAGATCTATGTGGTGGCTTTTAGGACAAACAACGCAGAATACTATGGCGGCCATAAAAATTTGTATAGCCTGCTCAAATTCATGGTGGCGACTGATTCCACCATGTTAAAAAAACACAGTTTATAAAATCTTGTCCAAGTCACTTTCTAACAGACTAAAACCATTGCTTCCTTTGCTAATTGATAGAGCTCAAAGTGGATTCATAGCTAGCAGGAAAATTTTAGATGGTGTTCTAGCTATTCATGAAATTATTCACTCCATCTGGGATAATGGAAGTCCATGTCTCTTCCTCAAAATGGACATGAACAAGGTTTATGATAGATTTTATTGGAATTTCATGATGGAGGTACTAATAAAATTTGGTTTCAATGAGAATTAGATTAATATTATTAGGGATTGCCTATCAACAACCAAGTTTTTAATGCTAAATTTCTCTTCGATAGGGTACTTTCAGAGCTCTAGAGGTCTACATCAAGGTGATCTATTATCTTCTTTTCTTTTCATACTGATTGTGGATTCTCTTGGCAATTTTTTTTTGGTGTATCCTTCCTTAGAAGGCCTCAATTTTGTAACCTCGGTCAACCCGATTACTCATCATTAATTCACATATGACACACTCCTATCCTTGGTTGCTTTGATGGTCCAAGCTAGAAAGATAAAATACATTCTCTCTATATGAGAGAGCATGTGGGTAAAAAATTAATTTTTTAAAAAGTTTGATTTATTTAATAAACACTCCTGCCTGATAGAGAAAGATAGCTGACATAATCGGTTCTAATGTGGCAGATGTTTTAGCAACTTATTTGGGTTTGCATCTCTTCATAGGTAGAATGTAAGACAATATTTGGGACCTGATGGTGGAAATATTATAGAGGAAATTGACTTCTTGGAAAGGAGCCTAATTAAGCCAAGTAAGTAAGCTAATGATGGTTAAGTTGGTTCTTCAAAGCATTCATATATTATTTATGTCTATTTTCAAATTTATAGTGAAAGATCTATTGAAGCTCGAGCGAATCCAAAAGAATTTTTTTAGGCTAGAGCTGATGACCATAAGAAGTTTCATTTAGTATACTGGAGTCAAGTTTGTTCTAGAAGAGAATGCAGGGATCTGGGTCTCAAACACCTTCAAATGATGAATGAAGCATTTGTCATGAACTAAGGATGGAAAATCATGATAAAGGAGGACCTGGAATGGGTGGATATCATTGCAACAAAATATATTTCTCATTCTAGAAACTTTAGTAATGTCCCATCTCTTAGAGGGAGGCTCAATATTTTGGTTTAGTCTTCGCAATTCTAAAGATGCTCTTATCAAATGTTCCAGATGGATTTTGGAAAATAGAAGTTCCATTAGCTTTTGGAAGGACACTTGGATCGTTGACTATCCTTTATTACAAAATTATCATATTTATCCAGTTGAAAGCCTCACCAAAAGGCTAGGATGGTCATCAATAGGTGACTTCATAAACTCAGTGAAGGGTCAAAGGTCTTGGAAATAGATTCCTTCTTTTAGTTATGACATAGATGAATGTGTTGCTTGGAGTGTAATTCAAAATTTGTTGAGGTTGTAGGTTATAAGAGCTCATGAGGTGAGTGACTGCATCATATGGAAAAATGAGAGGTTCCTTTTTGGTCAAATCAACTTATAACCTCCTTGATGTCCACTCTCCTCTTTGACTCCCTCTTATAATGTCTAGTTGAAGCATTTAACACCAAATGTAAATATTATCTTCTAGCTAGCCATTCAAAATAAATATCTAATGATAGAAAATATTTTTAATAAAGGTATGATCCTATTCAGTAGATGTTATCTTTGTGGGGTTGCTGAGGAAATGACTTCTTATTTGATTTTTCAGTGTCAATTTAGAGGATAGTGATGAGTTTTATTTCCCAGTCCTTGGGTGGTCAGTGGGTTTTCCCTTGGTCTATTATGGATTTATGCTCACAATGGGTCTCCTCCTTTAGTTCCTCTAATTTAACCTGGTTATGGAAATTATTACTCCCAAATGCCTTCTAGGGTATTTTGTGGGAACGAAACAAAAGGGCTTTCAAAAATTTTAAGAGAAATCCAGAGTCAGTTTGTTCGATAATTATGGATAGCTCGATTGAAAATATTATTGTTATTTTTTTAGATCTTGAGGTAGTTAGGGGATGTGAAGCAAGGCTATAATTTGAGATAGGTTTTCTTGAAAGGTAGGGATCAATGGACTCCCATCAATTGAGACAAATATACTTGGTGAAATGGTCCCTACCCTCACTTGGGTGGATCAAACTCAATTTTGATGATGCCTCGAAAGGAAACCTAGATCCGACAAGAGCTAGTGGGGTTATTAGAAATGATAAGGGAATCCTTGTTGGTACCTACACAGAGAATATTTTATTTCAAACCTTACAATTTTTTGAAGCTAGAGTGGTCTTACAAGGTCTCATCCTAATTGAAAACATGGGCTTCCATAAACTCATTGTAGAGGGTGATTCATTGAACACAATCAACTTGTTAGGTTTCTCCTCCTATCCAAGTTGGTCAATTGATAATATTATTTATGAAGCAATAAGAACTCTTAGCTCTAGAGAGGAAGTGTGTATTCAATATATATTCTGATAAGGAGACACTACGACAGACTTTATGGCTAATTTAGGCATCCAACAATAGGAGCTAAATATTTGGGTTGCAAATTTCCTTCATATTTAGAGATTAATTAGTGATGATAATGGTTGAACTCAGTATGATTTTATGTAGGATGGGAGTAGATTTTGGTTCTGCTAGGGGTACTCCTAATATTTTATTTTTAAGGGGCCCATATTCAAGTATGCCAACCTATTATTGTTCTTATATTCTTCTCTTGGCACTCGACGAGTTTATTTCCAATTTAATGAGTGGCTCTTTAGCTCATTTTAATGGAGTAATCATTTCATACATACTTCAATGTAATTTTACCATTTCTATTTATAGTATATTTCATTCATATATATATTTTTAAATGTTGGTCATTTTATCATTAAAGCACATGATTACATTAAGCGGGTGGATAAACACACCTCCAATAGGGTCCCTAATAACTATTACATAGCATATCCACAACATATGAGAGGGAGATATTTGAACCTGGGGCCTCTCCAACACGAGATTTTCAACTACCCACTTCTCTCCAACTCCCCCACATGGGCAGATCTATTTCATTCATATTGATGTCTCACTTTCTTGCATATTTCCTATATTTTATTAGGACCTATGATAGATATCTCCATTGCATATATACTCAAAAGTTAACAGTGGTATCATATCCATGGTGAATCGAGATAGGAAGACCTAAATCCATCATAATAGAAGTCTAGTAGGTGAAAAAGAATAGGGAGAGTCACCATTGCTACTGTTGGCATGCATATTTGCAAACCTTATTTACCATTGTGCACCACTGTATGCATAACCTGCCATTAGGAATTGTAGACACCAAAATCCAAAACCTTCAAATTCATATTTATCACCACCATAAAATGCTACATAATTAACTATATGCCTAAGTTCTAACTTAGGAATATAAAATCCTGCACATTATCCTATTTTCCAAATTTATTAAATCTGGAAAATCACCCTAGGATTCTCTACTTGCCCACTAGACATGTGTCCAAGAAACTTCACCTAGCATCTTTGCCACATATCACCCACTCTTGTCCCCATTGTCTTTGAACATGGGATAGATTCCCAACACCCATACCACATCTCATCCATTTTTGTCTCCCTTGACCCTTCGCATAGGATAGGATCCTAAATTTCACTCCACATGTAGCCACATCACCCAAATTAAGTGAGGCACACTAAATGACTCACTGTAACTGCCCCTTCCACCTAGCAGTCCAGATTTACCACTTGTCAAGTTGGGCTTACCACCTCCCATTTCTCTCAAAAATCCCAAGAGGCCTATAAAGGTGCCATGTTTCCACCAAGAAAAGGGAGCTGAATTTGCATACCGATAGGATGCCAAAATTGACCTATATCCAATGAGCAATTACGAGCATAAGCATCACTCTATATTGCTGGTTCGAATCTCAAGGTAATCTATTTTCATATGAAACTACTCATCCGTAGTTCCACAGTAAAAAATGTGCACCCATGATTTCATAGTTGTAGGTTTGTGGTTTCCAGTCCATTACCACACGTTCACGGTTCCACATTCCCAAGCATAAAAACCACACGCACATCAAAGATAAGTAAACAAATTTATTTGTTAGCAAGGATTTTATTTTTTAACTACTTCTGTCACTTGTTTCGTATGATTACTTGCTTAGGGTTTATGCATAGCATTGGTTTTATTGATCAAATATACAAGTGCTACTAATCTCTTTGTCGGTTTGAATGTGTGTAGGCGACAGGTACTTTTGAGAAGCTATTGAAGCTGGAGTGGTCCCTTGTCGGATACCAAATCTCACTCACATTGGATTGCAATTGGAAGAACAAAGAGCATGGGTTCCTACGAAGGATTGGAAGATATTTGTTCCATCCAATTATTCACTTGTAACAATACAGAGAGGATAAAATTGTAACATTGCTCCCAAACACACTTGGGGCAATTCAAAATTCATTTGTAACATTTGTATCAAAGTTCAATAAATAAAGCAATTTTGGCAATTTTATTTCTCTGTATTCTCGTTTTCAGTTTGTTCAGTTCTTTTGGTTACAGGAATCAATTGATAGAAATAGACACAATAGTCAACAGGATTAGAAAAGTGAGGACTAAAATAAATCTCATTTGCAAAAATTTTGAGATCATATTTGTCTAGTATTTCCACAAAGTTGTAGAAAAAATCGTGAAGACTAGGACTCAACATTCATACCACTATATTGACAAATCAACTAGTGAAAATTATCTCCATATTGATAAGTTTTTCCATTCTAGTTTCTAACAATTTGTTGTAGGAAAAAGGAGATTCAATAAAAGGTTGTAAATCTTTCTACAAGATATTTAGGAAGAATATCTTTTGAGAATCATTCCAACACTGCCAACAACAAGGAGAAGTCTAAATATTTAAAAAAACTTGAGAAAGGTCCCATTACAAGAGTTGCAATCCTACAAATTATAGAGGTAAAAAAATAGGTCATATAATCCTTATAAGAAGACTCAAGGAAGAAGAGACTCTAGAAGTTGAGTCATAGGAGGAGATAGGATATTTGTGATCTCCGTTCAAGATTAATACCTACAGAGTGCAGAAGAAAAATATGCCAAAGAAGACTAGAAGAAGAATAGGCCTAATAAGCTTAAAAGGAGAATAGGCCAGAAAATCCTAGAAGAAAAAAAGCCATAGAAGCCTTAATTCTAAAGAAAAATTTAGAAAAATAATTCTTGATTCAGAAGTAAACTCCATAGAAGAGTTTCTAAAGAAAATTTTGGAAAAAAAAATTTGTTTCAGAAGAAAAATTCCTGATTTAGAAGAATACTCCAAATAAGAGTTCTTGAAGATTACTTCATAGAATATTTTTTGATTCAGAAGATAAATTCCTAATTCAGAAGAAAACTCCAAAAAGGAGTTCCTAGAGAAGACTCCCAAGAAGAGTCCAATAAATAGGAGATTGGTGATCTCCTTACTAATTAAAGATTTCCTTCAATAAGGAACTGAAGAGATCAAGAAAAGATCTCATTGAAGAACCTCCATTCCTAGAAGAAAGAGAACGACTAGGAGAGTTTTGTTCAAATCTAAAAGTAGTATAAATAGAGATCTAAGAGGAATATCTCATAACCAACACTTTCAAAAGTACAAGGTTGAATAAAAAGTCTCAATTGGAAGACCGATGAAGCTATGAGATAGAAGACCTTGGATAGATCTAAAGGAGGAAAAAGAAGAAGGCTTGGAGAGCCTTGTTGTAGAGCTCACAGAAGCATTGTTAAAATATTTCCTAGGAGAACTCATTGGAGAAATCCACTACCAAGGAGAAATCTCCTGATAGTGAAGGACTTGGGATAATTGTTGTCATTCAACAACTAGCCCAAGAGAAAAATAATTTAGCAAGGATTACCAAATCCTAGAAGAAGAATTTAGCAAGGAGTTTCAAATCTAGAAGAAGAATCCAATGAAAATCTCAAGACATTCAGAATCTTAAGAAGAAGATTGTGTTTGAAGTCAGAATTTGACAAGAAGCTTAAAGAAAGATTTAGAGAGAAGAAGCCTACCAAATATAGGAGATTTGGAGATTACCTCTCATATAAAGGAGGCATAGTTTATATAAAGGAGTTCTCTAAATATATAGTAGAAAGTAGAAGAACACTGGAAGTATTAAGCCACCAAATCCAAGGATCAAGATAGAGAGTTCAAGGCCATAATTTGGTGAAGCAAGAAGTTGTTTGAGATAGTCAATGGGAAAGCTGCAAATTCATCCATCTACTACAAGGCAACAACTTAGTGCATAAGAAGCACCAATATCATCATCTACTTCAAAATCCATCAAAAAGGTAAGAAAATAGGATGCAATTAGTTGAAATTCAAATTAGGGTTCATTATAAAATTCTATTAAGCACCATATCTGGATTAAAATTTGTAGAAAAATAAATTCCAATATAGTATTCAATTGCAAAAAGGGAGAATTCATTTTAAATATTATTTGCACATTAAATAGGAGTTGTATATTTTCTAGAGAAATAAAATTATCATCTACGTATTTCCTATCTAGAAAGCAAGAAAATCATATCGTACAATATTGATTGTAGTGAAAAGTTACGGAATATTCATTAAGGATAAATTACATATTACTCTTAAAAGTTGCAAAAATTATTAAGTGCATTTAGAAATAGAGATCTGAGAGGAAGATCTCATCACCAAAACTTCCAAAAGCAGAAGGTTGAAGAAAATATCTCAGTTGGAAGACCAAAAAATCTATGATATAGAAGACCTTGGAGAGGTCTAAAGGAGGAAAAAAAAAAAGGCCTAGAGAGCCTTATTGCAGAGCTTGCAAAAGCATCGTTAAAATATTTCCTAGGAGAACTCGTTGGGGAAATCCACTACCAAGGAGAAAGCTCATGATAGTGAAGGACTTGAGATAATTGTCACCATTCGACAACTAGCCCAAGAGAAAAATAATTTGGCAAGGATTACCAAATCCCAGAATAAGAATTTAGCAAGGAGTGTCAAATCTAGAAGAAGAATCCAATAAAAATCTCAATATTTTTAGAATCTTGAGAAGAAGATAATGTTTGAAGTCAGAATTCGACAAGAAGCTTGAAGGAAGATTTAGACAGAAGAAGCCTACCAAATCTAGGATATTTGGAGATTACATTTCCCAAAAAGAAGGCATAGTTTAGAGAAAGGAGTTCTCTAAATCTATAGTAGAAAGTAGAAGAACATTGAAAGGATTAAGCCACCAAATCCAATGATCAAGATAGAGAGTTCAAGGCCACAATTTGGTGAAGCAATAAGTTGTTCGAGATAGTCAACAGGAAAGCTGCAAATTCATCCATCTACTACAAGGAAACAACTTGGTGAATAAGAAGCACCAATATCATCATCTACTTCAAAAGCCATCAAAAAGGTAAGAAACTAGGGTGCAGTTAGTTGAAATTCAAATTAGGGTTTATTATCAAATTCTATTAAGCACCATATCTGGATTAAAAGTTGTAGAAAAATAGATTCCATTATAGTCTTCAATTGCAAAAAGGGAGAATTCATTTTAAATATTATTTGCACATTAAATAGGAGTTGGATTTTTTCTAGAGAGAAAAAATATCATCTACGTATTTGCTATCTAGAAAGCAAGAAGACTATATCCTACAATATTGATTGTAGTGAAAAGTTGTGGAATATTCATTAAGGATAAATTACAGATTACTCTTAAAATTTGAAAAAATTATTAAGTGCATTTAGAATTACTTTGAGAGCTTATTATTGGGAGGAATAAGGTGATATTATTAAAGTGTATTAAGGTATAAATTATAGAGATTCATTGCACTAAACTAGTTGATCATTAACTAGTTACTCTCAAAGGATTATTGAATGTTTTGTTTGTTAAATATCGAAGAACACAAAATCAACATATTATCAAGGTATTTAGAAACACCATTCGATGCATAGAACCTACAACATCTTGTGGCCAGAAGAAATCCACCATTAAAATCTACAAAGGAGCTAAAAATTGAGACTTAGAAAGTCTTAGATTGAAAGTGCACTTAGGGTTTCATTAAAAGAATAAGTGTATATATTTCTACTTAAAAGGGTGCATATTATTAGCTTGGTTTTACTCTTACTAAATTGTCCAAGCAAATTACTAAAAGGAGCATTTCAGAAAGGAGTATTTAGTCCATCATATTGGTGTAAAATCTATCTAATACAAGGTACTATTCTTATCCATTAAATAAGGAGAAAATGTCATATAATACAACGATTGTCATCCCAATAGGTATAAGGGTAGATTTAAAGCAAGAAAAGAAAGTCGTCGGGGAGCACATATTTCTCAAGATTTACAATGTTAAAAGAAACCATTGCTCCACATCAAAGCATCCAAATGCAAGAATTCACCTGTAATATCTAAGCCCACACAAGGCCATTATCAATCATGGAAAAAAAGGATAGCATTAAGGTCCATACTAAAGGGTGCTCATCTACGTAAAAAAACATCAAAAAATCTACTTTGATCAACGTGGAACGAATAAAATTACGAGAAGTTGTTACAAAAAATTATCTACTCTACAAAGAAGCATAAAAATCAACATATTGATAGCATAAAGAATAAGGGAAAAATGTGCTACATCCAAGGTATCAAGCTTGGTGAAGAACATCCATCAAAATAAGCACCAGAAACACTATTCAGAGCTCCATATAACCAAGGAGCATCACAACTAGTGCCATCTGACATCCTCATAAAAAATTCTTGCAAAAGAAAGAGCTTGTTTGTTGTCCAACAAACGAAGCAAGCCAAGAAATAAGCATATGAAAGGACAAATAGGGGTTATAACATTATTTTTGGAAGCATTATAGTAAAGGTCTACATGCAAAGACCTTGAGTGCCACTTGGGATACATATTCTAAGGTGCCATCTCAACTCTTAATGCTCATGAAATTTTAGGTGTCTAATCAAGAGGAGTTACAAGGGATATTGAGGAGGTCATGTACGTTATCTATGCTTGGGCGTTGAAAGTATTTCAACTCTTAACTTCCATTCACCACTTGTCCAAAAGGAGGAATATTCCTCTCTATTGAGAAGCATCGATCTTGGAGAAAGCATCAGAACAAAATTAGAATGAAGTAAAAGCAAAGTCGAGCATTGAAGGTTGTGATCATAGTAGAATCATAAGCTAAGCTCATGGTAGAATTACATAGTAGCATCGATGTCATAGCAACATTAGGAAGAGAGAGCATTAAATGCTCCTTTTCAAAGTGATCAGACAAGAAGCCTCCAAGTAGTGTCATCAAGGAAACCAGTCGTCATCCAAGTTAAATCCTATGCCCATACGTTAGAGATAACGATCAAAAGAGCACTTAAGAGTGTTGTAATATACGTCTAAGAATTAGCACTAGATACATAGAGGTTTGGGGTGTCACAAAGGTAAGTATATATATATTCCAATTTGATTTTATTATTAGGGAGATATAAGGTATAATATAAGGTTGAAACATTAAGAAAAATCAACAATATTTGAAAGCAATATTAAGAAAAGGAATATATAGATTAATAGCCTAATATTTGCAATCTAAAGCATAGGAGAAATAAGGATTTCTACCTGGATAGATTAATTATTTAACATTGCAAATATTATTGTTTTATAAAATTCCATATTAGGGAGTTATAAGGAACGTTACACCAAAATAGGTAGTTGGAATTTATAAACATTAAATATCAATTTATCAAAGGCTATAAACGAAGGTTCTACAATATAAATCAAGAGTTGGAAAGTAATTATTATAATTGTCTCAAATTCACATTAAAGGGATAAAAGAATTTCAAAAAATAGAACCTCATCAAATTAGAAAATGATTAAGTTCATAGGATAAATAAGGTGTAAAAGAAGTTGATATTTGCTATTTACAAAAAAATTACAAAATAAACACTAAATTGAACTGCTATTATCAAAAGCACTTTATCTATCATTCAACATTACTAGGGAGATATACGGAATTCTACAAAACTTGATAATAATAGCATTTATTCAAAATTTATCAAGTACTCAATCCATTTGGGATTCATAAGGTATCTACAAATCTTACAGGGATTTTACTAATTCACATCTCTTAACTAGGGAGACATAAGGAATCTTACAAAACCTAAGCTAAAAGGTTCTATCAAATAAAAGTTTATAACTAGAGGGTAAACACCTTAGAAGACTGTACAAGCACATATTACTCCATTCCAAGAAGCCATAAAGATGTCCACTTCAAGTAATATGGTAAACAATGACATGAACAACACTATCAAAAAAGAAAGAGCAAGTGTCATAAAAAATGGAATAAAAAATTTACTTATAAAATATGAAAGAAACTTAGATCCTATTTCAAAAAAGACATAGAATGAAGCCCTGAAAGACAAGCTTGAAATGATGGAGCGCTATCTACATGCTCAAATCACTGGATAAATTGACAATGAAAAGAATGACATTAAAATTTCTTTAGAATACAGAAGCATACTATACATGGCACTACCTACATTCAAAATTTATAAGGATGAAAATGTAGAACAAAAATGATCAATAGAATTACTTAAGCTAAAAACAGAGTTGGATGAAACATCACTAGCAAAGATAATTCAATCCTCATGCAGTATTATTACTTCAAGTTCTACTAACTCAAAATATTATCATGATGCTCTAAGTGTATGTTCATAAGTCTATACATGACACAAAGAGTGATGACAAGGACAAAAGAAAAAAGAAATTTTCTTTGCAAGAATCATGTGACAACACATCAACCTATGAAAGACTCCAATAAAGAAGAAGAACCAATGCAAGAAGGCATATAGTGCAATGTGAATTAAAGAGGACCAGATCAAGTTGAAGAACATCTGAAGACAAAGATCCATATTGAAGATTAAAATATTCAATACCCAAATAATGTAATATAGGGGATGTTAGAGTTAGAGTATATTACATCATTTGGGTCATGTAAATGTACCACCTTAGGTACATAGTTAGAGTAGGAGATTAATTTAGGGGGAAGTTAGCTAGTTACTTCAAGCAATGTAATAAATGCACAAGTGGCAATGTGAAAGTTGTAATGTGCAAGGTGTCCCCTTGTACAACTAGGTAGAGTGTTGACCAAGGAATCTATCTCCCTATATAAAGGGCCTCATAGTGGTTGATATGATATCAAGTCAAGTTCTTATCTAGTGTAGTGTAGTATATAGTAGTAGATAGTAGAGCTCATGTATGGAGCAAAATGTAGCTCTTTTGATCATTGCAATGGAGTGATTATTTCCTCCATACTTCATTGTAATTTCATCATTTCTATTTATAGTATATTTTAGTATTATTGTTGTCTCACTTTCTTGCATATTTCTTGTATTTTATTAGGACATGTGATAGATCTCTCCATTGCATATATCCTCAAAAGCTAACACATCTTCCATAATATCAGTCTCAGTTACCTTGGATTCATGGGTGATCTTAGGAGTGCCTCAATTGTGCTTAATTTTATTGGTTGGGTATCTCTTTTCTTGTGGATTCAAGTCCCCTGGCAAACTGTTCAATTGCTCATTGAATATGCTTGTTAGGGATGGCTTAGGTCGTTATATTGGCCCTCTAAGAAGTTGGTTCTGTTGTACACTTGTTGTGGTAGATTGGAGTTTTCTACGACTAAGTTTTTACCTAGTTAGTATGGTAAAGCGCTTTGATCAAAAAGTGTGTAAGGTTCCAATTTAGCCTAGTTCTATGGATGCTGATGAGGAGGTGAGGATAATATTAAATGATGGAGGCCTTATAAGTTGTGTTCTTTCTTTCCATGGGCATCATAGGGCTCTTTCTAGTGCATTGGATCACTCATGGAGAAGAGTTCATGTTCAGGTAAGGGGGATTGAGTTTAAATTCTTGAAGAATTTGATTGGCAAAGTGATAGGCCTGTCAGTGGATGAAACCATATATAATAGGAAGAAGCATTTCATTAAGAGTGTTGTAATATACGTCTAAGAATTAGCACTAGATACATAGAGGTTTGGGGTGTCACAGAGGTAAGTATATATATATTCCAATTTGATTTTATTATTAGGGAGATATAAGGTATAATATAAGGTTGAAACATTAATAAAAATCAACAATATTTGAAAGCAATATTAAGAAAAGGAATATATAGATTAATAGCCTAATATTTTCAATCTAAATCATAGGAGAAATAAGGATTTCTACCTGGATAGATTAATTATTTAACATTGCAAATATCATTGTTTTATAAAATTCCATATTAGGGAGTTATAAGGAATGTTACACCAAAATAGGTAGTTGGAATTTATAAACATTAAATATCAATTTATCAAAGGCTATAAAAGAAGGTTCTACAATATAAATCAAGAGTTGGAAACTAATTATTATAATTGTCTTAAATTCACATTAAAGGGATAAAAGAATTTCAAAAAATAGAACCTCATCAAATTAGAAAATGCTTAAGTTCATAGGAGAAATAAGGTATAAAAGAAGTTGATATTTGCTATTTACAAAAAAATTACAAAATCAACACTAAATTGAACTGCTATTATCAAAAGCACTTTATCTATCATTCAAAATTACTAGGGAGATATAAGGAATTCTACAAAACTTGATAATAATAGCATTTATTCAAAATTTATCAAGTACGCAATCCATTTGGGATTCATAAGGTATCTACAAATCTTACAAGGATTTTACTAATTCACATCTCTTAACTAGGGAGACATAAGGAATCTTACAAAACCTAAGCTAAAAGGTTCTATCAAATCAAAGTTTATAACTAGAGGGTAAACACCTTAGAAGACTGTACAAGCACATCTTACTCCATTCCAAGAAGCCATAAAGATTTCCACTTCAAGTAATATGGTAAACAATGACATGAACAACACTATAAAAAAAGAAAAAGCAAGTGTCATAAAAAATGGAATAAAAAATTTACTTATAAAATATGAAAAAAACTTAGATCCTATTTCAAAAAGCCATAGAATGAAGCCCTCAAAGACAAGCTTGAAATGATGGAGCACTATCTACATGCTCAAATCACTGGAGAAATTGACAATGAAAAGAATGACATTAAAATTCCTTTAGAATACAGAAGCATACTATACATGGCACTACCTACATTCAAAAGTTATAAGGATGAAAATGTAGAACAAAAATGATCAATAGAATTACTTAATCTAAAAACAGAGTTGGATGAATCATCACTAGCAAAGATAATTCAATCCTCATGCAGTATTATTACTTCAAGTTCTACTAACTCAAAATCTTATCATGATGCTCTAAGTGTATGTTCATAAGTCTATACATGACACAAAGAGTGATGATAAGGACAAAAGAAAAAAGAAATTTTCTTTGCAAGAATCACGTGACAACACATCAACCTATGAAAGTACTGACTCCAATAAAGAAAAAGAACCAATGCAAGAAGGCATATAGTGCAATGTGAATAAAAAGGACCAGATCAAGTTGAAGAACATCTGAAGACAAATATCCATATTGAATATTAAAATATTCAATACCCAAATAATGTAATACAGGGGGCGTTAGAGTTAGAGTACATTACATCATTTGGGTCATGTAAATGTACCACCTTAGGTACATAGTTAGAGTAGGAGATTACTTTAGGGGGAAGTTAGCTAGTTACTTCAAGCAATGTAATAAATGCACAAGTGGCAATGTGAAAGTTGTAATGTGCAAGGTGTCCCCTTGTACAACTAGGTAGAGTGTTGACCAAGGAATCTATCTCCCTATATAAAGGGCCTCATAGTGGTTGATCTGATATCAAGTCAAGTTCTTATCTAGTGTAGTGTAGTATATAGTAGTAGATAGTAGAGCTCATGTATGGAGCATAATGTAGCTCTTTTGATCATTGCAATGGAGTGACTATTTCCTCCATACTTCATTGTAATTTCATCATTTCTATTTATAGTATATTTTAGTCTTATTGTTGTCTCACTTTCTTGCATATTTCTTGTATTTTATTAGGACATGTGATAGATCTCTCCATTGCATATATCCTCAAAAGCTAACACATCTTCCATAATATCAGTCTCAGTTACCTTGGATTCATGGGTGATCTTAGGAGTGCCTCAATTGTGCTTAATTTTCTTGGTTGGGCATCTCTTTTCTTGTGGATTCAAGTCCCTTGGCAAACTATTCAATTGCTCATTGAAGATGCTTGTTAGGGATGGCTTAAGTCGTTAGATTGGCCCTCTAGGAAGTTGGTTCTGTTGTACACTTGTTGTGGTAGAGTGGAGTTTTCTACGACTAAGTTTTTACCTAGTTATCTCTTCAGTATGGGAAAGCGCTTTGATCAAAAAGTGTGTAAGGTTCCAATTTAGCCTAGTTCTATGGATGCTGATGAGGAGGTGAGGAGAATCTTAAATGATGAAGGCCTTATAAGTTGTGTTCTTTCTTTCCATGGGCATCATAGGGCTCTTTCTAGTGCACTGGCTCACTCATGGAGAAGAGTTCATGTTCAGTCAAGGGGGATTGAGTTTAAATTCTTGAAGAATTTTATTAGCGAAGTGATAGGCTTGTCGGTGGATGAAACCATATATAATAGGAAGAAGCATTTCGTTAAGCGAGAAATGAACTAATTTAGGGATAAAGGAGGGGATCTGCTGAAGTGAAAATATGATTTTTATGTCAAAATTCTCAAATCCCCATGGGAATGAGTCATCACGGTCATCATAGATTACTTTACCCTGGATGTGAAGAGAGATGTGCTACGAAGCTATCATATGATGTTTTTAAACTAGCTGCATAGGAAGAGACTCATGAATGTCCCTCTATTTTTGTTCCACTCACTGGCAAAACCTCTCAAAGATGTTAGAGGTAGGAAGAGGCATGATCCTATCCACTAAGGTCTTATCCTACTCATGTTCGAACATGTGGCAAAATCAAAAGGAGTGGTTGTGGAGGAGGCATTAGCGAGAATTGAGTTCTAAAAAATTCCACCAATTTTGGATCTGAGTATGACTTCGTCCGAGGGAGTCATTTCAATGTTAGGCTCTAAGGACTCGTTGTACTCATCACCAATAATAAAAGGTAGCTCTGGTAGTGATACGTTTGTTACTCCCACTAGCGGTAATGAGGATATCACTCGATGATCCAAACGACTTTCATCCAAGCTTGGGAAATTTGAAGAGCCGTGGGTCTTTGTGAAGATTTCATTGTTGGAGGATGTTGACCCTATCAAGAGAAAGATGAAACCTGATAAATCTTTGATTATTGCCCTAGGGTCTCCCCCAGCAAAGGTCTTTGTTTCAGTGGCCTTTATGTCATTCCTAGACAATATCGATGAGAAACATCAATCTCTATTGAGCTCCCTTTAGGTGGTAATTTTCTACATCAATGACATTTGGGGCATGGTGGTGAATTAGCACGAGGGGAGAGCTCCTAAAGTGTTAGGTATTTTTTGTCTCAGTACCAATTTTGGATCCTTAGTTTTGAATGTATCTTTGGATTGTAGACTCTGTTTCGGTTGCATTTTCTATTTTATGAATGTATGTGGCTTTGTTCTCTTTTTATTGGGTTTGACATTCGAGTATATAGTTCTCACCAAAGCTCCAAATATTTCTTTTATCTATAATAGTTTTGCTTTATAAAAAAGGGTGGGATCCCTTGTTTATTATCCAATAATATATATATATATATATATATATATATATATATATATATATATATATATATATATATATATATATATATATAAAATTGATCCCCACCATTCAAGAAATGGAACGAGCAGCCTATTTCAAGTTACTCGACCCAACAAACTGACCTCTCCATTTCAAATAAAAAATAAAAAATAACTTTATTTGTTCCGAGAAAGCCTAAAATTTAATAGGTAAATGTTTATTAACCTTCAAATTTCACCCCTGTTATTAACAGTTAATTAACATTATAAGGTAGATGGATGCAGAATAAAGGGAAGTCTATAAGAGGGGGAAAAAACGGCAGTTGAAGTTTAACGCAGATGCAGAATAAAAGGAAGTTTATACTCTGTAAATAAAGATGCACTCTGGATGTACTATAATTTGAGGGTTTGCTTGCTACGCCTTACAGATTCAACTTCTAAGTTGTATGTTCCTTTTTTTGATTTTGTGTACATGTTTTTTTTTAATTATTATAAACATTTGAATTCGTATTCAGATAAATTTCAGAAACATTTGCTTCAATTTCAAAGTTTGTTTGGATATCTAAGCGATCGATGCCAGGTTTGAGGAAGTGATGATGAGAAGGATAGGAACTAAGGGGTTTATGGGTTTATATTTTTAGTCCTTTTCAAACATTTTATAGCTTTGGGAAGGAAAACCTTATGATTGTTGTGGCATGAGAATTTAAAGGTGTTAAAGTTTGATGTTAAGTGTGGTGCTTGAAAGGATTTAAATTTTTGTTTTAGAGTTTTGAAGGTGAAAGTATTTGTGGATACTGGTTCTGAGTGGTGTTTGAAAGGATTTAAATTTTGTTCAGAGTTTTGGAGGTGAAAGTATATGTGGAAATTGGTTGCGAGTGGAATTGGAGTTTTACTTTGATAGTGAAAATTTTGGTTATTAGGGGTTGGATTTAGCTTTTCGATTGATCTGGTTAAGCTTTTTGATTGATCTGATGGTGATGCATGGGGAAATATTGAGATCGTTGTGAATGTTTTTAGGGCTTTAGAGCAGCTGCAAGGGCATGGGTGATTTTCCATGATTGTAAGAATTGGTTTGTAGTGTTGATTTGATAAATTTGCTTCTGTATGGTTCTAAAGGTATTGGTGTTGTCACCCATCTGATATCCATTTGTTCAGATGTAGATATGCATGAGCATGTAAATTGTCATTGACAACTATTGTATTTACATTTAGCACATACATAAGGTTGTATATCTTTATATTTGTTTGTTTTGATATTTTTCTTGGATGCTCGGCCTTATCCTAATAGTTGCATAATTTTCTCCACGAAAGCATGTGCAAGTAATAAAAAAATTATAAAAAGGTTTTTTTTTTTTTTTTTTAATTTTGAATTGTTTAAAAGCTTTAGAAAAAAGATGGCTTAGGTGTCTCTCAGGGAGAATTGATAGGGTATACATCCATATTGAACATGTGAAAATATGTTAAATTGCTATGCTTCTAATTTTAATTCATATCTTGGTCCATAATCTTATTATTATTTTAGTGTTAATTTTTGTTGAAAGTAATTTAATATTATTAAAAAAATAATAAGAGTACAAAATCACAAAAAAGTGGGTGGTATGGAAGCACACCCCAAAGCTTACGTAAGAAACTAAACTAGGGCTTACAGATCACCAAAATATATGTTTTTTACACTGCAAAACTAAAAAAATGAAAATAAACTAAAGCAAAAAAAGCCCTAAATTGTAAAACTCTAGAAAAATCTAACACACATAATGGTCGGTTCCATCAGGCACCCTTGCAAGTAAATATTTCAAGTAGACTTAAAGATCAGTTTCTTCATTGAGACTTTATCGTTTGGCTTCTGTTCAAGCAATGTTAATGTCCCAAAGTTGTTGAAACTGTTGGGCTTGGCACTCGCCCACCAAGGTTTATATGTGTGAAACCATTTTTTAGGTAAACTATCCCCTTCTTCTTACCCATATTGAGGACTACGAGAATGTTGAAATCATATAGAAGGGGAGTGATCTTTAGATTTTGCTTCCTTTGTAGGAACCACCAATTTCATCAATGATGGCTCTACATCTTGTATTGTGCCCTTCATGGGTGAGGATTGTGGAATAGGAAAAACATGCATCTATGGAAGTGAAGACATCGAGCTTGTGGAGATCGCCAGTTGTGGATTAAAAAAAGTTTTTGGTTGTGGAGTTGAAGGTTGTGAGCATGTGATAACCTTCATTTGTGGATAAAAAACTATTTTTTGTGGAGTGAAAACATCATGAGAATGTAGATTTTTGTGACGGTCCATAGTGGTCCAACCATCCACCTTAGGTTGAGTGGTTGCCTTAGGGGTGGACACATAATTTAACTTTGGATTGGGATGCGACGTACATAGATAGTACTTCACCTTATGATCGAGTGCTTGGCAGTGAAAATAGGTTTTTGGGAGATTAATGTGAACCATTTGTTGAGAAATGGTGATCTTCCCCTCTTGAATGGTGATGAAATTAGGTATATCCTTTGACAAATCTACCTCTACACATAACTGTTGGGTTGGATAGGCATTGGATTTTTTTCAAGTTAAGTGAAAACCACACGCCCAAGCACATTGGTGATTTTGTCCAACCCAACCCACAAATGGAGGGAAAGGTTGAGGAAATATAGCTAGACTAGAACTTTGAGAAGTTTATTTGTAAAGACAGTAAAATAACAGGTGCACGATGAGAGAATGAGCAAAGAGATTCGTAAATGTTATGGACCATGCTAATAAACAATTGTGATATGTGCATGATCAATAAAATAAAAATGCAAAAAACCTTTCGTAAGACTTTGTATTAGTTGAATAGTAATGCCATGGGGTGCCCAAGTTGAAGAGATCTAAGCCCTCAATTACGAATTAGAAGGGATATGCCCAACAAAATACTTGACTAGGGTGTGCAACCAACTACATGTAGATTCAATGAACTCGAAAGGAAAAAAAATCAAGGGATACCCCAAAAGTTCCATTGATAGAAACTATCTCCCCTGTAGCACTAGTGCAAACCATTGGACTGTTGGGGTTGGAGGCCAAGGAAATCTCATGAAACCCTAATGCAGCTCACACCAGAAACCCTAGCAAAGCCCTCAATGTTAATTTTTTTGGTTGGATAATAAGAGGTTGTACTCAGGTCCCCCACCCTTGACAAATTACAACTCTCTTCTTTAGAGCTTGAGATTTTATAAATAGATACACTTCTCATCTCAATTGAGATACCATAGCTAGAAACCTACATCATTTTACATAAACTATTGAAATTTTTTATTTTCATTTTCTAGATCTTTTCAATTTTTGTATGAATACAAATATTCCATAATTTAGCATCCTTCTTGATATTTTCCTATAGCAGCCTTCACAATGCAAACCTTTACCTCTACTATCTATGCATTGTATCTTAGTAGAGTAATATTTTCAAAACATCTCACTATCATAGTCTAATTTACCAATTTTGGATTGCTAATTTCCTTCCTAAAACACAAGTGCAACCACAAAGATTATAATAAATAGTTTTTATGGAAATACATTATTGTTACAAAATAAAGTAGATATTGCCAATGGAAAATATTAAAGTAAATCTTAATCATTAATTGATTCAAGTAATTAACATTTTCTTGTCAGCTTCAACTTAAATTACTACTTCCTCTAACCATGGAAAGGAGAATTTAACTTCATGATCATCAATCAAAACCCCTCTATTGGCTAGCCTACCTGCACATTTATTTCCTTCCCTTAATGTATGTGTAAACCAATTTTCTTCAAACTCTTTAGCAAGATCTTGCATTTCTACAATTATCTCTTCTATGTTCCATGGAGCCTTAGCTTTCCTCAAAAGTGCATTTATTACTATGATAGAATCACCTTCCATCCATATTCTATTCCATTTTATTTGTTTGCATATTTTTAACCCTTCTAAAGCCACTCAAGCTTTAGCTTAATTATTTGTCTTAGATCCACTATTGAAAGTGTAATGAGAAAAAATCTTTCTATTATTTATAATTATTCTTCCTCCTCCTATTGGTCTTGGATATCCTTTAGATGCTCCATCAAAATTCAACTTCACCCACTCCACATCTAGTGGATTCCACTTTATATTATTTACCTTCTTTTTGCTTCTCTTGCACCCAACATCATAATTCCATTTAATAACTTGATTCCATCTATCAAGGCTCTTTGCTTCTAAATTAGGTACTAGGTGAGTTGATAGGGTTGGTTTAGACTCCTCTATGGATAAACATATCTTCCTATTCATTATCTCTAAACTACTTTCCTTTCTTTTAAATATTCTTCTATTATTTTATAGCCATACAATACAAAGTATTGTCTCTTTTTATATATCCCATATTGTCTGTAAAGCCTCACTTTTATAAGTGCTCTATCATTGCTTTAACCAACCTTCAATTCTACTATTCATCACCATACATTTACCAAGCATATTAATAATCCATTGCCATAGATTTTGGACTATTGAGCAATGTCTCAAGGTATGTTCTACACTCTCCTCCTCCTTTTTACAAATAACACATTAAGAGGGGCCATAAAAACCTCTTTCCATAAGGTTATCCTAGGATACAATTCTTCTATGACATACTAGCCAAACATACATTTTGACTTTATGAATGCTTGGGCTATCCCAAATATCTCTCCATATTCTAATGATATTACTATTTTTTTGTTGTTGTACATTATATCCACTTCTTATTGTGTATTCTCCTGAGCTATTCAGCTCCCAAATAAATTTATCCTTGGCCCCCCTTGGAATAATAGCATTTGTTATCTTTCTACTCAATTGCCTCCTAGCATCAATGTCTACTCACTTGTTATCTTATTTCCATTTGTATCTTTCTTATTGATCCTTCACTACACCAAACAAGGTTTTTAAGGGCGATTTTTAGCCACCCTTAAAGACCTTTAAGGGCAGTTTTTCAGCCATCATCTATGAAGGTGTCTTGAAAAGTTTGCATCATACGATGATAGTTAAAAGCTACCTCAAAAAATTGCCCTCTTAGGGGCCTAAAATGATGGTTTTAAAACACCCTCTTAGTGGCCTAATATGATGGTTTTAGACTGCCTTCTTAGTGGCCTAAGACAACGATTTTAAACTACCCTCTTAGACCCCTTAATACCTTTGTAAGAATTCATGTGCAATGATTAAAAGTCAAAGTGTAAATGTTATGTTGTAAGAAGCATTACTAACACATTTCAATAACAAAAACTATAAATTTTCATATGATCACATAAAATACTTTAATACCTTTTTAGGAAAGATAGGAACCATGTCATAGATTATTTTCAAATATTAAACCATTGACTCAACAAATTATACATTTAACAAATATTTCAAATTATGATATCCATAAGCGCATGGTACCTATATCTTTTAATTAGGAGTCTGCTTGATAGCCTTAACATATTTCCAAATAAAGGTTGATAGCATCTCACATGTAATTTTATAAATATATAGAATAACACAAGAGTATTGAAATGCACTCTAGTAGAGTGCTCTAAGATGAAAATTCAAACCACACAAGAGTATTGAAATGCAATCTAGTAGGGTGCTCTAAGATGAAAATTCAAACCACAAAATTCAATAGAATTTTCTAACATTGTTTGTATTATAACATTATATAATTCAAATTAAAAAATGAGAAACAAATTTATGGTCACTTGTAGTCATACGAACACAGGTAACTCTATGTGGCACAAGTGCCATGAAAACTAAGCTTCATCACATATAATTACATAGATATACTTCCTAAACCATTAGATAACAATAAACTAAACATCATCACCATTGTAGCCACCATGTCAAGCAATCAATTTATAAAATACTCTTCTTCACAAAGCATTAAATTTAGAAGCATTTTCTATGGATGATGGATGGACCGGATTTATCATACTCACTCTTGGAAATCCACATCTGCAAAAAAAAGAAAAATAAATTTAGATACAAAGCAATATAGTTATTACAACAAATAAAAAACCAGATTGAAACAATTATATATCACCTGTTGGAATGTGTTGATAGATACCAAAATAGACCCTCCAATCTAGACACTGTACTTTCTCTCTAGAGGAGCAACCACCTTGATCTTCATGTAACTCTATGGTAGTTGACTTACTAAAACTAATAAAGATCAACTTTAACAAGCTATAGTGTAATTTATGATGTGCTTCGTGAAAAAAAATCCCAATCCCATATGGACCACAATATCACCTACCAATTAACATATATATTCACTACTGCTTAGTTTGTACATCCATCCCACCTAGGAACAGACTCATAGATAGGATAAAGACTGAGAAGGTCATAAATATATTTAAATATACTAATTAAATGGTTCAGTCAAAGCAATATGGTATGGATGCACCACTACCTTTTTATTCTTTTCTTTTTGGATCTACATATTGGGTATTTAAATATTCCAGATATATCAAAACTATTTATCAACTTGGTCATTAAATCACCATTCATGGGTAAGATTAGGACTTGGATTAGATCGAAGATAAACTCATTCAATTGATCCACCAAAGCAAGCTATTACCATGCACCTCAACTTAACTTCTATATGCTTTGCATGTGTAGTTAACACGAATAATTAAGAATCTAAATTTCTATAATAAGCCATCACAATTAATGGGTCACTATCAAAGGATCTGCATATATATTCTAATAAATTTGATTATTAAGAAATCAAGGAATAGTGTCAATATCCAAAGAGGTATTAATATTTCCTATGTCTTTCTATTTATTAGTAAGATTTGAATTGGACATCATGTGGTCATTAGTGAGACCACTTTGCCATTGAGCCATAAGGTGGGTTCCAATGCACAAATCAGGAATGGAAAGACACAGGCAAGAAACAAAATTACCTTAGCAACTATTTAACTGATAAATAAATATCTTATGTTATCAACAATAGTCCTTGAAGGAGGTCACATGCAAATATTTTGTATTCATCTATTCCTTTTCAACTCTTACTATCTCTTTATAAGCAAGCATGATTGACTATCCCTAAGATTACACTACTAACATATACTAAACATTATCAGTGAATAGATGACAACATTAAATATTAAGGCTTAAGTTCTATAATTTATGTTATAATTATTTGAGTGTACAATTGTGATTCCTCTGTGTATGATTACTCTGTTATATGATATGACATTTCTTCAAAACCAAATTTTATAGGGGGTCTTAAGAAGTAAAATTCTCAATACATGTACATTCTCAAAATTGAATTTAGAAGTACATATATAGGTGAATATACAACCTAAATCCTCCATATAACGGGTACATGTCTAAACATCCCTACCCGCCCCAACCATCAGAGATGAGGTGAGAGGGTATCCTAAGACTTCTATTAAATACATAAATATCCATATATGAAAATCAAGTATTGTTGCTAAGGACTAGGACTAAGATTCAAATATGAAACATCAATTTCATAACTAATATTCACTCAACATAATAAACTTTCATTTCAATACATTACAACATGGATGCATGATTAGACTCTTAATCCTATGCACTAGCAACACTTGCATTATCTCTCTTATTATTACCAAATTACCTTCTTGTATATGATTGACCAACCGCATGCTTAGGATACCTACTCACCTCACTCCTAGCTTGGTTGCCCATTATTTATCTACTAGTGTTTTCTAAAAGTAGAACAAAAAATGTCTAACAACACTCCTTAGTTATTTCAATAAATTATATTTGATTTTGAAAAGCCTTAGTGTAATTCATATTTAACAATAACTTATATATAGAAAATTAGTTCAAAAAATGGCTATACCATTCATATCTAGATCTCAATGTTTTGAATTTTTAAAAAAATGGATGCTCCACAATCTTAAGTAGCTATATATTTTACCAATTTTCATTTAGCCTTTTTTATCTTTCATATTTATTGAATACATTGAAATTTTTTCAACAGTAAATACTTGAACTTAGGGATTGGCTTCTACATATAAAGGTAAATGGGTGCACTAGCACAAGGATGCAAAAGTTACAGGGAAATAATACACTGTATAATCCCTCAAAAATTGGATACACAAGTAGAAGAGTGTAGCTATGTATTTTATATATATACATATAGATGGATACCCGCATAAAACATTTATTTAAAAAAAGGAAACATAATTAAATTTTTATTATTTATTTAAAAATTATGCCTGTTACTTTTTAGCTTCACATTTTTAAAACAAAATTATGTGGAACTCCATTGTGGAGGCCATGAGGAGGTTAAAATGCATGCTAGAAGAATTGTATATTATCCAAATATAATTGGTTTACAACAAGAGCAGATAGTGCATATATGGTCTATGTGCTTCATCAAGCATGGTCGCACCATATTTCATCCTAGTGGTAGCTCAACAACATGTGTCAATCCCAACTAAAACTTATTTTACTTTCCTTGTTCCTATTCTAGGGTTAAGGGATAGTACCCAAAATTTTGCTACGCAATACTGAACTTCAACAATAGCACCAATTGTCCTAGCACCAACTCAGTGATGAAGACCTCCACAGGGAATCACTCATCTAGTAACTACTCAAAGAACAACCATTCCATATTTTGCTCGTGTTTATTCATTTCTTGTTGCACATAGGTTGTATAAAAGGTGCTACAAGATTATTAGAAACATATAGTCATAGCTTACACCTATTTTCGCATATCCACAATATTAACAGATCTCTTTGTGAGTCCAACATTCTCAACAATTGGACTTCAACCCCATGGGTGACAATGACATCCATAGTACTGTACAAAGTTATCATATGAATAAAATTCAGTTCTTGATAGAAATATTGTTCTTTCCATGTATATGGATAGTCCCATGTTTACTTTATGCACTTTACCAATAATTTAAAAATATTTGCATGGGTTCATTTCTATTATAATGGATGAGATTCAACAATTTAATGTACTCTCCACCAGTTTATTCCTTAAGTCCCAACAAAAATTAGGTATGAGATATGTCTTGGTTGTAACTAAAAAACTATCAGGTACACACTCTTATGCAATACTTCCACATGTAGAGATTAATCCATCACAAGATCGACTTCACAAATTATTGTGTTGTTCATCACTTAAGGAGGTTGAAGAATAATTTATTTCATGTAATTTCTAATGATGGCTATCATCTTGGTAGAGTTCAAGATGGATAAAAACTGAGGGTTTATTTATTATATGGATTATTTGAATTAGTTACAATGTATTACATTTTTTAATTATTATATCAAAAATGAAAAAACTTGTGATAAGCAATTTCTAGGAAAGGTTTGAAAAATTCCGATTAATAAATACTCAAGAAAAATAGGCAAAAATGGTGATATTTTCCTCATCTACCCTCCCCTTTGTCCCCCCACCCGGGTCCCTTTTCTAAATGGCACTCCCAAATAAATCAAGATGGAAAAATTCATGATATACATGATAATCATGATATTTAAAAAAAAAATCAATAGTGATTTATACAAATGGAGAAAGTCATGATACAAATTTTGGTTAGAAGTTTGTGACAAAAACTAAAATATCCAAATTTGATCCTCACCAAATATGGATAGATTCGTCAACCAATTCATTCAACTTGGATTGTTATTAAACCATCTAATATGGTCCAAATAGGACAAAGTAATATTATCGTGAATTATATCCCTAAATTTAGGGCACTTGATATTTGATCAGGTTCTAATAAGTTCATGAACACCCCCATGCTATCTATCAACCATCCCCACAAAATTCTCTATAGCACTAACCTAGTTGAGCCCTTCTTTTTTAATGAGAGTCAAATGCACAACCCTTTACAAACAACATACATCTTGCCTTAAAAAATGTGTCAAACATAATTTGAGTTCTTTCACCCACTCCTATAGGAACATGTGTGCCACATCTATAGCTAATACTTGGGTGCCCACATCTATAATACCCATAATTTCTAATCTGAATTCAACATCTTAATGTTAAATGTTCATTGGTACTTTAATTTTCATAAATTATACGATTGATAAATCCCTAATATTCACATATTTATGTTACTAATCTATAAAATTCAATTTTTTAATATTTAATATTTTCTTTTTTGCTCTTTATTTTATTATTTTAATATATATTATAGTCTATCATAATCCTCACTTGCGCACCCATACTTTTAAAGCACCACATTGATACTGCACTAAAATGGTTGAATCCTTATTTTTAATATGAGTCAAATGCACATCTTACAAACAACATATATCTTACCTCAAAGCATATTGTCAAACATAATTACGAGCACCCACTCCTCTAGGTGCATGCGCATTGCATCTGCACCTAATACTTGGGTGTTTTGGCACCGACACCTATAATACCCATAATTTCTAATCTAAATTTAGAATATTAATGTTAAATGTTTATTGCTATTTTTATTTTTATAAATTATACAAATTATAAATCCCTAATTTTGTCATATTTATGGTACTAATCTATCAAATTCAAAATTTTTAAATTTTTATTTTTGCTCTATATTTTTTATTTTATTTTAATATATTATAGTCTACCATACTCCTCGCCACCTAGATTTGTAAAGCACCAAACCCGATACCCATATATGCAATAGAAATGCACCTAACTTCATTAATCTTGGTAACCTTGGCGACCACACTTGGAAAATTATTAATGATTTTCATGTATTATCAAAAAATAATTAAAGGAAATTGAGTGTATAGAACTTTTAATTGGGTTCTTGAGCATAAACTACCCTCGTTCAACCTTTTGGCTTGACTAATTGCATCATATGAGACCTCAATAAAAATGGTGATATGTACTCTCTATGTCAATAGTCCTTTAGTTAATTTTCAAGCTTAAGCTTTTCAGGTATAGGAGTATCAGAGTAAGATTCTCAAAAATAGGAGAATTAGATTGAATCTTAGAGGCTTCACACATACACTTAACAAGATAAGGTCCAAAGCTTACTCTACCAAGCATTATATTATAAATTTGGTTGACATAAAGGTGGCACTTGTTGGATTTTAAAATTACCACATGCATGCATGAATTAACATAACTATAAAATCCACATGATTCAACCAAAATATTAGATACTTTATCTAGGAGCATGTTGACCTACTCCAATGTTCCTGATGGTAGCCTCAAATATTGCACGTGGGCTGCAATGCACAGATTGCTTGTCACTTGGAATATGCTTTGATTCCTAGACTATGAATTTTGTTTTTGTGGTTCACTGGATGGATTTTCTTACCCTACAATGGTTTATTTTTCAAAAAGTGTGATTTCACTTAGCATTCCTTCTAGAATGATTCATTTTTTGACTTAATTCATATGTGTCTTTCACCCTAGAGGTTTTTTACCACAATAATAGTAGGTTCAAGTCACCCTCAACATAGCAAGTTTCTTGCCTCTTCCTGATTAACAATCAAGCATTACTTTAGAAGAGGGTAACAACATATGACCACTAGGAATGTACTCCTTGTTCAAGTTGTAGATGTAAAAAACAACATGTATGATGCATGTTGATCCTTTTTTAAACTAAAAAATATCACAAAATTTCCTACCTAACTCAAAATGACTTAACAAATAAAGTGTTTGTAGTAGCATGTAGTCATTAGAACACAGGTAAAGTGTCATATGTTCTCTTGTTTCTTCTAGTTGGTATATCTATTTCTCATTGATATGTGTAGCATATTTTCAATAGAAAATATGCAGTCAATATTAGAGAATTGGTCTAAATAAATGAAGAGAATTTAATTAAAATTGGTATTTGTTCACCTGCAAAATCATCCCTTAATTATCAGCCTATGTTAATATAAGCTGACATATTACTATTGTGAGAGTTCATAAAAGAGTTGTGTAGGATCTTCAATAATAAATAGATCTAAATTTTTAGAAATTAGAATCAGCATATAATATACATATAGACACTATTGTTTCCAGGTTGAGGGACTATGTATGCATTTATCATACCTATGAATAGCTAATATTTGTGGTAAAATAGGTAGATCATTTTTAGTTATTCCAACAGTATACTTTAAAAATATTAGAGAAAAAGCATACCTTAATATTATCTAGACAATATCATGTATCCATATTTAATCATTTTCAAAACACATGTATATATTTTTAATTTTTATAAAAGATAGGTTTCAAATAAATAGCATATTCAGATTACACATCTCTTTCTACCTATATAACTATGATATTTAGAAGTTATGTATGGTACAACTATATTATGTAGCATATTTATTAAAAGATATAATAAATAGATAAATACATAAATCGAAATCAAAATTTCCTTCTATGCAAGTTAGTTAAAAGCCAGCCCAAGCATGACATGCATGGACCTAATGATTACAGTTCCTTTCATCCAACATTTCCTATTCAAAATCCATGAAATAAACCTAGGTAAGTAGCATGATCCCAAAAAACATTCTAATTGATTCAAAGCACAATAATTCTAACCTTAATCATGAATTATAGTAGAGATTTTAGATGACCTATGTAGAAAACACAAGTACAAATTTTGATAATTATTTTTATCTCCTAATGCTGGTATAATATTGGATAAAAACAGATGGGGATAAATTAGAACATTTGCATAATTCTTGGTAGTTTGTGCAATACCACTAACCTTCTACAAAAAACCAAATCTCTACCCGCTCTAGTGAGTGTTGAACTAGATCATTAACCATGGATGTCTATCAAAGTTTGAAGATTTACCTAATGAATATACATAGATATTTTGTAGGATTTGATCCTTGACTCAACAATAAAGTGGAAAACTTTGCAAAAATTCCACCAAGGTATGGTATCTGACGACATACTTAAAATAATTTTACACTCATTGAATAATACATTTTCAACACTCAACAACAAAATTAAGCACTGCAACATTACTTATAGTCGCACCATACTAGAGGTCGAGAATCAAATGGACTACTTCCTACCACAATAAACCCCTAAGCTAACATTACTTAGAAAATAAGAAGAAAATAGATCGATAAACGTCATTATCAAACCACACACAGTCCAAGACTTTAAAAACCCAAAAAATCAAAAGCAACCAAAATTCTAGTAAAATTTTCTCTAGATATTTAAGAGTGCAAGGATTAAAAAAATGGTCAAAATGCAGAAAAACCTTAATAAAATTTATCTAAAAATTAATAGCTCAAGTATTATTAAGCTTATAAACTATTTGACTACAAGGAATCTGAAGCCAAAAATCTTGAGCAAAATTACCTTCGATGCCAACACAATGCAAGGCTTGGTAATATTCTAAAAAAAATTAACAACCCAAAGGACTTATAAACTATTTATATTTGGGGAACCTGTAGCCATGAAAACCTAAGCAAAACTATGTCCAAATCCACAATAGTGTGAGAAGGATTGACCATATTTGCAGGGAATCTAAAGCCATAAAAACCCTGGGCAAATTACCTCTACATATTCAATTCAATACATTTCCTCAAAATCATAATAGGGTAAAAACATTTATAGCAAGCAAAGATTAAAAATATCTCTGCAAAATCATGAAACCTCATTTTTTTCAAAACACTTTGAGGTAGATGGACTGCAAATATCTTTTATAAATTTAGCACTACAAGGATTTCAATAGCTTGAACCCTAATGAAAATTAAAAAGGAAAATAAAATAAAAGACCTGATTTACTATGTAGAAGTGTTGTAGAAACATCCAAATTTAGCTAAAGCTGTGAATGACATAATTAATTAAGCATTAGATCCACGATATCACAAAGCAAAATCCTTTTTCTAGTAGATATTGAGCTTGATCTCACAACCTCCGATAGAACAAAAGGGATAAAAAATAAAATTAGAAGTAGCTGAATCCACATGTTAGCTTTTGATGAATGGGCCATGAGAGATGGCAATCACAAGATGCAAAATAACATGCAAGAAAGTAAATCTACTATATGAATGAAGTATGCTGAAATATAAAATAGATAAAAAATTACAATGTATCTATGGAGGAAGTGAGCACTCCATTAAAAAATCTATGGATCTACATCATATCCATTACCAGTAAATGGTGTGGAACACAATCCACTAACCTATGCTATCTAACAATATCTCATGACTGTCCTATCTATCTATCTATCTATCTAAGAGGTCATCCTTATATATGCAATATAGGATGCTTACCCAACACTCTATCTAGCTATGCATAGGCACATGTACACTTGTCATTTATTATATTGCATGAAGTCACTAGATAAATTGCACAGGAAGTAATCTAGGTATGTATCTTGGAGGATACATTTACATAACCCAAATGATGGAATAAACTCTATTTCCAACACCCCCTTGTATTACATTATTTGGGTATTGAAGGCTTTAGTCTTCAAAATGGATTTTCTTCATCTTCTTCTACTTGATATGGTTCTTGTTCTGCTGCTACAATCTTCATGTCAATGCTTCTTGTTTTCTTCAATTCTTTGCGCCTTGGTCTCAAGCATATTTTATGATTGATGGTGCATATCTTGAGTGGATCTGAATTGATATTTCTTCCTTATTTTGTCCCTTAGTAAGACCTGGTTCTCTATCCATAAGTATCAACCTTGAGCTCAATTTTAGTATATTTATCTAAAATAAAATTTTGAAGATAAAATTTTAACCTTTGAAGCAATCTTCTTTCATAGTCTGTATAATATCTATATTTAAAGTGACAAGAGAAAGATGAGTGATTTGTTCCTTCACAATATTTGCATGGATGTAAACTCCAACAATTCATTTTTTCATGACCATATTGATTGCAATGGGTGCACAATAGAGATGATCTAGAAATTTTATGATCAATTTTAGGAATATCATGTTTTTCTATCTCCTTAACAAGGTCTACAAACCATATGTGCACAATTGAAGCTATTCTATTTTGCATAAAATATTGTTGATAAATATTTCCCTATTTTTTCATTTGATTCGTTAGATGAATATTCCTTTGCATAGTTGTTGACTTCAGAAATTATGTCATATTGTAGGGGTTCTTACTTTCCTTTACTCTTTTCATCATTGAAGTCCATCAGGTTTTTGATCCACATCAGTATTTTTCCTATTCCACTTCTAAGAGCATTACCAAGTATGCTAGTAGACATTTATATTACCTGAATTTTATAGCTCCAAGATTTTAACGTATGTGCTCCTTGATTGAAGTATATAAGTTTGATTTTTTAAAAGAAACCTTTATAGATCCTTAGATTTTTGGACTACATTATAACTCCCACCTAATATTAGGTTGTGAATTAAGCTTATATCTTCCCAACTTGATAGTATTAGACAAATATTAACGTTATCAAGTTTTATTGAATGTCTTATGAATCCCTAATATTTTGAAGTATGCTATAGTGCTTTTGTAATAATATAGTTCAATTTTGGTTGATTTTGTACAAGTTTTGCAAGAACCAAAAATCAAATTTTAACACCTTATTACTCCTAATTGAACTAAGCACTATTTTAGTTTTGAAGAGGTTTTGATATTGGAATTATTTTATCCCATTTTTAGAAAATTGAGAAAAATAAAAATAAATTTATCCAACCTTAATAAAATCCCTTAATAACCTCTTTTATATCCTTTGGATTATTTCTAATTTCCAAATAAAATAAATTTGATGGAGTAACCCTTATGACTCCCATGTTAGGAAAATTAGAGAAATTATAATAATATTTGCAATATAGGTTAATACAACTTTAAATTCCTTATTCCTCCTAAGTAAGATTGCAAATATTAAAATAATAATATAAGTCACACCTTTAGCTTTCAAAACCTAAGTTTTAACCTTAGTTTATAATCCTTATAACTCCAACTTATGAAAGCAATAATAGATGGGATTTATACCTTACCTTATACACAATACCTCCTTGATGTTTAGAGATTTCTACAGTTGAATATAACAGTGTCTAAAATGTACCTTGTGTGCTCGGTTTAATGGAGATTTTATGGAAGACTAGACGTTAATGCTGTACATAGGCACTGAAATTTTGACCTTCCAAAACTAGATATATTTTAATGCTCCTTCCTCCTTGTCTTCCACGTTGCAGTTCGAATGTTTTTGCTACTTCTATCATGCCTTGACTATTCTACGTTCCTCATTTGAATTTTTTCAATGTTATTCACTCTTGCATTTTGGTCTTGGAGTTAAAATGTCTTTTAGGCATTGTTGATCATTGACATTGTGACCAGTGTCATGTCTGTTACAAGTGAGTGCTCCCTTATTTATGTAACGCTCCAAAATATTTATCCAATGCTTCTTAAAAATGTATAGGCCCTTATGTGAAACTGGTGAGGAATACCATGTGGCACATATTTTATTTATAACTTTGTAGAAGTCTCTAGAATTTTGAGAGGAATGATGACCCAAATTCCAAGTGTCATTTCTACATGGAGACCATTCTTGTAACGTCTTCGAATATGGATATTATAACTCCATAACTCTCTTGCTTTGCAATGTTGCTTGGGTAGCAAGCAAGCTCTCTTCTCCGTAGGTGGATGGGTGATGTGCTACGGAGATTAGATGGTAGTTCGACACTTTGGTGACTGGTCTTCTACAAGATTGATACCATGAATGTAACACCTTTCTCCCCTTATTTTATGCCTCCAAACACATTGTTTTTTTGTTGCTATTTTGACAACCTTTTGAGATTGATTTGCACTTGCTTGTCTATGTAAATGTAGCTCATGGATGATCTAAAATTAGCTTTGATTCTATAGGTATGTACATCCAAGAGGAACCTTTGAATGGCTCCTTCTAGTTTGGAAGGAAGAGTGTTGACGTTTGATATTTGATAGCTATTTTTTTCTTATAAGAAAACATGCCCTAATGTGACACTTTCAAATCTGCACTTATGCTATCAAAAACCATATTAGAGTAGTGCAATATAATGTATTATATATTGTACAATAAGGCTTTTAATATACCTTCTTTTGCACTGAGGTTGTCTTTAACAAAAGACACATATTTCCCTTTTTACTTGTAAAATTTTGATAGCAAGCCCAAGCTTCAATAACAGTAGATAGAATTTTTTTTATTGATGCAAATTTTTTGCTTTTTTTCTTTTGCATTCACTTATCATGCTTTGGATTTGGAGACTCACCAAGTTTCACTTTCATAAGCTTCTATCTCTATTTTTGGTTAGTTATGTCCTTCTCCAAATCTGGAGGTGGCTTCTATTGGCCACATCAAATTGCATATTTTTGTGCTTCAATAGTGTATTTAGAAACTTGATACAAATCAGACTTTGTGCCTTTCATGAAACACAAAAAAAAAATTCTTTTTAAGAGTGGTATAATAGTTCAAGCTATTTTTTTTAATGCACTAATATTATACCTTATCACTCCAATAAACTCTTAAAGTCATAACCTAATAATCTACTGCAACTTTGGTTGGCTAGTCAAAATAAATTGGCTTGATGCCCTCTTCTTATGCTTTAGGTATGTATATTTTCTCATTCAAAATGTAATACACAATATCTATTTTCAAATATATCACATACCGATCAGAATCTAAACCCTCTAAATAGGCCAACATTGAGAAAAGTTTTGGGTTGGCAAACTTTTCAATGGCAATTGGGATTTTGGGTAGTGCTTTCTTAGACTTGATAGTTTTGAATTGACTATAAATCCACTTCTTAAAAGTCTCTCCTTCATTAATATCTGACTTGCTCTGCTATATCGAAGGGTTTAGGTCTTACAGGTGGGTCTACACCTATAGTAAATAAATCATGGTAGGCTTTGGCTGTGATACTAAATAGGGTTTTTTATTTAGCCATTTTAATTGCTTTTGTATTTGGATCATAATATTTCACTATTACAAAAACTAATTTGGGGTAATGATAAAATGAATCACATATTTAAAATGACAGGAAGGAATTTATAGCAATAATACCTTGGAAATAAATTGGCATCCCCTAGAAGTACTTGTAGTCAATATCTCTTATAAGCTTGGTCCTTCTTATCTATGTCGTTACATTATTTTCTAAAGATCTTGTTTGATTTACATAGCTTTCCAATTATGTAGTTCCTTGTTGTAAATATTTTTGGGCTACTTTGAAGGCCATTTTTAGTGAAAATTCACTAGGTGTTCACTCTTTTCTATACTCATAAGCTTCACCTTATTGTTTCTTTAGCTTTTGATTCCAGGTGAGTGATGTTCACGAAATGGATGGCAATTGAAAATTGAGTTTTAAACACTCCCACATGCATGCCTTCTACCATAAATGTGGTTTGTGTAAAACTACCCGTTGTGCACTTTTAAATTCAAAGATAAAATATTTTAGTGCATATTGGGCTATTCATTGATTGGTCGTGGTATAGAGCATGCTCTCAACTTGTGATTATTTTCTGTATCTTTCCTTTTAAGAGCGGTATGGAGAACATGTTGTAGCTCATGACCATACTTATTTTTGAGCGTGGTGTGGAACATATGTTGTATCCTGCTGCCATCTTTAGTATTCAACGATCTTGCCTTTTTTAGCTAACTTATTTCAAACCACTGAACTACCTTCTAACATTTTTCTCTTTTTTTAATTTTTATTTTACCTATGAATTTTCTTTTTTAGAAAAGACAATAATAGTATAACACAAATATGTACATATGCTACAAGAAATGTATTCTTAGTCAAAGTAGAGTTTCAAATGGAAATCATTGATCGGGATCATATGAATGTTTCCCTCTATGTCTTCGAGTTGGAAAGAATTGCTCTCTTTAACCTCGACTACTTTGAAAGGGCCATCCCAGAAAGAGTCAAATTTATGATGGTTTCTTGGCCTAGCTCTCTCTACATTCCACCTTAGAATAGAGTCACCTACTTTAAATTTTTTGAATTTAGTTTTCTTGTCAAACCATCCCTTAATATTGAATGAGTTATTTTGGAAATCCTCATATGCTTGAGTCCTCTTCTCTTATAACTAAAGCAAATGTATCAATTTGGTTTCAATTGGACTTTGATCAGACTCTTCTTCTATGTCTATCAACTTGAGAGCTAGTATTTCCAAGTGAATAGGCAAGACTGCTTCTTTTCCATACACTAAAGCATAGGGAGAGGTCTTAATAGACTTATTGATGGTAATCTTGTCTACCCATAGAGCTTGCTCTAATAATAGGAGACAACTTATTTTGTTTTCCTCTAATGATATCTTCAAAATTCTAACTAGATTCTTGTTAGTTGACTCTGCTAATCCTTTAATCTGAGAATACTAGTTGGAGGAATTTTTATAGTGACATCATACCTGCTAGCAAACTCAATGTACTTAGCTCCTATGAAGGTTGGAACATTGTCACTTACTATAGCTTCGGGGATACCAAATCTTGCAATCAAGCTCTCCATGAAGTCAATTACCACTTCCTTATATGATTTTTTTGTGGGAATGACTTCTACCCATCTGGTAAGGTAATATGTAGTAGTCAAAATATATTTATGTCCTTTTGAGGAATTTTGGTTAATTGTACCAATGAAATTCAACCCCCATTGTTGAAAAGGCTCTTATACCTAGATGGACTTGAGGGGGAATAATGCATTTTTGGTTCTTCCCACATACCTCTAGAATTCATCACAAGCTCTTGTTACCTTGAAAGTGTCAATAAAATTAGTAGGCTAGTAATAGCCTACCCTAATAATTTTTAAAGCTATTACCCTTCCTAAAAAATATCCTCTAGATAATACTCCATGGAATTATTTTATGAACTTTTTCTTCTGATCATATTTCAAGCATCTTAGTAGGACTTCGTCAAGATTTATCCTATATAGTCCTTCTAGAAATAAGATATATTTCAATGATTGAAACCTATATATCCTTATTTGTGATGGATTAAGACCCTGAGGACAAATCCTTGTTTGGAAATATCTAATCAACCTATCTGAATCTCCCGACTGGAAATATTCGGTCTAATTGACAAGCTAACATTTTTTTATAGCCATATTTTTTGTTAAACCTTGGCACAATGCTCTATCTCTGACCAACTTGATGGGATGGAATTCCACATCATACTCCTAGATCTTAGTGATCCAACCAACCCTTTTATCTCCTAGTTCACCTATTAAAATAAAACTTCTAACATCCGAGTGTACCACATACAATAGGGTTTTACTTTAAGCCAAGTATTGCCTAAATTTCTTCAATGAATTCATCACTGCAAATACTTGTTTCTCGATCAAATTGTACTTGATTTGGTATTCATGGATATTTTGACTCCAAAAAAATATGGGGTGTTCTTCTCCATCATCATTCTTCTGAGTAAGCATAGATGCATAGCTTTCTTAAGCTCCTTAAGTGTACAAAATGAAATTTTTGCTAAAATATGGATTCACCAGGACTAGAGCAATGGCAATGGATTGTTTAATGATATCAAAAGCCTATTCTATTACTTCTATCCACTTGAATTCTACATTTTTCTTCAAAAACTATGAGATAGGTTTCACCTTTTGGGTAAAATATGAGATGAACTTCCTAACAAAATTAATCTACCCAAAGAAGGGTTGCAAGACTTTCTTGTTGATAGGCAAGGGGAGGATGAGAATTGACCTTAATTTTTCTGGGTCAATAGAAATTCCTTCTTTAGAGAACACATGGTCTAATAGTTTTCCATCATGAACTATAAAAAATAACTTCTTTGGGTTAAGAGAGATACCAAATTCTTTGTATTTTTCAAATACTTGCTCCAAATGTGTCAAATGGTTTTGATTTTTTATGAGAGAATACAATCGTGCCATCCAAGTAGATTAGAATGACTTTCTTGATAAGATCTCCAAAGGCATAATCCAAGCTCTCTAGAATGTGGCTTATGCATTGGATAGATAGAAAGGCATCCCCTAATAGGCAAAAGTACCCCACTTGGTGGTAAATGCTATCTTGAATTAGTCCTCATATTTTATCCAAATCCTAGTTATAATCGAAGAAGCCATCTAACAATGAGAACCTTTATTCTCCTACAAAAATTTGTAGGATCTAGTCAATCTAAGGGAGAGGGTAGTGATCCTTTAATAATTCCTGATTGAGATTATTGAAAACTACACATGCAGAAGTCTCCATTATTCTTCCTCACTGGAACCAAGTTAACCATCTAAGTGGAGTGTTTAATTGGATATATAATCTTATCCTTTATCAATTTGAGCATTTCCTCTCTGATTATGGATTAAATCATGGGATTCATAGGTCTGTACTTATTTCTAAAAGGTTTTGCATTTGGTTCTAGCTCAATATTATGTTGAATCACCTTTTTATCATATACCTTAAGATCTTCATATGACCAGGCCACAATATCTTGGTATTTTAGGCATAGGACTTTGATATCCTCTACCTATTCTAGAGAATAGTGGATACCAACTTAGAACTTCTTTTTCTTTTCCATATCGATCTCCTTATAGATATTTTCATTGATCTCCATAAATTTGATTTTCTTCATATCTTCATTGTCAAAAAGGCTTTCCAGGGTGACCAACCCCCTAGGGATAGATTATTTTTTAGTTGGATAACATCTTGTTGGTCTATCTCATCTAAGACTTATTCTTTAATAGTGTATAAGAAAGCCTATCTTACCAATAAATCAATGATCTATTCATCACTTTTAAATACTTGCCAAAAAAATTGTCTATCTAGTACTGCGGGTTTGAAAACCATTTTGATTCCTTTGTCTCTAGCAGCTCCTATATCTGTAGAAGGGTTGAAATTAGATCCCCTAACTACCAAGGAATAAGCCAGAATGTTCTATATTTTGGAAAAAAATGAATGTTTAGGGTATCAAAAGTTTCCATAAAATCCCATACCCTATTTTTGTATGCCCTCAGGTAATGGTGTTTACTGCTGCACCTCTCTCTCACCTGATTGACTATCAGCTCAGAGTCATCATATATATTTAGTATCTTGATACCCATGCTCTCGACCTACATTAGACCTAAGCATAAATCTTTGTATTATGTAACATTATTGGTGCAAGACCATGTCATTCTGTATGCAAAAATATTTACCCGTTTTGATAGAGATTGAAACACTACATCGACACCAGCCCCATTTTTGCATCTTGCACAATTAAAGTACATGGTCCAAGTCTCTATTTCTCTCAAATATTGATTGGATATAGCAGGGGATATTTTTATCTACTTCCAAGGAAATATTGTATGTGCCCATCCCTATTCCAAACTTATTGTAATATTCTTTGAATGGTTATTCATCCTCAACCTCTAACTCTTCAAAAATTTCTACTAGTTCAAACTCATCTAGAGGTGTGAGGTTACACATATCCTCTTCTATTTTATCAATGTGATAAGACATAGGCTTCTTGGGTGTTATTATTATTCTATTTACTTTTAAAGGAATCACCATACTAGAATAATCCAAGTACATACATCCTCCCAATTTGGTAGTGAACTCTCTAGAAAGGCATAGGCCAATATAGGGCTCTAGTTCTACCACCACAATCTCTTGCACAACGGTCACATATGGAGCTCTATGCAACCTCATTAGTATATATTTTATTACTCCTACTATATTTACTGGTGTTCCATCCAACTGCAAACCTCTAGAATAGGATTTGGTATACTCCATACCCATCTCCTTGCAGACTACCTTGGGCATAACTGTGGTAGAGGTCCTTGAATCAATCATTCAGTTGAGGACTATCCAACCCTCCATACTCAAGGAAATATAAAAGGAAGGGTGTTTGTTCTTTAAAGTAGTAGGAGATATATTATCTTTCCCAAAAGTCATACTTAGAATGGTAGTAGCTTATTTTTATTAGGGATTTTTACTCAAAGAAGCTTTCAATAGATATAATTGACCAGGTATAAAGAGAGTATCATAAAGGCTAGTCTTCGATGGTATTCTTTTCATCTCTTCCATAGTGTTATATTTTCATTTCAATGAAGTGAAATTCTCAAACTTTCTCCTTGGTTCACCATACTTTCTCTTGTATTGTTGTATAGCTTCGATACTTTGTATTTTAGTTATGGAAGAAAATCTAAGCTTTTCTTGTGCTTCACTTTTTGACTGTATCCTCTCTTTATCATTTTATTTGTCATATCTCAAAAGGAAACTAACCTCATTTTCTTGGCCTTTAGAAACCATGTCTCTCTTTTCATTTTCTTGAGGAATAGAGAATTGGTCATTACTTTGAGTGGAAGGATCTTTCTTCTTTTGGTAAGGGACTTGAAACTGGCCCATCTTCTGTGGACAACCTACAATATTTTCTTTCTTGATCTTGTCATGACAAAAATAGGCCCTTCCTCATCAATATCTTGCCCAACCATGATCTAATATGGTTGCCAAATAATATTGACTCTACCTTTCTAGTTCCTCTCTACATTTTCCATGGCCTACTACACATGATATTGGTACATAAAACATGACTCTGAATCATGAGGATCATTATATAAGACACCACATATTCACCAAGATTTTTTTAGATAAATATTTTGGATCTTCTTGAATCGCATTAACTCTTATTCCTATATTATTTTTGGTAGCATGTTTTTGATCTCTATTGACATAGGAAAATCTTCTTTGTTGAGATCTCTCTATCTCTCTTTTCTCTATTGAATTCATCTTGTTACTAATTTTTTTCAAGGTGCTATGAATATTAAGAAGCACAGTGGATTCTTGGGGTATCTGAGCAAGAAATGGTGGAAAAGGAATTTTAGTAGATGATACTTTGGGGAGAGGAATTGGGATCATATGAGGAAGTGGAGATGACAAATAAGGGGGTCCATGTAAGAATATGTAGTTGTATAACTTTGGACATTGGGAATTTTAGAGCAGTAGGGCATGACAACTTTAGGGGGTAATCTTCCTACATTTATGAGGATATTTTCAGATTGGACAACTACGTTGTAGACTTGAGTGAAGGTGTACACTCATGATTATTGGGTTTGTAAACACAACTTAGAGCTAAGGGATCTGATATAATACATAAAAGTAAGGGTTGTAGTTGGCCTAGCTTTAGGTGGGATACTCTTCTAGGTTGTACTAAATATCAGGTTAAATTCTGAAATAGATTCTTGCTGATATTTTTGCATGGATGTAAATTGGTTAAGGATAGAAAAGGGATCAGTAGGCTCATTGAAATATTCTATAAAATATTCTACTAAAGCGACCCATGAAGTAATGTTATTATCCTATAAGTTCCTAAACCAGTGTAAATTTTCCCTCTACAGGACAGGATCAAGATTCTAAAAATGACATCTTCATTTTTTATGTTATGGAATGCTACTAAATTTAGAATATCTTGGCAATTTTCATAGGAGGTCTTACTTGAAACATCATATATATGTATGGCTTTAGATGCAACCTGAGGAATATCTTACATATGAGTGAGTCTGAGGGGACCAGTTGTATTCTAACTAGGATATTTCTATAGGGGTTGATTCAAAACCACATTGACATTATTAGACACATTCTAAGCCATATTTCTAGTCATTATTCTTGCTAGAGGTGGCTATAAAGGTACTGCAATAGGTGGTTCAAGAGGATTTTGGTATAAATGGAAATTTTGGTTCAAATTCCTTATGATGGTAAAGCCTTTCAAAGGGAGCTCATAACAAATAAAATAATATAGATTATTCTTTGTAGATGACCTAGTATTCACTAAAAAAGGTATGAGCTATTAGAATGGCTTTCTGGTTTCTTGCATTTAGGGAGACGCCAAACAAGGAAAAGACAATTCACCAAATATTGATTCCTCCAAAAAAAGATAAAAATAGGAAGGGTGGGTTAGCTAATGTTTCTTGTAAACAGGTCCCATTGGGTGTGCCAAAACTATTGGGATCCAAATTGACATTAAGAAAAAACTCAAAATTATGACTATTATCTTCTAGTTCTCTGATTAAGCATGCACCCACTAATCACAATCCATACCTCAACATTGGATGGATTAAATATTGCTCTAATCCAACCTCCAGAGTAGGCTGGTATTCCTTATCAACTAATAAGGTGTTGACTCATTTAAGCTCAGTTAAATGTTAAAAATATAGGGATATAAATGAGTTTAGAATTAAGAAATAGTAATCAAATAGCGGTTGGGTAAAGCTAACAACATAGGCATCTACAGGAAAATCCTTATGATAAAAAATTTTCAGTGTCCAACACTTAAAATTAACAACATTCTAGATAGATAGTCCTCATAAATTTATACAAATAAAGACATACTTCAAGAAGTCATTTCAATATCAATAATACCAATAATCCAATAAGTAGAATAAGATCAGTATCAAGATTTAATAGAAAATAACCTCTTGCAAGTATAGATTCAATTATGAAATATTTCAAATGCTCTAAGCTAGCAATACAATATCAAAAAAATAGACTAACCATAGTAGTCGTATAAAAAAAATAATTCATAGCTTGAATCTCTCAAAGATTGCAGAAGACACCAGTCTGAGGTAAACATCCAAGTAATGTTTCTTTTATTGATTTACAAAAAAGTATTACATAGTAGGGCAAAAAAACACTCTAGAGCTTATCCTAAAAAATGAGGGTTCATCCTTTTTTATAGTTTTACATGCTTGAAAAGAAATTTAAAAAAATGGATCATTACAAAGAAAATTAAATTCTAGATCAACTAGGTGCTAAGGTGGTAGCCTCTTATTTGTATTTGAAACCAAAAGAAAATGCATGATCTTGCACTCCTTTGTAACTTGGATCTTGTAACATGCTGGTTCTTCATGGCGGTTTGGATCCAGGTTGTCAAAACTACAATCCAGACCGTCTATTATTCTTGTAAGCATCATCCAACCATAGATCAATAATTGACTATATTTCTTGATTATTGGTCTTATTGACACTTTGTCTACTGGTTCTCTTTGATCAATTGATTCATGTCATAGAAGTTCTGCTTTTATATGCTTGGATATCCTCAAAAAAAACTAGTCATTGATCTACTTATGAATGGCTAAGATTAAAGATCAAACCTCACTTGTAGATGCACAATATAGAACATGTCGTAGCCCGCTCCTCAGAACAATTTACCATATTTTTTGGTCATTTTTATCGTGGGTTGGAGCAAATAATACTCCAATGCAAAAATGCTCTTCAAGCTATGTAGGATGTAACATTGCGTTGACCCGCTTATATTATCCTTCAATTTACTTAAATTTGTTTTACATCCATGACATAGAATAAAATCTGAGATGTGTTGTAGCCTACACTTTAAAATTCACCCATTCAATTTTGACCGTCGTTGATTGTAGGGTAGAGTATTGCTTTGGCCCACATGGATATAATGTAAAAAAATGCTATATAAGACTTTGCAATGGCCCACTTCCTTGCAGATCTCCTTCATGAATTTTTATCACTTTAACCATGGGTTGGAGCATTATTCTATGTCATTAAAAAATACACTTTAGCTTGCATGGGGTAGAACAAGATTAAAATAGTCTTTAGCTTATGTAGGGTAGAACAACATACGTTGTACCACAATTTGGAAAGCAAAAATATTAGATTTGACAAATGTTGACCACGGGATAGAACATGTTCTATGCCACGCAGGTTGGAGCATGCTGCAAACCGCTAAGCTTTAGATATAACAAAAAAAATGTTGCGACCCATGATTCAAAAATAGCTAAGTTTAAATTTTGACCACTTTGACCATGGGGTAGAACATCCGACACTACACCACTATGAAATACACTGTAACTAGCATGGGTAAAACAAGCTTTTCTTGCCTTAGAAAATATTTTCAAAACTTTTCCAAGGATGTGGCCATTTTGGGCCTAGAATTATCAATCTCAATGCACCAAGCTCTTGAAGCTTTTTTCAACCCATACAAAGACTTTATCAATTTGAAAATATTTTTCTCTTGTCCTTCAACAACATATCCTTCATGTTGAGTCATGTACACTTCTTATTTGAGATCACCATTCAAGAATACACTCTTCACATCCATATGATGAAGCTTCCATCCAAACTGAGCTGCCATTGTACAAATTACATGAATGGTTGTCATATTTGTTGTTGGTGTGAATGCATTTTAATAATCTATGCCTTCCTTTTGAGCATAGCCCTTTGCAAAAAGATGGTATTTATGGTTTTTAATAGTTACATCTACTTTATACTTGACTTTGTATACCCATTTATGGCCAATGGGGTTCTTTCCAGTAGGTAGATGAACTAGCTCCCATGTTTTGTTCTTCATTTAAGAGATGTTTTGAATCCATAACTACCTTCCATTGAGACACACTAAGTACTTCTTGCACTAAAGTGGATTCATGCTCCACCACTAAAGTCATCAAAACTCTATCTTCCTCTTCACTTATTTCTTCTTCTTCATCATCATTTTTTTCTTCATCTTTTTCTCTTTCCTGGTGTGACATACTTCAAGTTCATGGCCAATTGGAATTGATATCAAGAGATGCATCCAATTTTGCATATCTTATTGTGCTAGTATACCATTTTGGAATTTTATTTTATTTTGGAGGAGTCCTTGATTCAGGATATTCAAATTCCAGGTGTACTACAGGATATGTGTCTTTGCTAGATTTTGGTGTATCCAATATGGGAGCTTTTTGAATACCACATCTCAGCTTATATGAATTTTCTTGGTTATAGGATCAATAAATCGATTCATTGCAGAGTTTTATCATCTAGCTTGCTCCTTTTTTCTTTGGAATGTGCATGAAGGCTTTACATCCAAATATCCTTAGATGAGAAATGGGGGGCGTTCTTCCACTCTAGGCTTCTTCTGGTGTGACTCCTTGAAGAGATTTTTTTGATGCTTTATTAAGGAGATACACGGTTGTAGTGACAACTTCTACATAATATTGTTGCTCAAGATGTGTACCTATGAGCATACATCAAACCATATCCATGATGAAACGTTTCTTCCTCTTAGAAAATCCATTTTTTTGAGAAGTATAGGCTATAGTAAGCTATATTTTGATCCCATGTTTGGTGAGAAACCTTGATAATTCATTGGAGGTGAACTCCCCCCATGATTTAAGTGAAAGGCCTTGATAGAATATCTTGATTACTTATTAACACATTTCTAAAACTACTAAAAATATATGAAAGCATCTCACTCCAGCTGTAGGAAGAAGACCTACATCTTTCGGGAGTAATCATCAATAAACAACTAAAAATACTTCTTGCAATCATAACTATTTGGCATGGTTCCATAAATATGGTGTGGACTAACTCCAATGGTGCTTTGGCTTTGGAAGAGCTTAACTCAAATGGAACTTGGTGTTGGTTTCTTTCTAAGCAATATGAGCATACAAGCAAAGTATGTGAGAGGTTGGGTAGACCTAACACCATATCATTGCTTATTCATCTGAAGAAAATAGCCTAAATTGATATACCCATACCGTTTATTGTAGTTTCTTTTGTGTTCACAATCATGGCAACATGAGAGGTATAAATGCCATCTAAAATAAACAACCCATGTTTATCTTCTTTGGCTTCAAATGTGTCAAACCATATTTTATCACCAGTCATGTGTTTTCTGGCATCAAAATCAATATATCAAATATGATCTTTTTGTTTGGTATCAGTTTGAGTTATGAGAACCTTGTGTGCTCTCTCAAAATCTGAATTTGATTCTTCAATAGCAACATTGGCTCTTTGTTGCATATTTCTTGGTCGTGGTTTGAATTTCCCCTTCTTCTTTTATGGTTGCTTATTTTTGTCACCTTTGTTGAAAGAATTGAATTAATATTTCTTGGTATCATATTTATCCATCTCATAATTGTGATAGTACCTCTTCTATTGTGGAGGTGTTGTTTATGAGGGAGTAGTGTTTGAAACTTTAGAAGAAGATCCCTTATGAAAGTATCATTGTTTCTTAGCTCTAGATTTCTTTGAAAAAAATGTTGTGTTGGATATTTGGTCTCTTACTTTATTATTTGTTTCTTCTTATTGTAGCAAATTAACCAAATCCTATAAAGAGACTTGTCGATTGGACACTTGAAGGGAAGTGATCAAAATTCCAAAAGAATATGGTAAATCTCTAAAAATAATGGAGGTTAAGAGCTTATCTTCCACTTTTTCTCCCATGGTATGTAATTTTGCTCTCAAATGAACAACTCTACAAAGAAACACCTCTACACTTCATTCTTCATGCTAAGAGTGTGAAGTTGGATTAATGATTAAGAATTATGGCTTGATTATTTCATTTATATATGGTTGTCAATGTATCCCATGCATATTTTTCATTCTTTTTTTCACAAATGTGTGGTTGAACTTCATCAGTAGTGGCAAGAACTATAATCATCAATGCTCTAGCATTGACATCATCATATGCTTTTTTTTTATCATATAATATTTTTGGGCATGTGACTTTTCCAATCATGATTTCCCACATTTTTTCAACCTGCAATATTATCCTTATCTTAGTCTTCCATGGAGAAATATTCAAATCTCTAAGTAGTGATTTTAATAAATATGCTTTTGCAATGACCATTGTGAGGGTTCCTTATAACACCAAATGATCCTAATTTATTTATACTGCTAGCCTAATAGACTTGATTTGTTCGATATACCTGCTTTTATTATAATATTAATCGGTACATGGAGTAAGTTGGTCCCCTCAAAATATGTGGTTGTACGTGAGGGACTTTAAGATATGTATAACAAATTGATCCATGACACATAATTAGTACTAAAAGACATTCACTCTATCTTTGACACCTGCTAAAAAATACTTTCACATACGTAGAGCAACAAGACCCTTAAATACCTGGAAGAGCTTAATTTTAGGATTTGCGTTGAGCGATAGTAGTCAATAAGATAATAATGAAGTGAATATCAATATTGGATTTCTTTATTTCTCCCCAAATTTTATAAGGAATAATAGCCCAGACGTCATTGTTGTATGTATATTAGGTGTTATATATAGTAGCCCAAGCATGACAACATCACTTGTACATGTGGGCCAGATCTAACATTTTGACCTAACGTTGCCTTGTGTAATAAATTGCACAAAAAAAGCATAAATTTGAGGTCTTTTGCTACCACTATATATATATATATATATATATCATTCATACATTCATTATGCCCATAAATTTATGATATTTTTGAAGATGTCATATTCCATAAAAAATACACTTTTTACAATACCAATATTATTTGTGAACTAGTTTTTGATGTGAGATCTAGTTGTAAAAAAATGATATTCACTAAATTTTTCCTTTGTTTGTGTTTGTAGAAAAATCCAAAAAAATTTGTATCCCCCCTTTTGATTTGGTTTTACAAAATAACAAGGTTTTTTTTTTCTTCATTTTTGTAGCCCCCTTTTTTATTTTAAACCAAATTACATTAATTTCAAATTTAATTGACTAATTAAGAAATTTAATTTTAACTTTTTTTTGAATAAGCTATGTGTGGCTTCTATCAGAGGCCACTCCCATTACAAAAATAAAACATTACATTGCTCTCATTATATTTCTAACAAGTTAATTAAAGAATATCCAACTTTGTATTTCTCTTGGAGATATTCTTCATGTACTCTTCTATCAAAAATATTCTTCATCTTCCTCAAACTGCTAAGTTTCCACAATCAAATCATTTTATATTAAATGCCTTCAAAATTTTAAATTCTATCAAGATAAAATTCAACACCGTGAATGACTAAAATATTTTATGTCCAACTTCTATATCCAAAAGTATATTGTCTATAACAAACTCGCAATTTCTTAATATCTTTTTTTAAGGTTTTTTTCTTTCCCCTAATATTCCACGATATTATTTTCATTGTTATTTTTAAATTTATTTGAGGGTTTATCCCCACTTCTTGTTAACACTTGTGATATTTGCTTTTGTTTTCCCATATCAATATCCCTTTGTGTTTCTTTTTCTCATTGTTTTTTCCTCTTGGGTCTTCCTCTTTTTTTCTTTTTTTTCTATATTCTCAACAATACTTTCATCTTCATCAATCTCTTCAATATTCTCACATTGCTCATAGTAAGACTTATCATATTTAGGTTTACCTTGTTCTGAAGGATCTGAAGTGCAAGGAATAACATCAAAAGCACACTCTTATTTATATTTCCCTAGAGACCCTAAAGTGCAAGGATGCTCTTCTATAGCAATTACCTTCTTATTATACCCTAAAAACCCTAAATTGTTATGGGTTTCCTCTAACCTCATTTCTATATTATTCTGCTCTTGAAACCTTAAAGTGCAAGGGATAACATCTTCACCAATTTCACTTTTATTACTTGAAGAGGACTCTATACTATTTGAGGAAAATGAAGATGATTTACCTGGAATAAACTTGACCTTTGTTTCTCTCTTTGTTTTAGGTTTTATCTCCACATCTTGTTTTGCACCTTTATTTCCTTCTAAACTCGTCAATTGATATTGTTGATAATATTTCTTTACCTCTTCTTTTGGAGTGGAGTATCCTTGATCTGATCTAGATTCTATTATTGAATGATTTTCTTGCTTCGTCTTGAATTTTATCTCATGGCTAGAATTTTTTATCTCTTTCTTCATAGTTTTTAGTTTGCAAACTCTTTCCATGTGTCCAATCTAAAAACAATTGTGGCAATGAAATGCAATATTTTAGTAATCTTCTTGTTGATCCCACTCTCTTGATTCAAATTTAATCTTAATGGATTATGGAAAAGGTTTTGAAATATCCATAGCAACACATATTCAAGTATATATATAGCATGTTTTCGCTCCTTAGTTGTTGGTCCTTCCGTGATGAATTCCCCTAGGGTATTTCAAATATTTTTCAAAACATTCTTATTTATAAGCTAATATGGAAGTCCAAAAAGCCTAATCCACATTGGAAGCTTCTTAATAGTTTCTACCTCAACTAAATTTTTTTTATTCCATGGTCTCAAATAAAGTGTATCTCTTCCCATAAACCATTGGCCACCAACCATTATTTTATACCTAATTTCTGAACTAGAAAAGATGACGAGGAAAAAAAATTTAGGAATAAATTCATAGAATAATTTGAATTCAATCTCCACATCCACTTGATCCAATTTTGGATCTCCAAAACCCTGGCTATGATCTATGGAACTTAAATATTATCCCTCTACTTTTAAGAACCATTATATCATGCTCAATCATCTCATCCTTGATACTTACTTCTGGTGTACCATCTACTACCTGGATCGATCTTGCCATGTATTTGCTCTTTTGCTTATCTCGAGCTTGGTCCTTCATACTTCCAACAAGGGTATTTTGATTTATAGCTAGGGTATCATGACTTCCCATTAGTGATCTCAAAAATAACTTTCCTTCCATAATAGCTAATGGGGCTTCCTCTTGGCTTGCACCCCCTATTGGTCCACACTCCCTCTATGCTTGCAGTCACTCTTGCTCCTATCTTACACTCTCTCTTGCATCACACTTGCTCCTGGCTTACACTCTCTCTGGTGTACCATCTACTACCTGGCATCTACTACCTGGATCGATCTTGCCATGTATTTTCTCTTTTTCTTATCTTGAGCTTGGTCCTTCATACTTCCAACAAGGGTATTTTGATTTATAGCTAGGGTATCATGACTTCCCATTAGTGATCTCAAAAATAACTTTCCTTCCATAATAGCTAATGGGGCTTCCTCTTGGCTTGCACCCCCTATTGGTCCACACTCCCTCTATGCTTGCAGTCACTCTTGCTCCTATCTTACACTCTCTCTTGCATCACACTTGCTCCTGACTTGCACTCCCTCCTGGCTCAAATTTGCCCATATCTCTTATTTTACTTGGTGTTCCTTCGCTTCAGTAATATTTTGGAAAATATATTCCACGCATTTGTGGTAAGGGTTTGAAGCATTGATGCACTCTGGATGAACTTACTGCTCTTTCACCATGATTGAATATTGGCTTGCATTCCCTCTTAGTTTACACTTCCTTTTTTTTGCACTCTCTCCTACATCGTGCTCACTTCAAACTTGCACTCCCTCTTGGATCACAATTGCCCTTGTCTCTTCTTTTCCCAGCATTCCTTAGCTTCACTAATTTTTTAGAAAAAATGTTCCACACATTCATGGTAAGGGTTTGAAGCACTGATGCATTGGATGAATCTACCACTCTTTTTCTAGGACTGCTACACTTACTCCTAGTTTTGCACTTACTATTGACTACACTCACTCGCACTTGCTTTTGGCTACACTTACTCAAACTTGTTGTCGCACTTACTCCCATACCATGATCACACTTATCGTTGCACTTAATCTTGGTTCGCATTGCACTTGCTATTGCACTTACTCATGATTTGTACTCAATTTTACTTTAAATATTAATTAACTAATTAACTAATCTAAAAATTAATTAACTAATTAAATAAATAGTTTTAAAAAATTAATTAGTTAACCTAAACAAAATTTTAAAATATGCATGTTTTTTTTGTTACGAGGGGTACATCGACTCCTCCAATCAAATTGAAGGTGTCTATTGTCAATCGTCAAACTATATGGAGATCAATCCAATTGCAACAAGGTCAACCGATCAGAATGCGTCATGCTGCCAACTATCTCGTGTGGGTGACCACGTGAGGAGGTTGCTTGACCAGTGAAATTTGATCACAAATTTCTATGTACCTTGGTGCATATAAAGCACTTTAGCATCGTACCATAGTCAATGTGGGACAAAAATTGTACTAAAATGAAATAAAACACAAATAACTTCCTCTTTGCATGCTTGAATTAATCATGCTTCACCACATGTCCAACAAGAATTGGTTGTAGTTTGGATGCTACGATTGATTGAGTGGATAACCTTAGAAAAGGGTTTAATTTTTATTTTTTCCATTCACCTACTCTAGATTTCCTACAATAGGGAAAATTTTCACCGTGCAGCCAATTTGCTTGCACATCTATTTATCTACATATAGAAGTGACTTGATTACGGTTGGGAATTTTAAATCTAGGCCTCTATCAACTTGTAAAGTATGACGGCCTCCTAATGGTTATCCAATGACCTAGTATTGGTTGCACTAGGTGTAGCATGATCAATTGGATGTGGGTTGTGTCTTAGTTACACGATCGGGTATTGGGGTTGCATCTTAGTTGTGATCAGGTGAAGGGGATACCCTCTAGAATGAGTTTGGCCAAGCCTACTTAGACCTCTCTGATTGATTGGGCCCCCCTTTTTTATTGATCCAAGAATAAGGTAAAGAATTGATTAGAGAACAAATTCGAGACCTTTAAGTAATTTGGCTAAGATTTTTTTTAAATTCTCTATCACAGAGAATTTTTTGATTAAATAGGAATTATCTACTTTAAATTATCTATCATAGAGAATTATTTTAAATTAGATCCAGTAGGTTTTCAATCCAAAATGTTGTGCCTCCTATGCCCAATTGCAAGCTCACCAATATGAGCTTACTATCAACTGTTAGTAGAGATAATCCACACCATGGGAGCCATTAATCAACTACTCTAATACCACTATTGTAAAATCAAACAACATATTATTTAACTAATATGAATATACAATGAACTAACTAAAATTAACTAGTAATGAACAATCCAAATATGCATAATAAAAATTTTTGTAACTCTAATTAACCAAGCTATCTTAGGCTATGTTAAAAATTTATTTGTACATTGGATTCTAGAATGCCAACTAGATGTGCACTCACAATAATGTAATAATCAACTATGTACTATAGCCTAACAATTTCTTCTTATAAGGTCCGAGGTGTAGACCAATTGCTTCCTCCAAACCTTGTAAATGGGGTGGAGGTCTAAGGTTCAAATCTCGAGCCTCGCTGGACTGAATGCTTATCTCTTTCTTGGTGCTTTCAATGGCGTAAAAGGTTTAAAATGATCATGGCATGGTGGTTATAGGGGTAGACTGCATGAAGATTTGTGTGGCAGCTTCCATGGTGGACAACATAGAATACTATGGTGGCCATAAAATATTGGATAGCCTGCCCAGATTCATGGCGGTTACTGATTCCACCATGTAAAAAATAATAATTTCTTCTTATAGGTTCGAGGTGTAGACCAATTGGTTCTTCCAAATATCGTAGTGGGGTGAAGGTCCAAGGTTCAAATCTTAGGTCTCGTTGGACTGAATGCTTGTCCCTTTCCTGGTCCTTTCAGTGGTGTAAAAGGTTTAAAATGATTATGACATGGTGGTTATAGGGGTGGACTACGTGAGTATTATGTGGCGGATTCCAAGGCAGACAACATAAAATATTGTGGTAGCAATAAAATATGGATAACATGCCTAGATCATCGTGGTGGCTACCAATTCCACCATGTAAAAAATAAAAATAATTTCTTCTTATAGAGCATTGTCTCCATAATGTAGTCATAGTAACGTGACTCTTTAGATACTTGACTATTGATCTTCATATGCCAAGTGTCATGACTTTTGGGTTATCTACTTACCACTTGCATACTTGATGAACACTTGAATCTTTAACATATGTACACCTATACACGACTCTTACACTTTTACTTTTAGTCTTTAATCTAAGATACTGGTGCACTTGTTTATATTACATATTTGCACTCTTGCATATAAAACACTTGTGCACATTTACTTAGCCTACACTTACACTCTAAATCACATGACACTTGTGCATTCCTGTACATTACAACTTTAGATGACACTTGTGCATTTCTTGCACATTCACATTTTACATAAAAAGAGAAATACAAATCATACTCTAAACTATGCACCATGAAGGTACCATAGGGGTATATTAGCATGTACCAAATAATGTAATATATTCCAATAGAAAAAAAAGTAATGTTTAAGGTAGAAAAAAAAAAAAAAACAATTCTAAAGATAGAAGGTAATTGAAAGAGTACTTAACACAATAAATCAATAATTTCCATAGCAAAAAATCTAGTCTCCCTCAATATTACTAAACATATTGATATCAAATACTGCTTAATACCAGAAATTTTTAATCTTGTCGTAGATCATATTGAAAAAATTCAAATCTTGATCTTGTGGCAGTGACATGGCAGAAGGTCAGATCAATTTTTTTAAAAGAATAACACATACCAGGTGTTAAAGAAAAATATTAAAAATAACACTTAAGAAAACATTTTAAAAAATCTTTAAAATAATATTTAAAGAGAAGTGTTAAAAATACTATTTAAAAAAATAGTTGTTTATACATAAAAAGACAATTGAACATTAAAATAATAATAACATTATACGATAAATTATTTATTACATTAACCATTAAAAGAGCGTTGTTTATAGATAAAAAGACAACTAAAAAATAATAAAAGCATTATCAAAATAATTTTTTTAGTTGTTTATTAAAAAAGAAAGCTAAAAATAATAATAAAAATATTATCAAAATATATATTTTTAAATGCTTTATTACATTAAGCATTGAAGGGGGACTTATAGATAAAGACAATTGAAAGTTTAAAAATAATATTAAAATATTATAAGTATTGAAGGACTTATAAATAAAGACATTTGAAAATTTAAAAATAATAATAAAATATTATTAAAAAATATATATATAAGAATGAGAAAGATGCCTTACTACATTAAGAAAGGAAAGCTATTTATAAACAAAAAGACAGCTTAAAGGGGAGTTGTTTATAGATAAAAGACAAGTTAAAAAGAAGATAGTAATAAAAAATACTATAATAATAATAATAAAATATAAAAAAAAAAATTATTTATGGAAAAAAAATTTATAACAATGAGACACATGTTTTATTACATTAAATTTAAAAAATAATGCTTTTTAAAAAGAATTGTTTAAATTAAAAATAGGAAAAAAATAATATTAAAAAATTAATTTAAAATAGAAAAAAATAAACTAAAAATAGAAAGAGAAGTAAGAAATAGTAATATCTATTTATATTAAAAATAGAAAAAAATAGTATTAAAAAATTAATTTAAAATAGAAAAAAATAAACTAAAAATAGAAAGAGAAGTATGAAATAAGAAATAATAATATCTATTTATTTAGGTACAAGGCGCAATTAAGTTCTTGTAATCAAGCAATTCAATTTCTGTGTTTGTTTTTCATAAATTTTCATTCTTGGTGACATTTAAGCCTTGCCTCCCCTGTCAGTATCAGAAATCAGTATCAGAAAAGTTCTATTTAGCCAGAGAGCATGTAAAAATGGCTGGGACGGGCAAAGATAAAGCTATAGGTATTGATCTGGGAACAACTTACAGTTGCGTGGGAGTATGGCAGGATGACAGGGTTGAAATCATTGTCAATGAGCAAGGTAACAGAACTACTCCCTCTATGCTTGCCTTCACCTCCGATGAAAGGCTTGTTGGAGACGCCGCCAAGTTCCAGTTCCCAACTAATCCCCATAACATCGTGTTTGATGCCAAGCGACTCATTGGAAGGCGATTCACCGATCCTTGTGTTCAGTCTGATATCAAACTCTGGCCTTTCCCTGTAGTCAAGGGAAAGGATGATAAGCCTATGGTGGAAGTTTCTTACAAAGGTGAAAAGAAGCTATTTGCAGCTGAAGAAATCTCCTCTATGGTGTTGATGAAGATGAAGATGATTGCTGAACAAGATCTTAACGGTGATGTAAAAAGTGCTGTCATTACTGTGCCTGCCTATTTTAACAATCTTCAGAGGAGAGCAACGAGAGATGCTGGCACGATTGCAGGCCTTAACGTGATGCGTATTATCAATGAACCCACGGCGGCAGCAATAACTTACGGTCTCGGTGCTACTTACCTCGAAAAGAAAAAAGTTCTCATCTTTGACCTGGGTGGAGGCACGTTTGATGTGTCTGTTCTTACTGTTGAAAGAGGTAAGGTTGAGGTTAAAGCTGTTGCAGGGGACATGCATTTGGGAGGTGAAGATTTTGACAACAGGATGGTCAATTTTTGTGCTCAACAGTTCAATAGAAAGTATAAACGGGATGTGGCGACAAATGCCAGAGCCCTTCGAAGACTTCGTTCAGAATGCGAAAGGGCAAAAAGAAGTTTGTCTTCAGCGACAGAGACTGTTATTGACATTGACTCTCTCTACGAGGGTCAAGATTTTCATATGAAGATTAGGAGAGCTAAGTTTGAAGAGCTCAATGAAGATTTGTTCGAAAAGTGCATGAAGATCGTGAAAAATTGTCTAGAAGATGCCAGGATGGAGAAGCATCAAATAGACGAAGTTGTCCTGATAGGAGGTTCGTCTCGTATACCAAAGGTCCAGGAGTTACTAAAACAATTATTTGACGACAAGAAGCTTTGCAATACTGTAAATCCCGACGAAGCTGTTGCTTATGGTGCAGCCGTGCAAGCAGCAGTCTTGAATAATGAATCTATAAACTTGGTCCTTATCGATGTCACACCTCTCAGCCTTGGGATTTCAGTTAAAAATGGTGTGATGAGTGTCGGCGTTCCAAGAAATACCGGGATTCCTACTCGTAAGGAGATTTCTTTGACAACAGTATATGACAATCAGGAGAGTGCAAATATTCGGGTCTATGAAGGTGACAGAGCTTTGGTTGCCGACAACAACTTTCTTGGTAATTTTATTCTGAGTGGGATTCCACCGGCCAGATGTGCAGTGCCAAAAATTAAAGTTTGTTTCGAAGTGGATGCGGATGGAATTCTAAAAGTCTCTGCTCAAGAAAAGGAAACAGGACGAAGCAACGGCATAACTAGTTCTAACAAACGTGAGATACTGAACAAGAAGATAGATAGAATGGTGGGTGATGTAGAGACATTTCGAAGAGAGGATGAAGAAGCGAAGAAGAAGCACCTTGCCAAAAACAATCTTGAATGCTTTATTTTCAACACGAGAAGCAGGGTAAGGGAGGGGAGCACCAACGGGAGTGTGGAAGCGTGTGTTGCAGAAGATGTGATGAGGACACTGAATGATGTTGAGGAATGGTTGGATGAAAATGAAGATGCAGGACATGGTGAAGTGACAGCCAATTTGGAGGAATTGAAGACTAAGCGGCTGCCATCGCTTGTTCTGAATCTCTAAGGTAAAACCTTATAATAATAATAAGATGTTCTTCAATTCATGGCTAAGCACCCTTCTGTATTTGGACTTACAAGTAAAACTTTGACTGACGCCGAGCATATTCTTTGCAGTTACAGGTTTCCGTGAATCACCGTTTATGTCAAGTTCAGTTATTTTCAGCTTGCCGTTTCACGGGACTCGTTCTCCTTAGGAGTGAAGGGCATGCTAGTAACAATTTGAAGTGGGTATTCAGTGGAAGAAGTGCGTTTAAGTCGTCATCGGCGTGTCCCTTTTTAACTTTTTTTTTTTTCCCTTAGTCTGTTGAACTTATGTTAGTGTTTACAAAAGCGTGGCATATACCTGTAATATTTGGTCTTGGAACCAATAAAATAACAGTTACAGTTGAGAGATGTTTGTGTATATTATTAAGGGTAAAATAAGATCCTAAATAATAGGACCACTTGTTACCCAGGTATATATATATATATATATATATATATATATATATATATATATATATATATATATATAAAATCTTCATACTGTTCTTATTTGTGTTGTAAATGTTATTTTTCTTTTTTATTTATTTTGGTATAGAAAGTTTTTTTTTTTTCAAAAGCATATAGTTTAGTTTTTAATAAATTAGATGGAACTATGTTTATAAAGGATGTTATTTATTTAATAATATGATTATTCATTCATATTTTTGTTATTATATTTGATGAACAAAGTATGGTATACAACTTGAGTAGTTTAATAGTAAAGATTTTGGAACTTCATGTTCCAATCCTATAAAGGGTAGTGATTGTATACCATATTTCAGTAACTAATGTATGGATGAATAATCGTAATTAAAATAAAACAAGGTCATCTTATATAGCCTATGGCACTGTGGGCTAAAACTACTTTACCCTTCTACCCTTTATGCATATAGTGGATCCAAGCAAGAGGTTATACGTTATATGAGGTCATGTGATTTATTAAATATATGTTTTTCCAACCAACATAAGCCCTCTTTTTTAGAGTTTCAAAGTCTTATGTATAGACAAGTTTTTATCAAAAGGTCAATGTAATATAGTTTAGTTTTTAATAGATTAGATGAAAAGATGTCTATAGAGGATGTTATTTACTTAATAATATGATTATTCAATCATATTTTTATTTTATTTTGATTAGCAAAGCATGATGTACAACTTGAATAGTTTAATAGTAAAGACGTTGAAATTCCCATGTTTGAATCCTATAAAAGGTAGGGTTATATACCATACATCAGTAACTAGTGTATGGTTGGATAACCAATAAAACAAAGTAGTCTTATCTAGCCTATGTAATTTACCCTTTTACCCTTTATGCAAAGTGGACCTAAGCTAGAGGCTATAGGTTATGTGGACCATGTGATTTATTAAATGTATGTTTATCCAATCAACCTAACAGTTTCAAAGTCTTAATTATTAAGCCAGTTGGAATTGCACTTTCTAACACTCATAATCATAAGGCTAGCTAGTACATACGTGTTTATCCAATCAAACTCCATTACAAGTATACAACCTTCCTCAAATTGAATTTCAACCTTAAACCTCTTAATTAAGGTTCAATAGTATTAATTATTAAGTCCACTAAAGTTATATTTATTTTTTTAGTCTTCATCCTTCGGCCAACTTGAATTGTGACTATTTGTTTAATAAATATCATCATTAATATTAGTTTAATAGACCTTCTTACCTAACATAAATATATAAAGAATGTGTCCCCTAAGGCTAGGTGGATTGGTAAGTGCTTGTTTAGTCAGGCACTTACCAAGAAGACACCCATTTTTAAACCTTTAGGGGTAGCTTGTTTGCAAAGGTAGTAGTTTGATTTGAATTCTCTAAGTGTGTACCAACCGATGATGATGGTATGAATTCCAAGCGATTGGTGGTCCCTTTCATGTCGCCTCAATAATAACAAGGCAGGATAGGTTTGGTGGAAACAACCTTTGTGTTTTGAACACAATGATGGTATGAATTTCGAGCGACCAGTGGTCCCTTTCATGTTGCCTCAACAATAACGAGGCAAAATAGGTTTGGTGAAAGCAACCCTTGTGGTTTGAACACAACGCTTTTCAGCTACTAAAAATAGTGTGGTTGACTAGCAAGGCACTTACTAAGAAGACATCTAAGTTCAAACTTCGGGGGTATCTTGTTTGTAAAGGTAGTAGTTTGATCTGAATCCTCTAAGTGCATGCTAGATCGATAATAACCAACAAATTATAACATAAAATGAATTATTTTTAGTCTAATTTATGGAAGGATATATTTTTTTTTAATTTTAAAAATATATTAAAATTTAAAAAATATTTTAAATACTTATAACTATTATTAATATTTTTAAAATTTATTATTAAAACTAAATGTATCTTTAAAATTAATATTTTATTCATACCTGGTGGTTTGAACCTTTCCTTGTCAATTACTAAAAACCTTACCCTTATCAATTACTAAAAATAGTGTGGTTGTGACCGACACTCCTATGTAACCCCTTTAAAAAAAATATACTATGTATAAGAGATTACAAATTTAAAAAAATTAAAAGAATTATAATTAAATTAATAGATAAGTTTTCTAAAAGACTTATCATAAATTAAATTGAATGTGCATTCATTTTAAATAATTTTAAGTAATAACAACTAATTACATGAACATTATTTTTAACTATTGAGTTTTTATAATGTTTAATTAGTGTCCATAAAGTTCTACTCATTAAATTACAAAATTTAAATTGAAGCACATGTTAAGTTATCCTTTACTATTCCTGAACATATTTACGTGGAATATCAATAGCCAAGATTAATGTGTATTTTTTGAAATTATATTAAAAAGAAAACGATAAAATATTTGTAAATTCCATAATTATTATTAATATAGAGTTTAAATAAAATTTATTATTAAACTTATCGGTATCAAAATTAAAATTAAAATATCTCAACTTAAAGTTTAATTTTATATTTATAGTAAATTAATATTAATAAAAAAGAATGAATGCAAGCAATGAGTAAGAGTGAGGATCAAGCCTCACATTTGTTTTATATACTTGAGGAAGAGTAGGAAATGAGTGGGAGCAAGAGCCAATGCCAGTAGGAAGTGAGTGTGAGCAAGGTGTGAGCGTCATATTTTGTTGTTTCATATCTTTGTAGAAATAAAAATAAATAAAGAATTTTTACGAGGAAAAGCTATAAAAAATGGAAGGAAAGCCATTTTTTAAAACCCTAATTGGAAGTATGAACGTCTTAGTTTGAGAAAAGAGGAAGAATGAATATATATTGAGCCCTATTTAAGTAGTAGATATTACACTAAAATTGACTATGAGGAAGAATGAATATATATTGAGCCCTATTTAAGTAGTAGATATTACACTAAAATTGACTATGAAGGATGAAATGATCGAGCATGATGTAATGGTTTTTAAAACCATAGGATTAATTAATAAGTTGCATGGGTAGTGGTTGTTCTTTTTAGAAATTAAAAATGGATCAAGTGGAAGTATGGGTTAATTCAAATTACAACATGACTTTTCTTCCAAAAGGGTTTACCCTCATTTCCATATTTAGTTTGGAAATCAGAGATAAAATAGTGTGTGTTGGCCCTTGGTTTAGGGGGAGAGATACCCTAAATTTAAGACCATAGAGTGAGAATGTTTTTATAGAGATAGAAAGTATTAAAAGGCTTCCAATGTGGGTTAGAATTATGGGACTTTAATAACAATTTATCAATAAAGATGTCATGAAAATTATTGGTAATAGTCTAGAGAAGGTCATCCATGAGGGACCAACTACTAAGGAGCAAAAGTATGTTGTTTATAGTCAAATATATGTTACTATGGATTTTCAAGATCTTTTCCATAATCCATTAAATTTAAATCTAAACCAAGAGAATGATATCAATAAGTGAATTATGAAAATATTGTATTCTTATGCCAAAAAATTTATGAGACTAAAAACACATTAAGAGATTGCAATGCAAAGATGATGGAGAAAGAGATGGAAAATTGTCACATCCCAAAAAGTTATGATTTTATTTAATTATATGGTGACATGGCAAAATACAAATCAATAATTATTTAAGATGCAATTGTTATTGTTTTTTATTATTGATGTTAACAAAATAAACTCACTTGTAGTTTTGGAAGTGAGTCTTGATAGGTCCCTCCATGAGCGAGATGAGGGAAGGCATCAATGGGAAGAAGGTGATAGATCTGCAAGAAGCAAATTTTTGGATCTACACACATATATAACATCAATAACATGATTGCTTGCTCAACAATACTTGCTTGTTGATTCACAATGTATGACTAATTGCTAATTTACTTGCTAATTCAAAAAAACATGATTAATTGTAGATTTGCATGCTAATTAAAAAAACATGATTGTTTGTTGATTTGATTATTGATTTAGTAGCATGTTCATTAAAGTGTATTCATTCATCAAAAAAGAGGAATTTGTTTGTTTTGAAATATATGGGTGTTTGTTTGACTTCAAATGATGCCACTCTTTTTCCTTGGTATAAGCATTAAATTGCATAGTGTGAATAAGAGTAGGGTCATAGTCATTCAAAATAGGGTATGAGGGAAAATGTTAACCTTTTGTATTTAATTTACCTTTGGTGCCCATAATACATTTATTTTTTTCTTCCCATGATTGAATAGGGTTTCTTGTTCCCAAGCTTTTGTGAGAGGAAAAGAGAGAAATATTTAGCAAATCAACCACATTATTTTTCTTCCTTCTCGCTTGAGCTTTTGTATGGACAAAAATTGGTAACCTCACATGTATAAGAAAATCAAACCTTTATGCATGGTTGAAGACTTAAAACCACTTTGTATACCCAAAATTATGTTTATAAAGTGTCAAGAAATTTGTGAGAAAGCAAGGAAGACGAGCATGGTTAGAAGCCTTTGATGAAGAGTAATTTACAGTCTCTAGGTTGTGTGTTTTTTATTTTGTGCATGTGAATCATCGCATGTAAGTAATCAAGTATTTTATGATCTTATTTTTTTGTTTATTCATATTCAACTATAATAAATATTTTGGAAGAGATTGTTTTAATAATTGAGTTGTATGAAACTTCTGCTTAAAGGGGAACTTGTTTCAAATATGATAAAAGTAGCCATTACATTTATTGAAGTAACATAGAGCACCATTCTTGCATGGTATTAATATATATTCAGATATTGCATGTGTTGAGAAAAATTATATGAAAAAAATCTATCCTTGAAAAGCTCTACCATGTTTGTGATTTGAATATGAATATTTTTTATGTGACCTAGATGAAGGAGGAAACAATTTCTTGCTTTTTGTAACCTATTGCTTCAATAAAAATTAATCACAAAAACATGTCATGACTTTGTTTCATTTCTAGTTGTTAGAGATTAAGAATCTTACTTTCATTTTTTGAATTCAATCCTAGTTGGCTTTTAATGCATACTATTTCATAGACCAATGGAATGTATGGATTGTTGTACATACTTTGTTATGGATCATAAAATACCTTGATTGTTATATATACTCTATTATGGGCCAGTGGAATGTATTGCTTCGTATGCATACTTTTAAATGTCTTGATTTTTGTACATACTCTATAATGGGACTAATGGATGGTTTTGATTGGTATACATACTTTAAAAAACCTTTATTTTTATACTTGCATTGTCATAGAATCAATGGATGGTATTGACTGGAATGCATACTTTAAAGTATTTTGATTGTTATACGTATTTTTTCATAGACCAAGGAATATATTTAATATTTTGCATACTCTACTATGGACATAGAAATGAATTACTTTTATACTCTTTCATTGATTAGTGTAATGCATTAAATAGACATTGTGAAATACATTATAGGTAATGGGTTGAAATGACTAATATACATACCATATTTTGTTCATTGTGACATGTTTTAATTACATTCTAAATACCTATCCACTTATGGAAAAATGTGAAGGCATTGTCTATAATTTAAACACATGCTCTATTAGGAAAAAAGTGAAAGACTATGTGTCATTTGGATTCATAATATATTGCATTGGATTGAACCTTAAATATGATTTTATTGAATGCATACCTTATTGCAATGTGTGAATTATACTTGTGTGCAATTGACTAAAAATAGTGAATAACCCTAGATGAATAGAGAGAGATAAAAGAACCTTTGACTTATCACATTGAACAAGGTATAATAAATTGGTCTATAGGTGCAACTTGCATCAATGGGACATGCAATGGTGATGGAACTTATAGATATTAGAGTATATTATTAAGATAAACAATAGTTGTATTACCTAGAAGTGCAAATTAATTGTTGCACTTGAAAGCTACATTTAGTTGAGTATATGTTCACATGCTCCATGATGTGATTGCATGAATGCATGTTTCATTGCATAATGGTCTCTCTAATTATAAAATTCCATATAAATACCCTTCATAAAGGTTAGAATATTAAAAGAAGTTGATATGGGGGCATTTGAATGAATATTACTTGGTTGGGTGAAAATATGTTCAAGTGATGTATTTCCTTTAGACACTTTGAACTCTCCCTATGGAATAAAAGATATGATTATGCTAAAAATTATAAATATATGACTTAGAGTGATTGAAAAATATGATTGTGAGTGGATGATCTATTTGTAAAGAAATGTATATTGATACACACCTCTATGTTGTACTGATGGTAATTAATGTATAATTGGATAACTTACTAGCCATGTAATTATCGTAAGTTACATATACTAATGTAAATCATATGTACTACTATAATCACATGATTTATAATGTTTTCATAAGGATTATTTTTATATTCTTATTACTACCTTGGTTAATTTATTTAATTTTGTACATCATACAACTAATAAGGACAATGAAATAAAGAAGTTATGCTTGCTTTTGATAGACTATACTTCTTACATATCAAACAATAATGACTCATTATGATTATAAAAAAGGTTATAGTACCTTTTTATATCCATGCCTTGCTATAATATCAACTTTACAAATAAGTATGTGGATATGCTAACCGTATGAACTATCGTTAAGGATAATAATATGAACGTTTTGCACTCAAACATTAACATAACTTGATAAAATTAGTATAGTATCATCCATTTCAAAACTATCTAGTACTTTCCATTATGTGACTTATATGATACATAATTCACATGTTGAAATGAAAGGACATTTTATAATACATAGGCTAGACTATAGTATTTTGAATAAGGTTAAGGCATTATATAATACATTGCGTGTAGGTTAGACTATAGTAAGGCCTTAAACATGGTTGTGACACTTAAACAAATTAGTTTTTCAAACAAAAAGAATCTAATAGAAACATAATTTTGGTCCTGATGATGGCATTTCAATGATAAATAAAAGACATTGATTTAGTGTTATTAACTACATGTCATATATCGACCTAAAAATCATACATTATAAAATCCATGACTAGAAGTAGTTGGGACTCCTAAGACTTTTATCGTTTATTCTACAAGAACTTTTAAAGTGATAACAAGTCATCCAAATTTATTTTTGACATAACAAATTTAGTTTTAGATATGTCTGATTTGAAATTATGAGAGGACACAATATATTTCCTTATTTGGATTATGAATATGAAAAAATAACTATTTAGGAAAGTGGGAAATGGAATTATTGTTAAATATGGTATTAAAGGTTTGTGAAAGAGCTAGGTATTAATGAGCTCAATAACACCATATGTTAAATAGGAAATGACTAAGGAAAATATATTAGTTAGCATTGATAAGAAGGTTGAACAAATATATCAACTTCTAGACTTAATGTTTGAAATATAAGAAAAAATTATTTTATTAGAAAACATGGGTCAAGGAGATCTAGAGAATAAAGGAAAGTATGAGAGTAAAACCTTCTAGGGATCAAATTAGAGAAGATAAGTATGTTTTTATACAAATAGAAAAAAATCAATTTAAAATTTATACACCTAAGAGGAACCAATTTGGGTTAGAATTATCCAAATATCCCGAGAAGATTCCCTCCCAAGTATGATGAAAAACCATTAGGAATGGAATTAAGGTGTGACTCATATAAATGAGTAAGTACTTTAAGTTATGATATTTTGCAAAAGAAACTAAATTTGTCTAAGAAGCTTAGTAGTGAACGAGTGAAGCTACATCCTAGTGGAATATTCTAAAGGTTAAGAGAGGCCTAAAAGCTAAAATATTACATGGGAAAATTTTATTTTTTCTTTAGATAGAAATGGTTACACCAACTATATTTTGTTGAAAATGATAGAATTTTATAATTTGAACCAAGTTTAAAAATAACCCAATATTAGGTAAACTTCACTAGTATCCTAAAGTATGTCTTATAACACTAGCAAGTCAAAAAGTTTAGAACTAGAAAATTATCATATAGTTTTTTTTTTTTTGAATTTACATGGTGGAATCGGTAGCTGTAAAATTATCATATAATTGAATTTGTAGATAGGTGATGATGTATACTTACGTAATCCTTTAACCATGGATAAGGTCTTTGAAAAGGCCATCAAGTAGGAGTATAAAATTCAATTGATTTTCGTATATTATAAGGAGATAAAGAAAAGAAAAAATATGGTTCAATATTAGCAACTGAATTTATCCTTTACTAAAAAGTTTCTAAAATAGAAATCCTTTAACGATAATCTTGAATGATGTAAAGTTTTGACTTCTTATGTGTCCACAATTTTGGTTTCAATGATAGTCGGATGGAAGGGTTTAAGGTCGCTTCCAACCTCCTAATTTAAGTCAACACCCTACTATCCTTGCTAAACTCTAAACTAACAAAATTTAATTACAAGAAAATAAAATACAAAGAGTAGACATGTTAAATTAAAATTCATAAAGTAAATTATGAAGTTTAGGGTGCAAAATATTTAAAAGTAAATATTATCCAAAACCATAGATAGGAGAGTGTATGGTCAATCATGTTAGCAAGTGAGCCCAAATATTTTATAGGTCTAGGTATCCAAGATAGTAAAAGTGCTTGCCAATAATATCAACACACTCACAACACCAATATTACATAAAATAACACTTTATTGATAATCAAATCTCTGAGTACATATATTCAAAAAGTTACATAGCATGGAGCTTTATCTCCAATATATAACCTTACAAAATGACTCTTTAATACTCTTAACTATTGCTCTCCTCAAACTCTTAGGAGATGCAACCTTTCACATACCTCTCATTATGACAAAATTTCTCATGATTACATAACCTCTTACTTTACATCTTGACACATCTCATGACTCTTCACTTCCATATTTGACACCTATCATATGTGATACTTCACTTCCATACTTGAAACCTATTACCTATGACTCTTCACTTGCATACTTAACACCTTGCACTCTCACAACTCACACTTGCACTCTTGACACCTTGCACACTTTATTACATAACACATAAACACTCTTCACACTTTGACACATACTTTAGACAAATATTAAACTCACTCTCTAATCTAATATTTACAATAGTACTCCATGGTACTTTAATGTACCAAATAATATAATATCTCCAACACCCCCTTGTATTACATTATTTGGTGTGAAAACTTTTAGTATTCAATATTAATATTTAATCCTTTCTTTGGCTCTTTATTTTGTTCCTTTTTTTAATGAAAAATCCCTTGCAGGGGGTTCTACACCATCAAAGTCACCCGGGAGTCGTGCCCAACCCTACTCGCACTAACATTATCAATTGGAATTTGGATACCCAATTCAACTTTTTGGTAGGGTGGATATTCGAACCTAGGACCTCCCTTGGAGGATTGTCCTCTCCTCTCAAACTCACTTGCAAAACCTAGGTGTTGTTCTTATTTTGTGTAGTCTTCATACTTTCCTTCTATTTTTTTGAGTTCTTTCCTACTTCTGTTACATTTCTCAATAAATTATCACAATAATAATTTTTTGATCAATTAACAAAATTGTATTAATCAGGGCATTTGAAAGGCACCCTAAAACCTTAATACATCAAAAGGATTAAAGGATGCATAATCCACATCAACCTCATGGTATACACATAAAGCCTAAAACAACTAGACAAACTCGAAATAAACCAAAAGGACAAGGACAAAAAAGGAAACAAAACGTCCTGATCAGACATATCCTAGAAACAAAAAAAAAATTGCATACATTTATGCATTAATAAAATCCTTGGTATCATCACTTTTGACATCCTTAGGATTTTCCTTAAACAATATCTTAGCAATTTCTACCACGTCGTCCTCCTTGATGCTAGCTCTAGCTCCATCAACGTTCTTTCTTAGGAGATCCTTGATGAAGTTGTTACAGAAAAATAACAAATTCAAAGCATTCATGTGCTCTTTCATTTGGGCAATGGCTGTCATGCTTGAGGTCATGGCACTTTTCATTTGGGTTATGGTAGTTGTGGTGGTCTTAATGATGTATTCTTGAAGAATCTTAATCGCAGCTCGTCCTTAGAAGAACCATGTAATTTTTCTTGATTTTGAACAAACTTATCCTTTAAGCATTGAGATATTCTGGTGGGAGTAGGTCAATCCTTAACTTTATACTTCTTCCTTACTGATTTCTCTACATCTAGGTATCTTCTATCTAATTTTCTCTTCTTTGAACTTCAATAACTTGAGGAAGGAGTGAGGTATGTATCATCCTCCATCGTCTTCTTATAATCCCCTTGTTGTTCCTACAAAGCCATGTTTCCTTTGGGATCTCCAATAAATGAGCATAGATTACCTTAAACAAACCCTGACGTGAGGGCTAAGCCTCATATTTCTTTGACCGAGTTTCCTTGATGGAGTAATCCAAATACAGATACAGAAGTTCGAGTATATTAAGGAGTTTCACCTCCCTAAAATGGTTAACAAATGCAATATGGAAGCTCCTTAGTGAGGAACTCGGGTCATCAATTGTAATGTATTCCATCACTAGTTTCATGACCTCATTCTAGGGGGTAGGTAAATCCTCTCGAACCATGCCCGGTTTCATGAGCTTGCACAGGATTAATTTTGGCTTGAATTCCTTGAGCTTAGTATCCTAGTTGTGCTTATCTCTTCGGATAGTTCTTTCTACCAGTTGTTTTCCAATGATTTTAGCAAGGATATGGATGTCGACTTGGAATTCCACTACATGAGTGATGACAATGCCTTTCTCCCAATTTGACATAAAAGTAGTATTGATATCCCAGTCCATACCAGATAATTGCTTCATAAATGACATGAAGCCACGCATGCTCATGATTGCTTCAACCACCAGTTCTATATCTAGTATCTTAGGATCAACAAAAACCATGATGATCAAGAAGTAGAAGTGTTTGAAGCAAGAAAAAATAGTGTGCCTACGAAATCTTGGGACACACTCAATGAAGATGACGAATCTAGTGTAGATATGTGCTTTAGTAAAACAGGTCGGATGACTCATATCCTTCATCAATATTATTTCCATTGTTGTTCGAATTGTTATCAGATGCAAAATATAAAGATTTATATTTTTCACATTCATTGTCAGATGATTGCTTATCATGATAATTTAATGACTTTATATCTTTTGTATATTACCATTCAATGTTCAAGTTCTTTTTGTCATCCATTTCTTGATTAGAGTATTTGATATTTGACAATTCTTTTTCCTTTTTATGAACTTGAAATTCTAAAGAATGTAATGTCATATATGCTATTTTCCCTATATCAATAGGTATTAGTCTTCACTTGCTTCAGTGAGTTTTGTGCTAATATAATCTTTAAGTGTTACAAATTGTTCATCTTTGGCTTCTTTGAAAATTATTTATAAGATCTTTAATTTTGCATATTTGTGTTTGCCAATATTTTCTATCATGCTTTGTGTACAATGTTTTATATTTTATATTTTTTTTTTCATTATATTCTAAAGATGCATTTTGAATAATTTCTTCCATGATGATTTTCCACAAGGCAATCTAAATCTCAACTTTCTTCTTCAAATTTTTAATTTGCCTTTCAACTTTAATCAATTTCAATTATTTTTTCCTCTTCTTATAAATCCCAATTTTATGATTTCAAATTCTTCCTCAAATTCAAATTTCAATTTCCCTATTTTAAAAAATCTTCAAATCATTCATCAATTTTCAAATTTAATTTTTAATCTCCTTTTATCTCCCAAATTTTCAAATTTAGTTTTCACAAACAATCTTCAAATCAATTTCACTTTACTTCATTTAATTTCCATTTCATTCAAATTTGATTCTTTAATCTTCTTATATCTCCCAAATTTAATTCACTTTCACAATTTCACCTTTAAATTTTAATTTAATCCACACTTCAATTAATTCACACTTCACTTTAAATTCCCAATGTTTAGTTTCCTTATATCTCCTATTCATTAATTCACTCCCTTTAAATTCCTTTTACCTCCCAAATTTAATATTTAATTATCAATCTCCAAATTAATCTTCAAATACTTATAACTCTTGAATATCACATAAATTAAAGTGCCTTTTAATTATTAGTAAACCTTAACATTTTATCTTTATTTTTGTTTTCTTGATTCAAATTAGGTACTGTCCTAACTATTTGCACTAACTAGACGTTACCCATGCTATCCACTTCCACCAAAAATTACTCCATTGAATCCATTCCTCTCTCTTCAACTTATTTGACTCAAGTTAGACTTTTGCTCAATATTCTTAAGTTTTAATTATAGATCTCAACATTCTTAGATTTGAATTGCAAGACTCAATGTTCTCAGGTCCAAATTACAACTCTCAACATTATTAGGTCTAAATTTCCAAGCGCTTGCTCTAGCAATATTTGTAAGCTTTCTCTCTAGCAAGCTATCCAAACTCTAGCTATCTCCTTAAACAATAGGCATCCAATAACATCTTCACTTCAAAAAATATTATCTTCTCACAACAAACTTTCTTCACTCCAGAATTCAATAATTCTCATCCTCCATATTTCTAAAAGCCTCCAATATTTGTCCTCTTACACGTTCTTCAACAAAATATCCTTCACTTCCTCAACTTCTTCTCACTTTAGCCTCCACTATTATCCTTTCTACTTTCAATATTTCTTCCTAACTCTTCTTCGTTTGTCAGTCTTATTCCATTCTTTCCAATCCAATCTAATATCAACTTTTCCTCATTCAAATATTCTTCAATCTTTCTTACTCCTCAACTCTCAAAATATCATGTCTAGAAACTTCTACTTGTTAGAAATATTACATTATTTGGTAGCATTAAAGTACCTTGGGGTACATTTGTAAATATTAGTTTAGGAGTGTGTTTATATTTTATCTAATGTATGTGTTAATGTGTGAGAAGTGTCCAAGTGTTATGTAATAAAGTGTGCAAGTGTGCAAAGTGTGAGAGAGTGCAAAGTGTCAAGTAAGTCAAGAGTCATAGATGTTATGTGTCAAATATGCAAGTGAAGAGTCACATAATATGTGCCAAGATGTCAAGTTATTATTCATGAGAGTTTTATCATATGTGAGGAATGTGAAAGGATGCATCTCCTAGATGTTTGAGGAGAGTAATAGTTGAGTATTGAAGAGTCATCTTGTAAGGTTATATAATGGAAACAAAGCTTCGTGCATTATATTAAACAAATTGTATATTTGATGATTTATAAATAATATTATGAGATTTATTATTGTGAGATATTATTTATGTGTGAATGATTAAAATAATAATTTTAGGATATTGGTCATTAATGTGAATACATTATTACTATGATTAATATTTTATCCTAGTAAAGGGACATGTGAGATAATTTGGGATAATTCCCAACAATGGTGTTAGAGCTGCACCAACCAACTTGAGAAGTGATTAAGGATTGCTATAAGAGAGTTTAAGAAGATAAATTGATAGCATATATTGAGAAGAAGTTATATGAGGACAAGTTGTAGAACATGAAGCAACAAAGAGGATATTAAAGTACATATAGATAAATACTACAGTCTATTTTTTTTTAGTTTAGCAAATAATACCTTGTGGGGTCACCTTGATCTAAGAAACCATGACTAGAGGGTTCTACACTATCAAAATCACCCGAGAGTTACACTCGACCCTGACCGCACCAACATTATCAACTAGATTTTGGGTACCCAATGTGCATTTGGTAGGGTGGATATTTGAACTAGGGACTTCCCTTGGAGGATTTCCCTAACCTCTCCAACTCATCTACAACATCTGACTGCACTCTAAAAATTCAAGTTGAATTAGAGGATAAAGTTTTCCTATTGGATATGGTAGAAAGGATGGATTGATTACACCTTGAGATGGTTAAAGCCAAAGCAAAGTGTAGATGGATTGTATAGTGGAGAAGATAGAGTTGATAGAGGGTGAGTGTCTATTTGAAATAAGATGCATATATGATAAAAAGAGCCAGTAAAGTGGGTAAACAAGAAAATTCATTTGAAGAGCCGAAGTGTCTAAGAAGTGAACATATTTGAAGCTAACCTAAAGTTTCTGAGATAAATACTATGTTCAAAGTCATGCATGCTTGAGAGATAAAATTACCTAAACAAAGCATAAATTAAATTTGGAGAAGGAAGAAAAAAATTTGATTGGAGAATGCCTAAGTTGGAGTTGGCAGATAGATAGGTGTAAGTGAAAGGCTTGCAATAGTAAAGGAGGTTAATTTAGGAAAAGTACCATAATAAAGGTAAATCACCCAAAATTGAATTGTCACATATGCATGGTGAGAGCTAGAAGTCTCATTTACTTATTAGCCATATATTTCAAAATTAAGCACATATTTTTAGGTCATGCATGATTAAAGATGGAGTTATAAGATTTAATTTAGAAATTGATAATAATTTCTTGAATATTAGAGATATAAGGGAAAATATCATTTGATTTTTTAATTTTAGTAATGGATTAATGCAAGGGATATAGTGAATGGAATAAAAAATAAGCTAGAAGATGAATAGAAAAAACCAAAATTTAAGGAAGATGATGTAAAATTCCTTATGCTATTCACATTTGGCATAACAAACAAAATTTAGCCATATATGAGTGAAGTAGAGAATTTAAAAATTGCTTGGAAAAATTAATGCAAAATATTTGAAGGAAAAAACTAGGCAACTATCTTGCATTTGCAGGCATAATTATATTCATTAAAGGTTAATAGTGGAGAAAGTATAGAATTATTTCTTCGAAGGATAGTGAAATTAAAAGCCAAGTTACTAACTTTGGGAGAGAAAGTAGAAGACAAGGTACTTGTTCAAGTTACATTAAGAGCACTCCCAAAGACTTAAAAAAATTTAGTCACTTCACTTCAAGTGCTAAATAAAACCATAACCTTTGATGAGTTAGTTAATGTTCTTCAAGAGTATGAAGTGGAGAATATAGTCAAATATGATATGACTAATAATGCTTTGATATAAAAGAAAAATACATCATGACAATATCATCACAATCACAAATTGAATGGAGATAGAGATATTATTACATATGCAACAAAAAAGGTCATACTACAAGTATTTATAGATATAAATTCTTTGAATCAAAGAAATAAAATGAATAAAGCTTTTCAAATATTTTAGCCAAGGCAATATCAACCTCAATATAAACATGTGCAACAACGACCACAAGAAGAAAACAAAAATAAAAATAAAAGTAAAAATGATGGAGATAAATTTTTAATTGAAAGGAATTATCTGTTAGGAGTTATTACATAATTTACAATGTGAATATAAGTTGAGTAACCACTCAACACATGGTTTGTGAGGTTCATTAGAGGAGAAGGGTATTTGTAGGTTGTTATGCTATATTTGGGCAAAAATTATATATAAATACCCTTTCACTTTTATAATAAATTATTCTAAGAATTCAAATCTAACATGTAGTATCAGAGTAGGTAGAAGAAAAAAACAATTCTCCTTTTAATCATCTAGCTTCGACACAAAGAAAGCCATAAATGTACTATATTTAAGAAAGAAGTTTCAAGTTTGAGAAAATAAGTTTCAATGGTAAAATTACCCTATATAAAATCATCTTCATGAAGGAAAATTCCACAAAATATTCAAAATTTTTAGAGTGGAAAACCCCATGGCAAAGGCAAAAGCCTTCAGGCATTAAAAATGATCTCAATACCTTCTAAGACCAATAAGGTCATAAATCCTGTAAGAAACAACTAGATCAAATTCAACAAGAAAGAAAGAAGTTCCATTTTCAAAAGGTAAAAAAGGGAGCCATTGAAGCTCCTTAAATTTCACAAGAAAAAAAATTCATATAAGCTTCTTAAATGTAATAAAGAAATCCATTTGAAGCTCCTTAAAGGTTACAATAAAAGGAAGCCATAGAAGATCCTTTTGAAAATTATAAGAAAAATAAATAAGTTATTAAAAATATTAAAAGCATATCTCATAGAGGATCATAAAAAGGGAGAATAAGTTTTGGACATTTTGAGTCAAGTTGTAATTGATGTCAAGGAATAAAGTCATTATTGATTTCAAGGAATATTTCAAGGAATAATGCAAAGGTTAATGGCAAAAGAGCTTCATAATATTTTTACAATTATGTGGAAGCATATGAAGGCGAGTTTTTATTAAAATCATGGATGAGCAAAATAAAAGGTTTTTCGTAAAAACTCAAGGAAGCCTTTTGATGGATAAAAATAAATAAAAAGGTTTTTCATAAAAACCCAAGGAATCATTTTGAAAAGCTAAAGGAGGTTTTAATATTTATTTTATAAAATATTTAAATTCAATCTGAATTTAAATTTTATAAATAAATATTATTTGTGCAAAGTGGTACAATCAAAGAGGGCTTTAATAAATCCAAAAGGGGTTTAAGAATTAATTTATAAAATTTAAATTCTAAATAATTTAAATAATTTATAAATTAATTATTCAAATTTTGAAGGCACCGACGTTCAAAATTATTGGAGGCAATAGGTATATAAACTATATGCCTTAGAGGCATAAAATCCATCCTTCGTTCAAAAGAAATCAAAGTGGCATATGTTGTGGTGAATACTCATGCGGAGAAGAAGACAAATATTTGTCTTAAGGCACCAACGAAAGTGTTAAGACTATTGAGGTCTAAACCCTCACATCCACCAAGGCACGTGGCCTAGTGGTAAGCGATCGTGAGTTAAGTCATGTGGGTGCAAAGTGGTTCATGTTTGATTCTTGGCAAGAGCATTTTTGCATGTTGTGCTTAGGTGTTAGAGGAAGTGATACATTGTTTTTGGTTTCGACGTATTGGGGGAAGAACATAGAGCACATTGTGCTCTTTGTTCCCCAAACGAGCGCCTATCTCGTTCGATGGTTGGAGCCACGGCTAGGGTGTTGGGAGAAGTTGTATCGAGGGTTTTAATCTCACCTAGGTGGAGGTAATAAATGTTGAATTATTTTCAATTTGCCTAAGGTGTAAACATAAAGTTTAGGGAGCTATAAGGGGTTCTGGAAAGGTTTTTATTTTAATTATTAATTTTTGATTAAATGAAAGAATAAGGGGTTGAACTTTATTTTAAAATAAAGTTATTGTGACATTTTTTATTTATCAAAAAGTGAATTGAAGAGTGATTAAATTTAAGAGGACTTTTTGCCATTGAGTTAGTTTGAAAAGGATATTGTATTGACAATCTTTCTGGTATTGAATATTATTGTTTTAATTGGAAGATCATAAGGTGTATTTGGTCAATCATTTTTGTATATGTTGGTGGATGCTTTCTTTAATAAGGAGTGATAAGGTGTATGTGTATTTTGATATTTTGCATTATATCTTTGAGAGATTTTAGCATCTTCTAACTCCCTTGAGCTTGGCAAGGAAGTGTTTGTGGTTGTGGCAAATATTTGAGGTTCCTTCATCATCAAGAAAAAGGTATGAGCACATTTTTCCATAGTTGAGTTGATTGATTGGTTTTCTGGAAAATAAGTTTGGATTGAAAAGGAATTGATTAAGGTTTCCTTATTGAGTGTGTTGAGTTAATGCTTCAAGTTTTTTTGGAACAAAGAGTTGTTATTAAAACCTTGTTTTATAAGCATTGTTGTTGAAGCCATTGGTTGTATGAAGAACTTGAAATAGGGTTTGAAAATAACATGAGTATCATTGTTATGTGAGATTTGTTTTAAAAGCATTATTTTTGAAGTGAGTTTTTGAGTGAAGAACTTAAACTAGGGTTTGAAAAGAACATGAGTATCATTGTTATGTGATATTTGTTGTTGAGCATTGTTGGAAACATTTTGAGTGAGTGATCATATACTTGAACTAGGGATTGCAAGCAAGGATTGTTTCATTGAGTAATTGGTTGAGTAGAGTTGGTTGAGCCTAGTCAAGTGGTTGTGTGTGAAGTGATTGTTCAAGTTACATAAAACAAACTATTCTATATTTTGAATTGATTTGAGAAAGTAATTGAGGTGAATGTGAAGCATATTGAGTCTCTAACAATTCTCCTTATGTTTCTCAAAGAGTGATTGAAAGTGATTGAGTATTGAGGTGAATGTGAAGCATATTGAGTCTCTAACAATTCTCCTTATGTTTCTCAAAGAGTGATTGAAAGTGATTGAGTATTGAGGTGAATGTGAAGCATATTGAGTCTCTAACAATTCTCTGTATGTTTCTAAAAGAGTGATTAAAAGTGATTGAGCATTGTAATGAGTATAGATAATATCGAGTCTCTAACAATTCTCTTTAGGTTTCTATGAAATTGGACAAGTTCTAGTGTGGACTTGTTGATCAAATTTGAAACAAGTATTTGAGAAGACTTATCGATAAATTTGAGTAAGCTATTGTGAAAGCTTACAATAAATATTGAGAGAATATTTGGATAAGTTCTTATGAGGACTTATTGAGTAGATTGGACAAGTTCTAGAGAGGACTTGAGGACAAATTGATGTGAGATTTTGTGAAATATTACAAGGCAGATTTAAGACAAGTATTTGAGAAGGCTTGAGAGCAGAGTTGTTTGATTTATTTGTTCAAACCTTGAGTTAAGGTTTGGGATAGATCCAACATAGTTGATTTGAGATTGATTCAAGCTTTGAGTTAAGGCTTGAGGATAGATATTGAGGAAATATTTGTACTATATTGAAGGATTGTGTTTAGTACAGATTCGAGGATAGATTTTGGTGCAGATTTGAGAACAGGTTTGTACCAGACCAGAGATAGATATTGAGGATAGATTTGTGCTAGACCGAAGGACTATGTTTAGTACAAATTCAAGAATAGATTTTGGTGTATATTTGAGGGTAAGTTTGTGCCAGACCAGAGACAAATATTAAGGATAATTTTTTTTTAGACCAACGAACTGTGTTTAGTATAGATTTTAGATAGAGCTTTGGAGGTGACAAAGTTGCTGACAGATATCTCCAACCAGAGGAGGAAATATAGGTGTCTTCTATGGATAAAGTTCCATTTTCTAAGGGCAATGGAGGTAGAGGTATTCTAGACGATCACCATCTAGAGAAATTTTAGGAGATTGGTGTATCCTATGGATAGAGATCCACAAACTTGATTTATGGGATTGGTGTCTCCTTTGGACAGAGGTCCATAAACATTGTAATAGGGAAAGGATTCCCAAGAAATTGATTGAGAAAATTTTAGTGAAATATTTTCTTTGTGGAGTAGCCCAAATTGGGTGAACCACGTAAATTATGGTGTCTCTATTGTGTGTGGTGATTTATGCATTACTTTTATTACTACTATTGATATTTCTATCTTTACATTGCATAATATTTGGGAAAGAAAAGTAAAAAGTGGTCTTATACTATTCACCCCCTCTCTCAGTATAAGCTTGTGTTCTTCAATAAGAAACTTCCAAAGTTGTAAAGAAGCAATAGAAAAATAATCATCTCACAAAAAGAGAGAAAATATTTCAAGAAAACATGATAGAAGT